>WUAM01000323.1:19355503-19370806 GCA_024336885.1 Actenoides hombroni
ACCCCCCCTGGCAAGCTTGGGGGTTTTTTTGTTTCCCCAAAAGGGGGGCCGCAAAAGGAAAGCCTCCCATAGGCCCTTAACTAATTTGGCCCCCCTCCCCCCCCCCCCCCCCCAAACTTTATTTTCCTGTTAGGATTTCTGGACATTTCCACAGAATATGGATTACAAAGTGAAAGCCAAGGTACTGAAAAGGCTTATTTTCTAGAAGCATGCAAGGAGAATGGTTTCTCTTTTCTGACTATTCCACCCTCCTCTCCTTGCCAGCAGTATTATCCAAAGCATGTACTGGTCTCCCTGCCCATCTCAGTTTTATTTTCCACTCAGCTGTGCATTGTTGGAGTCAGTTGTCTGCAGTAACAAAAGATCACCTTTTGCTGTTACACAGAATACTCTTAGTTCAGACAAAAAGGCATACTAAAAACTTTCTAGAATTTTCTTGTCTCAGCTTGTTTTCATCATTCACCAAACAAGTAGGAGATCAGGGTGAACGAGAAGACAAAAACATCACATTTTTTCTGGATTTTGTTGTTGTTGTTTTGAAAAGCAGTTAGAGGAAATATAAAGTCAAAACATGCTAAAGGTGGATGAGAGGGAGCAAGGTTTATCATCACGGCTGCCATTAAAGCCAGCCCTTAACAACATGGCTTGGCCTGACTTTGGTTTCATCTTAAGCAATCAGGAATGATATGCTTAGTATTGTTTCCTCATTACCATCATTTTGGATTGGCTTTACTCCACATTTTATTTATTTTTTTTATAGAATGCAGAAATAAAAATTTTAGCTCAGGCAGCCAAGACTACAACTTTTGTTAATCTGCTCAGAGTGAGAGGGGAAAAAAAAAAAAAAAAAAAATCATTGCCATAAATAGCCTAATTGCAAGTAGTTTGTCAAGTCTATAAAGGAAGCAGATTAAATGTTTTTATTAAAGAGAATAAAATTAAGAGATTACTTAATTTTGCTTGGAAAAGATTCCTCTAGAAGTGAGACTGAGTATTCCTTGGGTCTACATTCAAAAAATCTTAGACCACATTGATTATTTTGTTCTGAAATGTCTCAATTATTTCTTTGACTTTCTGGACAGAGTTCTTTCATCAACCACTTTTAGAAATGTAAATCAAATTACCTTATGCAAGCAAAGTTGGTCTAGGACTTGTTTTACCAGAGTTAATGGACAAAATCAAAAGAGTAAGAATAACAAGGTCTACCGAAAACAAAACCTACTGTAAAGGCTGAAAAAAAGGACATCTTCAGTTTAAAAAAAGATAAATATTGCAAAACGGACTTCAACAAGGAAAAAAAGTCTGCTTCATAAAACAAAGTAAAAAAACATTGTCAACAGGGAATAATACAAATAATTAATTAAATTTGCTTTCCAGAAACTTAGCTTAGACATCAGGAAGTGAAAATATCATAAACCAAAAAAGTAATTTTAATAGCAAGATGGTTAACTTACTATCAGACTGTCCATGAATACATGAAATCTCTACTAACACAGGTTTAAGATAAATTAATCTTGCCAGGACTGACTAAATGTCCCTTCTAGTTCAATTTTCTTCAGCACTATGACTTTACTTCTTAGTGGCCGGAGAGTTACAATGAATACATTACAAATTCAGAATCGCTGTCACAATATATTTTTAATGAGATAGAAATTAAAATACTGATGTTTGTGAAACAAAAAAGTCACACCAGTTCAGTTTTCACTGTAGTCTGATAAGACAGTTCCCATTATTAAATATTATAGAGAAGGGTTTGATAATAACAGGCAATCCTATCTGTTCAACACAGTACAAGAGTTATGACTGACACCAGTATGATAAATGATGCGTCGGCACAGTACAGAAGGGTATTGAAGGAACAATAAAGTGGAAGACAAAATGGACACCTACACTCATAAAAAAAGAAAAATTAGATTGAATACTTGACTAAATATAACAGATCTCGCAAACTACAGAGCTTGCAACTGAATTAGTCCTATCTAAAACAAATGAGAAAGGCACATGACCGTACAGAAGAATTGTAACACTGATAGCTGCTGAATTCCAAGCAAAACCTAACACATTGGTCAGTCGACCAACATGTATTAAGTGCTGCTCTGAGCATACAGATATGATGTAGATAACATGTATGACATGTTATGCGTATTTCATATTACACACTTTATGTAGTGTAACAGTCTGTTGTATATATTTATTGTATTGATAATATATAATAATGTGTTGCATACTATATTATATTGATAATATATTGTAGTATATATAACTTATTAATATGTTATTTATATGCATACATATATATATACACACATACATTTTTTAATGCATGTCAGGAAGATATCAGATCCAGAAGAAATCATTTGGGACATGAATCTGTTGGAGCAGGTCCAGAAGAGGGCTGTGAAGATGATCAAGAGGGCTGGAACACCTCTCCTACAAGGACAGGCTGAGAGACTTGGGCTTGTTCAGCCTGGAGAAGAGAAGGCTCTGAGAAGACCTTATTGTGGCCTTCTAGTATCTGAAACAGGCCTACAAGAAACCTGGGGAGGGACTTTTTACAAAGGCCTATAGTGATAGGATGATGCTTAATGGTTTGAAACTGGAAGATGGTAGATTTAGATTGGAAATAAGAAGAAAATTCTTCCATGTGAGGTTGGTGAGACACTGGAAAAGGTTGCCCAGGGAAGTTTTAGATGCTCCATATCTAGATGTGTTCAAATCCAGGATGGATGAGGCTTTGAGCAACCTGGTCTACTGGGAGGTGTCCCACAATGGCAGGAAGGTTGCAACTAGATGATCTTTAAGGTCCCTTCCAACCCAAACCGTTCTATGATTCAATGATACATAAAACTTCCTTTGACCAGCCATAGCTGGTATTGAGAATGAATTTTTTTTTTTTTTTTTCAACTCACAAGGCTACAGAAGGTAAAGCAGGGACTTGAGCCTAGATTTGCCATATTTCATATGCACTGTCTACATATTTGAGGTCACATCTGTACTCCAAGTATTTATACTCAAACTTTATTTGCATTCTGTGTCCGCTTTTTATGGTGAGGTAATTTTTTTAGCTTATTTATGACATTTTCTGCATGAAGAACTGCTAAAATAGGACTTAGGCTGCTTAAATACAATGGGAGACCAATGAATTTGGAAGCAAGTTGGTTACAGCAAATTAGAAGTAAAATCTAATATGTTATATAAACAAAATTTAATGGCATAACCTTAACCATTGCACTGGAGTATGAATTCAACTTGCAGTTAAACTTTTTAATATATATACACACACATACATATAAAAAGCTACACAGCACCTATCTACAGTGTATACGTAGACTGTATTTTTCATCTTAAACTCAGTTTAAAATCAGCAGTAACTAAAATGACTACAGACCTAGGAAGGCTTTGTTGTTGACACTAACAGTGTTTTTCTATTCATACTTTCTCTCAGTCATTATTATATATCAAGGTATTCCTTGATTTATTCACAACACTTAAAATCAAATCCTTGCCCATCCTCATACCACTCTGAAAAAGTATCTCAAGTCACAAAACAGGAGCTACTGCAGATACAACTACTTTGTTGTTCTTTGAATTCCAACACTGAAAAACACCATAAACAGAAACTCCTGAAAATGGGAAGTTAAATTGAAATTAAGCATATTAATTTTTTTCCAAAGGTAATCCTTTAAAGCTGCACAAAATCCCTTTCAACAAGTATTTCAATTTTACATTGCAAAGAATCAGAAGCCAAAGCACATATTAAAACATAGCAAATACTCATTTTCGAATTTTCCTACTAACATACTTTTTGCAACAAACAATAGCATGCAGCATGTAGTGCAGAAATAAATGTATACAGTATGGGAAATACTTCAAAGTTTGATTTAAATTTACAAACGAAGAGTTAGAGGTGCTTTGAAACAGACAGGCAGAGAGAGACAAATGTGGGTTAAACAATCCATCATGCTGATCACAATTCAATTTATTTGCTATATATCAGCACTGACTGGAAACAAGTCACACTACGTGAAAACCAGGCAATACTGAGTATAATCAAGAATGAGTAGAGACCCAGGTTTTGCCACATCATAGAATGGTTTGGGTTGGAAGGGACCTTAAAGATCATCTAGTTCCAACCCCCCTGTCATGGTCAGGGACACTTCCCACTAGAACAGCTTGCTCAAAGCCCCATTCAACCTGGCCTTGAGCACTCCAGGGAAAGAGCATCCAGAGCTTCCCTGGGCAACCTCTTCCAGTGTCTCACCACTATCACAATAAATAATTTCTTCCTAAGATCTGATGTAAATATACCACATTTCATTTTAAAGTATTCTATTTCAACACCAACTTTTCCAGAGCAACACTAAGAAAGTTAAATGCTAAAGCAAAATAGTCTTCAGCAACAATCAATATGCGTGATAAGGAAAAAACAAAACAAACCAATCCAAACTAAAACAACCTAAACTAAACCCCAAACCAAAAAAAAAACAACCCCAAACTAATGCTAAAACTTTTTTTTTTTTCAGTTAACTACCTGTTGGGATAAATAATTTTTCAGACTGAATCCATCTGCATAGAAGCAAGTAAGAGTATCCCAACAGAACCAAAACCCTGTTGCTACTCAGAGCAGAGCCCAGTTGCCTTTTCCCTGGCAGAACTCAGTGACACTGTGAACTGCACAAAACTAATCCTATTTTCTGACTTCAGAACAGCACAGAAACAAAGCAATAACCTTGTTTCTTCATGGGAGAGAGTAAAAGACTTTATGTATAAAATATAATATACAGTGTGTATAAAATAAAATACATCCATAGAACAGTTTATTCAAATATTTCAGACCAGGTTAGCCATATAGGCATTTCTGAAGGAGCTGGTGGCAGCATTCACTGCTTCCCCTTCCTGATAATCATCCAAAGGCTTCTCAGCTTGAAAAGCAAAACCCAGTCTCAGTAGTGAAAACAGAGGTCATGCTATGTGAAGGAAGGTGTGCAGCTGGATAGGAGTGAATAGCTTAAGGCATCTAAGTTGCTGGCATATTTACAGATGTGCACACAAACATGGTGTGGGAGCTAAGAGGTTTGAAGGACTCCAGGTGGGTGAAGTTTCTGCAGGGTTCCAGGCAAGGTAGATGTTTGCAAGGAAAAATGAGGTTATTGTTGCATTTTTAAATGGTAGTGACTGAAATAATTTTATTTTTTTTTTAAAGTTTTGCAGAATTTTTATATAATACTTTCCTGTATTATATGTAGTAGAGAAGTATCACTAAGTATTAAACACTTTTCCTATTGCTTACAAATTCATAAAATCACAGAACAGTTGCAACTAGAGGAGGGTACTGGAGGTCATTGGGTTCAATCCTCCTGCTCAGGATGGGCCACCTAGAGCAGGATGCCCAGGATGATATCCATACAGTTTTTAAATGTCTCCAAGACTGGAGACTCCACAACATCTCTGGGCAACCTGTGCCAGTGGTGAGTCACCCTCACAATAAAAAAGTGGTTACTGATATTCAGATGGAACCTTCTGTGTTCAGTTTGTGTCCATTTTCTCTGGTTCTCTCACTGGGCACGACTGAAAAGAGCCTGTCTCTGTCCTCTTTGAATCCTTTCTTTGGGTATTTGTATGAATTTAAAAAAATCCCTTCTCAGCCTTCTCAGATAAAGAGTCCCAGCTGTCTTAGCCATTCCTCAAATGGGAAATGCTCCAGACTCTTAATTATCTTTGTGACCAGAACTAGACCCAGCACTCCAGACGGGGCGTCATCAGTGATGATGAGTAGAGAGGAAGGATCACCTCCCTTGATCTGCTGGCAGCATTCCTCCTGATGCTGCCCAGGATACCACTGGCCTTCTCTGTCACAAGGGCACATTGCTGGCTCACATTCAGCTTGGTGTCCACCAGGGCCCCCAGCTCCTTTTCTGCTGAGTTGCTTTCCAGATGGGTAGCCTCAGCATATATTAATGCCTGGGGTCGTGCCTCCCCAGAAGGTGCAAGTCTCTGTACTTCTTGTTAAACTTTGCAAGGTTCCTGTCAGCCCATTTCTCCAGCCTATTGAGGTCCCTCTGGATGGCAGCATGACCCTCTAGCATATCAGCCACTCCTCCCACTTTGGTGTCATCGACACATGTGCTGAGTACACTCTGCCCCATCACGCAGATCATTAATAAAGATGATACACAAGCTGGACACAGTACTGACCTCTGGAGTACACCAGTAATTATTGGTCTCAAATGACATGCCACAAATTGTAATCAGGATCGTAACTTCAAGATCCTTTTTTGCATTATCTATGCAGTTGCACCACAGAATGCAACAGATGGCATTTTGTGCCAACAGTGTTAGTTCTATATTAAATGACAACACAAAGGAAAAGAACTTCTCTATAATACAGCAGAATAAAGCACATCTTAAGGATATCATTTCTAACCAAGAACCAAATTCAAGTCAGCATCTCCATGAAAAAAGCTTAAAAGAAATTGCCTCACCATGGTACCCACACCAAAAACCCAAACACATTGGGATGGAGAATTGATACCTCTTTTTTGTACCTATCAGAGCAAAGCAACCCTTTAGCAGCCTGAGGGGTCAATAGATGGCCTATTAAATTTTTCATTAGAATTTTTTTTACTCTCCTCATTCTCTCTGCCTTTTTCTTTTTTTTTTTTTTTTTAATCTCCAAATTCCTGTTTTCCTTGGAATCCAGCATTTATCTCTTAGCAATCAAATGCTTGATTTTGTTCCACTTCTGACCCTGTCTCCTCGCACACCCATAGTTACCCTGTCTTCTAGTTCTACACATGTTCAATATTACTAGCTTCACATTACACTGAAACTTATGGATATATGGTTTGGGTCATCCTGTGATGAAGCAAAAGAGGTCTGTAATTAGATGGATATATACATAAAAATTTCAAAGTTGAAAACATAGCATTACATAATACATTCAGTATTAAGAATTTTATAGGTTGCTCAATTTAAAGTCAAACATCTTCTCATTTCTCTTTCTCAGCTTTACAAGTTTCTTTAGCATGAACAGTTTTGACAGAATTTTTCTCACATTCTGTACATCACTTTGTATTTGTAGAACTGTAGGATGCCAAAAGTCTTTACAGTCACTGAATATTACTGAATTCTATCTCAAAAAATGAGAAAGGAAGATACAACTTGTGCAAACATCACATGTGTCTAACAAAGCAGATCACTTTCCACTACAGACATTGGTATGTTCAACATGAGTGGCACCTTAAGTTTAGATTTTGGGAAAATGCAGTAGAGGAAGATGCCATGCCATCATGTCTTCTAGCAGTTACTTGCCACATCTCAATAAACCCTATGATTTCTGTAAGCAGGTACTAGAGCATGGGGCAACAACTGCAGCACAATTTTTCTCTCAGAGCAGCAGCAATTTACTGGTCATGTCAAAGCATACAATATTCCCTGACATGGCTCTCCCACTCTGTTCACAGACTGGTAAGTGCCCACTATAACTAAAACTTTACTAATGCCTTCTACCAGCAGCTTCTTAACTCAGCCTGCAAATCGGATGGTGTTACACAGACAATTCTCTAACGGTTCAAGGAGGAAGGGAGAGCGATTCTCTGGCCAACACAGCCAGCACAGACACCACAGTCACTGACAGATTTGCTTTTGAGTGATTTCTTAGACAAAATGGCACAGATGAACCAGAGTCCGTGGTACCCTATTCACTCAACAGCCAGCACCACTTGTCAGTCTGGGCATAGGGCAAGGACAGAAAGACTCCTCTCTGAAGCACTTATTTGCAGCACCACAGCTTGAAATCAGGGAGGGACCCAAAACACTAGGTAAAATTTTGAACCAGGCCATACACCAAGAAAAAAACATGAAAAAGTATTCGATAAAAACTGAATTTAGGTTAAGTTCCTTTTTCCCAGCTATAGGATGGCATTGATAGACAGTGTGATATACAACTAATAGACAATGTAGAAGTATGGCCAGTACATGTAAATGAGATTTCCCTGATTCCCCTCAGAAGGGACAGTAATTTGTGGGTTTTATCTTTGGTTACTCACATTTACACACTTTTTTCAGGAACATTTTGTTCTCTGAAGCTTCTATTTTCCTTTCAGATTTAAACTGTGCATTTGATTATTTCATGTAATTAAGTCCAAAATTAATGAAAAATATGCTCTAGGTGAACCTCCTCTGGCAGGGGGCTCGGACTAGATCTCCAGAGGTCCCTTCCAATCCCTATCATTGTGTAATTCTGTGATGGTAACAGAGACAGTTTCCTAGGAACACATGCTACAAGAAGGCTTTGAGGAAGGAAAAAGAAATGTCACAGAAGTAAGAGTGGAAACACAGGGAATGGCAAACCCATTTGATTGTTCCATTCAGAGGCTTCTTTCTGTTTGCACATTCTCTTGAAAATAGAAATGGGCCCATATATTGGTTTGAGATCCAACCACAATGTGCAAACACATAGTCCACTAGGGAGTTGTGCTTTTATGTTTTGCTAAGAATTCACTTAATATATATTCTAAGTTCTCTGATCTTGGGTATTTATTTCTGACATGAGAAAAAAAGTTTTAAAACTTACTAAATACTGTTAGTTGAAGAGCAGCATAAGGGCTAGACAAGTTTAAAACAACGTTATGGCAGCATTTGCAAGAGATTGAAAGATAAGATGATCTGCATGTTATTGCTATATTACAGACTCAATTTTACAGCATATGCTCATTCCCCTGATACCACTCCTTACTGGAATAATCCATTACCAAACTCCTGGTCATGCCTGCCTGTAAGAAAATACAAGAATTCCAGCAGTTCCTGAGATTTGGGTTTTTTCCATGGGGTGGATGTAAACTGGTATGCTAGGAGTTCTATGTCTCTACCTTATATCACTAACATCCAGACATTTTTCATGTACTATATCATGTCAGTCATACAACAAGCAATATGATGAATGTGAGAATGACAGCTAAGACTTGGACACTTACTAAAAATAATTTCACAAGCCTTCTGACACAGGGCACAAAAGTCTGCACTTTAAGACACCTTGGCTTCATTCCTAGCACTGGGGGGGGGAGACATGAAAAAAAAAAAAAAAACATAATAAAGGAGTGATACACATTTGCCATTCAACACTAAGATGCTGGCTAACAGAATAATGAAGCTTTACAGAGTGGAAAGAAGCACCACAGGACCTTGAGGGTGGAAACTGCAGAGTACACCTTCAGCTCTGTGCTTGGGGGGGGGACAAAGAAAAGCTAGAGGTTACAAAAGCAAGGTCAAGAAGCAGGGCAACACAAGCCTGTATCAGAGACCAGATCATGCCAGCTCTCAAAGAGTGTGACCTTACAAGCACAACATCTTAGGACCAGAAGACAGAATCTCCTAAATATTATATTCATATATTCCAGACCAGTTAATGAAAACATAAATAAAGCAACTGAGGAAATAAAGTATGAAATGAAATCATTCTAATTTAGATGCTGTTAATGTTACTCTAAATGTCATAAATACCACTGCAAGACTGCAGCAAATTAGTGATAAATGAGGAAGGAAAAAAAAAAAAATCCTTAATTTTTATGATTAAATATTGGAACCAGAAAAACAAAGACAATAAAAAATTTAGGAGATTTAGATAACTTGGTAAAACAATAATGCACAAACAACTGAATGTATCTTTGTTTCTTTCTCCTGTTGTTTTTTAAACCCATAAGCATTGTTTTGGAGCAAAACCCAACAATATAGCACTATCATTGGAACATTTTGCTTCAACTTACAAAAGCAAACAAAAAAGCATCAAAACAATAATTACTTTCCCACTATTTTTCACATAATTTTTTAAAGTCATATACAAAAGTACTGCTTATGAATGCAAATGGGAAACCCAAAATGCATCAGAGACTACTGTCTGATGCAGAGGTAAGGACAAAGAAAAGAGTTTTGTGAAGAACTTTTATTTATAACAAAGAAAAAATTGCATAGGAAATTGAACAGGTAATAGCATAGATTTCTGTTTAAACACTGTCATGTGTTGGTTCATCATATACAATGCTTAACTCATTATAAAACAACCTCAAAGTTTTGTGGACTCACAGATAATTTAGACAGGGCTCATGCTTGCCTTTATTGACACTCACCTGGAAAACAGTACCAATTGATTTGTCTCATTCACCTATTTAAGAGAATGATAGAGAGAGAACTTATAAAAAAAAATTAAAAAAATCAACTCTTGAGTTGTATGTCATTCTATACAAAGTGCTAGAGCGGTAAAACAAAACATACAGTAATATTAGTTTTCTAAAGTTAGTAATATTAACAGCAATAAAAAAAAAAAACTGTTTCCAAATCAAAACAAGGATGTTGCAGTGATATATAGGCATTAGGGTGTCTCAGCTGGGAGCAGCAAGAGAAAAAATTTGGAAGTGACAATTTTTTAGATTTCTGGTCTACTGTAATAAACAGAAGTAAGATAGGCAGACAGGTCTCCATAAATAATTCCATATTATTATTTTATGTATTGGAAAAAGACTGCTTTATTTTTAAATAAATAGGTAGTGCATTTTTAACAGAGAAGTATTTCCTTGAATTACCTACTTGCACCTACCATATGCTTTGGCTTTCCAGAAAATACTATCAACAATTATTTTCTAGGATATAACTCAGCTCATAATTTCTTTCCCTAGAGGAAAGGGAACCATATCCTTATGTTTCAGGTGTCCTGGTTTCACTGGGATAGAATCATAGAATCAATTTTCTCTTCAGAAAAGCTTCATTTTTTTAGAAGACTGCGGCACCTGATTCAATGAGAACAAAGTTGATAAAACACCTTGTTTACACTTGTGGCCAGCCATTATATGCTGGTCTCCATAGTGATCAAGGTCTTTACTAGTTTTGAGTTAGCCAGGTGCTAAAGCCAGGAGGAACAAAACCCAGGGCAGCTGACCCATGCAAGACAACAGAAGTATCCCATGACATAAATGTCATGTTCACTATAAACTAGAAAGTTTACTGGAGATGGTCTATTCTCCCAATGGCCACCATCCCTGGAGGGTCATGCCTCTCATTCCACTTCTAAGGCTGACCCTCCTATTGTGACTGTCACACTTTTGCTGGAGCTGTGGTGCTGGGAATGTGCAGCTCGCAATGACTACCTTGGCTGAGTGTAACTATGTGTACTTTCTGTTAGTATTAACGCTGAGGGGAGTTATTATATTATTATATCTGTCTCCATTCCAACCCATGGGTCTGCTTTCCTTTTCTTGATTCCCCTTGTGGGGCGCTGTGTGTGTGGAGACAGAGTGGTACTGGAGAAGGGTTGTGGGGGTATGGGTGTATCACTGGATGATAGAAGAACTAGCTAAATGAAGGCATCAGGTTATTACAGAAGATGCCCAACTGTCAGTACACATGTAATGTTCAGAAAGAAAACAATCTTCATGGAAATGACGTATTATGTATGACAGTGGTTCTGCCTTGGAATCAAGCTAAGATGCTCTTCTCAGACAGCTCTGAGAGACCTGCTGGCAGGCATAGTTCCTCCCAGATGAGAGCCACACTACACCTGTGCTTTACAAAGGGGGAAGGCTCTTGATCCACTTTCTAAAGTATCAACTGTTCCCAGTCTCATTTTCCTTCTGTCTTTTTACTCTTAGGTGAACTGCAGAAACAGACATTTAAAAGACAGATCAGTAGAACTGTTTCTCAGTCTTGTTAACTTCCTTTGCAAAACACACTTCATCATTCAGGACACCCCATAAAGATTCCGAACACAGAGGTATATAATTGTGTCATGTCATAGATTATTTCCACTTGAATTCAGTATGAACAAAAGCCTATGAGCAAATTCAGACAAATAGCTAATGTCAGAGCTATTTCTAGCATTTTAACTGTTAACTACTATCTCCTGTGATGGGATTCTTATTAGTGTAATATTTTGAAAGCGAAACACTTCCCCATTCACACATCTCCTATGGTGATGATTCATTATGCCAGCTGCTGCCTCATGCTTGAACATTACTATTGATAATGGGCAATATTCCAGTGTCAGCAAAATATTTTTTTTTAAAAAAAGCTACTGTTAATGTTCAGCACATAGTTTTATCAGTGATAGAGGAGCAATTCTACATCACCAGCTTTGTGGTGCTGCTGACTCTGGTGCTGTATCCTCCAGGCCCAAGCAATCACAGTATTTATGACCGGATTGGTCTCTGACCCAGATACAGTACTGATTATTGAAGCTTTCATTTGGCAGGAGTAATTCTGACCTACTGTGCTAATAATTTTGCTGATGGGAACTAATTAACAAGCACACACTCTTTAACCTAGCTGTTAACAAGCTTGTAATAAAACTTCAATCAAGTCACGCTGTGCCCTGGGTAAACAAATGCATACACACACGTGTGTGCCTGTATACACACTGGAGTGATGACTATAGCCCATAGGTAATGAGGGAAAGTAAAAGTAAAACATGCTAAAACACAGGCAAAGCATCCCATGTTTATGTAGGTCTCATCATTGGCCAAGATAAGGATGAGAGATTGAAGTGGATATATTTCTACCTCTGGGCTATTTCATACAGGTCAATTTAGGACAATCCAAAGGAGACTCGAATCTCACAACTGTGTAAGTATAGCCCTTCTCTGTGATATTGCATCAATGACATGAGAAATGCACACCAAACTTTATCTAATTAAGAAAAAAAAAAAAAGCATCTTATTAGAATACCTCAATGATTTGACATAATTCAACATCCCTAGTTACTATTTGAACAAACTACCTTCTACAGGAACTACCCAGTTAACTTGGATGCCTGGAGTGAAGAGTTGAAAGACTGGGTCTCTCATACTATTCTGAAGCATTGCTTGCATCCATTTAAATATTAGTGTCACTGTGCTAACCCACCAAAAGTCCTAACAGCTGTGGTTAGGACTTAAAACAGAGTTACATTTGAAAAAAACCAAACAAACCAACACCCCCTATCCCCCCAAAAAAACCAACAACAGCAATAAAAATCACAACACGAAACACAAAAAAAACCCCAATGAAACAAACCAAACCACACACCAAAAAAACCCTCACCAAACCCACAACAACAGAAACCACAACAAACGCAAAATGATCTCCAATTGTGTCAGATTAAAATAATAATAACAAAAAAAACCAAACAACAAACAACTGGGGCAGATGGTGGAAGGGGGGAACAATGGAGAGTACCATATGTAATACCATCATATGTAATACCATATGTATTAAAAAAAAAAAACCCCGAGCATCCTATATAATATTCTAAGTAGTAAATTCCTGTGCACTGTATGCACACAACATGTAATGCACCAGCAGGTCAACAATGAAAACAGGAGAGAACAAAATCACTGTGTTAATCACTTCCTGATAAAACACTTCAAGATTCAAAATAATCAAAGTAATCTTCACGGATTAAATCAACATTTGTTGAAGAAAAGCATGCAAATCTATTGTTCTTCATTCTTCTTTGATTGTTTTGTTCTTCAGCACAGAAACAGTAGTTAACACCATTTTAATGTGGTAAATTCTACAACAACAGAAACTCTGAAAATAGCTTATATAAATTAATCTAAACATCACATCTTAAGTGATCAATATCTACCAATTTTCCCTAAACATAAGCATTTATCTCTGGATCTATGAAATATTAATTACATGTATATTAAAGGTGCAACACAACTTTGATTAAATAATTACATGTCTTCTGTGAAAACTGAAGATTAGCCTAAAACTTTTATGTTGTTCTGTTGAGCACTTACAAACTAACAGTCTGGGTGACACTCTTTGAACAGGCTTCTACACCATTGGTTTGCCTCCACCAGACTCACTGATTGTGGAGTTAGACACTTGGTTACGTCATGTACTCTTACCTCTGAAAAAGAGCACTAAATTTAAACAATCTTAAATCAGACTTTTTGACCTTTTCTGATTACTGGTGCCCATTCAACCTTTTCAGGATGAATGGTGGATATATTTGTCCAAGACAGTTTATTCAGCAAGCACAGTATTCTCTGTAACTTAGATAAATTGAGTGGTCCCTTAACATGGAGAAAGGTCAACATTAATTGCAACAAAGGTCACTCAGTTCAGTTATGTACTGTATTAAATTGTCATCAGATCTGAACAGCAATTTCATCAATAACCCATTCAACTACAGTGTTTATGAATGTTGGAAACTGTCCACCTACCCTATGCTATGGTAAGCACAGAGCAGTCGGGGAACTCCCTGTAAGACAGTGATAGCAAAGGTCATGGCATAAACACCTGGGGGAAACAAAGGTTCTCATGAATCAGTTTGGGGGACATAAAGACACCAGTAAGCAAGTAAGATGATATACAATACAGTCTTTTCGCAGTACTGTAACCACCATCCTATATGCTACAACTTCAGAGTACAAACTCCTTTCCTTGAACCTTTGAATCACATGTTCTTGGGCTCTCTTACGGTCACTGTGGGAATACTCTGCTCTTCCCAGCACTTCAAAGTCACTGGTCCCTTCTGCCAACTCTGCTTTCACAATTACCAAGATGCAACAGAAGAAATATGTACTGGAAATTTTAAATAATCAAATGTGAATACTATCCAACCTCCTATACAGAAAACAATTTCATTATTATTTTGATCCAGTTACTACCAAACTCCCAACTGTTAAGAAAAGACTTTTAGTTTTTATCATAATCAAGTATTTATATTGTTGAAATAACATTATTTTGTTATTTTAATGAAATTAAAATAGTTCTGTCATGCTAGGAATAAAGCTAAATAATTTAGAGCAAAATAGACTAATTATTGGTGATGGAGTGGACTAATTATTAGTAATGGTTGGATTTCAATTTTCTTTTTCTTCCCCCTAAGCATGGTATTTTGGATATTCAGTGTTTTGAACTGCATTAGAAAAATACGCCATATGGTATTGCTTGTCTTTCCTGATTGGATGTAACACCAGCTGTTGCTCTGCAGATTCCTAAGTAGACAGTACAGATTTCATCTGTCAGTGCTCAGACATTCACTTTCATATTTGCTTTTAGTGTGGATTGTCTGAAAATTAGATTATGATTTATGAGAAAGTACAAAAGAGATCTAAATATGGATGGTGTTTAAAATTAAGTGCAATCTCAGTTAGTAGTTTGAAATTTTAAATGCAAAATAAAAGCACAGTATGCTATGGCTTTTTTGTAATGTGTAGACCTGGCTTTTATTTTGCAAAATTGCATGTGCAGAAGTAATTGTTGTTTTTTTTTTTAAATATATATATATATAAATATGGTGTCAGTTTACATGTATTGTATTTC
>WUAM01000323.1:19377112-19393042 GCA_024336885.1 Actenoides hombroni
GTGTCCCTGCCCATGGCAGGGGGGTTGGAACTAGATGATCTTTAAGGTCCCTTCCAACCCTGACAATTCTATGATATGATCCATACAACATTGTTCAGTAATGTTTTAAGATCACATGTATATCACACATGCAAGCATACATACACAGGTACATGTATTGTTGTAAATATCATATGAAAATAGCTTCCAGACAGATTCATTAGAAATGTTAAATTTCTGTATCTTTTCATACCATAATTGCTTCCTTCTCTCAGCTTTATGAGTTTCTCATTTGTAAATAATTTGTATTCAACAATTTGTAAATATTTGTATTCAACAGAAAATAGCTGCTGGTTCTTAGCCCATGCTTTTCATGTTTGTATTCTCCATGTTATCTACTTTCTTCCTGTTTCCCAGATGTCCTAATCTCTTCCATGACATCTAGTTTTGCCTGTACGGGGCAAGTACTGCAAGCATGCCAAAGCGTTGTTTTTTGGGGGAATTGTACAATAACTATATCCAAAAAAATCACAAGTCTCAAAGTTTCTTATGTTTTGTTTTTAAACAGAGACCTACAGAAAACATACTCAGATAAATATCACTTTGCAAAAGAGGAAACAGATTCCAAATGTCACCACTGCCAACTACTTGCAGAGCTGTGACTGGCTTCAAGATAAACCCTCTTTAGCCGTCTTGCTGTAATGGTTTTTACCCTCTGCCTCCACCTCTTCCCCTAATCCAGGCATTATTTTGACTAAAAAAATCACAAGGAAATCAAGTAAAGCAGAATAAAATGGGACAAAATACATCACAACGTGCACTTGATTCATCCAGTCAGTAGAAAACTGCAAAACAATCAAAACTTTCCTAAAAGATCACTTGTGTTATGTATACTTAAGCACATTCATATCAAATTCAAAACAAGTGTTCTACTACATGCAAACAGAAGGCATGACTGCCAAATCTGTGAATATGGAAACGGTAAACAGCGTTTATAAACATTCCTCTTACTGTTGAGGGCATTTTCTCCCCAACAATGCATTTTGGAAGTACTACACAGACAATACTGCTTCCAAGGATTTTCATAACAATGTTTTCCTATGAAAATAATTACTCCTCTATTATCATCTAGTATGGTATCTTAGTATCAACTATCTGAACTATTTTTGGTACTTGAAATTATGTGAATGTTCTTTTAGAATGTAAATAATTTATCTTTGCATCTTTGTAAACAGCATCTTTAACAAGTCTTAATCATGTCATTTTGTATAAAGCTGTGGTGCAGAGGAACACCAGCAATTGAAGAGAATTCAATTGTGCTAGGCACTGTACAAACACAAGTCATTATAAAACAATCTCTCTCTGTTCTATTCTTTATTTCTCTAATGACTTAGTGGTAAAATAGCTATTCCCCAGAACACATAAGGAGAGTAATATTATTGTTCACTAATATAAACATTTCATTTTGCATAATACAGGTGATAGAAAGCAATAATGTACCTCATTAACAAATTTCTCATTGGATTAACAGATGTCATCAATCTTCAAAATGTTTAAGTATGTCTCATTATATCAGGAACCATTTCCAATTAATATCCTCAAGCTCACTTTATGCAATATAAACAGTCTACACAAAACAGTTACTTATCTCTCTCTCTCACAAAATACCTATGGAGAACTCTCACACAACAAACCTCCACTTGGGCCAGCCAGTAAGGGCTACATCTAATGCCATTCCTTCCCCGAACCCATAAAAACATAACTGATTTTCCTTTTCTATTCCACAAACATAAAACCACCAAAACAATCTTAACAATGCTTACAAACTACAGAGTGAATTAAAAACAACCAAACCAAACAGCTACTGTGGTCTACTGACAACTTCCAGAAATGTCAGCTGCACCAAAATGCATAGTGCTAATTAATGGTGAGAACATGCTGATTGCTACAATAAAAGTCTATTGGATTTTGTGTGAATAAAGGGATTTCTAGGGGAGATTAATTTGTGCTAGTGGTACCAAAACTGCTTATATTAACTTCTGTATGATTGAGATTTAATATCCAATAAAGTTAATTGTAATCACCCAGGAAAACTTTTACCAAATAATGTGACTTTTTTAGGGTTTCTGGATATGTTTCTCATCTAACTCTTCCATTATTTTAGTAACTCCATGTAATTTTTTCTGCTTCACTAGACATGAATAGACATAGAAAGAAGACATCTGTAACTAGAACCCAAGCAAATGATACTGTTGTCTCCAAATGCAGACTCTGCCAACCCATTGCCTCCTCTGAGGCTCTACACGAAACAACTGGATCTTCAACTTTTATCAGTCTGAATTTAAACATGTCTTTACCCAATTAAGCTTCACTAGTCTAAGAAAGAGAAACTGAGATTTTGACTGGACATACATCCAGAAAAGGGTCTCCCATTACTGTCACATGGGGAAGACTTGTTTGTGGACAGAAAACAGATCACAGAGGAATGCGGAAAAAAACCAAACAAACCAAACATATATCATGAATAAAGTTGTAAATGCAGGAAAGGACTTCCAATAAACAGAATAAATATATGTACTGTCCTAAACCCCAGAAATTACTTTCTTGGCTACAATACATAGTTTAATAAATAATTTAATTTTTACAATGGCAATTTTTACCTCAAAATATAGATTACTACTTGTCTTTGAGAACAATAGCTTTTATATTATGGCAATTGGGCTTTCTGTTAAATCTGGAGTTATTGTGTTAAAAGATACACACTTCTGACAACTGAACATGGGAGTGGATGAACACAATAAAAGACAACATCAGGTGGAGTTGGGAACTATAAAGTTTAACCCTGGTCTTCAAGATATCAATAAACTGAATTAATCCAATACAGCCAGCCTACAGAACAACCACCGAAAAAAGGGACAACAACGACAACAAAACCCAAACAGATATTTTGAGGCATTCTCTTATTTCCACATCCCTATAAGCTGAGGGATTCAGCTGATCCAGTTAGCATAAGCACACCAGGGTACTTGCTAAAAACAATCTAGACATTCTCAGTATAACATGTGCAACCAGTACAACATGACCACCTACCATCTCCCACTTTTCTGACAGCTTTAAAGTTCTATCCTACAAGTGAAGGCAACCATTAGCCCAGAGTATATTGCTGTTTATCTTAACTAGAGGCTTACAAAATCAGTCACATTTTTTTAATTGTTTTTGTATTTCAGGTATGGCAAAGTAACTGCATAAGAAAAAGAATTTCAGCAGTATAAAATTTTTCACCAGACATTGAAATATTTACTGTTTTTCTTAAATAAGGACAGATTACTAAAAAAATACTTATAAATAATTTCCTTAAAGCTAGTATTTTCTGCATCTCTGCCAAATGCTTTGTTGCCAGGCTGCACTAAAAACCTTTTGCTTTAATCAACAACTTAATACTTGCCTTGCACAATTCCCACTGAATAAAAAGTCTGAAAGGATATCTTATAAATGAGGGCAAAGGCAAGAGTGATGAACATGCCTAATGAAAATTAATATTTCCGTATTCAAGTCATAGATAGACAAGCCCCATTTGACTATATAAAAGATTTAACTGGGAGACAGACAGTATACAGTGTGGTTGCTTAGATGCACATTATAGAATGCAATATAAGTGATGAATTCTAAATCTAATTAATATGAATTTATGCAGGATGTATGTAACCAGCACTTAACCACGTTCAGTCCTGGAGGATCATTTATATTTTAAATGAGGTAAGAGTAAAGCATCTTCAGCACATTTTACTTGAATAATTTTTATTCTTTGAAAGGCTGATGAAATACAGCTTCTACTAATATACCTTTTATCTTATTCTGTAACCGAAGACCTAAGAATCAAATCCTGAATTTAATCCTGAAAAACACCTTATACATTGACAGTTTAAAAAGCTTGACCTTTCTCTCTCCCTCCTCAAAGATGTATAGGCACTATCTCAAGTTCACCACACCATAAGTAGAGCTCTATTTTCCCATGAACAGGTCGTCATTGCCCTCTTTCATCATCATGTGTGAATTCCCGTCCTGACAGTCAGGCCTCAAGTTAAAACATCTTTTCTCATTTAGCATTTTCCCTAGGTCTTCACATGTAATCCTCCTCTTCAGATCATTTATTCACAATCTCTTTAAAACTGGGAATTTTCTGTTTACTGACACAGGCTTATCTGTCTCTAGCCTCAAGTTTGTGACTACTGCAAAAATGCTTGAAAAATAAAAAAATACTCAAATGAGGATTTTTCTGCTGTATGATGGAAACAAGCTGAGACAAGCCTTGAAAGGTAAGTGATTTAATCAGAGGGCTGCTTAAGGAATTTTTCTTTCTCCCTCTTCGTTTGTGATCGTTCCTGTCCATGTGTATTTAAGGCATATTTTGAAATGCCTGCTGGACTGCTGGTCCAAGTAAGGACTTGTGCCCTCCTCAGGCATTAATATGAGGTACAAACACTAAGTCCTGTGAAAAGGGCAGTCCTAGGGACACAGATAGGGAAAATAAAATGTGGACATTTTATTCAGTGATTTTATGTTTGTTAGTCACCAGAGATGTTGGAAGGGGAATTTCAGACCAAGTGTAGGAAATTCTCCTCTTTCCAATTCCACTTGGGGAACAAAACTCTTTTTAAAATAGATTTAAACCTTGGAATGTGTAAAAATTTTTAACCTGACAAGGATGCACTGGTACAGAGTCTGTATTTATTCTACACTGTGGGTAAGTGGGAAACCAAGAGGTTAAAAGTCAGGATAGGAGGGTTGAGACCTGAGTTCATATCAAGCACTGAAGCAGCACAGTTTAGTTACAAGATCCCACCTTGAAAGAGCAAAAAAAATTGTTCATAGGCTGTTCAGGTGAAGTAGGAGACCTTGAAACAGCAATAAAAAGTTTATTCATAGGTTCTTCAGGAGGCCCTTGCACAGTCCTCATTGCAAGACAATAGAACAGGGGAAAACAAACAAACAAATCACATAGAGATACTGCTACCTGAAAAAGCTCAGAAAGAGGTTAAGGAGAGTTCTTGGGCTGCAAAGCTTGCAACACCCCTCTGGTCCTACTGGAAACCACTTGACAAGCTTGATTTCACCCTGGGCCTCCACTACCCAAAGAGTACATGTGATCTGTATGCTTCCTACACTCACTGCCTTTCTTCTGATCATCAGCTGCCTCAAACGTTGAGTAAATTATTATCTAAGGACCAATTCTCACATACTGAGACACAACATAAGCATAAAAATATAGACACTTAAGTGTTCTGTTCAGGAAACAAAGACCTTTTCTCTAATTTTAAAAAGGCACTGACACCTACAAAAAGTCTATTCCAGGTTTTACCTTTGTTAAAAAAGAGAAAACATCCAATTGCAGTTGTTATACAGAAGACCAAGTCTTGGTATCATACTGTTACAGATAAATAATTCAGCAGAGTTACACAGATCTATACTATCTGAGATCTGATCAATACTCCTTAAAACAGATAATGATGGTAAAGGCACAGCCTCCCAGATTTTTTCTTATGTCTTTTTTTGTTCCAGAGATATCAATCTAATGCTGCCTCCTCCACTTCAAGAGTGTAATGTACTTTACTTCAAACTGTCAAAAGCAGCAATTTTACAGTGTGATCAAACCTTGATGATTATGTGCAGCTCTTCAGTAATTATATTAGTAACTGTAGGCAGGCATTACACCCAACATTGACAGCACATCACTAGTCACTATGTTGGTTGATTTAATGAAAACAAATGAAGTAGAAGGAAGACAGAAGTAAAGGAGAGTTCTGATGTGGCAAAAAATGCCTACACTTAGTCAGTTGTGTAGAGAAATGGTATATATATGGCCAGCACCATGAAATGACAGACCAAATAAAATGTGCACCTTTTTGTTTTGGAAGAGCAGTAACTGCATGACAGTCTTTATGTAGGAATCAGCAAGCACTCCTCACAGTGTTTGCTGAAAAACTTACATCAGAATCTTAGCCTATAGTGGGCAGAATAAACAAGACCATAGGTCATTCTTAAATATGAAAATTTCACTTTAAAAATTAAATAAACTGGACAATAACATTTAAAAGTTAACACAAGCAGTTTTTACTGAATTGTGGCACACTTTTTTTTTTCATGTTCATGTAAACAATCCAATAAGACCTCATAATAGTTAAGGTAGAATATGAATGACACGCAAAACATTTCAGGAACTCAGAGAAGTTCAGTGTAGCAGTGTAGAATCTGAACCATAAAATTATTTATTGCAAATTAAATCAGTAGGCTCAGAGAAGGGCAATTACTGATGAACAAGAGAGGTCATTCAAAATTTCTTTCAACTTTGAAAGTCCAGTGTTTGGCAGTGTGTGTCCACCTCACAAAAGTGGGATTCATCCCCCCTTAATACCACAACTTCTGTTTTATGAGTTGCTAAAAACCGATCCTCTCTACCTCAAATCATCAAGCAGACAGACATTATGACTCAGCTCTGGGAATCTAGATGTTTTATGACTCTGATGTGAAAAGCCAGGTATACTGTTCAGTTGGAGATTTGCTTTAATTTATTAAAGAAACCAGATGGCTTCCCCCATGACCACACAAAATGAACCAGCTGTGTATTTGTATCTGAAAAAAAATGCATATACCAGGTCTGCATGGTATGGAATGAGAATGTTTGGTGAGAAACCTAAAGACTAGAAACTATGACCAATGACGTTCATCTAAATGCCATTCAAAACAATGAAGGTCCATTAAACACCATAATTGAGGCATAAATATGCAAGAACAAAAACTCATTCTCACAAGAGATCAAAAAAGTTCTAAAAGCTAAAACTTCAAACCAGTTTCAGTTGGAGAAGTAAAAATGACTTAGTGATGGCATCCATATGGTTTAATTCAATGTCCCAGCACAAAGCAGATTGTTCACAATTGTGATGAATCAAAGGTAATTAAACCCCCAAATAGTTAATCTGAGTATTTCAAACACCTCAGATTTTGATGGTAGTAGGTGGGAAGATGGTAATAGCCATGAAAAGTCATAACCCCTGAAAGGTTTTCATGGCTTGGAAGTGAACAGTTGAAATGTGAATTGGAAGAATGCTCCCATCTCCCTTCCTCAATAAAAACATTAAAAAAAAATCCTGTGAACCAAAATACAACCCCTCAAAAAAAAGTATAAGGAAACTGTACCAGATAGCACAATTGTTATTTTATAGGAGAAAGAATGCCTCAACTCAAACCTCATAACCCCTGATAATAATTGTCAAGGGCATTCTCAAGAAAACACAATGCAGTAAACCAGTATAGAAGACATGGGGTAGCATACACCAAGACATTATTTTAAAAATTTTTAGAAATAAAAGCCAGACACATGAAAGTCATGACAAGTACTTTAAAAAGCTGATGCCAGCTTTACAAAAATAGCATGTTTCTCAAAAAATTGACATAACAGGTACCAAAAGACACATAATTGAGATGATTTCCTAGATATAGTCTTAGCTACTCATTCCCCTGACCCATTTCCTTCACAGAAGGAAAAACAAAACACCATCTGAGTTGGATGAGCCCACTACTGTTCAGTTTTATTATTCCCTCTGATACTTTAGCTGAACTTTATTCACCCCATATGAGATATTCCTTCAGATCACTGACCAGCAATTCTAGTTCACTTTATAGAACCTCCCACAAAGAAGAGGAAGAAAACAGCAAAACTCAATAAACAGCTAAGAAAAGAGTACAAAGATTTAATTATAAGCCAAACACAGATGCACTACCTTATTCACTGCCGTTCACTGTTTAGAAAGAGCCACTCTGACTTGTTTTTCATCATGTTATCAAATTGCTGATGTTATTGTATTAAAAACTGTACAGTGAACATGCTTATTCTATTCTTTACGGCAGGCAAAACAGAGGTAGGTCACAAAAGAAAGGCTGAGGGGAAGAACCAGCTCTTCATCAAGCAACGTAATTAGATGATACCTATTCCAAACAACAGTTTAAGAGTGGTCTTTGCCAGGAAGGGAGGAAAGGCAGAGAAAACAAAAGCCAACCTCGTTTCCTTCTTGCTGGTTTAACTGATATGACTTCAGAGCATGTGTACTAGATGCAAAGCAAGCGAAGTTAAGTCCACAGCAAATTGACAGTGCATGTTCATAAGCATTAGTTAACTAGAATTGTTATTATTCACAACCTATGTTATTATTTTAACATTTTCAAATACAATCCATTAAACTGTTAAATGGATGCATAATAAAATGCTGGAGATTCTACCGATGCCTAGCAACTTAGAGGAAAAGTAAAATGCTTTATGAAAATGCTGTATTATTACTGTGCTTTTGCATAAACAAGTGCATGTAATTTTTTTAAGTGTGTGCTGAACATCTGCAAATATGTAATGGAACTGAAAAGTATGTTTTGAATTTGTCAATAGTTCAAAAGAAAAAAAATGTCATCATTCAATCCATCTTTCAGTTGGAAGTGAAAGTTGCAAAGGATTTTTCCTTCTTGAGATTTCTCTTTCTAGTGTTATTGGAAAGCTTGTCTTCTTGTTTAAATGAATTTCCTTTTAATCTCCTCTCTGAGCTGCTGGATAGATGCAGCCTCTTAAAAAATTCAGGATATCACTGTAATTGTAAATTGATCTGCTTCTGTGGCAGAAGGCTAGGGCCCTCCATCCAGGAAAAAGACTGTCTTCTCCAAGTTGTTTTTCAGACAAATGATTAATTTGCACTCTCTTACTACTATATTTCTTCTAATGGAAAAGCGGTTTTTAAACAAAACTGCTATGTTTTGTTTTATTCCCGGCAACGTACAGGGAAGAAAGCTGTCTGTCAAAGGCAATATGAAATATTTACTGGCTTGACATTTTTACATTTCCTAAAAGAGACTTTGACTTCATTTACATAGGAACTAAAACTGTATTAGACAACTGACATGCACATACTCCTCACTGCTAAAGTTCTGAATTAATGTAATATATTAATAGGCACAAGAGAATTCCCTACCGATTTTTTAATGCAAAGTTAAGGTTGGAACATTATTATGACTGTGCAATCTTTAAAACAGACACGTAACTCATTAGTACCAAAGTAAAGGAAATTATCTATCTAGTATGGCGCTGAATCCACATAGCCTATTTGCCTTTGGCTCTATGGATATGAGATCTGGCATCACTTGGATTATTTCACCTAATCCATCATTAGCTTTCACGTGTCCTATATACTGTGCAACAAACCTAAATTTAACGAACCCAACTCCCCATCGTTTACCACGCTGAATATATTATACGTCAGCACAGAGCAAAAAGATTAGACATGAGGAATTACATCTTTGTGAAAAGTCAGTATTTTTAGAGCACTGTTAACATTGCTGACTCCAACTGTAACAAATATTCCTTCCCACCGTGGACAGGCACTAATGCCCTGACCTTTTCTGTTTACATACAACACAGAGCTAGTAAACAAAATGAAAAAACTCAGAAGACCCTGAAAATACATGAGATCCCAGTAACAGTGCCACAGAGTCAAAAATACAGGGTTTTTTAATTGCCATATATGCTTGGCTGGGGGAATCCTGGAGGATGACCTATTTTTTTTTCTCTCCTATAATCCCGCAAGTAAACAGTAATTTAGATTGAACTTTACCTCCCCACATACACAAAGCACACAACAAGCTTAGCACTCACAGCAAAAAAAAATTAACTACACTGTGATCGCGTTCACACAGCTTCGTTACTTACCTGTCTTCCACAAATACACCGATGAAGTTTGAAATTCACTTTGAGCCTGAGCGTCCCCGATTGCCAGCAGCAGCAGGAGAAGCGGGAGCACTCGCACTCCCCCGCAGCAGGCTGGCACGGCGGAAACCCCTGGACCACGGCAGAAAGCAGCGCTCGCCTCGCTCAACCCCATGCCTCCTGCTACCGCCTCCAATACCCGCAGCACGACCGCGAAAGCCTTCTTCAAATGCTAGTCCCCTCTTCAGAATCTCTTCCCAGGGAGAAGGGAACTGGAAGCCTCTCTCCCGCTATTGTGCATGACAGTTGAAAACGAAAAACTGTTTAGCACCAGGGAACAATAGAGTCCTTGCTTGCTCTTGCTGCTGCAGCGGCAGCGGCTGCTGCTGCTAGTGTGGTTGCTGGTCCGCGCTCTTCCATTCAGCAGTTAGTAGCAGTTTTCCATCAGCTAAAAGCGAGACAGCTGTCCGCAGGGGGCTCCAGCTGACTGAGCAGGTTCTCTTGCTCTGGGAGGCAGCAGCAGTCATTTACACCAGCTGGAGAGAGTGAGAGAGAGAAACAGGGATGAGGAGAAACACAAATAGCCCAGTGCTGTAATCTCGACGCAGTGACTGCAAAAGGCGGGCTTCCCAGACACATCTCTCCCTGGAATATCCCAAATGATACATGCTAAGAAGAAAAAAAGAAATCATCATCAGACATGCTTCAGAAACACAAGTCACACAACCGGAACAGAGATAACCAAAACTATATATATTAATTAAGAGAGCATCAGACATTTGTCCCGACAATAATATGTATGCTGCATTAACCATTTTGTAAACAACAAAAAAAGTGATTATATATGTATTAAATAGATAATTAAGACCTTATGAAGTGAAATGGAAGAAAATGCAGGAAAAAAAGAAAAAATACAAAACCCAAAACCAAACAAACCACTAAACCGAACAAAACCATTACCATGCCTTGCATATTTACCAAATATGTTTCAGGTAATAACATAGCTATCTGCTGTGAGGACAGGTGTATGTATGTGTAAGCACATCACCTCTGTGGTAGATGAAGTGTGCACGTAATATATAATGCAAGATAACATCCTCTCCTATGCAGCAAGTATGTACACATATATACATGCATAAATGTCAACTGTGTAATTTAAAATAATTTCAAGATCAAGTTATCAATCATTTTTAAAATATACACCGAGTTTTACATATGAAAGTATTCAGGATACATTAGGCTGTCATGATGATACAAAACCGTTGAGAGACAAAGCTTTTTAAATAGGGATCTTTATCTCTCCCACCCACTACCTAGAGAACAGATGCAATAACAAGCCTAAAGATCGGGTTTCAGACACCTATAAACTGGGAAGCAAATCAGGAATTTTCAAGAAAGCTGCTATCATAATCAAAAAGTTTCATTAGAAATGCAAACAGCTACAAAAAACACACAGTAGGAACACAGGACCCAGAGTTTGAAAATGATGGAGCTATTGTTGTTTAAAGAAGAAACCTTCAGTCAACCTCTCTTGAGACGCCTGTCATTTTGCACAACCTTCCCAGACTCAGCCTTTTCACATGCATTAGATTAAAATCAGCCATGATCAAATAATTCCCAAATCCTTGCCTGTTTAAATATTCTGACATCAGAGCAAATTAGCAATGTTGAAGGTTGCAAATTCGTCTTTGTTTACTTTCCACTCTGTTACGCCTCTAAGAGGGAATTAAAGGCTCAGGGAGCTCTAGCACTGTGAGGCTGTGATTAAGAGAGATAAGCAAGTGTGGATTACTGTTCCTCAGCTGTTGAAAAACAGGCAACAATCAGGAGATTATAGGTTGATAAGGGATACATAGAAAGCCATGATCTTAACAAATTTATAGCATCCTGATGCAGAACTTGTACCCTCAGCTAAAGCACTTCTGGAAATACATTTTATTCACTTCTGCTACATCATGCTGTATTCACTTTAGGAAGTATGGAAACCCCTTTCAGACCTTCCTTTGTTGAACTGGACAGAATACTGCTCTAAATCAAAAAGCTCTCTGAGTTTATAGAATTATAGCAATTTCACAGGTAAATTTGGAGTTAGGTCGGTCACACACACATTATTCTGTATGCTATGTAGAGGGACTTGAGAATATCTGACCTAATAAAAATAATGCTAAAAAAAGTTTTAAGATCATAGCTTTATTGACTTGTCTGTTTAAAATAAAACATACATAACTTAGACATTCCTTTGAAAAATTAAGAGTGAAATGTTGGCTTTTTAGCTGGAGCTAGGCACCACAGGAAGAATTAAGTTTATAGAGTGATTAGGAGAAAAGACATCCTTTTCAGAGTTATTAAAATCAATGGATTCTACCTACAATTTTTATGAATGTATAAGGAAAGCTTCTGAAAATATTTTCTAAGTGGCTCAGATCATCCAGAAACATCAGTGAACAGATCATCCATGTAGTTGGCACAATTAATCAAAGTGGTTCTTGACAGCAGAACAAAGCAATATCATGAGAGAAGGTGGGCACACATACACACACTCAAATATTGTCTCATATTTTGTAACTATAGGACCACATACTTTTAATATTTGACTAAAATATAAATTATTAAAATAATTCCACACTACTTTTTATGGTTGGACCTTTTTTTTCCTGTCAAAATTCAATAAACTATGAAAGAATAATTTCACTTTTTTTTGCTATGATGTCATTAAAATTTTCAGAAGTATGTCACAGAGACAGAATGGAGGGAATATTTATTATGCAAATATATTTGTGTGTCTGGAGGAAAAAACCAAATGAAAAAAAAAAGATTCCTGAAGTTTTGTCAAAACTAGATCACTTCTGTAGTACATAGACTCATCTTCTATTAACCAGGGCAGGGAATGGCTGGTGAAATCACAGGTCAAAGAGTGGGCTGATGCCTGCAGACAGAGACACACGCCACAACCTAACACCAGAAGTCAGACCAGACACAAGAGGCAATATATCCTGGTGCCAGCTTCAGCTGCTATCAGCAGGCCTTAGCCAGAGAGCTGCTGTTAGCCTTTTCCACCCCTGTATCCAATCTCCCTTACACTATTCCTACTTGCTACAGTGAACGCCAGATCTCCCTCACAGTTAATAGTACAATCACTATTTCCAGCTCACTCAGGCAACCCATCTTCTAATACATACCTGATGATTATAATTCTCAGTTGTTTATGGCTTAGCCATTCCCAAAGAAATGGGAAGAAACCTCTAGTCAAAGCATAGAAATAAACTACAAACAACAATCAGTTAGTATCTGTATCACTAACATAATGAGTGCTGTACTTTGGAGCACCAACACAAGAGTCTCAGTAGACTTTTATTCAAATACAATTATTTATTTGTGGCACAGCAGCTGCATGGAGTCTGTAAACCGCTAGCACATCTGATTGACAAGTTAGCACCTTTTCATTGCTTTAGAAAAATTTCAACTAACCTCAAAGACCTTTATGAAAATGAGGTGGAAGAGTTATCCATGAAATATTAGAATTACTTTGTTAATGTTTCCTGGCATTAAACAGTTATAGAACGAAAAATAAACCTTCTATTTAGTGGAAAGAGAAATGAGAGTAAGATACCAATTTCTTAGCTGCTGGGTATGAAAATCTGCCTGCCAAACAAATCCCCCTGCTAGTATTCCATGCTAACACCCTTCTCTGATTAGGAAAGGCTAAGAATAAAAGCTTCAGGATCATACTATCTTCTATCCTGAATAGGTTGTATTTCTACATACAGTAAAGTCAAAGAATATGCAGAGAGTACAATATAGCACATTTGTTTCTAGAATCAGCAGTACTCAATGAAGAGGTGTGTCCAGCATGACTTTGATCTTTCTTGAGCCTGAAATCTTTACAGAAGTTTCAGTCCACTCTTCTAGATCTATAGAGGATGTTTTACAAACTCTACAACTGTACTTCACTAAACTGTGCTGCTTGACTACTAGGTTACCACAAAAATCACCCAAATTCTAGAGAATGAAAATATTTTCTTTCTGGTGTAGAAAACTCAAAGTCCTCCTCAAAGAACTCCGCTTATTTTGGTTTATCTCCCAAGACTTTTTCCCTTCACTTCAGTATGAAAATGACAAGTGCTCCCAAACGGAAGTCAGTCAACTATCTCCCTGAAAAGAGCTCTAGAGTTATAATGAGTTTATCACAGCCAATGTCCACTGGATAATAAAGTATCACACATTTCTGAAAAGCACTCTAAATTTGCAACATACTGATTTGGTTCAGTCACCTTATTAAGATGTCCTTGGATATATCCCCTGTATGGGATGCAGTGGTATGGTTGCACCTGTAACTTTTAGAGAAGTTCGGAAGGTGTGGTATGTTCCCTTACGTGTGTTTGTTTTGCAAGATCCATGATCTAAATTACCTAACAGCTCAAAAGAGCTTTTGTTCTCTTTATTCCCTGACAAACTCATGGCCCAAAACTTCTAGCTGCACATTTTGTGATGACCTGACTTTCCTGCAGATAACTTACTGCAGATGCAAGTATATTATAAGGATTCTCTAGAGATAGGATCTGTAAGAATTGTATTAAATTTTGAGAATTTCAGGCTGCAATAATCTCTACAGGGCTCTTTTATGCTTTGCTGCAGAGCCTGGAGCACTACTCACCACTCTCAGTAATAGTCTATTATTTTTCTTCATATCAATGCTAGGGAACCTAATCAGGGAAGCCACAAAATATCCTAAACATGAACAATCCGAAAACAAAACAAAACAAACAAACAAAAAACCCACAAACAAATGAACAAGAACTACCATACAAAATGTTGCAGGATACTTCATCTCTCAATAAGTCCAAAATTAAATGTGCTGTGCAAAAACTTGTAGCTAACAAAAGTTATTCTTTAGTGATCCTAAACATATAGCCTCTAGATGTCACACTCAACCATGTCATAACATGCCATTTTTGAATTTCTCTTGTTCTTTCATTGCAGGTAAGAGACCTTGATTATATTGGAGGGGAGTTTGGTTGGTTGATTTAGCCTTTTTGTTTTGTTTTTTCCTTTTTTTTTTTTTTTTGTGAACTGTACTGCTATATTTCAGTAGTTCTTTGAGTTTGGATTAACACCAGGCTATTGTGTTTTTTGTAGATCCCTTTTGTAGGCAAAAGCCAGCATCCCCAGCATGTAACATTCAGGGAAAGTATTCTTTGTAAGAAGGGCAAATATCAAGAACTGCATGCTGGAAGATAAAGTTAGAGGAATTCAAGAAGAAATCAATACGTTTATCAAGGAAGCCACCTAGCTTTGGATCAAGCTAACTGATGAAACAATGTATTTGCCATCTTTGCCTATCTTCAGCAAAATGTTGGTTTTGACTTGATGATAACATTTTAACCAGAGAAAGACTCTGGGCTAAATAGATCAATATGTTTGTGAAACACAGTGACCCAAGAACTGCAGAAGGTCAGATTAAATCAGCTAATTCTACCTCCTGTATTTAAACTCTGTGAATGAACCTTGTCCTTTCTGCCCATATTACATTGGCTTCATCAGTCGACTGCATGAAGCAGAACTTTTCAAAAGATTAGAACAGGCTCCAATAGAGTCTGTGAGAGTTCCCTATCAGGAAGTGTCATCTCTATTGAGAATTCAAGCTCTCAGTATTTTCTCATCATTTCAGAGATCTGTTCAGTTACCTCTGGTGGAATCTGCTGTATAAATGAAAATATAGCATGTGGGGTTGTTTTATTGGAAAGTAATCAGTGTTGATACACCATCTTGTTCAAAGAGATTTTGAGCACGTTCATGTATCCAGAAAAAGATGGAGTAAGTCCTAGTATTTTAAATTTCTCTTGCAGAGACTATACATAAAGCATAATTCAAATAACACACAAAATTCACAAGCAAAATACCAATTACAGTTATTGTTTGTGGCAAGGTCTGTATCATGACTCTGACTCTTTCAATTACACTATTTGGTTTCTTAAGACTGCCAAATTTGCAGTTCAAGAGTAACTTTACAGATAAAGCCAAAGACAAGAAAAACACATAAAAATTATCTGCATCCTGGTCCCAGACATTTCAATAAAGAAGAGAAACAATCATTTCTTTTTTGTGTTACTTTATATATATATATATATATATATATATATATATATATATGCGCACGCGGAAAGTGTTGTGTTTTTTCTCTAAAAAACTCTTGCAAACAGACCTTTTGGGGA
>WUAM01000323.1:19393634-19428652 GCA_024336885.1 Actenoides hombroni
TCCCACCTCAGTGAAGGAAAATATACTTGAACTTATTTCTGGTTAGAATTTCATCCCGCTTCAGTTATTTGAATCCTATACTAGGTTTTCCAACAGGAAACCAAAAGCCAGGATTTTAGTGGGACCTTCAAAGTCAATTCTGCTTCTCTAATGTGTGCATTTACTTTGGAAATCTGTGTTTCTAAAATCAACGAGAACAGCTAGCCCCTATGCTTAACATGAACTTATGCTGAAAATAAATAAGTTAATCCAGATAACAGTTAAAAATTATAATTGTAAATGCAAATAAGTAGAATAATTGACAGAACCCAAAAAGCAGGGAGGGAGATTTCAAAGACACAATGGAGAGGTAAGTGCTGAAATCCCCTCTGAAATCCCTGGCAAGGGGAACAGAAAGAGAATGGAATAAACAAAGAAAATCAGTGCCCATTATTGCCTTTGAAAAATCCTCTCCAGGGAGAGCTTAGTAATTTGCACATACCAAATCACCTTTAAACAAAAGCCACCTTCAGTCAATTTTAAACCTTCTCCTTATTAAAATCCTATTGATTGATCATTCTTCATCTAAATGTCTGACAAGCCAATTTCCATTTTCAAGAAGGGAAGTGTTGGTCGTCTTTTTCAAGCCATAAATCACTCAAACATTCTGTTATCAATTCTCAAATTAGTTAAGTAATACAAACTAATAAGAAAATTAAATAAGGCTGCTTTCTTTAGTGAGTTGTTTCATTGGGGTTTTGTTACCTAACCAATACATCTAATGATTTTCAGACATGGATAGGCTTAGTAGCAGTGATAAAGCCAATACAGTTGGAAACAGCTTTTAATGATTTGTTAACTTCTGAAGGGTCCTACCTTATCTGGCCAAAAGTACAGCTTTGTGTTTTGTGCTGACTTCAACAAATCAATGAACAAAAGAAGTATAACTTCAGGACACCGATTAAAGAATATCACACCATTCTGAAATGGCATAAGATGAGGTGAGATTTAAACCATATTAAATTAATGATCAAGGTTCAACTGTGATTTCCTAACTAGCCAAGCCCTAAGATAGAACTACATTAAATAATTAATAATACATTTTGCATAAGCTTAGGTTATAATTAAAGTAACAGCACAGAAGATAGTGTCTGAAAACAAATCCTTTGCTCTCTAATTTTATATGAAAGATTCATAAGTGTGTTCCATCTATCATACTTTGTTTATATGGTAGCTGCTTTAACTGGGGGGTAGAAGGGAAATCTGTTCCTACCGATGAATCTTCCTATTGAAAATTATAGGTCACTCTCATTGAAGTCAATTCTGTAGCAAACTACACTGTAAAAACTAAATCTAAATAAGGCAGGCAAAAAAATTAATGAATACTAAGTCCACATTAATGAAAGCACGATATCATTTCAAACCACATGGACAACTAGTTCCAAAACTCTGAGTTGTGTTAACAAAACCTCCCATTCTCCTAAGTGCTGACTTTCTTCCTCCTCTGCCATTGCAGCACTATCCTCTCCTATACTCGATTGCATCAATACTTCTGTGGCAAAAGAAAGCAAGTAGCCAAATCTATGCACTGAGATTGGTGACATCATAACCACATATAACTGGATTTCCTGCATACAGATCTCAATGCACTTAACACATTCTATGTGCTGCTGAAAAATCTTCTCTAAATTATCAGCTTTAGCATTAAATCAAACCAAGCTTAAGATGATGTGACACTTTCAGGACAGGAAAAAATTCCATTAAATTGGTACCATTGTTCTTCCCTGTGTTGACAGAAGACATTATTGCAAGTGTTCTACAATCACTAATATACTTGTGTATCTGAAAAAACCTTTCCAATTAACTGTTAGTGGCAGCTCTAATACTTCCACAGGTTTTTCCCATGAGACACAAAACTAACCTTGGTCTAAATAACTGACAGTTGCGTCTATATACTCTCGGTATATGATATGACAACTTTGATATACTGCTCACTGAAGGAAGAAACAGTATGGATGAGATTAAAAGAAGTTTTCTCAGTTATTGCACAATTACTGAAATAGTATAGAAACATGCAAAACTGTTGTCACTACATCAGCATTGAGTTCAGTTGTTATCACCCAGCTAGATGAGTGGAGCACTATTTCCTGGGGACAAGGAAATTTAACCTACACAGATGAAGTGGGGTGGGTAGCACTAAAAAATTGAAGCATGACTTTAAAATGGCAACAGTAATGGGCAGATGACGCTAAGTTCAGGTAGAATAACAACCTCAGTTCGGGTAAAGAGGCAAACATGTTTTACTAGTGCAAAAAAAGGCATGTCATGCACAAAGCAAAAATCAAAGGTTACATTAGAACCCGTTTCCTAGATGTATCACTAAGATTAAAAAAAAGGATTATTCTTTAATCTTAAAGCTTTTTAATATATATATTTTTCATTTTTAATATTGAATTTATCACTTTTACAAACAAAATATCAATACCATTTATGTCAGCTTAAATTGTCTTAGTACCAATGTATAAATATATATAGAACACACCTAACTTTAGCTGTCTGGCTAAGTAGAAGGTTATTCTTCTGTGATATCCCACATAATGAAAGGAAAATGGCAATTCTAGTATGTAGCTAAAATACTCTGACCAGTAGGCCAGACTCCATCCATTGACTGCAGATAATTCTACATATGCTCCAACAGTAATGTCTCCATCACACATATTGAATCTAGAAGGTATTTTCAATGTCACTTTCAGCAATTTTTATATAAACTACAAAAGCAAGTAATTCAGAACTTTGCATGAAGAAAGATGAAGAAAACAAAAAAAATATTCTGCTTCCTCCCAAAACTACTAGCAAACCATTTTAAGGTACCTGCTTTGGAAACTTTGGAGGATACTTGCACATTAAATCCCCAGATCACTTCAGTTTTTCCTTCTTCCTACAGATATACAGTCATGGTACCCATAATATGTTTAGAAGTTTGTCCATATCTTTCTTATTGTAGGACATGCACTTACCTAAAGGAGGACTTTAAATATTATATAGCCTTTGAATACAGTCTAAATACTGAAACATGCTGAATAGCAAAGCACATTGTCCCTCACTTAGGCTCAAGTAGGGTACAATTCAATAAATTAATCTCCTGTAAAGTTACATCATTGCCATAGCAAAAGCATTACACTGATAGGATTCAGAAAAGAACTCCCTTCACTATGTCACTTTAAACAAGCCCACACCAAATCCCTTCTCTCTGTCAATAACTGGTTGACTGGCAGCCAACAAAATACTTGCTTGATTGCCAACCTTGTGAATCAGAAATTCTTTAATATAAACCTTAGCTATATTAAATTACTTGACTATTATTCTTGATTTGGGCATTGACAGTTTGGCAGTGCTTCTTCTAAGCTCCTAAGATTTAATTTTCATTTCTGAAGGGACTGGTGAAGTGCACCTCAATTAGAATCAAGACTTCTGACTTTACATCTTAAGCTTTCTGAGTGCATACCTTGTTTTGACAAACCACGTATCTTGGATCTTTGGAGGAAATGAGGAAAAATCGTCCTTCATATATTTCTTATATGTATGCAAAAAGAAAATTGATATTGTCCATCGCCAGGACAGAACTATTTATTTTCACCAAGTATTAGGAAGGTTTAAAGGAAATAATCTGTTACATGTAAGTTTTTTTTGTAATGCTCTCTTCGTAAGCAATACTACAAAAGAAAAAAAAATTAAAATATTAATAAAGAATGGCATTCGCATTGCATACACATCTTCAGAACATAATTCAGAAAGCCTTTCATTTTCTTCCCCCTTTGAAAAAAAGCATAAGGATTTTCTTTCTCTGTTTTTCATATTGTCTTTCATACACCCATCCTTACATTAACCTGCAATTTCAAATAGTGATCTTCAGATGATACCATAATGAAATAACACATGAGTTTCTTTGGCTTTGTGTAAGGGAATATGGAAGATGATATTCTTTTGATTTCAGAATGGACCATTAGCCACTCTATTCTCAAACCATTAAAAGAAAGAATTTGAAATCAAACTATAAATAAACTTAATGCATACCTCTAAGCAGAAAGTAATTAAAATAGACAGTAAACATTTGCTTTATTGTTTGTTCTCCCCCTAAATTATGATTTTTGCAACAGTTCTTTAAATGGCTTTCACTTTAACTGCATTGCAAAAACAAGATCATATTCATTGTATGCTCTTCATTAACTCATCTGATGGTGTTTTAATTCCTACAAAATACAGATTTTGAGGTTTGTTTTGCAATTTGACATAGCTAGTGTGTGTTAAGAATAATTAGCTTCACTATGGCAGAACAAATGATTTCTTTGCAAGCACACACGTTGGGTTTTATCAAAGATTATTGGTAAACTTTCAAGGTATTTCTTGTCTTACAGAAAAGCAACTACTTCATTTTTAATTAACTTTTCTGTACCCTGATTTCCCTAATGAACTAATAATCTACATTCTATCTTATGGGAAATACTTTCAACAGATCTAAAGGAAGATGAGAAAGGAGACTTAGCACAAGTGTTATGTCTGCTATACTGAAACACTACAGCATTATTATAAACAGTAGATGCAGTTTAAAAGACTCAGGTTTTACCAGAAAGCAAATAACATGGAATTTCATTACAAATTATTAAATTATGATAATTTTTTTGCCTAAGAGCTCTGAAAAAAGCCAAATACCACACACCTAGAGTTTGGCAAATATGTTATCTTAATATATGTAAGTATCATATAAAAAAAGCCAAACAGTTACACTCTCGCACAAAATTATTGTACTCCTCTATTTTCAGAGTTACAACATAGTATCCATAATGTGACCTCCAGAATTGTGCACTTATGTTAAAATATTATGAACACTAGTACAGGCCATGGATCCAACAAATGACAGGAGAACACCTAAAACATCTGTAAAGGTGCACCCTGATACCACTGTGGGATGATTCAATCAGCAATCTGTGGCTGGCTGACCAACCACACACACACTAACAGAGATGTTGGGGGAAGACAGTTTACAGAGAGGTCCAACACCTTGCAGAAGCCGAGTGCCCACAGTGGGAGTATTTTAGGCTGTAAACAATCCATTGCCCAAAGCCTGACCACTGGAACTTGTCAGAGTTAGTGCTGCATTCTCCTCCTGCCCACCTCAGCTGTGCCAAGCCACTGCAGTGCTCACTGGGGAATATGTCAGTTAACTTTTGAGATGTGTATGTGTGTATTTGCACGTGTGAAAAGCCTTCCCTGACACAGTCCATCCCTCACTGACTGGTCCACTAGTAAATTGAGCACAACAGTCCCACATTGTGTAGCATTCAACTCCCCCTCTCCCCATCACAACATATTCAGAATCTTCTCCAAACTGCTGGCATTTTATGTTCTCCATAATAAAAATAACATTTGTGCCTTACTGTATTCCATAAAAGCCTAAAGCAAGAGAGCTAATCCTACAGTCAAAGAACAACCACTGGAATATATATATTCCTTACGCCCCTGCCAATGATATTTAAGGTTTTTTTCTAGAAGTAGCATTATTAATCTCTTACTGGTAACAGAAAAGAGTAGGGTCCATGAGTTAGACACAGTCATTGGACTCTAGGTCAATCACACCTCCTTGAATATCACTCAGATGGAAGAAGACAGTTACCATGATCTTCAAAAGACCATGCTATGTTAATATTGCATTCAGAAATACTCATTGAGAACAATTTTGTTTTCTGACTGATATATGAGAATCATTATTATAGGATACAGCAGTAATTCTAGCCTATTCTCATAGAATTTCTAATTATTTTGGCAAGAGCAAGAGAAACAAACACCATCAATACATACATCAGAACTATGTATAGAACTTAATAGAGCCTTCAAATCTTCTAGATAAAGGAACAGAAACCACAGCCTGAGTTAAAGCCAGTAGGTAAACTGATAAATAGTTACTAATATTGAGTTTTAAATATCCCTACATAAAACTACCAAACCAAATTTCACTTTTTCTCTACATATACCAGTGGGAAGTTAAAAAAAAAAAAATCTCACCTACCAAACAAACAAAAACTCCAAAACACCCAAACCAACAAAAACAAAAACTCAAAACAAAAAGCACCAAACCCACCCAGAATATAATCTTGCAGTAAGCACAAGGATTTACAGTAGGGTACAGGTCCAACACCCTGAGTCCGTCTTTCACAGCAGGTGCCATGCCGTCTGACATTCTTGAGAGGGATTCCAACCCTCAGCACCTTGGACAGGATCTTGCAGAGCTCGGTTGACCTCCAACACTTTCCTGCTTCCATTTGTTCATTTAACAGAGTGTAAGGACTTTCTTTACAGCGTGTTCTTTATGTTTACATGAAAATTTTGCACTGTTAAAATACCTACAGAGCTACTAGAATATAGATGAACTGGCATAAGCTTGAGGTCATTCACTCCTTGTGTTTTAGAGTCACAGAGAGAAACCATTATCACAGAATCATTGAGGTCAGAAGGGACCTCTAGAGATCATCTAGTCCAACCTCACCACCACCAAAGCAGGTTTGCCTAGACAGGATTGCCTCCAGGGGGGCTATGAGTATCTCCAGAAGAGGAGACTCCACAACCTCCCTGCGCAGCCTGTTCCAATGCTTTGTCACCCTCATAGTAAAGAAGTTGTTCTTCATATTTAGATGGAACCTCCCATGGTCCAGTTTGTGCCCATTGCTCCTTGTCCTCTCACTCAGCACCACTGAAAAGAGTCTGGGTCCATCCTCCTTGCACTTACCCTGTAGATATTTATAGACATTGACAAGGTCTCCTCTCAGTCTTCTCTTCTCCAGGCTAAATAGTCCCAGTTCTCTCAACCTTTCCTTGTAAGAGAGAAGCTCCAATCCCTCAGTCATCTTTGCTGCCCTCCACTGGACTCTCTCCAGTAGTTCCCTGTCTCTCTTGAACTGGGAAGCCCAAACACGCACACAGTATTCCAGATGCGGCCTCACCAGGGCAGAATAGAGGTGGGGAGAATGACCTCCCGTGACCTACTGGTCACACTCTTTTTAATGCACCCCAGACTGTAGCATAAGCATAGCCTAGGACCATGCTATGCTTTTTTTTACATATATCAAATTATATCTATGGAGAGACATGTAAAAATACTCCTATTAGAACTTTTAAACTCTGTTTTGTAGGAATTAAAAAATTATCTTTGAACTGTAGCCCTGTTGTCTTCAAAAGTTAAAGTGTTTCTTCTGCTATTGCTCCTTTTTAAGTCAGAAGGAGTCATACTAAACACAAAATAAATGGAGCAGATGGATTAAATGAAATGAAATCATACTTGAGAAAAATCTATTAAGAATATAATGGTTTTATTGGGGGAAAAATAATCTATAAACTTTTGTCAAGGTTAATGTAATAAAATATTATCAAAATTATAAGAAAAAAAGCTTATGGAAAGGGAAGAGAAATCTGAATCAGTATCATGTCAGTAAGTTTACCTTCAAAAACCTTCAAAAGTAAGTTTACCTTCAAACCAACTAACCATACAAACAAAAAACCACAGAAATGTATAACAAAATTGTTTCCAAGGTCTTCCCCTGATATACTTTGTAGAGTAAATTTTTTTACATTTATTCTAAAGAAACTACATATACTTCTGTTTCATTTAAAAAAAAAAAAGAGAGAAAAAAACTAATACTGTTTTAACACTATGAAACAACTGTGATTTTATTGAGCCAGTTGAAATTGTTATTTTTAAAGTCAGCATAAACAGAATTAAATTTCAACCTCCAATTATCATGTAGATTATGCTCAGATGAGGCATAGGAGAATTTCTGCTGATGTTCACTACAAGAAATAAATATAAAACTAAAAGAAAAAATATTTATTTTAGAGATGCTCTTAAAAACTACTATTGGGATCCACCTGCAGGCCATTTCAAAAAGACTGCAGCTGAGGGGTAAGACAGCAGGGAAACCCATTCAAGCTGATCCAATTTAGATATGCAAATTTTATCTTGTGTGTTTGAAAAGAACATTATGGTACAGCATAATTTGCACCTTGAGTTCCAAAGAACAATATTTCTAATCTAATGAAAACATGCCTCTGTTGTTCACTTTCCCACTCTCCAGGTTTGGTCTTATCTACTGCTCTCCTACCCATTTAAAACTGTGTTTTTCCCATACTTGAAATAATTAGCTAACACTTTAAATAAGGAAAAAGAAAATAGGCATTTATTTTTGTAGTTACCTAAAAAAGGCAATGGCACAAGTTGCTGAGTGATGTATGATAAAGCCTGTAATATTAATGGGGCTAATATAATTCTTACTCTGGGGATGAAATCCTAAATGAAACAACTGAGGTTTAACATTGCATGTTTGACGCGGTACACTGTTACCTTACTTTTATTTGTCTTCCTTCTTCCAAATAATGATATTACCTTAATGATGGAATTGCTGTAAAAGTACATATATTTTTTCATCAAGTGAGTGTAACACCAAGGATTGGTTTGGCCCACACAATGTATACTTGCACTATGATCTATTATTGTTTCTTCTGATTCAGTGATACTATTGCTAAAGAACGAGACAACATGCCTTAGAATTCATGAACATATATGTTATCTTGAACTGGCATAAGGGCACTAGCATTAATACTGATTACTGTCTAGCTCAATAGACAGTAACAATAATAGGCTCAACGCTTCATAAGCAAATTTTCCTATCAAAGCTGCAGAAGAGGACATAATTGTCTTGCTTATCAACATGCATAAAACTTATGTTATTGCAAAAATAAGCAACAGCAGATTTGAACAAATATGGCTGGGATAGTGTTTAAAAGGAGATTCATAAAGCACCCAGGGTTTTTTCTACAGAGTCGGAGAGCAATCATTGTACTGCTCTTTTTAAAAAAGCCAAGCACTACATTAAAACACTCAAACATATGGAATTATCAGATGTTGATTGAGAAATTACATATCTGATATTGCAAGGGCAGGTACAGTCAGAAAGCTAATCTAGTTTGGAAGCAATATCTCTAAGTTTAATATACACATAAATTCTTACTGGACCAAACTAAAATATGTGAACTACAGTACTGGAATTATAACTTGTACCTAAGAAGCACTTATCAATTCTCTCATTACCATACAATTCTATAATTTTAAAACCATAAAGAAACATATTTAAATCACTTAATTCATAACAAAAGTAATAGAAAAAAGCCTTGAGTTCCATAAAATTCACATTCCAGGTATGACTTCAATTTAAAAGTGGCAGAATAAAGTTTTACTACATTAAGAAGCACATGCTGAGGTAAATTCAACCTCCTAGCTGAACCCCTCCCACTTCAAAAAGCTCTTCTAGGATTCATCATAACATTCAGGTCAGCCTCTGAATCTTCATCGATGAAGATAACCAAATAATGAGCTCTGTTCTGATAAATCCTCGGGATTTAACTTGTTCCACAGGTACAAGACTTACCTGGTTTTTGCTTTCATCCACTCTGGCCACAGTGCTAATAACCAACCCTAAATCCCTAAATATTACTGAAGCGTACATTTACAAATCCCTTAGCCATTAACCCAACTATACCAAAATGATAGTACATTACCCAAGGTTAAAAAAAAAAAAGAAAGAAAGAAAAAAGAAAAACAAAAGCTTCCAAAGGAAGTTTCTTCCAGAACTTCAACACTTGTCAGACAGTTTATTAAAAACATATCTCTCAAATTTTAAGTGCAAAGTAGGAGAGATGGGTAGCCACAGAAACATGGAAATTTCTAGGAGTATGTCTGCCACCATTACACTGCCTTTTATCTATTCAGCAAAGATCTAAGTAACCTTGCAATATCTAAAATTCATGTGTTTATAGGAATGACACCATAAATAAGGTAATGTAAACAAAATGCAATTAAAAGAGGGACCAGCAAATAAATGGTTAATCTGCTGAAAATTAGCAAAATTGAGGACTCCTCCTATGTTCTCCATCCAAAACAATTCCTGGAATAGATCCAGTGCTTATGTTAGTTGGAGCTGGCACAGCCTCGGAATCAGGAAATCAGCATAGGAAAAGTGCAAGACCTATTGTAGCTTGTGCTATCCAAAACACAAGAGTCACAAAAATAAGTTTGCAGCTGTAAGTTTTAAACTGTCCATTAAACAGTGTGAAAGAATGACACTCAGCCCAGTTTCAAGGGTGCTGGGCCACGTTGCTTGTAGGATGATGAATAAGCTGAAGGGGCTCCGCAACAGGCAGGACTCCAGGGTGCTGCACAGGACCCTCATCTAGGGGCAGTTGGAGGATGCCTGGGAATAGGATGGTGCATCAGCAATCCTGCAACTCTGTCAGATGTCAACTGAACATGCAGTGTGTTGGAGAGGCTGGACCTTATCTTTAACTCTAGGAAAGATCCTGCTTTACCACACAGTTTTATATTAATGATAGCTTCCTTAAATATCCTTTTATTTTGTTCCAAATCGATACACTAGCCATAGTGGAAATCTAATAAACATGTGATGAAAACTAAAGAAATACAAATATGTCAAAATTCATGAAGTCAGACAGAATTTTTTTTACTTTGGAAAGACTGAGGAGCTCTTATAAGAGCTTTCCATTCATATGGGGTTAAAGAATACACTGTGAAACAAGAGCAGTTAGCCACACAGTTGCAGTGAGAACAATCCTTATCTTGCTAGAATCCCTCAGCTGCTGTCTTCCTCATGTCTGCCCATTAGACTGTTATCCACCAGGACTTCTTTGGCTGTGCTACAGGATTTTGAACACAGAAAATACTTTAGTTAAAATAAATAATTTCAAAAATAAAACCACAAGTGGGGGGGGGTTTGTGGATGTTTAACTTCATAAAAGAAAGGAAAAGTTTCAAGGTATTTCAGTCAATATTAGGATGCCAAATAACACAATACCGTCATACAAACTACAAGTTACATTAGCAAAACACGTACCTTACTATATGTCACAATTCACACTTCTTCTATTTAGATGCCTCCTTGATATAATTTAGTTTATACAATGATAAGTTAATTCTCTATGGTAATTATGTTCATCAACATCCTGTTACAATTAACACTTCCCTTACTGCTTTAAATATAGCCCCATTTCCTGTTAAATATGCTTTCCAAGAAGATCACCATATTAACTTCCTATTTGTCATTGGGTGAGGAGAGGGCAAGATTCAAGTTTTTAAAACAGATCCTTTGGCAGGAAGCAAACTCCTCAACTGAATTAAAAGGCAGATTACTTAAATTGTATTACATCAACTTATGTAACTAACATAACATCAGACTACAATTAAGGGGCATTGGAAAACCACTCTGTAAAAAAAAAAAAAAATACTCTAAGGGGAGGGGAGGGTTGGTGGAAGGAGGTAGCTTTAAAACAGATTTCACAGGTCCATATACATATTCATTTATAGGAAAAAAATCAGGGAAGTGAATGTACAAGCAGAGAGATTTTCATTAATTCCAACTGTTTTCTGTGGTCCAACATATATTATACACAAAAAAGGAAATACAAAGTATTTCTAGACAAAACTTTTATTCACTTCAATCATCCTTCCTAGCATTTATAAATTATCATTTTAAGAGTAAATCCTTAAATCTTTCCTTGAACTCCAGGGACAGAGTCTTCTGATAGGTTGAAAGACAAGAATTTTAATTATGTAAGTCAAAACTCTTTTTACAGATACTTCTCACTACATTTTACCGATTCTTAATTCAGAATAGCTGCTCACCATTGCCTTTCAAATCTACCAGATTATCCAGGCATGATAACACTTGCAGTCCAGTAAATATTTGCAATACATTGTAGTCTCTCTTTAGGTGATTAACAATCCATAAAGAGATTTAAGCAAAGCTATCAGTTTAATCTAGCAGGGCTTTGCATCCCGTATGCCAGACTGAGTCAGACAATTTTAGTAGTGAGGCAATGATGCAGCCACAGCATCTCAACCAAGGCAGTGCATTTTTAAAAACCCAGGGGAGTTACAGCCCCATTTACTCCATCTGTGATACACTACGGGGGAAAGAGAAGCATGGTTTATTATGTATTTATCCACAAAATATGTTGTCAAACAGCTATTTTCAGTACCCAAATATAAGTATAACATTTGGAATCTATATAAAACATCTGGAATACAATCATTTTCAGTACGAACAAGTAATATTTTTGTATTCTGGCATGAAGTGCATTTATGAGTAGCATTTAGTCACTCCCTGTAACTTCTGAGACCAATAGTTTCCATTAGAGCTGACTATACATTTCTTCAATAGTGGAGCTACAAAGGTATACCCCTTTATAAATAAGCAGAGCAGTTCTGGCCACACCAAGATAAGACCTCTGAGATGTTGCAGACCAATAGGCCACCTGGGTTACTCTAGGACTGCTGTAGCTTCTACATTTTCCTTCCCATTTGCTATTGCACTAACATACAGTTGAATATATAGAGTAGTTGCACCTGGCTTTACAAAGCAGGACTTCACAACACTTAGGTATATAACTTCACAGTACTCTCCAGTGAAGGACTTTTTACCTTATCTATGCCATTTGGGGTGGGTGGGTGTGTGTGTGGGTGTGCGGGTGTGTGTGAATAATATTACCCCAATGTCCATCCGATCCATCTGATTTTCAAAATCCTACACAAACAGAATAGTGCACAAAACCATGTACATAATTAAGTTGATAGGTATTCACTTATCACATCCAAATAAGCATGCTCATTTCTGCATGTAACAGGCAAACTCAAACTCCCAGACTAATAAACAGCAGAACTTAATATGCAGATTACTTTTTCTTATGTAAAGCAGAGCAGACCACTTTTTTCATTTAATGTAACACAACTACAGAAATGCACAAAATACATTTTTCACCTTTTATAATAAGCTTGAAGCTGTGCTCCCAATATTAGCAAAGATTGTGAATCTGAAACATTTTCAAGCCAAATTTAGCTGATGAATCAGTTTGTCAGCAGCAGGAAGACAGAATGCTTATTTAAAACAAGTTACAGTAAATTTCAGAATTTGACCTTTTTTCTCCGAACTGAGGTGAAAGTGGTGTGTTGACTGCTTAGATATTGGCTCTAGTACCAGCAAGTTCTAGTAACTACAAACACATGTAAACCACAACAGAAAGGCTGTGTTTTACTAAACTGAACTGATCTAACATCATATCTCAATGTTGATCAGTTTGACAAGACTCTCAAACTAATTTTTATCAGGAATAACAGAACTTCTAAAATGAAAAAGATGATAAGGAAAACCTGACCAAAATGATGGTTGAAACTATTTATTTATTTATTTTTGTGGAACACCTCATAAGTAACTCACAGTATTGGTTATTCTCAGTATTTTGACTAAACAGGTTATTATTTTTAGTTGACCACTTCATCCTTGTCATGACAGGATTTTAAAATTTACTGAGTTATTACAGTGTACTCTTGGGATCAAAAGAGTGTTCAGTTACTAGCAAGATTAGCATGAATACACATCTGATATTTTATTTCTGAAATAAAATTCTTGGAAGATTTACTTTTGGACCAACTTTTAAACCTGTAATTCATTGATGATCAGCAGCTATAAACTATGTTTTCAAAATAAACAGCTAGCTTGTCCAAACTGTCTTGTGGAAGTTCAGGTTTATAACATTATTTGTTGCAAAAAAAAATATAGGTTGTCCAAAGCTTCACTTTTTAATCAGTTTAATTTTAGAACAAAGTACTTGCCCACTTGTTCAAATGCTGTGTTTTCTGTCTGCAGATTTTTCTTCCCGTAACACTGATTGTTCTATCATTTAGCTCAGGTTCTTCTTCAATGACGTCTTGTTGAACAGACATGTACATCTTTACTCATAAATGACTGTCATAGGTATTTCCAACCCTAGACTTTCCTTTGCACTCTTTCACAAGGCTGTACTCATTCACCAGTTGTTCTCTCAGTACAGACTAAATGACAACTCTTAAGCTTGAGAAGTACTTTCATGTACCAGAAGTAAGCTTAGCTTTAGGTTTCTACAAAAATACCTGAATTCTCAAAATAGGACTTAAGCTTTTTATTTATTTTTTTTTAAATTATTGTTGTTATTTTTCTATTATCTTGCTATAGAACCTAAATAGTTGTTAAAAGATAGGACTTCACAGAAAAGACAAATGTTTTGCTCCAGTCAGTGTTACACTTCAGTGCAAAATCATGGATACTGCAATAATATTTAGGTTTACTGAGGATAGCTGTATAATTTAAAGATATTTTGTCTGTAAACCCATGATTGTTCTTAAAAAAAAATTTAAAAAAAAAATCTCAAGAATGCTGACCACACATAGGGAAATAATATTAGTAATTTTTCAGGCTTCAGTAATTTGAAACTATAGGTTACAGTTTAAGAAATTCATATGTGAGTAATTTCTTTCATATGCGAGTAACTTCTACTGTTTTCATAATAATAATAATAGAGAGTTGGGAAAAAATCCAAATTCCCTGATGTGAAATCTCCTGATCAAGGTCACTATTGATGTTTTAGGCAAGTGTTTGTTATACAAAACATGAGATCTAAGCTATAAATGACTGCAAAAACATGACTACTGACTGCTTACAGCTCCTATTAACTCCTTAGAATTAGAAGTAGTAATATTGTAATTTTAAGTTATGACTTACCTCTATAACCTACAAAGAATTGGAATCATAGATATCCATCATTTGACCAATACTTTTTTTTTTTTTTTTTTTAGTTTACAGTGTCAGAAACATATAAGACATGCTCAAGTATGGCATAATGTTAATACAAGATTTCTTGTAGAGTTCTCTCACTTGTCTCTTGTGCTCTCTAATTCCATTATCAAGACTGCTAGGGAAGCATGAAAGTTAATGGAACTTGTGTCCTAAGACTGAAAGACAGACTGATGCTTCAAATTACTGATAAAAAGTTATAAAATAATATATTATCAGACAATTTATTGTAAGAGCTACTGGGGAAAAAGCACTAAAAAGAAATTAAATCCCACAAGGATATTTCTTGCTAGTGATGGAATGTGTATTTGTAGTTCTGGCTTCTATGATTCTGTCACAGAAAAAATACGGATGAGTACCAAGTCGTGCAACCGTACACAGAATACAAATAAAAAGATACTGAAATGTATGTCATCTAAAAATCAGAAGTCACACAGTATTACATACTAGTGTTTTAATTAATTTATAGTCCAAGTAAACTATATACTGAAAATCAGAAAGATTCATTTTATTATTAGCATCCATGGACATCCTTCTCATCAGGATTCAGTTATCATACTGTGTACATGACCTTGTTTCATGCAGGAAAACAGGAAAAAAAAAATGACATCACTAACATGTGAACTACAATAAGAAGCCACTAAGTGTTATCAAAGGAAGCATAAATAAGTCAATATTTAAATTAAATATATATATATTCCTATGCATATAGTAGACTGCAAGACCAAAAAATATATTTAGCTGTCCAAGAGATATCTGAGATTAACTACAGATAGACTTTGTACAACAGTTTTCCCTGTAAGTATACGCTTTTTATTAATCCACCTTGTAATGCGAGGGGACTTACTTATTTAAGCTTCATGATTATTCCCCTGAAAAATATATCTAAATGCCTGTTTGATATATGTAAGCTTCTCAGAGAGGCTCTCCGGCAGATACAGAAGCCAAGGCCAATCCCTGAAGAACCAATAGACAGAAACATTGTCCGAAATGGGACCCTTCTAACAAATTCACAACACTTTTCTCTATTCATTACCAAAACTTAAGAGTTATCTTTATGCATATTTAATGACTTTACAAGTGTGTTTATAAATACAGTGCTTAGAAGCACAACTTTCAGGTGATGATTTGTGATGAAGGACAGTGACACAGTAGGAGCTGTGGTGGCCTGTCCAGTGATGGAGGTATCAGGGAGGAAGCAGGCTGCTTATGATGAGTTTTAGGACTTGTATCAGTGTCTGAAGGTAATTGAGCATATGATACCACCAGATGGCATGCTTCAGTGAACACCCGAGACCAGTACTGCACCAGAAGCAGACCTCTCCAACCAGCCAGAATATTCCTAACCATGAGAGAACACAGCTGCAGCAGGCCATTCCCTCAGCCCAGCTGAACACAGGCCAACTCAGCTAGGTGGCTCAGAGCTGCCCAGTGCAGACTTGTCCCAGGAAGCACAAAGCACTTAGTATTTCTGGTGACACTACCAAATGCTCCGGCACATTCAAACTTCCTGCTGCAGATAGGATGGAAATATGTGCCAAACTACATGACACGATACATTCCTTTTAACAGCAAGATGGCTATTCATTTGTAATGGGAGATTAAACAGATGTAATGGTGCAATATTTTGGCATGCAAATCTAGTCCCAAATCATGTTCTGTACATAAACATGTGTTTCCAGTATGTACAGCAAGCAAAATTTCAGGAACTCGGCACTCCTGCAAAGTCCAGGATAAGCATTTGACTTTGCAAATGCCAACAGAAACTCTATAAAACTGTGACCAGAATAACTACAAAATCATATTACACTATTGCATCTGAGCACTTCAATTACAGGAAAAAGTAGAACTTACCCACTTAATTACTGTTCTGAATGAAAACATGAGGTGAATCAGTAACAATAAGTGCTATCAATACTACTCAGTTTTCAAAACAGATTTTCCATGGACTTCCCATGGAACAGGAGGCAATATTTAAAATACATACCATGACACAGCACGGAAGAAGTTTCCTTTACTCTCTGACATAACACTAAAAACGTATATAAAATGTTAAATCAATTTTACATCTCACAACAAAGTAGCTCAAGGTGTTAAAATGAGTACTTCAAAGACAAAGAGGTAATCTAAATATCTCAATTCATGCCTGATCACTTGGGGTTTACATTCTTTTATTCTATTCACCCAGAGATTTGAAAATAACAGAAATTATTATCCTTGAATTTTAAAGTTCTCTTTTTTGCTGCATAGCATGGACATTTTACAGTTAACAGTGCCCAGAAGATATGAAAAAGGACTCTCCACGGGTGGAATCACCATGCTTTAAGGCAAACATTCACATCTCTAACCAGTCAATCAATATTATATCTTGTACTTTTAATGAATAAATATTCTCCCAACTGCTTCAGTCCTACATTTTGAACTTTATCATTTATGACATAGTCTACATACATACTCTCTACATACATACATACTCTCTACATACAAACATACTCTCCATTTATTACATACTCTAATACTCTATTACATACTCTACAAAATTAGCAAGGACACACAGACAATCTAATACTTCAATGACTATGAAGCCGAAAAAAAATTCCTTTCCTTGCTCCAAGACTAAATGAGAAGGCCATTTTAAGCCTTTCCTCCATGCATTTTTTAAATTTTACTTAAATTCAAAATAAGTTTGTCTACTACAAGTTTTAAAAGAAGCCTACTTCCCACATGATGTAAAAACACAGTGCTTCTGGCAGTTACCAGCATTTGTTTGTTTTTCCTAAGTCACCAAAGCTCTACTGTTTTAACATATTGCATATACATGTCATTAACTATTCAAGTCATACAAAAGATCTCAGTATTTTCATTAAAAAACCCACACATTCACCATATTTCAATACCCAAGTTATGTTAAAAGTGAAAAAGAAAACTTCTGAAAGCACTTTTTTGTTAAGTAGTTCATCATATGCAACTTTAAGAACGTAAGTGGAAAGAACAATGTCTCATTTACTCTGGGTATGTTGGCAATCACTTTAAAATATTTGTACTTCCTGTAAAATTATTTCTCTGAAGTACATAAATGAACTTCAATATCTGTGCAGAAAGGTATGTGAACAAACACAAAAAGCAAACCTGAGTAAAGTGCTTAGCATTCTTAAGGGGAGATAGTTAAGGAAAATAGGTCAGAACCACTCATCAGAAATTTTCTCCCCTCACTCCAGAACACCAGTTAAAAGCTTAGGGCAATTACTAGGGGTGGGGTCACTTCCCAAGCCTGCAATCATTGCATCCAGGATAGGCAACAGCTGGAGAAGTCTGCGCTGCTTCTGTCTGAAAGAAATCCTTCTTGCCTGTATCTGTTCAATCACATCTGCACAGAATGTTCTGAAACAAAAGTTACACAATCCAGTCTGACCTGCAATATGAGAGTTCAAAGATAAACAGCACTCTTCAGCATAAATCAGTCAACCAAACAGTGCATTTGATTTTTTTTCTCCATTAATCAAGTGCTTAAACTTTCATATTTCTCTGCTGGGAAGAATGGATATAATTTTCTCGCAACTATTTCAGAAAGTACATGCATTTTGATGGATATGTGCAATATTGCACTGCCTGTGGGATTTCTCCAATAAATATCTTGGATAGGATCCATCAATGTCTATTGTTATTACCTGCATTTCAGCTAAACTTCATTAGAATCAATAAAGATCTAGTCAATAAGACAGAACTTATCTTTCCTGGAAGTATGTCTCTAAAACCAGTCAGATGAATCCTGTCCTAAAATATCAAAATGCTCGTTGAATGTAGATGATGTGCCATGTTACCTACTCAATTAAAGACACCTAAATTAGATCAAGCCCATGTTTTCTGGCTTCCATATTTGGAGTATGAAACAATTAAAAACAAAACTAATAATAATTTAAAAAGAATAATTGGAATTTATTTATATGATAACTCAATTTCTTTAACACTTCCTTTAATAAATCAATCCTGTCCGTATGCTACTCACAAGCCTCCCTTCCAGATGATCATCTTTTGAAGTGGGGACTATTTACAAAACTTTGTCCACAAACACATAATAGTTTCCAGAACAGGTTGAACCTTTTCCATGCTTCCAGTATGATACACAGCTGTATAGATCTGGGTAGGCAAAGAAAAGAATAATCTCTACAACTTGCTAATAATAATAAAATGCTGATGAAAAAGCTCATTTCCTATCTAGCCCTCTGCCAGTGGCAGTGCAGCTATCTTCATCTATGGGCTGAAATAAATAAATTGAAAACAGGGACAGAATCCCCTATCCGCAACTCCAGGATGCTCTGATGCAGCAGCCCTGCAGCCCAACAAACACGGCTGCCACAAACAAGAAAACATGCTCCAAAGCCAAGCTGGGATGCAGAGTTGAGAGCTGAGCTACATATGTGCATGTTGGAATCCGGCAATGAAGTGATTTGTACTGTACTAACTGAAGTCTCTATCACTATACCTTCTTTAAATTCTCCCTGATGACCATAGCCTAATATCTGAAAGATATTTCACTGGTTCCTAGGGTTCACTGCTCCAGAAGATTTTGTTGGGTTATTACCAAACCTTAAATTCCCCCATATGCAAAAGGACTCTCCACAGGTGGAATCATCACGCTTTAAGGCAAACATTCACATCTCTAACCAGTCAATCAACATTATATCTTGTACTTTTAATGAATAAATATTCTCCCAACTGCTTCAGTCCTACATTTTGAACTTTATCATTTATGACATAGTCTACATACATACTCTCTACATACATACATACTCTCTACATACAAACATACTCTCCATTTATTACATACTCTAATACTCTATTACATACTCTACAAAATTAGCAAGGACACACAGACAATCTAATACTTCAATGACTATGAAGCCGAAAAAAAATTCCTTTCCTTGCTCCAAGACTAAATGAGAAGGCCATTTTAAGCCTTTCCTCCATGCATTTTTTAAATTTTACTTAAATTCAAAATAAGTTTGTCTACTACAAGTTTTAAAACTAAATGTGATCCATTCTCTAATGTGCATTTTTTAGAAACACATCTACTTTAACAGAACATTTTTAGCACCCAATATTTATCACCCCCTGAAGGGATTTATGCATCTTGTACTTAGTAATACTTAAGACTGTTGCAAATGAAATAAATGGGATTTTTTGCAGTTTCCTCAAGCAGTATTTATGCGACATTTTTTTTACACCTTCTTCTGCTCTTCTGCACCCTTTTATACTATGAACATCGATCACTAAGAACTCTTCCAGTATCGATTTCACAGATTAAAGAACAAGTCTTTTAGTCTTTCTACTAAATGTCAACAGTCTTTCCTACACTATTTCACAGCCAAAGACTGAACTAATCTCTCTCAAACTGGGAACTCATGAGGAGTTAACTTTTTTCTCCTCTGACTCCTTAAGTCCTCTCTAGAGTCAATGCTTTCCCCAGTCAAGGATCCGGGAGCTTTCTGAATATATGGCCTGCACTTCTTGTTTCTAGATGCATCATTTTGACTTTGGTTAGACTAAATCATATTTTGCCCGCATAAATACATACTACCAGCCAGTCCAGGTTATTCCCAGGACTACTCTGTTTTGCCACTCTAAAAATGAGTTATCAACTGCAACTTTCATGGGCACTGATTTGGAAACTTAAAGTCAGGCTACTATGTAAAATATAAAATATGAGTGTTTCCTTAAGCAGGGGTGTTTCAACAGAAACAGCACAAATGAATAATGATTCAAGTTAGTTCTTTTTGCAGTGTGACTATTCACAGTCTTTTAATCCAGTTGATGCATTTTTCTTCATATTTTTATTGCTGATGTGGGAGCTAAACTTTTGTTTAGAATTTCACCAGGGACTTCTTCACATCTGCTATCAAAGCCTGGCTCAACTTTATCAGATAACTTTAAAATACTTGAGAGGGTATACACAACATATATAAATATTTAAAGATGAGGTACATAGGAAGTGTTAGTCAATATACTTAAATGGAAAAATATGTCCGATCAAACAAAAACTTATTTTTATTATTATTATTATTACTATAAGCATTCAACTCTTATACTGTACAACTAACTCCTGGCTTTTTCATATGTGTTCAGCTGTGATGGTGAAGGGACATATTAAAAACACAGAACCACAGAATCTTGGCATCATTAAGGTTGGAAAAGACCTTTAAGATCATCAAGTCCAACTGTCAACCCAACACTACCATGATCACTAAACCATGTTCAGCAGTGCCACATCTACACATTTTTTTAATACCTCCAGGGATGGTGACTCCACCACCTCCCTGAGCAGCCTGTTCCAATGCCTCACCACTCATTCAGTATAGAAATTTTTCCTAATACCCAGTGTAAACCTTCCCTGGCACAACTTAAGCCCATTTCCTCTCATCCTATTGCTAGTTATTTGTGAGAAGACACCAACACCCACCTCACTACAACCTCCCTAAGGTAGTTACAGAGAGCAAAAAGGTCTCAACACAGCCTCCTCTTCTCCAGACTAAACAGTCCCAGTTCCCTCAGCCTCTCCTCATAAGACGTGTTCTCCAGACTCCTCACCAGCTTCACTGCCCTTCCCTGTACCTGCTCCAGCACCTCAATGTCTTTCTTACACTGCAGCACCCAAAACTGAACACAATAGTCAAGCTGCGGTCTCACCAGTGCTGAGTACAGGGACACAATCACTTCCCTACTCTTGCTGGACACACTACTTTTCATACAGGCCAGGATGCTGTTGGCCTTCTTGACCACCTGGGCACACTGTTGGCTCATGTTCAGACAGCTGTCCACCAGCATCCCCTGATCCTTTTCTGTCAGGCAGCTTTCCAGCCACTCTTCCCCAAGCCTGTAGCATTGCCTGTATTGAAGATACTTCACCTTTGCGAGGTTACAAAAAAGAAAGAAAAAAAAAAGAATATCATATTCTGAGTTATTTTGAAGACTGATGTTTTGGAATATTAGCAGTCAGTCTTGTGGAGAACATAAAGACTTCAGAGTTGAGGTAGAAACACAAAAAGGATTAGAAAACTCAAACCTTCAAAATTTAAGTATGGCACACTCAAACTGACAATATTCTCAGGTAATTTTTTTACAGTAGGATTCATAAGGGGTTTAGGAAGAGCGTACTACAAAGAGCCAGCCAGTGTAGAGGCAGATGTTGCTGGGACTCACCAGTGCTCAATACACAGTGGTGGTGTGAGCAGCGCATGTGGACTGCAGGGCAATCACATGCCTTGCTGTGGGCCAGGACAAACACTGGCCAACCCCTGAGCCAAATTCCAGAAGAGAAATGTAGGTAAACATGTAAACTAAGGAAAATTGTCGAGTGGAGACAGTGAACTGCATCATTTTAGATTAATTTGACATCTTAACTAGAAATTATGTTGTAACAAAGGAATCAGTAAAATAAGTAAGTTTAGGTAAGCAAGAAATCCTTTCAACATAAAAGATCTGTGAAAGACTTACAAAACAAACAAAACAAAACAAACAACAAAAAACAAAATACAAAATACAAAAACCAAACCAAACAAAAAAACCCCAAACAAATAAAAGAAAAAAAAAAAACAGAACACAAATGAAGACTTACCTTCTGTGTTCATAAAGGAAAACAAACAAAAAACAACATTTCCTGTGAGATAGGGAAGAAAAGCACATGAAAGATAATAAGAGTGAGAAGTGCATCAGTACTGAAAAAAAACCTAACAAATGTTTGCAGCCTCCCATGAAGCCCACTCTCCAAAAGAAAGAGAAAAATCACAACCCTATTTTTCCTAGAGTAACGAGGTAAAATGATTAGAGATTCCATAAACTTAAAAGGATGGCTTTTGGAATGTTTCTGCAATGCATATATAAGGCTTTGCAAGGAAAACTAGCCTCAATCATACAGTTTGTGGGAGCAAGTTGTGCTTGATATTAACAATTTCCATTGAAAGACTATATTTCAGTGGATTATTACTAATTTAATCTAGATATTCTACAACCAAACTTATTCCCCAGGGTGGTGCTTGAGTTAATGATTCTGTGTTTGGTTTGCCTGGATTCTTTTTATGGAGTGGTGAATAACAAGAATTTAGTTCAAAGAAACAAAAAAAACCCCAAACCACAACACCCAAAATTTAAAAAGATAAACAACTGACAGCCAGTTCCTAAGAAGGACTATCATAATGTTCTTTCAAGCTAGGACAGTTTGAAGTTTAGCAAATGGAAATTGTCTGGCACCAGAGATACACCTCTTGACCTACTCTAAACAAGAAAAGAACACTTGGAATTATAATAAAGGTTTAAGAACCACAAGTCATGCAAGCCCAGCAGAGACAGTAATTGGACAGCACTGATCAAAGATTTCATTACACCAATTACACTCCACGTTGTGTGTGAGACTAATTATGCAGATGCAATCCTGCCAGCACAAGAAGCGTTGCTACAACAGCCAAGGACAGACCTTGATGGCAATTACCTTTCTCACTGCAAGGCAGATCCAGAGCAGCCGCCCTGTGTTCCCAACACTGTCTCCATAAGGGCACACGATGGCAGGGAATGGAAATAAATTCCTACTCTAGAATGTCAAGTAAGGAATCAGAAAAGAAAAACTTTAAAAAGAGGTAGGTTTGAGAACAGGAAGGAGGAGAAAGACTGAAGAGTGACGCTGGCTTTATATCTTTTATATTTATAGCTTATGACTATGGTTATACTGCTAATTACACTTTGTTAGTAAATGAAAACAATTCTAGTGAGTAGCCCAAATAAAACACCACAAAAAAAAAAATAATAAATTGAGAGGCCTAGTGCATTAGAAATTGTTCCAGAATGTTGCATACTAGTTTTAAAAAGCCAAATAAAGTCCAGTTTCAAAAGACTGTAGTTTTGAAAATGAAAGTCGTCAGTTACCTAATCACAGATTTCTGAATATGCTAAACATGCAGATTTTGTTTCTCCAGCTAAACTACACAATCCACTATGCCCTTGGATTTTGTCCTCAATTACATTCAGGACGCTCTACACAAAGCTGTGCAGAGCAATGTTGGACATAATTTGAAGACAAAACAATTTTCCTGAAAACTGTTTTTCAGTAATGGGCTTCCTGATATTGCAGCTGCTAGCCAGGATTTCAATGCATTGGTTATTAACTATATAGGGAATATGGGTTAATAATGGGGAAAAAAGTTACATTATCCTACTCAAGTAAAATGAACAAAAAGAATTCAGAATCTGCAGAACTAAGGAATGGCCATTTTATTTTCACATCAAATTTTCGTAAAAGAACTATTCAAGATGTGGTATGCATCCTCAGGACACAATTACACAGTTTAATATACCATTTGGTATGGCTTTAATATGTTTTACACCAAGGAAGTATCCGTTACATAACTTTCCTCTGCTGTCTTTAATTACCCCATTAAGCCACTTGGTATTTGCATTTGCACTTAGAGCAGCTGTACTAGAGCTGCAGGGCACAAGAATATAAAACCAAGAAGAAAAATTAATAAAACATTATCTTTTCAATTTAATAAGTTCCCTTTCTTTTTTATTGGAAACATTTGTATTACTAGATACTATTTCAGCATTGTAAGGTAATAAATCACATAAACCTTGTATTATTCAAGCTGACTGAATGCCAGATAGAACTATCATCACTCACTAACGGCACAATTTGCCCTCAAGCTTTTCGCATTTTATGGTATTTCTGAAGAGTCTCTTTGTATCCAAAAATCTTATTCAAAACATAGAAACTGGTGCAAATGCAGTAAATCAGAAATAATTCTTAGTCTAATATTTTAAATACAAAATAAGTTAGAAATTTATTTTACTGTGTTGTACATCAGTAACTCATCAAGACATATTTCTGAGAGAACAAGGTGAAGATTTCAATTAATTAAAAAGTCTGCAAGTCATAATGCATTCTTAGAAAAAACTAAGTTTCAAGCCTCTTTATTTTTCAGCCAGCCCAGCTAGTTTATAACACATCCATTAAAGACAAAAAATAATTATTACTTATTATGTCAGCATGTTCCCTAAATAGGAGAAGTAAGAAACAGAGTAATGGAAATACAAATTTATTAATTAAATGCCATTGTTACTGAAAAGGCAATTCCGGATTTCTAGCTGCTGTGTCACTAGTGCCTGGCATGTGAGAGCTCCTTTCCCTGTGGGGCAGGCTATCGTGCATTAGAAGACTGAGATCTTATGTAGAGAGATGAAAGAAGTGAAGTACCAGTTTCCATTTTGCCCATTCCCTTTCATTTCTGAAGTCCTATTTTTGTGGCTGTTATTCAAACAACCTATTTATGTAAATGTATTATCCATGAAAATCTCACTATAATAGTTTCTTATATCTGGCAGGAATGACCCTATACCAGACCTTCTGCCATGCTCCTTCAGACTTTCACCTTTTCACTGAAAATTATTTTAAAGGAGATCTTTTCCAAGCATCTTTACTTTTCTCTTTGGAGCAAAGGTAAGGCACCTATCAAAAAACAGAAAAATCACTATTTTCGAAGCCCTGGAAGAATATCGTTGCATGGACTAATGGTCTATACTAGGTTTGGTGCCAAAATTCGGGTATTAACTCACATTTGACAGTATTTAACATACTGAGTAGCATACAGTTAGCACACATGTTACAGCAGCTGTATACTTGTAGTAATACTTACGGTTTTCAGCATGAGCTTTTTAAGTTGCCACAGTATAGGCCTAAGATACACTCTTAAGTGTTTAAAACACAGTCGTAAACCAAATTTTACTAGCATACCACTTTTTGTGAGCTGTTTAATTGCATTGCTCATGAAGGATTGTGAGAACAAAGAAAACGTGACTCAGCTCAAGCAACATATTTATACACACCCACATAAAATACAAAGCAAAGATTCAGCAGAGCTGCATATCACATACGTGTCACACCAATAAGAAGGAAACTAAATTATCATGCAACTTCCATAAACCTTAGTCTGACTTTTCAGTTCAGTAACTGATTTAGCAATATCAAAGAGTTTGGGCACAGCCGCCAATTCCTCCCAGCTAGCTGAGAAATATTCCTTTCTTTCTTTCTGAAAAATTAAACATTTAATTTCCATGAAGAGGCACATGCAAGTGGTTAATTAGGGAACATTTTACAAGAAGAACTAAAAATTGTCATCAGGACAGCAGGCAAATACTGACATTTTTACAAGCACAGCCATGCCACAGTTTAACTTCTGGTTCTAGAGCTCTTGTGGGCAGGCATCTGCCACCCTGGTAAGTTGAGAACCTCAATACTTGATACAAAACCCCAGCTTTCTGATACTTATTCAAACTGACAAGAAACATTTCTCCATCACTTTCAAATATTTGACAGCCCTGATATCCATTTAATGCATCTCATAGAGATGTCCATGGATCACTATATAAGTCTTTCTTCCAGCTACTGAAAAATAAGGTGATGTGTAGGAAGCTGGGAGGGCTCCCAGGCCCTGTGATGCCTGACAGGCAGGGGTAGAGCAGAAATAAAAGTCAGGAAGGTGATGGCACAAGCCTGATGGGAGAAGGCCAGTAATGGAGTACACTGATTAATGGGTGGATATGAGACAATCTTCTTCAATGAAAAGCTGAAGAGCAGGGTTAGCTGTTGGGCAAGTAGCAAACAGGTATTTGCAGTGAGAATTAATGCAGCCCCTTGGCAAAAGTCACACCACTGAAATCTGTTGCAAGGGCAACACCATCTTCCACAGGCTCACAGGGAATAACTACGAGAAACTGAAAGGAAAACAAAACATAAGGGGGTTGGGGGGGGAAAGGGCAAAGCAACATAACAATTAACTCACAAGATGTCCTTTCTTTTCATTTCCCAGAAATTCTACAAACTTCACATAAAATCCCATTTTCACTCTAAGCTTGAAATTTTTATGCTAGCTGCAGCAGATGTGATTCAGTAATGCTGTCTTCCTCAAGTGGAAGATGGAACCACAACCACTGCAGTGAGTACAGACATATACATTCAATTATAGGGGTAACTAGAGAGGATAAAAGACAGATTAGATCCTCCCTGTAGAATACACACCCTGCCAGAGAAGCTGAAGTTGGGGAAGAGGTGGTAGGAGTTAACTACTAGCTGGATCCCAAACTCTCTCTTTTTGACAGTTCAAAACATAAATCTGTTTAAGTAACATAATATTACCTAAGCACTGATACACACATATTAACAGAAGTGTCCAGCTATTTCAGTCATTTAAAAACTTTTCCTTGGGTGGTCTGAGAAAATGTTGCTTTTCCTTTCATTTACACACCACCACCCACAGGAGAAAGAAAAAAAAAAAAAAAAACCCACAATGATCAAAAAAACCTCACAGTGTCAAATACCAAAAATTTAGCATAACCATATTCAAACAATTTCACAAATCTGGTACTGATCAAACTCTATTCAAGACATTTTCCTCTGCAGCATACTGAAAAAATGAAAACTTTCCTAACATAGGAAAACTGTATGTGCTACAATCACTGTAAAACATGTCCAATTTATTTTTGGAAAAAAGGTCACCTTCAGCAAACACTGCTTATCTTTTAAAGGCCATGGGTTTTAATGATATGCTTAGTCACATCATTACAGCCTTAGTTCAAAGAGCCAAAACCATCTACGGGCAGGCCTCCCCACAGACACTGTGTCAGTCAGAGCTGGGAGTGGTGCACAACACCCGAGGCAGCCGAGTGCCCCTCAGCCCTCCCTACTCTGTAAGAGATCAGCTATGGGCAGATGGATCAATGAATTATCCAGAACTTTATCTTGTTAACCAAAAACTGTATCCATTCAGAGACTTTTTTTAACTCACATTTACATTTGCCAAGTGTTCAGATGATGTTTTGAAGCTCCGTATGTCCATCAAGATGACTTTTTAATGAAGTTTTGACTAAATCAGATTAGCCAGTTAGACTCTGAGAAAATTCATTGCTTTTGTAATTTAAGACACACTCCAAATGCTTGATTTTGTAACTTAACTGTCATTTCAAACCTAAATCCAAGAACATGTATTTAACATGTAAAGAAATTAATTTGATAAAGCAAAATCAGTTGTTGGAAAACTTAGGAAGAAGTATTTTCTAACTATCAATTGCAGTTTTGCAACGGTTTTGCATAAAACCCAAACAAAACATTGTGTTTATTCAGCTGTTAAAGTTTTAGCTTTATACTTCATATGCAGTTACATTGCCAGGGATTAACACTACTTATTCAACATAGTTCTTTTAACACATTTACCACAACATCTTCTCAGTTAGTACGTTGAGCTGGTAGTAAGGGCTAATTAAAACAACTTTGAACATCCGTTGATACCATCCAGTTAATCATTTATTCAGTTTAGAATCAATGTCAACCTCATTTTAGGTTCTCGATGTTCCACTGGCATAAAACTTTTAAACTATATTTTTTTACCATTGAACACATCAAAATAAATGGTTCTGCTTATTATTATTAAAGATTTCTGGGGTAAGGGACAGAAACAGCCACCATTCTTTTGCTGAAACCATGAAAGACTTTCATTAATGACCAAGGAAAAATTGTTAGAACCAGAATAAATAATGCAGAAGTCAGAGTTTCCAAAATGTAAACATTTAACAGAGAGCATAATGTTTCTTTGTTAAAAATGCTAAATTTTTAAGCTACAATTAAAAATATTTATATATTCAACTGTGACATTAAAAAACCCCAGTATTTTAAAAGAACTGAAATGGAAAAGGAGATGCAACCTTCTGTCCTTTCCCAGTCCATGGCTAAATTTGGAATTCCCAACACAGATGGTAAAGAATATGAAATACAAGGAAGGTCTTCTGGGTTTGTTATTCACCTGTCTCTTTTTGCACCACCAAACTCTTTATTTCCTCAATTACTACTGCCAAAATCGGTAAAATGACATCCCTCTACTGCTACTGTTATTTCATTTGACCTTGATATCATGAACAAGAATGTAATCATGATAATGAACCAATTATTTTTATACAATATAGCAATCAAAAAGCCTACTACTCCCTCCCTTTTCTTATGATAATACCTTAACATTCGGGTTTTATTTAATCTTCAATTGCTCGCATGCAATTATTATCATTATCATTTTACTTAGTTTTTATGTCTTATTTCTAAAAGAATTTTAAAAAATATTAAAAGAGAAAAATACGTAAGTTTAAGCATATAACGTTTGCAATATTTTACAGGATTTACTGGTATGAATTTTGAATGAAAATACATCTGTTAGGACAAGTAACTGTTAATAACGCAACAGTTACATCATCATATGCACAGCGTATTTTATACAGTTTATATAAAAACAGTGCTAAGGATGTGTGAGAGGACAATTTCTTTTTAGTAGGTTTAGTAGGTTGTAGACAATCCATCTATACCTGCCTTCCAAGGGACTTTTTGCCCATTATTCTTGTAGTTTTCATAAAATTTTGCCCAATAATTGTTATATTAAACCAAATAATTTGGGAAAAAATTGTTTCCACCCTTTTGATTATGGAAATGAAGTGTCCAAGTTATTGTGAGGTCAGATCTGTCACATGCAGTGGAAAAGCAAATCAATTAGAACCAAGTATGCAAAAGTGACTTGAATAGGTTTTCACTCACTGAAATATAATTAATACAAAACTGTTACCCTAGTCAGACTATTGGCTCTGTTAAAATAGTGGCTCCACAAAATACCCACAGTTTTGTCCCCAAAGATCACAAACTGACAAAAATCATGCTCTTTTAGAGAAAAGAATACTCATTTCCTGGTCAGAAGTTAAATCTTTCCAACTTTGATTATTGTAGGATGTATGCTCAAACTCTATGTACGTATAAGTTGCAGAAGAAAAGAACTGGTTTTTGCTATCATGATTTTTTAATTTTTCAGTTAAAGCAAAGTCTGTCTTTGACTCAATTATGATGAACTGCACAGTTTTACAATCTATTTTTTACTTCAGACACAACTTAAGTGCACAGGAGCAAGTTAGCTATTATTGCCTACAGACAGTTTTCTTTACTCAGACATATTTATAACTGGAACAAAAACATAAACCTGAAACTCTCTACATTTAATTTAGACAAATTGCAGTTTACTGTTACCTATGTAAGAATCATGTCTGCTATCTTAAGTCTACTTCTAGAACTGCTTTGTGCAGGTTGTAGCCCTATTTGTAAATCATGTCGCAGTTAAGCAAAGCTATTGCTAATGATTTAAACAAAGTCTCAAATTTTCTGTAAGATGTATCAAAGAGTTGATAGGAAAGAGACTAATTAATATACCACATAGAGTTCCTCCCTGTCTAAAAAGTCATAAGTAATAGAAACTACACACACCTTTCTGTCACAGTAAACATTCATTCCCCACTGCTAGCAAGGCACTTCTCAACCATCATGATTCCATAGCATGCTAAATCAATACCACGGGGACAGGTAACTTCTGTGCAGCGACTTCAGAAGAAATCCATAAATAAGCATATAAAAAGTCAGAAAGCAAAAATTAAACAAACTATGCATACAATTTCCTCTAATGATTCACTAAGGAGAGGGTACTCATGGATGGTGTGTTGTTCTGGGCCCCCCACCATAAGACAGACATTGAGGTGCTGCAGCAAGTTCAGAGAAGAATAAGCAAGCTGGTGAAGGGTCTAGAGAACAAGGCCTATAAGGAGAGGCTGAGGGAATCGGGACTTTGGAGGTTTAGTTTGGAGGAGGGTATGGGAGACCTTATCATGCCCTACAAGTACCTGAAATGAGGTTGTAGTGAGGTGGGTGGTACCTTTCTTTTCAAGTACATAATGACAGCACTAGTGAAAATGGCCTGAAGTTGTACCAGGGGAGGTTTAGATTGGATATTAGGAATAATTTCTTTGCTGAAAGAGCAGTCAGGTGCTGGAGCAGGCTGGCCAGGGAGGTGGTGCAGTCACCACCCCTGAAGGTATTCAAAAACCATGGAGATGAGGCACTTCAGGACATGCTCTAGAGAGATGGTAAGGTGGATTTTTGTGGTTTCGTTTGGTTTTGATGGTTGGGCATGGTGATCTTAGAGGTCTTTTCCAACTGTGACAATTCTGTTATTCTGTGATGATCTAAACTTTGTACAACCAATAGTAAATTCAGTATTAATATCTCTGAATATCCAAGTACATACAATGATAATAATATTTTAATGGCTCACTCCATTTCAAAATTTACCATACCCCACATGCCCCTGGATGCTTTCTAATTTCCCTGAATAGCTCAATATTTAACTTTCCATAGCATAATCATGTCTGGAAGGTCATTCCACACATTGTTTTTTCTTTCGGTGAAAGAAAAAAAAATTGCTGCCAGGCATTTGTTTTGAACCTACCTCCTCCCATTCTTTTTTCTATTTATGCCATCTGATCACATTACTTACATCAATCTCAAAGTTATAATTTAAGAGGACATTCCTTTGAATTATGGCTTAATCTTGACTGAACATTTCCAAATATATTGAAAAAGATTTTTATTTTCAGTCTGAAGGTATTAAAAAAAATTAAAATTAAACCCCATCTGTTACCTGCCAGCCATTACTACTCAAAATTATTAAGATTAAATCTTTACAGAGGCTTATTCAAACCAACCAACTTTTTGACAAATTAATTGGCCCAAACAACTAATTGATATAAATGTAAGGCATACTAAGTACAGCACACTGGCAGCAAAAAATGAACAGGACAGACAGAGTGGTTTTCCATTTACACAATCACACCTCCAAGTTTCCTTAGCTAAGATAAATATTCCAGCTAAACAGGAAAAAATTATAAGTATTATAATTTTCTTCTGCTCCATTGGTGCTGTCCCAATTTCTGTTTTGGAGTTCAGGAAAATCCTCAGCCTTATTACTAATGTAGCCTTCCTCTTCTGTCTTATGAAGAACACAAAAGAGCAGAATAAGTTGAATACTAACAAGATAGACCACAATAAGGACCACTTTTTTCCTTCGTTGCACCTGTATTTGCCTACATACACTGAGAAAATTCTGGGATTATACCTAATCTCCTTTGAGATCTTCCTACCCTGTTGTCGCTTGTACATCTAAAAGCAAACAAGAAAGAGATAAATCAAGATCAGAAAACTTATATATAGTCAAAACTTCACACAAATAATTTTTTATGTAATCTAGATCTTATTGTACAAAGTGTTTCTCTATACATTTAAACTGTAACATTATGGTTTTATATTGACTACTGTAAAAACAGTACTGGGTCCAGTCTTGTTCAACATCTTCATCAATGACCTGGATGAAGGGACAGAGTGTACCCTCAGCAAGTTTGATGATGACACAAAACTGGGAGGAGTGGCTGATACACCAGAAGGCTGTGCTGCCATTCAGTGAGACCTGGACGGGCTGGAGACTTGTGTGGAGGAGAACCTAATGAAGTTCAACTAGGGCAAGTGCAGAGTCCTGTACCTGGGGAGAAATAAACCCATGCACCAATACAGGTCAGGGCCTGGTCTGCTCAGAAGCAGCTCCATGGAGAAGGACCTGGAAGTCCTACTGCACAAGTTAGCCATGAGCCAGTAGTGTGCCCTTGTGGTCAAGAAGTCAAATAGTGCCTTGGGATGCATTAAGAAGATTGTGACCAGCAGGTCAAGGGAGATTCTCCTCCCACTCTACTCTGCCCTAGTGAGGCCACATCTGGAGTACTGTGCCCAGTTCTGGGCTTCCCCATTCAAAAGAGACAGGGAACTACTGGAAAGAGCCCAACAGAGGGCTACAAACATAATGAGGGTCTGGAACATCTCTCTTACAAGGAAAGACTGAGAGACCTGGGGCTGTTTAGCCTGGAGAAGAGAACATTGAGAGGAGATCTTATTGGTACTTATAAATAGCTAAAGGGCAGGTATCAAGCGGATGGGGCCAGTCTCTTTTGAGTGGTGCCCAGTGATAGGACATGGAGCAATAGACACAAACTGGAACACAGGAAGTTGCACCTGAACATGAGGAAAAACTTTACTGTGAGGGTGACAGAGCCTGAAGCTGGCTGCCCAGTGTTGTAGAGTGTCCTTCTCTGGAGGCTTTCAAAACCCTCCTGGACACTTTCCTGTGCAACTTGCTCTAGTTAAGCCTGCTTTGGCAGAGGGGTTGGACTAGATGATCTCCAGAGGTCCCTTTCAATCCCTACCATTCTGTGATTATGTAAAAGAACTGTAGTAACAAGAGACACTTGTCCTTTGCACCCTCATGAGAGAGGATAAAACTCTTGTATTTGAAAACCCACATTCCAAAACAATTTTACTTTTTTCTTCATGAGGAAAGTTTACAATAAGGAGCTGTCTGGTATTGTCAGAAAGCAATGCCCAAGTTGGGCACTTGAAGCAAGAAGCCCATTGTAAAACAGAATGGAATATCCTTTTGCAGTTCATTTTAGTTTATTGGCAATATGAGTTTGGTACCTCCATTCAGCAATAAATAACTCTCCATAATATAAGAAAGTGGAAATTTATATTAATGTGTTTTTACTTCTTCAAACTAACGCATTGTACTGGTTTAGGCTGGGGTAGAGTTAATTTTCCTCACGTTAGCTCATATGGGTCTATGTTTTGGATCCCAGATGAAAACAGTGTTGACAACAGAGGGATGTTTTAGCTATTGCTGAGCAGTGCTCACACAGCATCAAGGCCTTTTCTGCTTCTCGCACTGCCCTGCCAGTGAGGTGGCTGGAGGTGCACAAGAAACTGGGAGGGGACATAGCTGTGACAGCTGGCCTCAACTAACCAAAGGGATACTCCATACCATACATTATCATTTTCAGTAATAAAAAAATGGGGTATGAAGGAGGATGGGGAAATGTTTGGAGTGATGGTGTTTGTCTTCCCAAGTAACCACTATGTGTGGAGCCTGGCTTCCCCAGATGGAGATGGCTAACACCTGCCTGATGATTTCCTCATTTTGCTTTGCTTGTGTGTGTGGCTTTTGCTTTACCTATTAAACTGTCTCTACCTCAATGCACAAGTTTTCTGTTGCCCTTCTGATTGTCTCTCTCTGTGGGTGGTGTAAGCAAGTAACTTGTGTGAGGCAGAGCTCTACCCCAGGATTAAACCATGACCCACACTTACTCTAATTCAGAGAATTTTAGACCAAGCTCTATGGGCTCATTTAGAAACTCTAATAAGCAGACATTTAGATGAGGCAGTAGGGGGGGGAAATCTCATCCACATGTTAATGTTTATTTTTTTGTCCACAAAAATAGCAGCCATGTAGACATCCCAAGAGTTTCACACAAGTACCACAAAATAGATGAGTTGAGTAATGCGCACAGTAGAATGGTCAAAAGCAACAAATTTCTTCTAGGTTGAACCTCTGAACTGTTTAAAATTAAGCCAATTTCAGCTTAATTTGATAAAGCAAGTTTATCATGAGGCTGATGCTTCCCATTCAGCTTGCAGCAAATTCTTATAGCTTGAAGAATGGATTTATAATAAAATGCTGACAAGCCCTTACCACATAAAATAGTTTCTGCTAGAGGCTGGATTGCCTATTCTTGACATTTGAAAATAAATGAATTTACATTTAAGGAATGAGATACAGTTCACATTCAGTAAGTATAACTCTTTATGGCTTTTTCTATTTGATAGATGTGAAATAAATAGCAACAAGACAAAGTTCAGATTCTTCTCCCTTAGATTATAGAATCATTTGGGTTGGAAGGGACCTTTAAAGGTCATCTAATCCAACCCCCACTACAGTGAGCAGGGACATCTTTAACTAGATCAGGTTGTTAAAAAAAAAAAAAAAAAAAAAGCACACACAAAACCAGCAAACATACAAAGTTATAAACAACAGAGCTTACAAGCCCATTGGAAGAATGATTTCTGCAATTAAATCCAATATGAAGTATGAAGTCACATCTTAAACTCCTAATTTTGCATATGTAATCCCATCTTGAAACTATGTTTCTCAGATATGTTAGTAGTCCAAATCCACTCTGGATCTTTTCTCTCCTTATTGTGTCTTTTCTGACATTTACACGTATCTAATAATCCCATCAGCAAATACACTTTTTATTTTAACACGGGATGAAGGGGTATTTTTACAACTGTACATTTTTTAATCACAGATATATCAGAATAGAATAATAATGAGCTCAGAAATACCAATTTTACAAAGATGCTTACATTAAATAAATAAATTTAAATCACAGAATTCCCACAATAGCTATACACACTTTGGCACCGGAAGGTTTTCTTTAGATTTGCTTAAATGGTTCGTGACTTCTTGGGTACAAGCAGGCTTTTGTATCGACAAAGCTGCTGCCATACCTAAGCATCTTTAAATTACATTAAAATGAAAAATAATA
>WUAM01000323.1:19428752-19480606 GCA_024336885.1 Actenoides hombroni
AATTGAGGAGCACTCAGTGCTTGCATTTTTCAGATTGAGACACTGGTGGGGTATCCAGTGCTTACTAGCCATGTTGTCATATTGAAAAAGCCATTGTTTTTAATTCCTGCCTAGTATGAAATGTTTGTTTTAAAAAAAAAAATCCTTCCTGCTGGAAAGAAAAATGTATTTTTAAAAAGAAAAAAAAAAAAATCCCTCTTTTGGCTATGAGAATGTCAGCTGTATGAGTTGTGACCATATCATGACGTGCTGATCAGATATAAATAAATTTTTATCTCTCAGGACTCTCTCTTGTATTTTTTTTACTTTCTGGTAAACGGTCACGGGTTTTCTACATTTTTTTTAAAAGGTATGTGAATGTCACGTGTCTTCACTCTGGTGTACAAAGAAACATCTCTTCTTGATTTAAAGAAAAAATAATCACCCTGTGAAATGTTCGGCAAAGCTTGCTGCAGGTTAGCTCAGGGCACAGGGAACTGCTGCACTTAGGTTCCAGTTCCAGGTGTTTCTCTCCCACCTTCTCCCCCTGTCTCTCCAAGAGCTGCTCTGAGCTTCAAATATGCTATAAAATAGTGTGCTTAGCCCATGGGACATGCAGAGAGGACATAACTTTCTAGCTGATTGTAAATGGGCGGCTTCTTTTAAAAGAAGTTGCAGAGTAATGGGCAGAGCTGTAGGAATGGGGCTCGCAATGGAGCAGGAGTCTGAAGCTTAGACAAAAATGGGCGCCTGAGATGGTCAGACATGTTATGGGTTGTAGTTACCTTTTCTTTACTCTTGAAAATATCCCATATGTTGTTAGCTTCTCTGAGGTCTCTTTGGCTGGTTGTCCTTCCTAATGTCTATCTGGTTTTGTACCGAGTTAGCCAGTTGGTTTGATTAAGGCTGAAGAGAAGTATACATCAGGAAATATACATCAGAAGTATACATCAGGACATCGGCTAATGCTAGCATCTAGTGCAGCTGAATAAAGGCTGCTTGTTTTAACATAAAAAAAAAAAAAAAAAAGAGGGGGCATAATTTGTTGTAAATGATTTCACATTTATTGAATGCTGATAAAAATGGTTAGTTATCTGTGAGCTTTAATGGCAAGGAGCTCACTGGATTGTGAGGTTCATATTTTTATGTTTACCTTGAAATACTGGGAAAATTCCCAAAAAGGAGATGTTGTGACAATGATAAATGAGATCAAACTCTAGGTGTATACACTGAGTAAATAAGAAGCTAACCACAAGTAAGGCCCATCAGCGTGACTTCAGGGAAAAAGTAGCATTGGCTTTGCTAGATGAAACTACAAGACTAAGCATCTTGATGAGATGGCAGATGTGGCTGGTGATTGTACGACAGAATGTAGTTGATGTTTTGTAATCTCACCTGAGAATCTGAAGGAGAAAAACTCTAAAAGGTCTATTTATACTAAGTTGCTTTTGAAGAGAAATGTTTCCGTGTGCAGTTGACTAATATAATTCTACAGATATTTTCAACAATGTACAATTTTTTCATAAATTATATGAAATAAAATAGAAACTCTTTGTTCTACCTCTTTGTTATTTATGAGGACAAATCACCGAGTAGACCAAATCTGTTTATAAAGGGTGTGTTTGACAGTAAGCAAAAGGAAGGTCATCTAGCTACAAACTATAGATGTCTGTCAGGAAGAGAGGTTATCCCAGAAGACAGTAACACTGAAAAGAGTTGAGAGTTTCTGGCAACTGCTGGCTGCATTTGAGTTTCTGCTGTAGGTAAATACATATAAATAAAAGGGCACATTTGACCCTTTGAGCAGATTTACCAAGTAGGAGTAGAGGGCAGTAGGATTTCTGTCTACAGCGTTAGTGAGACCGTATATCGAGTATTGACTCAAAGGCTAGGTGAGGTGGAAAGGTTTCTAAAGCAGGCTTTCCCTCTGCATTGTCCTTGTTTCTTAGCTAGGTATGGCTGGCCAGCTGACTTTGAGATGAAACAAATGCTGCTCTGTTCCTTAGAGAAGTTTTTTTTCACCTTCCAGTTGTCGTGTCTTTGGAAACTGCACACTCCCAGCTCTGAGCTATGGCTTTCAACTCAGCTGGTTGCTCCATCTTGGACCTTGTTTTTTTTCCATTGCCTCATAATCTTGGTTGTTTTTTTAGGGAAGGATCATTCTCCTTTGTCCATTGGCTCTCCCCTCAGAAGCAGCAAACTCCCATCACATGAGGTTAGAAGCTGAAACTTCAGGTTCAGATACAATGATGTAATCAACACTCCTGCAGATTAACTTCTGTTACACCTTCACTACCAGCAAGTCCAGTTGGCAAGCTTCTTTGCTTTGTGTTGTACACATCTCCTTCCCTGAGGAGGAGGTGATGGGTACAGCAATGCTATGAAACCCACAGCCTGCCAGTGCTTTCCCACGAGGTGAAGCTGCAGGGTTTTCTTCTCCCTCCACACCTTTGAAAACACTGAAGATGCTTCTGTTGCTGTTGTGTTTCCTTATCTCTGTGTTTCTCAGGCTGACACATTGGGTTTTCTTCATCAGCAAGTACCTGAAGGGGAGAAACCTAGCTCTAGGAGATAGGAACTGTCCTTTTGTACCTGCATCTCAAAGTGCACAAGATGTTACACATACTTGTGAAAAAGACAGAAAACCACCCTGGATGAGATGGTAGGTTTCCCGCATTGAAAATGGCAAACAATCTGTAGAACAGAATTGATGACTGCTTGCACTTTTGGTTTGTTTGGGAGGTTTGTTTCTTTGGGGCGTTTTTATTGTTTGGTTGGTTTTGGTGGGGTTTTTTTGCATTTGGTTTGGGGTTGGTTTGTTTGTTTGGTTTCACTGCTTTGACTAAATACTCCTTTGCAGCTGATGAAAGTCGTGGAACATTGTATGCGCCATGCTCTGCTCTGTTAGAGCACAGCCAGCGACTTACAGGGCCGATGCTTGGAAGCACAATTATAAAAGCCTTCAGAGCTGAACCTCGTATGCTATAATTAGGGTGGGGTTATTTTTCTGGGAAGTTTCTTAGCCAAAACTAAGGACAAAAACAAGTATAAATAATATTTTAGTAGATCAGTCAAGTCTTAAAACGAGGCTCTGTTAATGGTCCACAAACCTGCAGTAATATTTGCTGAAATAATGTCAATTAACCAGTGCTGGGTTAATGTCTGACAATTTTCTTCCACTTATTGTTTATTCTGCATCTTTAGTCCATTGTCACTTTGTTACTCCAGCTGTTGCCTTACAGTAATACTAATAAGATGTGATGTGTTTCATGTTTACACTAGAGCTGTTACGTTTGGAACAACAGTATGTTTTCAGACAGCTCTTTGCTAAGCAGACAGAAGAACGTGTATGGGCGGATGGTTTCCAAAGGTTGCCTGGGACACCTACTACTGCCTGCGCCTTATACAAGTCTCTCAGCTGTGCTGAAAGAAGGATCTAGATCAAGATCAATTTTTAGCACTAGTCACTGAATAAACCTTCCCCGTCCAGAGAACACACAAAATGAAGCTATACCAACGCAACCCCCGAAAGACCCCTGACAGAGCCAATTAAAGCTACAAAGGAAATCTGGCAAAACTTAAAGAATAAAGTCCAGTGTGCTTAGTTTATCCAAGGGTAAGTAAAATAGAAGTGTATTATGTACAAGTACTTGTCAGGCACTTTCAGTCATGGACTCCAGTCTGGAAGAAAAGATTTAAGATGCAGAAGTTCAGTGCAGAATATAGAATCATAGAATCATCAATGTTGGAAAAGACCCTTGGGATCATCAAGTTCAACCATTAACCCTACCCTACAACGTTCACCCCTAAACCATGTCCCTCAAAACCACATCTAAATGACCCTTAAACACCTCCAGGGATGGTGACTCAACCACCTCCCTGGGCAGCCTATTGCAGTCTGACTACTCTTTCTGTGAAAAATTTTTCCCTAATGTCCAGTCTAAACCTACCCTGTTGCAGCTTGAATCCATTCCCTTTTGTTCTATCACTAATTACTTGTGAGAAGAGACCAGCACCAACCGCTCTACAATGTCCTTTCAGGTAGTTGTAGAGAGTGATGAGGTCTCCCCATAGCCTCCTCTTTCTCAAACTAAACAGTCCCAGCTCCTTCAATCGCTCTTCATAAGATGTATTTTCCAGGCCCTTCACCAGCTTAGTTGCCCTCCTCTGCACTCGCTCCAGCATCTCAGTATCTCTTTTGTATTGAGAAACCTGAAACTGGACATAATACTCAAGGCGTGGCCTCACCAGTGCTAAGTACAGAGGGACAATCACCTCCCTACTTCTGCTGCTCGCACTATTTCTAATACAGGCCAGGATGCCATTGGCTTTCTTGGCCACCTGGGCACACTGCTGGCTCATATTCAGCCATTTGTCAACTAGAACTCCCAGGTCCTTTTCTACCAGACAGCTTTCCAGTCACACTTCCCCAGGCCTGTAGTGTTGCATGGGGTTGTTGTGGCCCAAGTGCAGGACCCAGTACTTGGCCTTGTTGAAGCTCATACCGTTAACACTGGCCCATCGATCCAATCTACACAAGTCTCTCTGTAGATTCTCCCTATCCTCATGAAGATCAACACTCCTGCCTAACTTGGTGACATCTGTGAATGATGAGTGAATATGTTACGTGAATGAGTAAAACAATTAATGTAAAGTGAACACTATGTTACAACTATTGCAAAGTTCTGAACTATTCCAACTACTGGAAGCAAACTCAAAGGAAGAAAAGAAGTTTTGTCTGTGATCCCTGTTCTTCACATGGAGAGGGGACAGGAATTTTTATTTCCAGCCTTCATAGTGATATTACTTCACTCCTATCACTATGCAGACAATTTCCATTTCTATCATTTACAGCACACTGTGCCATTTGTCTCCTTGTTACACAGTAAAATGCATCCCAATGAGATCTGCTGTTGTTTATATTGTTTGGAGGCATTTATAGCGGGGCAAACAGTGAGTGGCACCAGTGTGAAAATTTTGAAATACTACCATCCCAATTACTTTAAGAGTCAACACACACAAAGGAACAGGGCAATCACCCAGCCTCTGTTTCAGGATTTACACAGAGCATTTTATTGCAACTGTCCTTTTCCCCTGCCTTTGCTCTACTTAACCAGAATGAAGATATGAAATATTTAATTTTCTTACCTTTTCATTTCCTCACATCATTACAATTCCAGATCACTATCTAGTCTGCTTTATAGTTGGTTTTGATGCCACTGAATGCCTGTCTTCAGAAAAGCACAAGAAAAATCCTTTGGGCCTTTACCTAATGATTCTTTCACATTATACTTCAGGGACTGACACAAATGGACAAAGTCTTGGAGATTGTCCTCTGTAAAATACCACTCATTGCATTGCAATTGGAATGTTATTTGGAATTCACCAAGGACTTGGACCATAATTTATGTCTGCCAATACATGTTAACTAATTCTAATGACATTAAAATAAACTCCTATTTTGGTACTATCATATGGCAAGCAGAATTTATTCTTACTAGATTTTCTTTCATAGAACTTACAAAAGGATCTTACATGATTAAATTTCACAACAATATTTCATGAAAAGACCAAAACAAGCTTGTCTATAGACCATGAGAATCAGTCACTTGAACTCACTAAAGAAATAAATAACTTTCAAGTATAAAAAAAGTCATGTTCTCACTAATATTTTAAAAATTTGCCTTAAGATATTGTCATTAGTAGATAAGGTACCATTACTCAATTTATATTAGGATCCCATTTCCTTCCATATTCAAAGGATTCAACAAATTACTAATTAACATTATCTACAACTATTTTTATGTTACTCGATCTTTTTAAGATCTAAAGAGTTAATGAAGGGTTAAATGTTGACATGTGGCTACACTTAGCATTAATTAGGTATGTATATGCATACACACTGATAGGGCTTAATGAAGCAGTCTCCTAACAGTATTGTTATCAGGCCAGGGGCAATCTCTGTTATCATAGACCCATCAGCAGATTGCTGCAAATTTATAATTTCAGTTGATGTTTATAAATTAATAAAAACACATTACAGTTGTGTCCATGTTACAGAAGTCCCAGTACACTTTGTTGTTCAATTCACATTTTGTGATATCACTTTAAAACCAAAACAGTCACTATAAAGCATCCTTAAGTTGAGCATTACCTTTCTGAGCACTTACTTCAACAAAGCTCTATATCATTCAGAAGAAAAAATCACTACATTTTCTTTGTCACTTTTCTTAGTCATTTGACTGCTATCTGTATGTAGAGGGCTTAATGGTTTTCCTGTGCACTAAACTGAAAGTGTAAAAACCTATGTAAACCTGGAAAACATATGCTAATTAAGTGCTAAACTAAGTTATTCCAAGCCAGTAGGCTCTGTAAGAGAGCAGTCTTTTTAAACAACATACAGTGATTTAACTACAGAATTCATTAAAGTGAATGCAAGCCATACAACTAAAGTTTACTGCCATAGAAAAAAAGTTATCTTTAGAACACATCTAATAAAATTTAAGTATGAGCTGTGGTTCCTGAATATTTTTAAATAGTCATGGGAGACAAAAACTGTTGTGAGGCTACAGCATAAAGCTGATGGAAAACCACAGAGCTTTATGATTCATGTGTCCAGCAATCATGGTAATATATTATATGTGTCTTGTAAGTGTCTAACTACTGATGTTCTGTCCTTTATTCCATTTATATTCCTACCTAAACTGTCTTTAAAGTGCCTATCCACATTTGCATTTTAATGAATAATAATTGATATTTATTCAGCACATTCTACTTGCATCTCAGAGGTTCATAGACAGATTAACATTTCTTATTACCTAAACCAAACTATTCATAGGTATTCAGATTTGGGAATTACTAGCAAGCAAGACACTGTGGATAGCATAATTTGGTCAATATACTGGCCTCAGCTTCAGCTTTTGCATTACAGTAGGTGTCAGTGGTGGTTGGGGATTCCTGGACTTTAGGAAGTTGCACTGCAGTTCCAGGGACATGAAGAATTAGGCTCCTCACTGAGATGCCTTAAGGAAAATTTCAATTTATGCCATTCTTGCTGAAGTAAATTCTGTAAATCACCCAGGAGAAATGAGTAGATTGCTTTCCTCAAAGATACTGACAGTAAAGAAAATATTGGAGTCTATTGTGATCAAAAAGGAAAAAAAATTAAAAAAAAAAAATAAAAAAAAAAGAAAAAAACCCATTATATCAGATACCTAGGCTTGTAAAAGATTATGAACCAGACTGACCAGTATATATTGTGCCTTAACCATGCAAGTCCAACTAAGAGCAGTGAAAATGCTCAGCATTAATTCCAGAAAGTGCTTTCCACCTGGGTTAGTTTAATTTTAATTTTGACAGTTACAATTCAGTAGTCACTCCAGTGATTTCGTTACTTTGTTTAGCATTCTTCACAATAAAACAGTTAATAAAAACTCAACTTTACTGCTACAATAAACATGATTATATAGGTTACAGCTGTGGATATCCACAACATAAAGAAATAAACCTACAGAAGCACAGAAATGACATACGGATTTCCTGTTCACGACTCCTGAAGATCAGGTTTAAATGTCAAACTTCTATGAAGAGATTCCCCCCCAACATTATTCTCTCTTGCCCTTACATTCTTCTCAGAAAATTTATATTTCAGCATCTTAGAAAGTACTTTGTTTTCTTTTCTTATATATGTCTTCATTTCCTGGGATAATGCTGAATGTAATCTAAACCAAGCACTCATTCAATGGGCTGCGCTACATTTTAAAACTCTGAAGCAAAGGCTGTTTTCTCTGAACACTACAGTCTTCATATTAACCTTTTATCACACACAGAATCTGTATAAAAATAGACATAAGGTAGATACCTAAGATAGCCTCCTAGGCAATGCAACTTAAGAATGAAGTAAATCACTCTCCAGACAGACATCTAGAATAAGTGAAACACCTTAAATTCATTCTCTGCCTCCTCCAGCTTTAAGTGGAGCTTATGCTGTCTAATTCTGCTATACACACCAACACTGTAGACAAAGAAAACAGAGCTCTCCTTATGAAATGTAGTGACCAACTTTACAAATTTTGAAAGAATTAGCAATATTTACATACTCAGTTTGCAAAGTCATTCTGCCTTAGAAGGCTGCAGGTAGGAGACAGCACCTTAAAACCTAAAGCCAAAAATGTAATCTAATCAAGAAAGGCATTAAAAATATTTTTAAGAAACTTGGAGAAGATGAGGAAGAGTATATACCATATGATATACCATATGATGTCCAGTGGTATAATCTCTGGGAATACGGATCATCCAAAAAGAGCTCTACAATCAAGCCACGTCACCCCTGATTAAAGAAAATTAAGGTTCTCAAACAGCCTGCTCTAAAGATTTCCTTTAAATATAGGAACAGAGAAAGCATAGCTCTTGGAAGATTTTGGGCAATGCTGACCAAACTCAAAAGCTAGGTAAGACACAGAAGCTGATGAGGAGACTCATTACTCTTCAGTATAATATTAAAACAACTCACAGTTCTAAATTTTTGTAACTCATCTCTATTATTACAAATCTAGGGTTTTAATTAAACACTCTTGTACCCAAATATCTTGTCTACTGATGATCCTGATAAATCATTCCACCAGACAAAGCAAGACTCAAGGAAGGACCATCAATGCTTACCACCAAAGAGATGGTGTAAAGTTCCCACGTAGAGCTGCCTACCTGGCAATCCACTCTATCACAGCAAAGGCAAACAAGAAGAGTTACTATACTGGGGCTAACTTGGTAACTGTAAGGCACTTGGCAAGAAGAAAGATACAGAGAAAAAAGTCTGCATAAGCCCCTTTTTCACTTGCTTAAGGATTATTTTTTATTGTCTCCAAGCTGGTATATTTTGCTGGAACCTTAATTGTTAAATTTCTTACTGTTTCCCAAACTCATCAATTAGTCTTGTGAAGAGGTTGAAAACTGAAGAGATACTGACTCAAAATTTTTTGTGATGTTTAAGCATAAATTGTGTTAGCAAACTCTGGCTTACCTATGTAATTTTTGTTAAGTAAAAAGCTAACAGAAAGAAGACTTTCCATTGCAGCAAAGCATTCCTTTAAAAATCCTAGGCTATTAACAACATTAATAACTTTTCCATCTTATTTTTTAATAAGCGAGGAAATAAGTGAAGATAGGTCCATAGCATTTCAAATACTTCAAATTACATAGCTGATAATGAAAGAGATAAAAGAAAGAAGATCAGAGTACACAGCAGATTTAAAGACAGCACCTAATCATAGCATAGCACAGCATGAGATGGCCTCCGGGCTGCAAGCAGTCAGAAGCACCTTATAAAATTATTACGGTGATACAGTGGAGTGCTTCTAGTTCACAAAGAGCACTAATACTGAATTAAACCCTTGCCCCACTTGATCTTAACAAAGCATTAAGGTAGGATCCCTACAGCTTCACACAGTGGTTCTGGGAAAACAGTGTCATTGCTGCAGAGTTTCCAGGGTGGGCCTGCAGCAGCTTTTTTTGATATATTGATGACTCTGCTAGCATAAGAAAGCAAGAACATACAATAAAGATAATGATGTCTGAAGACCTGAAGAGAAATGCAACTTAAGATTAGTAAAGATAAGCCAAATATAACCTCATAAGCTGACAAAAGTAGTTTTAACATAGCCAGCTAAACTTGATAACCATGAATACTAAAGAATCTAAACATTTAGATGCAAATGAACATTAAGCCTAAAAACAGTGATGAAGAAAATAGGTTAAATCACATTTTTTAAGATGTCAGCAGTTACTGAGAGACTGATTTCAAACGTACAAGACCATTATACGGCTTCTTCTTTTCTACCAAAGTGGGACATCATCACTTATCTCCAGAGGAAAAACATATTTTAAAACATCACAGTTGAAATAAAGTAAATTTACCAATAAGGGGAATAACACAGGGCTAAAAAGAATATGTGATAAGAGGTATAGAGATGCAGACAGAAAGAAAATCAGGTAGATCTCAGTTGGCAAGGAAATGTAAAGGTCAACTAAGTTCACTTGAACATCCTATATCAGGCTTCCCATGTAAATACTACATTAAGAACAAAAAAGAATATTCTGCAAAAAGACCAAGGGCTATAACTGGAAATGGCAAAAATACACAAATTACATGAAGACATTTGAGCAACATAAGAATGGCCAAGAGCTCTGAGTGCCCAAAAATCTGTCAGGAGCTGAGGAACATTTAGGACTGCAGAAACAGATAAGGGATGTAGTACTGAAAAGACACAAAAAGAATCAACCAATGCTAAGACAGACAAATTTATGATCTATAAATATTTTGATTTAAAGTTGCAATTAAATGCATTTGTGTTTAAAATATGAAGTACTGAAGTCCAGTCTAGAACAGTGCTGGGCAGAGAAATCCTCTTCGTATACATCAAATTCCTGTGTTTTCTTGAAGATAATAAATAAATAAATAAGAAAAAGTGGAAATATTACTTTGTAATTCCAGACACTGCAGTCTATTTCATGTTTTGTAATTGAATGGATATATACTTTAAAAATAAAACTAATTCCCTCTTCCTTTTCCTCAACCCTTCTCCTTCCCATGCACCAGAAATAAAACAAACCCCAAAGTCTTATCTACTGCATAGATCATTTCTTAAAAAAAAAAAATACTTTTAAATAAGTAGTCAAAAAACATATACATTGCTTTTATCACAAACTAGCTTTGTTTTTCCCCATTTTCTTTCATCCTTCTATATGCCATGATTTTTTTCATTTGAATGTTTGGATATTGCAACACCCTGTTTAGTGACTGACTTAACTCAAAAGCACTGAAGAACATTAAATTAATCTCACTTAAGCATTCTTTGTTTGTGCTTCATTGTACTGGAAAATTACAACCTTTTTTCCAAGCACAACAGCACTTGATCCCAACTAACATATACAAGAGATAGAGATCATCATAACAAAAACTTTTTAAACAGTTGGTTTCCACACTTTCATTCAGCCAAAATCCAGGGAAACCCCATATAAAACATGTGAACCACTTACTGAGTGAAAAAACAACAACCAGCCAAACTACAATCCCACTGATCGATAAGCATTTTAATCTAAGGATTTTTAATTCTCAAATGTTGAATTCTATCAAATGATCACATAATTCTGCAAGTGTTTGGTGTATACCCTTGTATTTAACTTCCTCCCATTTCTACTTCTGATGACATTCACTAAAACCAAAATTGCAAAAACCTATTCGTATTTCTAGTATGTTGACTTGATGCTTAACAGAAACCACCAGTAACTATTCACCTAGGCCAGTACCTGCAGATATAAAATTAAAGGAATGTTCATCTTGGATAGTATTTGAAAAGGGAAAGCTTTCAAACAGATTTTAAAAGAAAATTAAATTTTATATTTCAGTCCATATTGCTTGCATCACTTAAAAAACCCAAACCAACCAAACAAAAAACCAGAAAAATACACACAAAAAAAAACCCCCAACACACACACACACACACACACACACACAGCACTTCATTTATCAGGTTCTAACACTAATTTTTGAATACAAGATCTATGGGGTATTATATATATAAATATATACAAGAAAATAAATAAAAAATTAGCACCCTTCAGCCTTGGCTACAATTCAGGGAGAACAAAAGTGATCACTTGCTTCTAAACCTTGTGTTTGAAGACAATATTTAGCTTCACTTTTCAATCAAGCAAACAAAGCTAAAACTTTTGTATTAAATAATCATATAACCAAGGGCGAACTCCGAAACTGCCATTTATTTTCTAAAATGCCTCCAAAAATGATATTTACAAGAATTATTTCACAGCTTTTTAGGAATATCAGATAGGATTTGTCAGGATATACGGTCATTTAAATCAAGTCCCCAGTTATGAACTTGCTAAATAAATTGCCTGCTCTAAGTGGACATTTAGACCAGATTCTAGTTGAGCTTATAGAAATTCTGTTTTTAAAAGTCATGCAGTATTAGATTCTACTTACATAATAGTAAGTAAAAAAATGCTGAATGAGTGACTCAACAACACACTACAAATAGTTTGATGTACATCAGCTAGCTGGTTAGTGTGAGATATGCAAAATAAAAAAAAGTTGATCAAGGGTCATTTGGTTCTATTGTTCTACTAAAAGAAATGACTGTTGAAGTTACTAGAAATTGTGACAGCACCCTATAATCTGTGCAAACACTCAGGCCAAATGATAACTGTGACACAGCAGTGCATCTTTGGACTGACAAAGGCAAAATGACATAGAAAGATGTTGCAAGGACATAGCTTTTTTTAATGTCCAAAATGTCCTTTTGTGATTCTTGGATATGAATGAGTCTAGAAAGGTTGCAACTAAGGGCAAAATCCTACCTCATGCCACTATGATTAACAGTACAGAGGAAAAGTCCTTGTGAAGCATGATTAGGACACAAGAGTGTCACCACAGAGTGTGACAAGTCTTACACCCTACATATTCATCTCAGTGCACTATTCCAAGAGTTAAACAGTGATTTCTATTTCACTGAGATCGACTCCAGCAGATACACAGGCATGTTCTGGACAGGCTGAAAACACAGAGCACGTGCACTTCTTCGCAAAAGCAGCAGGACCCAGGCTACTTCTTCATCTAATGTGCTAAACATCCAGAATTTCAGACAAAAATTTCATTACAGAGCTAACAGAGTCAGGGAACCTAAAGTTGTTACATATATATATATATATATATATATATATGCACACACATATAAATAAATGTATGTACCACTCAAATGTAACTTTTACCTTTGCCTTGCTTATTTGTATAGGTCAGGTGTTCCGCCTTGATCTGAAAATAAGGATCTCGCAAACTCTATGTAAGAGTGACCAAAGTGTCTCCCAGAGGGCATCTCAAGTTCTCAGGGGCCTATTTTTATCCTGCTTGAACATCTTTGCTCTCAATTTTATTTGAAACTCAAAGTCTTTTGTTTGCCCTCTTTCTAGGGAAAGTTACACTGTTCCAAGGAGGTGTCTTCTCCAGGGGCTGTCAGGCAGGCAGCATACAGCTAAACTTGAGAGGGAAAGCATTCACCCAAACCCTCCGGACTATGGCTGATGCATCGTCACAAAGGTATTATTCACACTTTCAATGCAGAACCAGCTCATAGCTCATGTGAATAGAACAGAATAGAATAGGACCATTGCATTTGGAAGGGACCTACAATGATCATCCAGTCCAACTGTCTGACCAGCTAGGGGCTGACCAAGTTAAAGTATGTTATTAAGGGCATTGTCAAAATGCATCTTAAAACATTAAGATGCTTGGAGCATCAAACACCTCTCTTGAAAGCCTGTTCCAGTGTTTGACGACCCTTTCAATACAGAAATGCTTGATTTAATTGAGAGTCCAAAAAACAAAACAGAAACCTTGTGGTGATAAATTAGGTACGTACAATACACTTGGGAATAATGAAAACATTTAGCTACCTCAAGTAAATAAAGCCTGAGGCAGTAGTTCTGCATTGACAGTTTATCATATACCTTAGTTACTGTCAAGTTTTTGTATTTGATACTGCATCATGGCATTTACATGGGCATTTCCTCCATGCCAAATATTTCTAACTCATCTTCAAACCCAAGACTATCACTAAAGCTTGGAAGGCAAAGACAATTTAGGGTCTCCTAAGGGCAACATATTCTTTTACTCTCAGCTGCTTCCTCCTCAGGAAAGCCATCTCACAAAAATCCATGTAGGTTTTTATTAGACACTACATAGATGATGCACAGTAAAACAAAGGACAACACATAAGCTATAGATGTGCTGAAGCAGCTACCTAATGTCTCCTAAATGGGGCCCTCTTCTGCAAAAGAAATTCCAGTCACAAGACATTAATGCCTCACTGGAAGTTTCTAATCCATTAAGATCTTGGCACTAACATTCAGAATCTACTGTACAAAAAGCCATATTGTGTTTTATAAGCTACTGTAAGAATTGTATTCCCCTGGAACAACAGAGATCAAAGTACACAGTGATTCACATGAGAGCTTGCTCAAGGAGATCTGACCAGTTTTGTAAGAAGACTGAATATTTGCTAGAGGAAAGGGAAGATTGACTATGTTGTCCCAAAATATCACCTTGAACAAAACATGCTATTAGCCATAAAAAGAAGCTAATGAGCTTTAAACGGGAACCACGAATTTCTTCAAAATCACTTCTGAATTAAGGCTAGAGTATCAAGAAGCTTTCAACTTCTATCACCCATCTCAGTCAAAACATGGTCTTGTTCTACTGTTACCTACAATAAAAACACTGTAATTGCAGTACTTGCACCACAATTCAGTTCTCCTGTATTGAATTTTTGGCCAGGACCCACAAAACCCATGAAGGCTTCATTGCACAACCATTGTGCACAGAGATACATCTGATATCAAATAGGTCTTGTTGACATTGGAATCATTCTTGCAGATTCTCCTCAACACCATCTCACTTGCTTTAACAGGTTGAGTTTTTTTAAGTCTTCCAATGATGACTTCATGCATGCATTTTAAGTGGCCTAGTAACAAATTGTCATGGTAATTACCTCTCAGAAAGCAGGGAAACCACTGCACAAATATCTCACACAATGTATCTTCAAAGTAGGCTTCTGCATGTGCAGCTTTAACACCCATCTTCCATTTTCACATTATTCTTATTTACACAACAGTCATATTTTGTTTAACATTCTTAGATTAGGATCTTCTACAAGAAATGCTATGTAAAGGAATGCATGTAGAGAATTAGGGCACAAGAAAAGCATATAAAGCCAGATGTTTACATCTAAATCCATGTAGTTCAAGTATTAATGAAAAAAAAGCACAAAAGATTCATATTAGTACTTTGAAATTCAGGTGAGACATCTAGTGCATTTGCAATTTTTACAGTTTTTTAAACTGCTGATTCCAAGAACAGAGGTTTCAACCAAGTGTTGGAAAAGTAACATTAGCTTAAAAGGCAAGGAATTTAAATGTATTATCTCTTTGTCAGAATGTAAATTTAGGCCAAATGTATTTTTCTCACCCTAGAGTAGGTCTAGAAATGCTTACTGCCCCATTTTACTCTATGAAATGTAGCCCATAGTAATTTGCTTCTATTACAGTGCACATCTAGAATTGCTCACATATTCACTCTAGGTTACTTACCTTACTGGAATTGCTTTCAAGAATTAACTGATTAGTATGACCATACTGTCTTACTCTGGCTACAGAATTCACATACTCACCCAAACCCATTCTCCCAGTAAGAGGGTTTTTTGTTGGGCATACAAAGGACTTCATAAACAATTCACCACAATTCACCACACATGAAAAGAAAAACAAAAAAACCAAACCACCATAATGTTAATTTTCCTTGTACACATTCTTGTGATTGCATGAAATGAGTGAATAATATATTAGCCTATTATTCTCAAGGAAAGAATATATGCTAACAGAGCATACTAAACAAATTCTGATCTCTGCTGGATCCACGTGATCCTACTGAGTGCACTGGAGGTGACTGAACAACCAGACATACAATTTGGCTCATGGAGGATACTCACACTGTCTAGCTAAGATATATAACATAAGTGAATCTCCTTGACAGTGCAAGCAAAGAATACCTCCATTCAAAATTGGGTTCTTGACTTCAAACATAGTAGCTAAATTAAATAGGAGATGCAGGTGATGTGACTAGCCCCCAAAATCACTGTGGGAATAATTATTTGAGGTTGGTTATAGTCAAAAACTAAAATAAAAATTATTAGCCAACTTGAACTTATATATGCCTGTAAGGTTACTTCAGTAGTTCCGTGATGAAATTAAACCTCAGAAGAAATAATGAGTTTCAATGGCAAGACAGGACAGAGTGCTTGGATTTTATGTATTTTTTTATTTCACATGAATGAATATAATTTCTATTCAGTTTTATCATCCTAGTAATCTGTAACCCCATACCATGACACACACCATGTCACCACAAATAGTTGAGAGGTAACAGAAAATAAATTTTATGCACAGATAACCATTCATTAATCTGTTAAATGAGAGGCAACTCCTATTCACACAGATTATCTATAAGGGGGAAACTGTAAATCCTGTCTTAGAAAATGTGACACGAATTTGTCACAGGATCTGCAACAGCCCTAGACCTATCTTGTCAAAATGCCATGAGCTACTTAGAAAACTCAAGGCAATTTTCAAATACCCTAGAGCATGACTGTATCCTTATATTACTTCTCTATTAAGTGGAATCATTAGTGAGAAAGTCTTCATATACATTTAAAACTAATTTTGAAACTAATAAAAAAAAATTACACAATAACATAATTTCCATTTAAAAATTCCAAATGGTTTGGGTTTTTTTTCTTTTACAGATTGCCTACCATTAAAAACATGCACAGTCCATTTACACAAAATACTACATTATTTTAACCTATTCAGTGAAAGCACCAACAAATGTGTTGCTTATCATAGAATAGTTTCATCTGGAAGAGACCTTCAGGATCATCAAGTCCAACCTTATTCCTAGCCCTATCAAAAACCACTAAACCATGTCCATGTCCCATATATAAGTTCCATGCACAACACCTAACCAGCTCTTAAACACTTCGAGGGATGGTGACTCCACCACCTCCCTGGGCAGGCCATTCCAATGCTTGACAACCCTTGCTGTAAAGAAATGCTTCCTAATATCCATCCTGAACCACCCCTGCTTCAACTTCAGGCCATTTCCTCTTGTTCTGTCACTTGTCACCAGGGAGAACAGACCAACTCCCACCTCCTACAGCTTCCCTCCAGGTAGTTGTAGAGGGCAATAAGGTGTCCCCTCAGCCTTCTTTTCTCAAGGCTAAACAGCCCCAGATCCTTCAGCCTTTCCTCATAAGAGACATAATGCTCACAAGAGACATGCTTGCTAAACATGAGATTCCAAGCCAAACTTCTTATCATTCAGCAGGCAACTCATGACAACCAAGTAACAAAATGATTTAGATTTACTGTACCAGTGGCACACAGTTCTATACATACACTGTATTTAACTCAGTTTCATCATCCTCCCACTATCTTGATTAAGGAATAAAACCCAAAGCTAGATCATCATTCACTTCCTTCATATTTTGTAGGGCTTAATACATCACACACATGACCATGTTATCTGGCGCTCCTCCAGGGAAGGGAACACAATGCAACACAGGTAACCGCTATCTTTTCCTTTCAGAAATGTGTTTCTCTGTGTAGATCTCTGCTTCTTCAATCGAGGGGTCAGGGGACATTCCTGGCATGACAAGCCACCAGGAAACAGAGCAAGGACCACATCCAGGAAGAGCTGGCTGAGGCAAGGCACAATGAAACCAGAGGCAGCCCACAGCTGCTCAGACCCACGGCGCTACTTTTGTACATTTTCGGAAGGTTGCCAGGACAGTCACAGCTGGGAAGAGCTGAGAGGTGACAACATGGTTTTTGCCAGGCACCAGTGCCTCAGCCCTAATTCAGTGCTCCTAGTTGGAGCCCCTTGCTGCAGTGCCACCCTGAGACCCAACCCAGGGGTCAAGTGGCTTCCTGCTAAAACACTCAAGGTCACAAGTAATGGGCGCAGATGCAACTGCAGGGCCAACAAACAGTTTTCAAGCTGGAAAGGCTGAGCTTTATATAAAGAGTATTGGAAACTTATCGAACAAGCGCTCCCAGCAAAAGCCATCTTTATGAAGATATTCCTCAGTTATATGCAGCAAAACAGTCCATCCCTGATGTATATTTATCATATGACTAAACGTTTGAATTGGACTAAAATACTCCAAGCTACTAAGGCAGTAACGCACAAATTACTATTAAAGTGATGCCATACACAGACTTGCTTTCCATCTCCACTTGCATTTTATAAAGTTAAGTCCAGATATAGAATAAGGAATTAAAATTTGAGAGTAAACTATTTAATATGGTAGTTAGCTAGGAAACACCTGCACACAAAAATGCACACATGCATGCACCTTCTTGTATAAAGGATGATTGTATAAAAGCATTAGGATCATAAAACAGCTTCTCCTTGAGTATTTTGGTTTTAGTCAGCCTATACCTAGCAGAAGAAAACACCTTTATCTCAAGGCTCAAAAGTAAAGTTGTGTTATACACATTCTATTGCACAGATATAGCAAGAAACGCTCTGAGCCATATCGAAAACATTTTTCTTTCACAACACTTCAGAAAAGATTTAATAAAGATTTTAATTACTAAACTGGTTTTGGTTAAGAAGTACATGATACTCCTCATTAAGGTAAGAAGCTTTGCCAGTTTGAAATTCCTGCATTTGTCAGCTGGCACAAGAAAACTTGCTAAACACCCACCAATCACACCTACTGAACAGTGCATGACCATTAATTCACTTGTTCAGTGAACACAAAACTCTGATGAATGTACTTTGAGTGTCATGTTCTACAACCAATAACTTTAATCAACACTTAAAATTACAATATTATTCTAAATCACCTAACAATAAAAGTTAGCAGTCCTCCTCTCTTATTCTGAACACTGTGTGTGTAGTATTTCTTTTGGAAAGTTTAATTTCAATGTTCTCTGTTTATATGCATAATTGCTATTATTTGGGCTTATTACTGATGCAGGCGCCAGGAAAATGAGACAAGCTACACTAAGATATAACCCAGGTCTCTGTACAGAGTTACTAGCTATTGGTCAGCATTGCAATATTTGTCAAAAAATCCTACCTTGGGTTCTGGAAACCTTAACCATTCTAGTTCTGTATTTAATCCATAGAATTACAGAAATTGCTCAATCCAGACTCAGAAAAGATATCCACAAAAATGTTAATCTGTATTACTCTGAAACATATAGGAACACATTAAAAAGAAAAAAAATAATAATGTTCTTGTCTCCGATCTATAAGCATCATGAAAATTAACTTCAGGGCATTCATGCCAGTGCAAAGCACTACTGCAATCAGAATCTAGATCAATGTAAACAGTTCTTCCCAACAGCACTCAGCAAGATGAAGATCAAAACACTAATGGAAGATGCCATAGCCGAAAATCAGGACAGCAGCAGTATGAGTTTCAAGGATCATTTGATCTACAGCAACTTTAACATAGGAGCTGGACACATCCTATGAATGGAAAACAAAACCAAGCTTTGTGTGTGATATTTGTGCAGTACACTGATCGAACACGCCACTATGTATTAACATAAAAGACAGATAGATTAACTTTACAATCAAATCGTTATTCTTGCTTTTAAACACTGAACAAAAAGTTTTGAGAATAGAAAACAACTCTGATGTATAAAATTAGTAAAGTCTCAGTTTGGAGAAATATTCTTATGTCTTAGCTTAACCACAATAGCCCAAACCAAAAATCTCAATACTTTCAGTATCCATGCCATGTTACCCAATACTTGTCAGTTCAATGACAGAAATAATTATGAATCTTCTGCTTTTTTTTTTGCATGGTACATTTTGGAAGTTTAATTTTCTAAATAAAATTATTTAACTACTATTAACATTTTCACATCAGTCTTGTGCTTGACAGACTGATAAAGAAACAAACTATATAAAAGTTCCAACGTGAACCTCTGCCCCTTTGAAGAAGAATATTATATAGGGATTTTCAAAAGCTCAGAACTCCTGTCTGCCATGAAGTTGTTGGACAGACTCAGGACAAAAAATTCTGGTTTATGATCTGTGACAATTAAGAAATCAATATATCATGGAACAAATTTTATACAACACTGATTTACATCACAGTTAGGATACTTAAAATTAATTTTAAAAACCCCAAACCGTATTTAGAGTTAATTAGTCCATATGTACTAAAAAGTTTACACCTATGCTAGCATGCAAGGCACTAGAGAAAAAACAGTACTTTTTCTGATTAAATACAATGAAGGAGGGCCTTTGTTCTATCTGATAATTTTCCTTCAAATAAATGTTTTTAAAAATTAAAATGGGGGTGGAAAGGGAAGGACGACAAAGTATTCAAAAATTAACATGCAGTATTACTAATATTCATTAGTTCACTGCTGCTAGCACTACGTTCTCAACAATTGCCCATTTTTCCATCACTTTTAACAAAGTTTTATTTATGCTGAACTGTACTATATTTTGAACCTATATGCCAACATACACAAAGCAAAAAAGTAAACACAACAATTTAAATTAAAAAGACAGAAAACCACAACCGAAAAAACTGCTGCATCTTCTCTCCTGTAGTTGGCTGTTCTCTAATGACAAATTCTGTTCCAGTTCTTCAAAGTCAAGCAGGAGCTTTTCTGGGGCAGCATGCTCTAATTAAATTCATTTGCGGTGGCCCATTTTTAAAGATTCAAATTAAACATTTTCTTGGTAGTTGAATGACAGTTTCTAAATTAATTTATTATGCAAGAATAATTCTCCATAGACAGTAATTGGAATTTCTGTAAAACTGTATTGACAAACACTAAAATATAACATACTTTCCAATTTCAGCTATATAAGAGGTCTGCAAAATCATGCTGCTCTTGAGTGACAATGGAGAAAAAGGCCCCATTTTCAAATGAGGACCCACAGGACAGCATTCTTCCTTGAAAGGTTTCCCTAGCTGAATTTTAGCCAACATCAAGAGTGAGCATATACTGCAGTACACAAAGTACTGTTTTGTAGAGTATTGCAATCTGGAAAAACTTAAAATGCTTTTTTTTTTTTTTCCCCTCCTGCTTGTGACCTTCAAGAAAATTACAGTGTTATCTACTGGCTGACAGTGATAGAGGAGAGTTTACTAAAATTCTTCTTTGAAAGCCTCTGAAAGAATTTAGCCTGGATGAGGTTATGTACAAAAAGAAAGATTACAAAAAAACCAAGCCAAAACAAGACAAAACAAAACAAACCCCCAAAAAACCAAACACACACACACAAAAAAAGAAAAGTCACATCTGGAAAGAGATAAGAGATTGAAAAGAGGCTACAGTGTCATTTCTGAAGCAACAGCAATGTTCTTGATGATGTGCATTAAGCAATTGTGAGTCTGAAAAAAACTGGGCTCAAAATCCTGGTCACAACCTGGGAATTAAAAAACTTATGAAGAGCCATTTTACAGAGTATTTAAGTATTACAAAATCAGCTCATTTTCTTTTCTTTAGGTTTTATAAAAATTATTTCAGTTACAACATTCTTGTGGGAAAGCTTAAGACTCAATATTAACTATGAAAACTCCTGTAATATTTCATATCAATCCAGTTTTTTACACCTTTGATTAAAAGGGGAGAAACTGAGCATATTAAAGGATTTAATAACAAAACCTAAACTAAAACAAAACTGAAAGGCTGTCAGTCACTAAAAATGAATTTTATAGTCAATTTATATTTCAGAAAGAAACACGCACAGCTTAAAAGGTTTATGGTGTATGAATGATTTATAGTGCATGAAACTTGGTGCTGGAGATAATGAAAACAACTGAAAGCGAGACTAAAAATAAAACCTTTGAATGACAAGGATGTATCATAACATACTCTCTCTTGCATATTGCCAGTCAAACACAGATAATATCCACAACTGCTTGTGATTTCTGATGTATCTTTCAACTTACTCCTTTTATGATCAAATTATAATACTAATCTTAAAACTCTCTGTGATGGCAAAGAACCCAAATGAAGCCCACATTTCCTGGCACTCATTTGTTACAACAGATTGCTCACAGATTCTTATACACCTTCATTTTTAGGTTCCTTCCTGATAAACTGATGCAATTTTTTTGTAACTTGCAGGACTATATTAAAAGACAATTCAACATACGATCGAGTGTTAACAGGGCTCCCTGAGACTTTCAAAGGTGTTTATTGAACACCAAGTAAGGGCTTTTATCTGTTCTGTTGCCATTCGTTAAGGGAAGAAGCCTCACATATTCTGACAGTTGACGAACAAAAGAGGCTTTCAAAAGCTCTGCCTCAACACCAGCTTATCTCACCTAGAAGAGGTATTAAAGGGCTTTTGTTTTCAAAGTACAAAGCTCCCTTAGTAGTTCCACCAGGGATTCAGAGTCATCTCGACAGGAAATAACCCAAAAGGCAAGTTGTGCAAGAGACTTCACTTCCAAAGCAACTGCCTCCTGCATAGCTCCCGTCAGTGGTACCACGTGAGCAGTGAGAGGTACCTCAGCCCACACCAACCCAAACACCTCCACTTGCTGGCCTCTCCCAGCTTGTGCTCTTAAAGAAGTTATTGTAAGACATACAGTACCATATCTCAGAGTTGGCAAGTTTGGGATGAAAAAGTTTGATAGGTATTGCTGTGTGAACAGCTCATTCTGTTCTCATGATTTTGTGAGAAAACTTACTTTCTCTCCACACCTAACAGCACCCTTGAAGAAAAAAAAAAAAAAAAAAGGACAAAAAAGCCACACAGAAATTAGTCACAGCAGCAATGCAAAGCAACAATATATTTTGCAAGGCAACAATATATTTATTGCCAAGTTGACCTTGACTACAAGTTAGCTACTACAAATACAAAAGTTTTTCCAGTATGCAGCTAGGAAGTTAACCACATGTCAATGAAAAATGGTCCACAGACATATTTTAACATCTCTGTTCCTAATACCCACTGAAAAATCTTGAACATGAACAGTGCTGGATGCTCCTTAACCAAATTCTGGCTACTGGCACTTAGCTTTTATTTAGTCTCCTCAGATTTCCTTTCTTTACAAAGCTTCTTCCTTCTTTACCACTTACTACCATTAATTACTTTTCATTGAACCAACCAAGCCACATTTGTGACTTTTTGCTCATTCTCCCAACCCTGCCAGGGAAAAAGCAGCAGATTGTCTATTTTACTACAGTACACAGGATTGCTTTATAAAATGTAAATTGTCTCCTAGTTGTGTTGGAGAAAGTGATGATTATTAATGGATCTTAGCAAAGGTTACAAAGCAATTTCATATTAAGCCAGAGATACAAATACTACCCCCATGGTAAAAGCTCCCACGGTGGCATGAATGAGCCCTTGCCAGCCGGTTGTCTTCTGGGTGCTCCTAGAGGTGCTTTAGCCATTAGGGGGTCACTTTGTGTTTAACAACTGGCATCCTAACCCTGGGCCACCAGTGAGAAACTAAATTCCATGAGATCCTGGTAGCATAGGCTAACGAGAAGCTGAATAATTTAGGCTACATAGTTACAGCTAGCTCCTTTACTAACAGAAGTATGAACAGAATACAATTTACAACAGACAAGTGACAAAAGCACGTCCAAAAACAGAGGACAAGCAACCCACATCCAGAAAGGGACAGTATCTTCTGATGAGTCCACAGACAAAAGAATATCCTACACATTGCTTTCCTTGTAAATTAAAACCTGTTATGGACCAATATGACCACCTCAAAACTGCTTTACTTACAGCAATAAAAGTCTTCACACCACCCCATAATCCCACAGGTAATGACATTTTATCTCCAATTGATGCGATGCCTAAATATTTAGCAGCTTCTTACATTAAAGCTTTGAAAGATGTCAATATTACTTGCCTCAAATAAGGGATTTCATAGCATTTACTCTTGATATGTTGGCTTTCACTAAGTGACTTATTTTGACTAGAACATATAAAAGCTACAAAAGATCATGCCTTTTTAAATTAAAAGTATGTTTTAAAGAAATTCACCTTTTAACTAAGATTAAGTAATCTATTTTCTAAGTGAAACATTCGTATTGCTGTGACATTTCTTAGCAACCAAAATCACTTCTGTAATCGTGTTGATTTCAAGGGCAGGAGCTGTCTGCTCTAATCAACTCAAAGGGAATTTGCAGAGCAGATCCTAAAATACTTCAATGTTATGCTTTTTCCATATTCCACTTTCTATCAGAACCCAATTTACTAACACAGACTTGAGAAAAAGATAAATTAAATCGCAGATCAGTTTACACTTAATGAAACACAATAACAAAAAAACACATTGGGATCAAGCTTCATTAGACAAAACAAAACAAAACTAAAAAAAAAACAACCCAAAAAACCAAAAACCAACAAAAACCAAACCACAACACACCAAACCAAAAAGCAGGAATTGTTAAGGCTATGATTGAAACTATCCTGGCTAGTCTGGTCATGAAGAACCCTTTCAGAAATTCATATGCTCCACCGATGGAAAGGAATGACAAGTTACCAAGCAATGAGTTCAGAGTTAAAAACTGTACCATTTGATGTTCTTTTAGAGACAAAAGGCAGAAGTACTCAAAAGCTATTTCACCTGTATATAATATGTTTTAAAGTGATAGTGCTGGTCTTTTTATTTAAAAAATGGGTTATTAAATGACAAATATTTGAGGTAATATTTTTAAATCTTCAGAATCAGAAAGCATGCATCCCAAAGTATTAACAAATGCCAACAGAGCTCCTTGAGCTTTGAATGTTACCTTAACAAAGGAAAGGTCCAAAAGATTACAAACTAACACAATGTAAAAAGAGAAATCTAATGGCACTTTTACAGCAAAGCCAACCTACCAAAAAAGGATGACCCACAGATTTATACTTAGTGTGACACCGATTCTGCAAATGTCAGAAAGTTCAAAAATACATGCTATTATATAAAAAAGACTATATCCATAACACCAAGACCTGTGTTTTTAAGACTATTTTAATAAGACATGAGATTGTTTAATGAAAGGTACATGTTAAGAAATACATTTGGTTTTCTTTGAAGAATGCAAGTCATGCATAACACTCATACTGAAATTATTAATAGCCGATTAAATGATAAATCAAAAAGAACTTCAGATACAGTTGGGACAATACTGTTGGGACTGATTTTTTGGTGGTGGTGATGGGTTTCTTTAGTTTTAAGAGGAAGCAACAGACCCTTTTGGTCTTGGCCTTTTGCTATTCTCAACCTTCCATAATCCAGAAGTAAACAGAAAGTAATTGCTACTAATGATTTATCATATTTGCCAATGATGAAGTGGCTTGATTGTAAACTGTGATAGGGATTGATAAAAGTGGCAGCTTATCTTGCTCTAAGTTGCATAGCAACAATTTTATCATGGATTTGAAGAGGAAAATTGAAAAAGCCCAGACCTTACAGATCCACTCTTTCCTAGTCTTTCTCCTGTCAAACACCAATAACTGCTTTTTTAATGCTGATCTTTTGGTGAGGACATCTGTTCAAACAAAATATATTTTAGTTGTTAAATTTGCATTGAGTATTAAATATTAAAAGAATATTACTCAAAAAATAAAAAGGTTCACACCTACATATGCCTTTAGAACTAATACAGAATCTCTTTCTTATGAAGCAGTGGTTTTCCCCCAGATACACAAATAACTGATTCAAGAACAACTAACTTAAGAGATTCCAGGGGAAAACTAAGGATTGCTTGGCTGTCGTCAGTACTTCCCATATTTTGAAGGCACAAAGAAAAAAAGTGCCTCTAGAAAGTTCAAGTATGCAAACTTTAACTCATGCCAAATCTAGCCAAAAGCATTACATACAGTGGATCTAAATCTCAAAAGTACTTTTTTTTTTTAGCTCTACATTTGCATAACGACCACGAAGTATTAAGACTGATCGTATCATTCAAGGACTCAGCAGCAGCCTGTGTCTCTATAAAGATCAGTGAGTTATCCTGGTGTATGAAATCCATCTACTCCATGGTTTCCCACCTGGTGGGAAAGGCTCTCCAAATGCTAAGAGTTCATTTTCTCCTTACTCCCCACCAGAATTTATACTTTCTTGAAACATCAAAACTATCTACAGCAGAGGAAAAAGTGTCAAATCCCTGACATTTCAGGATTTAAAGCACTGACCAGAGTAGCCTGGCTCGTAAAAGATCCTGTCTTCCTAATAGCACATACAGTATACAGAATAATGAAGGGAAATCTTAACAGAGGAAAAAAAAAAAAGTTTTCAAACTATTTTAGTTTCACTTGCTCTTTTTCTTAGCAAGCACAGAGTGACAGTTTGCTTCTAATGCTCTGTGACAGATTTCGCCTGGTGGAAATTCCTCCGAGGAAGAGACCTCACGGCCTATTTCTCCTTATGGCAAATTTTAAGCAAATTAAACTGATAACTGTATCTTGAAAAACAATCCTGAGGACAGCATTGCTGATAGGACCCCCAGAGGGACACAGTCCATGCTAGTGGACCAACATGACAAGTCACAGACAGTGTGGTACTGGAGAGGGACATGCTGTAGATTGCAGGCATGAAGGAAGGAGGTGATGAGGGGGCTGGCCACAGCCCTCAGGGGATAAGAGATGCCAATTAAATGACACTGAGATCCCTGCTGGCTGGAGGGGTGCAGGACGCCTTGGCCACCCATCTCCGGCAGCTGCAGAGAGGACAGTATGGCCAGACCACAAGCCACTGCTTTTCACCTTTCAGTGCACAACAAACAGATTTATCTCGTGAGCTTCCTCAAGTGCGTGTGAATGACGGCTGGTGCAAAAGCTGTCAGAGATGTGTCTGCATCGCTCAGGTGACCCCAAGCTTTAATAGAGCCACAGCTTTGGCCACCACTCAGCCTCTTGAAGCCATAGCAAGAGTCATCAAGGTTTAAACCCACCCAGATGGCAACAAAGCAATATGCAGGAGATCACTCACTCCTACCCTTCTTGGATGGAATGGGGAAGAGAAAACAAAAGAAAAGGCTCCAGGGTTGAGAGAAAGGACAGGAAGGGCACAGTCACCAATTATGATCAGGGGCAAAAGACAGACTTGACTTGGGGAAAAAAAAGTCAATTTAATTTAAACAAAACCACCACCAATTCACCAATTGAATCAGACCGTGATAAATACAACTGGATCTTAAAAACACCTTTCCCCGTACCTCTCCCTTCTTCCCAGTCACAGCTCTACTACCTCTTCCCGACCAGGAGTGCAGTGGGGCAAGGAATGGGGGTTGACATCTACGTTCCAGTCTGTTTCATGTTGTTTCTGCTGCTTCTTCCTCCTTGGGGGAAAAACTCCTCACAGTCCTTCCCTACTGCAGTATGGCATCCCTCCCACATGAGACAGTCCTCCATGAACTTCTCCTAGCAGTGTGAGTCCCTTGCATGGGTTATAACCCTCCCAGTGATGGACCGCTCTAGTGTGGGACTGTGTCAGAATCACGGCCTTCTTTGGGAGCAGTCCCCTGCTCTGGCATGGGTCTTCCATGGGCCACAGATGGGATTCTGCCCCACCCACTGTTGATCTCTAAGGGCTGCAAGGGCTCAGCCTGCCATCTCAACACAGACCGAAGGAGAATGGCTTCTCTGGAGTACCTCCCCTGCTCCTTCCTCACTGACCTGAGCATCTGCAAGGTTGTCTCACCTTCCACTCTTCTCCCAAACAAAAGAACCCCCAAAACAAAACAACTTGCCCAACAAGTTCTTCTCCTTTTAAATATCGCAGAGGTGCTGATTAGTTTGGCCTTGGCCACAGGCAGCTCTGACTGGGAGCTTCTTGAAGCCTCTTACAGGAGCCACAACAGTATCTCTTTCCCTCGCTATCAGTACTCCACCAGACACAAACCCAATACATTAGGATCTCTGTCCCAGCTCACAGGTCTGCCCTGCAGCAACAGGGGAACAATGTTGGAACAGATCAGGGCTTTCTGACACATGGGTCATGTATAACATGCTGCCCTCAGAAACTTCCAGTACTGCCACAAACAACAGGGCAAAAAAATTGCTAAAATCAAGAGGTTATGATCAAGAGCAACCAAGAAAGTGAAGCATCTTTTACAGCAATGAGCTAACAAGGGGCCAGTGGCACAATGCTGGCCTCTGCAAGGTGCTGGGCATGGACTGATTTGTCAAACTTGCCACAGAATCCTTAACTTGAAGTCAGCTAATCATGTGAGATAACAAAATGCTAGAACAGGATTAAAGTTCAGCACTTTTTAATCCCATTTTGTATTAAAGCCAGAGGGAAACCTGTAGCAAGAACGAACTACTAATGGAAGTAGTTCAGCTCTCATCTAGAGTTTAACAAGTGTTCAGGACATGCTGTACAACTTCTAGTTGGCTTAAAGTGAAGACAGATGTTAGTCTTATCCACAAAGGCCTGCAAGGGACCTTTAAACATATGCCAAATTATACTTTCAAGTAACATGTTCATTTTCCTAAGTCTAAAAGGAACAACAGTACAGAGAAAAGCAAGTGTGTTTCAGTGAATATAGCATGTGACGCAGGAAAACAACCTATTCACAAACTAAAAATACTCCTTTTTTCTTTTTTATCTTAGAAATTAAAATGCTAAATCCTTCCCGTTCTTACAGCCTCAGTTCAATGTAATTTAATAAATAATAAATTATTAATCATGGCTTTAGTTTTTAATTATCTCTTATACAATAAACAGTCAAAGACTCTTCAATTTCTCTATCTTAATTATTTTGATTCTTTTTAACACCAAGAAGCAAAAAGTATTGTCACATAAATCAGATTTTAGGACAAGCAGAGCAACTAATGCTCCCATAAATTTCTCTGCTTTTCCCAGCACTTTTGCATTTAGATAAGGAGTTATGGAAAAGATGGCACCCGTGAGATAGACAGGCAATATTTCTGGCTTAGTCCTGGCTCCTTCTGAGGCCTGTGGTAAGAAATCACATCAGCCTCAGCCTCTTCAGGCTTTTGACTTTGCCCATAAGAAAAGTTTTTCATTCTGTGCTGCCCAGACAAAAATCAATTAACAGACTTCAAATCAAGAAGTACAAGTCTTCATAGATGAGATTAAATCAAAATAACACCTACATGTATTCATCATGTCATTAAAAAATCTTCAGACTAACTCTTGCCATTACTGTTTGAACTGGAACTCAGATAAAAGCACTCACATCCAATAAATGGGACCATGTTCTAGAAATATGCAAACATTTGGTTCTTGTCCTAACAAGAAGTAACTTTTCCGAGTATGAAAACACCGCACAATTACTTAACGAGCCTAAGCAATGTTTCCCAGTTTATTATTTTTTAAATGAAATGCAGATGTACCCTAGTTCAACATTAATCATTATCAATATCACACAGGAGGTCACAGCAAATAAATATGGGCAAATTAAGAAGCATTTATTTTATTAAAACAAAAAAAATGCCACACCAACCAACCAACTAAACCAGGCGAAACTCATCCAAACCCTAGTTTTCATCTGCAACAGCTTCCTGCTGGAAGCACTACAGTGCAAGGCTGTCTGGGTGACATTAGCTCATCTCACATACATCTCTTCAGATCTAATTACAATATAAAAAAGAAGTGACATCCAGATTTCAAACACAGTTTTAAAACTCTTCTAGCTTATTTAAGTAAGGGAGGTCATTGTTCTACTTTAATTTTATTTATTCTGTTAATATAGCCTCTCAGATCATAAAAAAAATGGTTCAATCCTTTCCAGCTTGTTTGGCAAGTCCAATATTCCTTAATACTGTTGTTGAGAGACAGCCTAACACTTTACTGAAGTTTGCTCAGCAAACAGAGGGTGACTGTTGCACTCAACTGCAAGTAAAAAAACAAACAAGATTGTCCTTACCCACTACAGACTAAGAGCCATATTTTAAATGTGCTTATAAATTGAGTGTGGAAGGACATCCAAACACACAACTACCAAGGAGTAACCAAACAAAACATCAATACAGCCCTCTGAATAGCTGAAGTGAGTATCTGAATATCTCTATGTATGAAATAAACCAGTATTATTACTGTATACAGACAATACTCCTGCTCTCAAACAGAATACTCAAAATCATAACGCTTCATCGCACTGGAACAATTTTCACTTGGGTCTTCATCTTCATGGCAAGCCCATGGACAGCACTCTGTTGTCAGCAAGTCCCTGCTGCTTTCCTATGTAAGAGCTGAGCTTGCAGGACAGAGAAACTTCCCTCTATCCCCAGGTGAGGATTCATGAAGGGTGCAGGGAGGATCCTGCAGAACATTCCCACACCTTCACTGATCCCACATGCTTATGAACATGCTTCCATAGCAGTGTTTGCACCTGTGATGAATGCACACATACAGGTACTGCTTCTCCTTATGCAATTCTTGTACCACAGGGAACTCCTTCAAGAAGGTACGAACACATTAGGTATTTCTTTGAATAAATCTTCTCCAAATAAAACAGTAATTGCAGAGAGAGGAACAAGAGCAAATTGCAGTGCAGAATGCATAGACTTTACTGAGCTGTGCAGACTGGGTTTCAATTTTCCTGTTGAGGAACTTCTCTAACAGACAGGTATTTCCAAAAACTTGCAAAACTACAGTGAACTATTCATAAAAGGCAACTGCTCCAACCCTCTGAAGCAGAGGTTAAAACCACAGAGTCAGAACCTTACAAAGTTTAAACTTTATAAAAATAAATATATTCCAGGTGCCCCCCCCAAAAAACCAAAACATCTCCAGGTGAGGTTGCACTGCAAGACTTTGTTCAGGTGAATATGGGACAATTAAAAACTACCTTTGATGCCTTCCGCTATTTTTAAGCATCATAGTATAAATCTCAGATTAGGTCACCCCAGAATGAACTCTCATACAACACTGCTATAATTTTAAAAGGAGGAAGAATGGCTACAAAATTAGATCAAAAAGTCTCCAACAATTTTACAAAACTGGTAGTGTAAGAATACATGAACATTAGTAATATGTGTAACAGTAGTAGAAGGAAGATGATAGAAGATAAAAATGATAGCAGGAATGAGAGGATAGATTACATTTACAAAGGAATTATATTAATTCATTAAAACATATCATATAAGTACAAATATACCTATAAATATATAATATGGATATAGAGTATATAAAATACATAATCAACCTGTATATAGATTTATTTATATATGCACTTTTAAGTGAAAAAAAGGTAACATTTAAAAAGGCGACAGTGAAAGGAAAACACCTTCTAATAATTCAGAATGGTCAAAGTTGCAGAAGGATCTCACAACGACAAGTGTGGAAAGTTGAATTACAGGTGAAATTCACCGCCTACAAATGCAAAGTAATGTATTAAAAAAATACACACACACACAACCTCAAACACATATAAACAGAGACAGGCTCTATACCAGCTTATAACAATGACATTTTAGAGTCATCAAGGACAGCCATCTGGAAATGACACCTTGATGTCTAGCAGCAGATAAAAATCAATTAGTTTTGGCAATGGGACAGAGTGGGAGTAGCCTTAATTGAAACCATTTTGATAGCAAACAAAGAATCATAATGTTATTCTATAAAAACATCTAGCTCCCTGGTAGTTCAAACTCTGGTTGATGTTCTCTTTACTCCAGCACAAAGAGATACAGAAGAACTAGAAAGAACATAGGGCATTGCAGCATGCATGCTCAGAGATTATACAGTGGCTTTTATTAGAAAAGTATTTTTCATTATGGAAGAGAGATGCATACAGAGTGGCTAGAATAGAGGTTCATAAAACCAAATGGTATTAAAGAGAAATACAAACTCAAGGCCATTTAATAAAATTATTGGCAATTTTCAAATGCAAGGAAGAGTTAATTTACAGCTGCTTAACAGTTTTGTGGAATTTGTTCTCATAACACATTCTGAAGTTCAAAACCTAGTAAAGCATATATCATTAAACATGACAAGACCTAATGCAGAGGTCTAGAATACAAACTGCTGACCAGTAGAAGCTGATATTCTCTTCCAAGCAAAAGTTCACTTTATGCTACCTCCATTTCTTATTCTTCTTAAGCATCAATTACTTACTAGTGTTGAAAATTTTCAAATTTACTATCATCCAGTAGAGATACTCTTATAATTTCCTTTCTATTCCCCACCATCTCCAAGTGAAAAAATATTCATATTTCACATTTTAGTAACTTTAGTATAGTACATGTTTTTAAAACATCTTTATATATACTTACTGCTAATAATCTAACCAATGCACAGCAATAAACAGCAAACATATTAAAATCTCCTTTATATTGACAACAAAAAAAATTTTTTTCAAGGTGTTAAAAAACTGAAGGACTTTTCTTTGTAATGTATCAAGAACTGAAAGGAAATCAAAAGGGTTTCCACTAAGTTATTTAGAAGCTATTAAAATAGTATTTGAGCTTGTCAAAGTCAAAAAAAAAACCACAAAACAAAAAAAGAAGTCACCCCCATGTTATGGCTGGTACTATACTATTTTTTTCATATTTTAATGTATAGAGCATACTGAATTCAGCAATGCAATTAATGGCATTTGTATGTAAAATGAAGATTTAGCTAAGTGCAAGAAGACAGTACACAAGCTTTTGTTTCTATTGACTCAGAATGGCATTTCTGGTGAATAAGAAATTGCAAAGATAAAAATAAAACCATAATGGGCCTCACAGGTTTCTACAGCAGACATGGGGAATATGTATCTGGAGTTAAGCCTAGGTTATACCACAAGAAAACATAAAAGGTCTGTATATACCAAAGAAAAGCTGAAAGTCTCCAAATGCCATCACATGAATTCTTGCAGAAGCATCAGCACTACCCAAAGTTTCAGAAAAAAGAGCTGACCTCCTTTAAAAGTATGATGAATGTTTTTATTTTCTAAATGGTTTTAAGAAGAAAAGTTTTCTAACTGTAATGAAGACTTTGAACAAAAAACCTTAAATCATTACTCAAATGATTACTTACTAGGAAATGGTCATAATGTACATGTTTATACACCTTAAACTGCAGCCAAGTCGCTTCTGCTATTTACATCCTTCAATGTCCAAGCTTGTGTCCACACCCAATCTTAAATACTGAAAGAATTTAATCTTATACATAGTTAAGAGAACTAACGGCAGCAGGCAAGTAGAAGAATGTGTTTCTTATTGAAGACTGTTAACTTATTCTCTTATTGTATTAACTTATTCTCCTATTGTTAGTCTTGCCACAAATTACCTTCTGTTGGAGAACAGTTCTTCAGAAATATTACATAGTAACTAACGACTACCAGATTTAAAATTGTTGTTTAAATTATTTACTAACAGATGTCTCTTTGAATTATTAATTTCTTTTGGAAGTCTTTAAAGCTTTGTAATAAGACTGCTAAATAAATATTTTAGCTGTGACCTCAGGCAGAATTTATTCCAAATAGCATCCATTGGCTGATGAAGCCTCAAACCAGAACCTCATCTCCTCTTGGTACTGTAACCCTCTTTTAGAGTACATGAAAGAATTTTCTACTCATTAGCATACTTCTCCATTTGTATTTGAGAGAAAAAGTCTCCTTTCTTCATGAGCAACAAGCAACCAAAATGACAGAAGCTAATTTTTAAAATGCTTCACAAAGCAATTTTACCCAAAGCTATTCCTCCTACGCCACATGCACTGAATGACATTTGTCTGCAAGGCTGAAACTGCAGTTCAGTCAATATAATGACATTGTATTAGTAAACTGCTTATAGGGCTAACCACAAGATTATACAGAGAAAACTTAAAAAAAAAAAAAAAAAAGGTCACAGAATTTAAGAGCCAAAAATATTCTAATTACTTCAGTTTAATAACCTGATTTTACTTTTACATGATTACGGTAACTGTGTTAGTCTTCACTGGGTTTTTATTTATCAAATAAGATAAAAAGGGCCTTTGTTTTATCAGTAGCACTGTTATGACAAATTATGCCTTGAGCATACACAAAGAGCTGTTGCACTAAGGTGGGAGGTGTGTAATGCCACTGCTTCCCATGACTAAAACCTCTCTGATTCTCTACCAAATTCAGAGTAGAAAATTGGTTGTAGCAGAACTGTAAAATACTTGCTCTTTTCTCCAGATAAGCTTGCCTTTTACGATTTTGCAAGTTGACTAAGCAGCTAGGTCACGAGAACAGCTACCATCAAAACAAAGACCTAATACACTCTTTTCATGTCCTGACAGGCTTCTTCCCAAAAGCAGAAGAAATAAGCAATAATCCCAAGTGTTCCTAAAAACTTTCATGGGGCAGGCAAAACTGTATCTGAAAACCACTACATTGTTGTAACACAAACCCACAAAACTACATTTGTTACAAGCCAAATAATCAGTTACTTCGAAGAGGTTTGCCTAGAAAGCAGTGAGACTTAATGCGTTAGAAACTATCTAAAGAGTACATGAAAGTGGTCCAAGAGGACCCTATCTAATAACATCTTTGCACTGGTTTTGGTATCAACTGGTCAGATCACTCCATCATTTTCTGTGTCCTGAATGATTTCTAGACTCTGCCCATTTTTAAAGTGGACCTTACACATGCTCAGAGGAAAAAGCATGCAAAATACTGAATTGCAACAAAATACTAGTGTCAGTCGACTCCAAAAATCCCAAATATCAGTCTCTTTTTTGATTACTATAGGTTCTTACATACAGGATAAACAAACGTTAGGCCATCCTTTCCTGCAGAGAGCTCAGCAAAATAACAGCTGTTGGGACTTTACTAGAGGACTGTGAAAGGGCTGGAGAGATTCAGAGAGAACAAGCTACATCAGCAAAATAGTAACTGCAGGAACTAAGGGCAAATAGCTCTTCTTTCACAAACTTCTTTTGTGGTCTGGCAGATACCGTTCCACTTTGGAAAGGTAGAATTATAGTAGTAATTAAAAACGCAACACATCAAGCCACGCTACTTACAGGCATCCCAAATGTCATGCTTTTACTAATAATACTATTCACAGCTTTTTTTCTTACAAGACTCAAAAGTCAGATAATTTGAGAATTCTAAGATGAATAGTTAATACCATAAGAGGCAGAAGATCTGAATTGTGATCTGCTTTCTGAGAAATTGTAGCATGCTGGCTACTCATGGCTTGAATGCTTTACTGGGTAAAAACTTGGCTGGATGGCTGTGCCCAAAGAGTGGTGATAAATGGATTTAAATCTAGTTGGCGGGTGGTCACAAGTGGTGTTCCCCAGGGCTGAGTACTGGGGCCTGTTCTCTTCAATATCTTTATCAGTGATCCAGATGAGGGGATGAAGGGCACCCTCAGTAAGTTTGCAGATGACACCAAGTTGGGAGGGAGTGTTCATCTGCCTGAGGACAGGGAGAATCTACAGAGGGATTTGGACAGGCTGGATTGATGGGCCAAGGCCAATGGTATGAAGTTCAACAAGGAGATGTGCCAGGTCCCACACTTGGGTCACAACCACCCCGTGCAACGCTGCAGGCTTAGGGAGGAGTGGCTGGAAAGCTGCCTGGTGGAAAGGGACCTGAGGGTGTTTGCTGTCAACCGGCTGAACATGAGCCAGCAGCGTACTGGTGGCCAATAAGGCAAATGGCATCCTGCCTTGTACCAGAAATAGCATGGCCAGCAGGACTAGGTTAGGGACCGTCCCCCTGTACTTGGAACTAGTGAAGACACACTTCGAATACTGTGTTCAGTGTTGGGACCCTCACTACAAGGATATTGAGGTGCTGGAGCATGTCCAAAAGATGGCAAAGGGTCTAGAGTGCAAGTGGCTGAGGGAACTGGGATTGTTTAGCCTGGAAAGAAAAGGAGGCTGAGGGGAGATCTTAACACTCTCTACAGTTATCTGAAAGGAGATTGTAGCAAGGTGGGTGTCAGTCTGTTCTCCCAGATAACAAGCAATAGAACAAGAGGAACTGGTGAACCTTGAGGCCATGAGAGGTTTGGACTGGATATTAGGAAAAATTTCTTCTCAGAAATGGTTGCAAAGCATTGGAATAGGCTACCCAGGGAAGTGGTAGCGTAACCAGCCCTGAAGGTGTTTAAAAGGCATGTGGTGCTGAGGGATGTGATTTAGTGCTGATCTGACAGTGATGGGTTAACAGCTGGACTTGATCTTGAAAGTTTCTTCCAATCAGAATGATTCTATTATAGTTGGAGGCAGAGTTCAAGCAAAACACTACTGGAGACCTGTGATACCAATCAAAGCAGCAGTGCTTTGCAACACAGTATCAGTGCTATGATAATCTTCAAATTTTAAAAAATAAAATAGTGTTTTACTTCAGAAGTACTCAATTCCATTAATGAATAGCAACAAAGTACCAACAATTATAAAGAACTGCCTCTCGAGACATACAATATCATCTTTTTAGATATATGCCTGGCTAAATGCAATTTGAGTCTCCTCTGCTTTTACACGGGTACAAATTATAATTCACTTAGTGACTAAGACTCTCTGATGAGGAAATAAAATAGTGCCTAACTCAAGTGCACATTTAATATATTAATTGTTTAAAGAGATTAAATCAATGTCCAAATATCAACCTTTCTATGTGTAGCAAAAAAGTTTATAAAGCTTGATTTTTCTTTCAGCTCAGTTTCTGAAGTCCCAGTTCAAAAATATAGGTCAGATTTCATACCATCTCCAAACTTTTTCAAAGTCAGCTTGCACAGTGCAAGCATGACCCATTTTGAGAGGTTCCTTCAAAACTAAATAAATAAATCAATCAGGTGGCTGCATCACTTTCTGTAATACATATTTTCTGCATTAATGGTCTTGCATATGAAATACATTAGCATTTGAATTCCATATGCTGAGGAACAGATTGCTGTGAAGAACTCACTTGGATCTGGAGGCTCATTAGCTAGCTCAAGGTAGATTAGTTCATCCTGTGTTTTATTAAATAATTCATACAGTAAGCAAGAGTTAATATAAAGTTTGAGCACAACGGGAAAATCATTACCTTTTCTGACATGATGAATTGGTTCCATTCAAGGAAAAAAAAAATAAAAAAAAAAGAGAAAGTATGTTGCTATTATAGTATTATTACTATACTGCTTCCTTCTTTTGGGAAGCTAAAGAAAGATAACTCTAACTCAACTCTAGCATCTTTTGTGAGCATTGAAGACAGAGAAATGGAAAGCATTAGGATATGGTTGTTAGTAAAACTGACCTAAATGCCATCCCCTGTCAGAATGCCAACTGAAAAAGAATCTTCTTGAAAATTCTATCCATAACTTTTCAGTAAGAAGCAAAATATTTCTACACTAAAAGCCACATCTCCTGAGGCATTTTTAAAAATAGGTTCCTTATGTTTATTAAGTAATTGTATTCTGAAAAACAATTATCAGATTTACTTTTTTTTTTGGCTGAGCACACCTTCAATCCAAAGTAACTGCATTACTTTCGCTGCAGCAAAAGGTGGCATATATTGGCCCTCTCTCTAAAAATTTCTGCTTATACATTTCAAAGTGTTATTTCATGCACAAATAAGGTGAATTTCTTAATCTACACACTTCAGATTTTATCTGAAGATAACTATTATGAGGAATTCAGGAAAAGTCCAAAGAAGAGCTGCTCAGGTAAAAGGACTTTTATAGCTTGCAAACTGCTATCTATAATCTTGGCACTTGGATCTCTCAGAATATGAACTAATGCTATATCTGGGATGTAGCTCATTATTAATAGTTAAATATCTTTAAATGGGGCAGCTTTGAACATCACTTCCAATATCAATAGCTTGCATTTACATAAGGCTTTCATTTTCAAGGACAATGCTACAGGATCCCTGAATCTAATATGCATGTGCATGCATATATAAACTTCCATTTGCATTCAAACACATCACTGACACTGTAAATACGTATCCATTCATAAATATAAATACACAATCTATCATTTAGATTAACTATAGTTTTTGAGACTTTTATATATAAAACTAGATGATAGGACAAAGCATAATCACAGACATCAATGGAATTATACCAATTAATTGTGAAGAACATCTTCCAGTGCTCTCTGCAAAAAAAGTTGTATCAGAAGACAACTGTTGTGCAGAAGATACATAGAATAGCCTTCATTTATTTTAATATGTTCTGAAAACATGAGGGGAAAGAAAGATATCTTTTACAGAGGAATCTTGAATAAAATACTGTTTCTGCTATTTCACTTTATGTAGAATAAGCATTTCAGTTAAGTCAGATTTTCAGAAAAATTTGTGTTGAAAACTCTCAGACAAGATCTTAAAAATTCTTACCAGGCTATTTTTAAGTGAAGTACCCAGGCCAGAGACTTTATATTGGGCAAAACAAACAAAGAAACAAACAAACAAAAACCTATTATAAATACATATATATATATATATATATATTCTGTTCAAGCTTTTCTTATTTAGCAAGCATCACTAATTCACCTTCAGCAAAAACAATTATGTTTGCTAAGCAGTATTTGATGGGTACGTTGTATTGTAATTACTTCTTTCACTTTTCTACACATTACTTCTCCAGCTGTGCAGATTGAACATAAGCAAAACATCTAAGGAAGGGAATCAAGGCTTAAAACAATTTATCATTTAAAAATAAAATACAAATAAAAAAATATTTCTAAACAAGCACAGGTTACTTCTACCTCAACAACAGCTCATGACTTCAAACAGGAAGGACAAAATCCCTCTATGACTGAAGCAGAAGTGAACTTCAATAGAGATTTCAAGAATATTTGGTATCATCTGTAAAACTAAGGAAAGGAGTAAGGAGTTTAACTTATTACTTATTTAAATAATTAATCTCTTACCAGGTTGTCCTCTTTTTTTTTTTTTTTTTTAAAGACACTCAACTAAGTAAAAGATTATTTTTCCATAATTACTGCAAAAGCCTTCCACAACCTAACATTTGCAGTATCTTTTGCATTGCATCCTATTTCCAAGTGTAATGACCCTCAAAATCCAAGATTGATTTTGGCTTTACTCTGGTCAATACTAATCTCCAAGATACATTAGACTTTACATTAACCTAAACAAAAAGGTCATTATATGTGTATTAGCCAATCTCCAAAACATTCATTAAATTAATTTCAGGGACCACAAAAGGTGTATTTGTTACAATCTTTTCTATCTGGGATTTCTATCCATCATCTTTAGTAAAATTTACATGAAACTGGTAATACACATAATCACAGTCCCTGTAGCAGATATCTCAAAACATCTTGATCTGTCCTATTACTTTAAGATTAATCTTTTTGTATGTATCAAATTGGAAGAACACCACCATATTATACAGTTACTGGAGTATCAGAATCCAATCTTATATATATTAAAGTTGCCTTCAGGCAATTTATCCTAAATTAAATAATTTTACAACCTAGCTATAATTTTATTAAGCAACAGTAATACTAAACACTCCATGAAAATTCTGTTCAAAAGTCTTGATAAAAACCAATACAATTCCATTCACAACACACTTTTCTTTTTACGATACGTACAGACAATACTTAAATACAATACTAATAGACATTATACACTTACAAGGTTGATACATCAACAGCATTTGCTTAAAAATTCAACTTTCTATTGCCTTAGCTCTGGGGATGCAGATACTAAAATGCACAAGAGTAGAAGCTGCTTAAAGAAAAATAAAACAAAAAAAAGCAGATGGTAATCAAGAGTGAGTACATAAAAAGCCAGAGAGAAGGCAAATAATTTAATAAATACAGTGAGATAGTTAATAAAAATCATCTAAAGTGTCTTGACAATGACTTAAATATCTTTTTTTAAGACCAGGCTGGATGGGGCTCTGAGCAACCTGATCTAGTGGGAGGTGTCCCTGCCATCAGCAGTGGGGTTGGAACTAGATGATCTTTAAGGTCCCTTCCTACCCTGACAGTTCTATGATTCTACGTCTCTCTCAGCTCTGTCAACATTGGCCAGTGTGAAATGTCCACTTCAAACTCAACTGTCTGATGACTTTTGTATTTCCACCTCTTTAACAATACAACTACTGTTGATCTTCTAATGCACCAGGCAAGAGAGAGGGACTAGTATCACTTATCCTACTCCATTTGGAATCCATGACATTTAAAATTACTCATGTAAAGTATCTTTCTACTACATAAACTTGTATTAAAAGTACACTCATTTTTACCCAAGCAAATAAACAAGTAGTCCCAAAATATACAGGTTACCTAAGTATCCTCCAAGTAATACAGTAGTATTTCCCAAACTTTGTCATCCTGACTTTAGCCAGAAAAAGTACAACACAGCCTCTACAATGGTTGCTAATAGTTTAATCAAAAAAACATCTCTTAGGAACAACTGAGAGCTAAACAGAAGCCTGTAGTGTTATCAGAAACATGAGTAATCCCACTGAAGATGCTGGCATGCCACCCAAAAGCAAAACAACATTTTCTTATGCACAACACAGAAAGAGACAGAGAGAAAAAGAACAAGATCCCCCAGACTAAAGCTCTTCTAAACTTGTCTTTCCTTTTCTTTTACAATTCTCTTTCATTGTTAGCTGTTTCAGCTCCACAAACTACTGCCAACACTTTCCTTGCTGCCCTTAATATTTTAGGGTAAAAGAAGAATGTCTGAAAATGTCTATATTGCCCATTTTTTCATAATCCTTTTATGAAAGGGCTATGATTGGAAATAATTTTTAACATTATGTGTTTTCAGGGGGCATTTATAAGAGTGTGTCAGGCCATACAAAAGTCCGAAGGACAGACTGAGGAACGAGAGAGCAGGAAAGATTAATCTCCCTTCAGGCAGGCTAGAGGGCTGCTGAAGGAAAGGCAAAAGAAACAAGAATAGAGAGACAGGCTGCATACAATGCGGCTTTACCCTGTTAAGGAGCAGACAAGCAGCTTAAAACTGACGTAGAAGAGAAGTCCCTCCAGAGGGGTTAAACATTGGCAAGTGCCAAAAAAGAATGAAGGGTTTCTGAAACTGCATTTTAAATGGACTGAAAGGGAAATGGATCGGCATGTTGAGTGGCATGACTAAGTTTAAAGCTCTGATAGTAGCTAAATGCAACCATTTCCCTGAGCCCATATCACTGCTAAGCATATGATGCCTTCTGAAAAATTCTGGACAAACTCCACCTCAAAACTTCTGGAGTGTTTCCCCACCCCTCACTGCTGCCACTGGGTTTTTCAAAACCCATATGCTCCAACAGGGGGATCTTCTCCAAATTTCTGCACAAAAATTTTATCAGGGGTAGAAGATGTTCAGTAGTTCTCATGCCAACAGTGTCCCTTATAACAAGGTTCTGCTTTCCTTCTGTTGATTCCCTCCTGAGTTTGCAGACAGAGTCCATAATGAAAGAGAATCCCTCTCATCTCTATGACAAGGCAGTCTCACTCTATATTCAAGCCATCCTGTTAGCTCTCCTCAGCACCTGATCCAATTTCAGTTATTGCTTCTTGAAGGTGAGTGATCAGAACATGTCATCTTATCATAAGTTATTGTAAGATGATATTAATGTTTCTATTAGGTCTATCAGAACCCTCTCTACTCAGCCATCATGAGGTTAGATTTTGATTTTTCCATTGTTACATTACATTGGTAGTCCAGGTGAATATTTCCTTTATTTCCTCCCTAATTTTCTATTAGAACAAATCTTATATATGTCATATACTTTTGTATGAATATGAGGACTAATTAATTACATCATTCCAAGGCCTCAACTTCATCAACTTGTGATACATTTCTTGCCAAATATACAACAGAGAAAAGAACAACTGTGGAAAGAGAGACTTTGTTTTCATTCGTAAATTTCAAGAAAGCTGCTATACATCTACACACTATCAGTCAGCCATCTGAAAGTTAAAGTGGATTCTCGAGTTTTACAACAGTAAATTTCAACCTGTAATATGCAAACGACTTCTAAGAGGTCAAATATACATCATTAAGAAGAACAGGCCTACTGACAGCAAGATTTAAATGGAAAATCAATTCCACTAAAAAAAGATGTTACTGTTCTGTAAACTGAAATAAATTTGAGAACCAGTTCTTGTAACGTTTCGATATCTTCCCTGCACACGGTAGTTGGAGGACAGGGTGCAGTTCTAACGGGCACTCTATGCTTATGGTAAGTAAAACTAAGAGTTGAAAGAAAATACTGAATATATTTAGACCACTTCTGGAAGAGTAATTTTTACATCAGAACAACCCAGAAGAAAAGACTGAAACCTGTGATGTATGCACATATTAGTATTCTAGCTCATCTTTTCCTGCATCTCCTTCACCACACATTTAATCCTGGTTTCAAACCCTGTCAGGTAAAAGTCACAAGCACATCAGAAAATAAATGAAGAAGCAAAAGGCATTTTTTCATATTATTAAAGAAACAAACCCCAGGATATCCCTTATATTATCCACACACTGTCTTTTCAAATAGAGTTGGCGAAGGTAGGCTATGCAATGGGTAAGAATTAGTTTAATACAGTTTTGCAGCTGTTAAGACAAAAATTAAAATGCTTTCTCTTCCTGATTACGTTCTGAATACATTTTTGATGCATTGATTAACTATTGACTAAGTGTGATAAAGCAGTGACTTGCACCTTTAGAATTCAGAGCAGTCAGGGGGAGATAAGTGACAAGGCATTTCACCCCACACACACTGACTAATTACCAAAGGAACTACTAAGAATGGAAAGCATGGCATTTGGCTACTTCAGTTGAATTCACTAATTCAACAAGGTTTTAGTAACAAGTACAAACCAATAATTAAAATTATCCCTTTCTCCTCTAACCACATTGAAGTTTAAATAGGATTCAAATAAAAAATTTGGTGTGCTCATGTGGATAGAAAGGAGACCCCAGCTGAGGGAATCCTAGTTCCCTTCCCTTCTTATGGCCAGCCGTGACTAATACACTACACACAACTTTGTAATATATGGTACACTGACATAATATACAGCCTACAGAATTATCACTTTGTCAGCCTCCCACTACTCCCTCGTGTCATAAAATGCTCAATGTGGGAAGATAAATGTGGATCCAAGGGCCTAACCACAGCTGGAATTTCTGGTATGTTGTATTGCCCAGTAAAACTAATTATAAAACACCAGAAATAAAATCATAGTTGCTAAAGATGCTCTAAATTCCTTACTTTACAAAGACAAGTCATTGACAATATTAAGCCTCAATCAGTTTCAAGGACAAAAAATGTGGACAAAGAAGAGCAAGTGTCACCTCATCAGAAAACCTGCATTACTCCAGTGCCATAAAGCCAATTAAACTTCTAATAACTTCAAGTAAGAAAAAGAAACACCTCTACAGTCCTGACAAATCTCACGTCAGAACAGGTCTAACAAAATTAACCATCCACATAAATCTTAATTTTCGAAAAGCCTTCAATTATTATCTAATTCCAATGGCCTTAATAGAAATCAAGTCATCGAAACCAAGTCATTCTGAGATAAAGCCAATACTAGGAACAAAACAGTAACACATCATGGACAACGTGTACCTCCTGAAGCACAGCATGCTGTTCTGAAGCAACTTTGAGAACAGTTATCCCCTGTTGTCTTCCACATGCCCTCCAAGAGACCCCTCAGGGGAAAAAAAAAAAAAAAGACTTTCTCAATAGAATCTTTGGAAAAGTTAGGAAAGGTTAGGTTCTGTGACATACACCTTAGTGTAGGCAAATAATTTTTATACGTTATCCTACAAATGTTAAAACTAAAAGATGATCTGACCAGTTTATTAAAAATGTCCACTTTTTAAAAAGTGCAAGAGTCTGTTAAAACAACTTTCCTTAGTACAGCTCCATCAAACTTAGTGCTGACTTATAAATTGCTAAATGTAGCCACATTGGAATTTTAACTCGGAATTAAGCATGCCAACCTCCATGTGACACATTAAATCATAAAAGACCAGGTTGGAAGGGACCTCAAAGATCAGCTAGTGCAACCGTTAAATAATGCATACTACACACAAAACCACATCCATAACTCAGAATCGCTATTTTCAGCTTTCATAACGCCACATGTTTACATTTCACTTAAGTCGAGTTATTGAAAGAAAACATCAACTTGAATTTAGCTTTTATGCCAACACTATTTTCTATGAGTGATTTTTTTAATTATGCCTTTTTATTTCTTTTTGATTGCTTAAGAATGCTCCAGAAGAACTTTCAACGCATGGGGTATAAGCTTGACCCCATCCCCTCTCTTTCACATGCCTCTTTGCTACCCTTACAGCATCGGCTCCACCAGCCCTGTTACAAAACGCCCTGTATCACCATGTAACAGCACCGAGCGCTTCCAGGCAGAGTTGTATTTCTCCTAGTATATAAAGGGAGCAATGAAACCCAACCCCTGCAACACGCACAAATTAACCTGACAAAGGAATTTTTTTTTTTTTCTAATGTCTTTAGACAGCAATTACTTGCTTTCACAACGTAACTTGACAGTTTCACCCCTGAACCGAAGGCTCGGTCAGGGAGAGCCTGGCAAACAAACCCCCTCTTGACGGCTTTTTTGAGCCCAGCCTATTCTTTCCTTTTTATAGGCATAGCTTCACGTCACGCATCTTTGCTTTGCCTCCCCCAAGAGCGTAACCACAGCTAAGCAGCAACTTCTAACGTTGTTAAACTCTGCATAACAGCTACAAAAATTCCGAGCTGTTTTCCCAGCCGGACGCCCGACCGCCTTTGCAACTCCACGGCAGTAAATGTCCGCACCGACTTCCAGAACAAGCCAACTCCCGACCCGCGGAGCCGGGGCAGCCCGAGGACCCACACTTCTGCCTGGTCCCGGTTTAAAAAAACCGAGCGGCAGGGAGAAGGCGAAGCACACGGTGCAAGTGAGAGCCCGGCTCCGAGGCCGCCCGTAACTTCCCACCCCGGCTCCACGTGGCTGCTGCGCGCTTTCCCCGCACCTCTCTGCGGTGGTTCCGCGCACCTCGCCGCTGCGCGGGCAGATGCTCCCCCGGCCTGGGAGGGCGCCCTGGGGTATTGCCGCGCACCTCGCCTCGCCTCCCCCCGCCCCCGCCCCCGCCCGTACTCACCTCACCTCACCACGCCACGCCGCTCCGCTCCGCTCACCGCGCCGCCAGCACCTCCCTCCTGCTGCGGGGTGGAGGCTCCGCGCCCCCCGGTGCCCTGCACCGCCCACGCTCCCTTCCGCGGGCCTTCACCCGCCCCCACGGCATCACGCGGCCGCCCGGCCGCCCCTCCCCAAGAGCCAGTGGCTCCATCCGCAATGCAGCTGCGGCCGCTGTCTCCTTCTCCGGCCCGGCCCGGCCCGTGTGGGCACCTGCCCATCGCCCCTCGGTTCCAAGCTTGCCCTCCATACAGCGCGGCCCCGGCCCCGCGAACGGGCGGGGAGGGGGCCCCGCGCTTGGGCTCATGGCCAGAGCCGGGTCAGGGAGCTCCTGGCGCTGACGCGCTGTCGGGGATGTGAAACGAGGAGAGAAGGGAGTGGGGATAACAAATAATAGTAACTAATAATAATAATAAAAAATAAACCACCACCACAAGGGAAAAAGGGGTGTTATTTCCAAAAGGTTTCTTGCGGGCTGCTTCCTTCCCCCCCCCCAAACCTATTACTGCAGCGGACCTCTGGGATAGGGTGAGATTAATTGCTCTGTGTTGTGAAGAAAATGATAGATGCCATTAATCAGGGAAGTGGTCAGTCATCCACGATTGTAGATGGAATTCCGAGATTAGCTGGAACAGATGGTGGGCCAACACTGCGAGCTCCAGGTCTGGCATAAATCACTCAACTTCTGGAATTATTAAACAGCCAATGACAGAATCTCATACCTTTTCTTAAATAGAAGTGTTTCTTGGGAAGATGAATATTCACTTCGTATTATGAAAGGGTGTTTCCAAGCACTATTACAGTTCCCTGTCTAAATAATGAAAGTACTGGGTTTTCCTTTCTAGAGGTCGAAAACTTCAAACCTGAAAACGAAGCAAGACTTTTGACACAGATATCTTTCAGACATGGATAAGAAGCAGTGCCAGGCATACTACATCAGTACCCAAATCATTGCTTTAATGCCCTTTCTGAAATTAACAGGCAAAGTTAAAAGCTTTTGTCTTGATATCTCCAGTAGATTTATGTTTACTTGCAGTAACTACTGCAGCAAAATTTATTTTCAAGTTTTATTTGTTTCCCTGCACTTTGAGGAAAGCAGTGAATCAATGCCACTCTCATTCACTACTTCTAAAAGAACTTTAGATATTCTATGGAATCTAAATATTCCAAGTGGAGAGAAGACCTTTTTTCATTAGTCTCCCCTATTTTATTTTATTTTTTCACATAGAAAAAATGAGTTATGGTGTGATCAACTTCAATCAATCTTTCATGGCATCACATTGACTGATATGGCAAATGCTTGCCTAAATATAAGCTTAGCACCAATATCTATGACTGAGTAATTGTGAGCTTGATTGCATGTCCTGCAGTACTGTGATCGATCTACAGCAACATTCAGAATTTTGCAAATATATTCTCTATAAATTCAATAATAGTACCTACTCTATCACATAAAAGGGACCGCAGTCCAAAACACAGAGTTTACAATAGTTATAAAAAAACCAAACAAAATTCATATTTTAACCTCATGATATATAATTTAAATGTTTACCATGATAACCAGTTTAATTTTCATTATTAAAAACTTCTTTTAGGAAAATTCATGTTATTTTTATTACATTTAAGAAAAGCAATGTAAAAAATACCAAAAGTGTGTTTGTTTTTTTTAACTGACTCTCAGCTTTTGGATTTACTGAGCATTGTACCCTGACTCATCTTTAAATTGCTTCAGTATCTGATGCAGAAACAGTCTTGCACACAACTGTCATCTTCCCTAACTTTGGTGCAAAATCTAGGGAAAAATCAGGTTTTGATTATTTTTAAAATCAAGGGCAAATCTAACACTTCACGTGGAGAATCAGGTCATTGTTATGACTTAGAACTACCACTATATTACAATCACAATAATTTAGGTTGGGGAGGACCTTTGGAGATGTTCTACTTCAACCCCCTGCTTAAGGCAGCACAACTTCAAAGCTAAATCATCTTCCTCAGTGCCTCATCAAGCCAAGTTTCAAAAATCCTCAAGAATGGAGATTGACGTTTCTGGAAAAAATGTTCAGTTTTGACTACTGCTTATTGTGGCAAATGTGGGGGTTTATCTTAAGAGTTTCCCTTGCTGCAACTTGTGTCTTTTGCCACTCATCCTTTCTCTGGGCACCTGAGGAGAGTGTAGTTCTGCCTTCCCTGTAACCATGCCCTCGGTAGTTGATGATTAGATCCTCCACCTTAGCCTTCTTTTCTTCAGAACTCTCAGAAATGTCACTGTTTACATATTCACCACTTTTTACTATTCCATTTTAATAAATCTCCCTGAAATTGATACTATAAACTAAAACTGTTATTTGGGAGGGGGGAGGTCCCATCTCCCACAGTATTAAAAATGGATAGCTAAAATGACTCATCCATCTTCTAATGGAGATACTCAGCATGAAACCTACACAAAACAGCAAGGTGAAAGTAAAACTTCCTCCTAAGTTCCTATTTCTATCAGAAAGAGCAATGATTCATGTCATAGTCATTTACATCCCATTTGACCATACAAGTTTGTCATAGGGTAACTTTAAGGGTATCAGCAGGACCTTCAAAGATTTTCCCAGGCCTTATGTAAAAAATTGTTTAAAAGTGAATGCTAGATTTTTCCACTAACAGCAATGACATTTGCCTTAGATGCATTTTCTCAGGTATATTTGAAAGCTAGGCACACATTTTTATGCACGGGGCCTGTGCACAGCCACTCGGCCAGTGTTGAGACAGGTCATAAAGTGAAGCTATTGGGGATGGTAGCTCAACAGGGAGATTGGGAAGGGGAAAAAACTGGCATAAAGGGTAGCTGGGGTTGAAGCTATTTCCCTTTTGTTCCCACAAGCTCTGGTTTGTCTGCTAGCTCAGCAAAAGGGAAAACTAGAATTTGTGGCCACTGTATTCATCTTAAACTCTTTGAATTGTTTACCTGTATATTAATTAATATGATATTTAACTTATTCTCCATTACATAAATGATGTGCTCTTTCTCTATGAATACATGTATATAAAAATAATCAAAACCATGTATACTTATGAGATGTATTATCTTAAGCATCTTATGGATACAGACATTCTTGTTTTTAAAAAAATCCCCATTTCACACCAGGAACAAGCAGGCAGTTATATCTGGAATGTAATATTCTGCAGAATCACCATCACATTTTAAACAAATCTAGAAGCCTTGTCATTTGATGCGTTGTTTTTTCCAGGCCCTTTAGAGCAAATCAAGGATGAGAAGTGAAAAGAAATTGGCTCAAGTGTTCTGGGAGACAGTCTTTAAAGAAACAAGAAAAAAAAAAATCTTCTTAAATCTGTTAAGAACTTGTGAAACCTTTCAGGGATTTTGCAATCATTAAAAAAATAGAAGGGAAAAAAACCAAAAAAGTTTTCCCTAAGGGAGTTGAGAAGAGAAAATACACGTTCATAGTCAAGGAGCTAAACAATTCAACAAATTGGACTGAGACAAGGAAGCTTTCAGCAAAGCTGTGATAAATTGACTGGGTTGTTACTATTTTACATATTCTGTGCCTTATGTGACATTAATTAGTTATTTCAGTGGGCAGAAGTCTACCCAAGAAATCACCAGCACAAGAGACCCTAATTGGCGTTCCTGTTCACAGTCTATGTAGAAAGCATTAACTTCTCAGCATCAGATGGTAGACACGACTGTACCACTGATTACATTGAAATGTTTAAGGCAAAAATGATAGTGAAAAGCACATAGATTTATGTTGTCTATGACTATGATGCAACTGAGCACTTAACTACTTTTTTTCCAAAACATTGTCTTCTAACATTGTTTAAAAATAAAAAGTTATCATTAAATAAACATATTTGTCGTTCTTCCATTTGAAATGTCATTCCCAACACAAAGTCAAAAATCTTTTTTTTTTTTTTTTCCCCAAGCACTATTTCTTACAATAATAAGCAATAATGCAGTTTGAAGCCACTCTGGCCACACATCCTAAAGCAGAAGAACCACAAAAGAATTTTGAACTTTTTATTTAGGATACCTCTGTTTAGACTCAGAAATAAAACTGTCTTGTGTCATATATAAAACATTCAAAGTGAAAGACCTTCCATCTGTTAGTTTTCCTAATAGATTTACATTGTTGAAAAGACTTCTGCTGAAGAATTTCTGTTCCTAAAACATCAATTGAATTATTAACAGTGCATTTGAACTACTAGAAAGAGATTCTAAAAAATATCATAGAATCATATAATGGTTTGGGCTGAAAGGGACCTGCCCCTCCCTGTAGTGAACAGGGATATCCTGAACTAGATCATGTTGCTCAGAGCCCCATGCAACCTGACCTTGAATATCTCCAGGAATAGGGCCTCCACCACCTCCCTGGGCAATCTCACCACCCTCATAGTAAATAACTTCTTCCTAATGTCCAATCTAAATCTACCCTTCTCCAATTTAAAACCATTGCCCCTCATCCTATTGCTATGTGCCCTTGGAAACAGGCCCTCCCCAGCTTTTCTGTAGGCCCCCTTCAGGTACCGGAAGGCTGCTCTAAGGTCTACCTGGAGTCTTCTCCAAGCTGAAGAACCCCAACTGTCTCAACCTGTCCTTGTAGGAGATGTGCTCTAGCCCTCTGATCGTCTTTGTGGCCCTCCTCTAGATTCGCTCCATTAGGTCCATGTCCTTCTTGTGTTGAGGTCTCCAGAGCTGGACACAGTACTTCAGATGAGGTCTCATCAGAGAAGAATGGCAGAATCACCTCTCAATCTGCTGGCCACTCTTCTTGTTATGCAGCCAAGGATGCCATAGGTTTGAATATTATTAAATTGAAGCACATGTTGGACATTCCTTTCCTGTTCAAATCCATTTTTCTGAGTATCACTTCAAAACTGAACGCTTGAATGTATGGAAATATGAATCGCTCATTGAGGAAAGTTCTGCCATGACATAAAGGCTTGCCTTGAAAGAGCTTATATTTGAATCAGTTTTTAAGAGAGAGAGATTTTATATCTACCGCTAACTCCAGCAATATCATGAAGATCAGAGCAATAACTATTTCCAGCTGTCAGGAGCAAGAAATCTGGAAATTGTAGGGGCAGGAGGAAAGACAGGAGAGCACCTGGAGGGAAAGGGAGAAAGAAGACGCTGAAATCATATTACCCAGAACAAGGACAGGCACAAGGGCAGAACAGTGATAGGGCATGTGAAGTGGCTACTGGAAGCTCAGAACAATATTTGTGTAACTAAAGGAAGATGATGTTTTCATGTTGTTTGGGGTTTTTTTTAAACCACATGGGCATTTAGCTTCTCAGGTAAATTTATTTTGCCTAAGGCCTGCAAGCTTTGCTGTTAAAAGCTCAGTGCAACAAGCAGAGGAAATTTTATTCAGATCACAGAGGTTAATATGGTCATTCCAACACTTCATACTTTAAGAAATTGAGACAAAAAATAAAGTTATGAGCATCCACTCCCATTTTCATCTGTGGTCCTTCATGCTTGCCCTGCCAATAAGCAGATGCGGTCTCTTGAAGGACACTTTGCTATTATAATGTTGCTCCTGACTGTGTTTTGGGTACTTTCCTATGAAGAGGACAGGATGGCACACAGCTGTTGCTATAGACCTGTAGGAATGTCAACTGCCAGTCGTGAGATAGGACAGCTCAAAATCTATCCTATCTTACACAGATAGGGTACATGGAGTATTAAAAACCCCATGCAGAAGACTTCAGTGTTAACAGCATGCAGCAAAAAATCCATTCATTCTCCTCACTGAGTTCTCCAAGTTGTAGCTAATCTAGGTATACCTAAGGGTACTCACTCAACCTTTGTTTAATTAGTACAGTATTTTGAACAACTTATTTTCAAAACATATGACAGCTTTTGTGTGTATACATATTTAGGCAACATACCTGGTTCTTCAGTATATGAATTACTGTCAGATTTTCAAAACTGTTAAAGACTTTTATTAATGAAAACCTCAATTTATTTTTACAAAGGGAAATATATCCTTGATCATCTATATTGCACTGGGGGGGAGAAAAGATATTGTTTCATCCCAAATTAATGTCAGTATTTTAATCCACCTCTCCCTTGCTTTAAGTTGGAGGTACAAGGAGAGCGAGGAGAATGTTCCAGTCATGGATTCATGCTCCTGGAACATGCTCCCCACTGGACTCTCTGCTTTTCTTTCACAAGTACTTACCTGGAAAGTTGAAACTAATTCACTGCATATCAGATATATACCAAACAAAAGCATGTCAGTTTTAGCATTATAAAAGGCTAATTTATGAAAACAAGAACCTTTATTGCACACCATTATTACAGTTGTAAACCTATATGAAACCCCAAGTGGATGTTACCTTTATTAATGATAATGAACCTTCTTAACATTAGTTAACTACTAAATACAGAAGTATTTTCTTGCCAGTTATGATGTTTACACAAGAATTAAACTGACAAGTTGCAATTTACTGAAACACTCTTCTTCCCCCCCTCTCCACCCCACCCCCCACATATAGTTTGGAGACAGAGAAACCTCAGGGAGCTGGCAACTCAAAATATAAAGGTCAGTTTCTGTTAACGAAAGCAGAATATGCATAGAAGGAAGGAATTTTCATGAAAAGCTGGCCTGTTGTGGACTAATTGCTCATTACTCTCATAATCCCTTGGGAAACATGTAGATAATCGTATTTCAAGACATACAGCATAACTGAAATTTAGGCAGAAAGAAGAAGGCTTGAATCTGCTACAAAGGATGGTATGTCAAAGGCACAAAGGACCTGATTCATAACTAAATCTCAAGGTGTAAAAATCCAGTTTAGTTGAAGAAGACTGGGAAGACTTCCCCAGATTCGCCTGTTTTGAGCTGTAAAAGTATCCACAACAGCATCCTTAAGTGTGTTGCAAGAAAGCAGTAATTTATCGATAAGAACAGACACCATTCATTCCAGCCCTACTGATGTACTACTTTTCTCCCAACAGAGCCTTCTTACAGAGCTATATGGAGTAAGATCATGCACTTTGGCCCATGGAGTAGAAGCAGCATGGTGAGCAAAGATCTCCTAGGCTTTCATTTGTTTCAATTTTTAGCCATAAAGTTGTACAGAGTAGTGGTTGTTGGGTTTTTTTGGTTTGTTTTTTGCCCCCCCCCCCCTTTTTTTTGTTTGTTTTAGGGTTTTGTGATTTTGTGTTTTTTTTTTTAAGGTGGGAAAATGCTTGGTTGCCTCGTCGACACCTTATGAAACGATTGGTGTTTTTATACGAGAAACTACGAC
>WUAM01000323.1:19480616-19505745 GCA_024336885.1 Actenoides hombroni
CCCCCCCCCCCCCTTTTTTTTGTTTGGTTTTGGGTTTTGTTTGTTTTGGTTTTTTTCTTCAAGTGGAACAAATGCATGATGTCTCTGCAGACACTAAGTAAGTAGCATATGTTTTATATAAGGAACTTACAGAGCCTAGTCTGACAACGTAAAGGTTTATGGGGTCTTATTCACTAAAAGCAGGCACCAGGCCATCCTATCACTAACACACATGACCCAAACATGACCACTAGAAGTGGTCATTTTTTAATGTACTACAATTCTAAAAAACATTTTCAGTTTTAAACTTCGTATGTCCTTTACCGAGTTAGATTGCTCATGCATGGCCAAGTGCAGGCTGCACCCCACTGATTCTGACTCAGAAAAATGGAAACATCATCATTCCAAGGGACAGGATCAAGAGATGGTGTGCCTGTCAAACATGGGAATTATTTTCCACAGTGAGTTTTCAGTTTGCTCTTTATCATCTTTAGTGATAATACTTTATTTTTTTCAAAATATGACATTTTCTACTAGACTGAAACATTGCATAGCAGACAAACACTAATTTCATAATTTTGCAATAGAGCATTATTCTAAGACCTCCGAAAAGGGGTCATGGCATCTAAACTGACCTAATCAGTGATACAGCACATACCCTGCACAATACAGAGAGGTCTATATAGGATTATTTTGGAAATGTGGACATAGAATTTTTAGCACATTTTAGAGTATGTAGAATATGATAATATTTTGTTGTAGTAGTCTTCAAAGGCATTTCACTGTCACACAGAGTACTATCATTCTTTAAACTAGTACCACAAACATTACCAGAAGATAAAACATAATAAAAACTGTCCGGAAGAAATGGTTGCAGAGCTATGTTTATATCTTTTAAAATCCATTAGAGATAAATAACTGTGCATGTCCATTCAGACAACAGGGTCTTCTGACACCTTAGGGAATATTCCTTTCCCAGTTTTAGAAACATTTGGTGGATTTGGGTGGGTTTTTTTGTTTGTTTGTTTTTGTTGGGATTTTTTCAGATTTTATTCAGATCAGGAGTTGGATTTTGTTTGTTTTTAAATGAAGCAAAAAGGTCTCAGCATCTAATGAAAGAATAAGTGTAGCTAAGAAAGGAATAAATAATCTGGCTTGTTTACACAAAATTACGGGCACAAGCACTACAGCTGAAATCAGCAGCATTATCTCAACTTGAGTAAAAGTGTCAAAAAGGGGATTTATAAAAAAAAAAAAAAATCAAATAAAGAACAGGCAGCATAATTCTCATCCCTGAGGTTGAAAGCAAGGTTTCCTGTAGCTTTGGTGAGAATATCATTTCCCTGCTGCCATGTTGGCTATATAATTATATATTTAAAAGTCAGAAAAATTAACTATTATGCCACACATTTATAATCTAATTAATAATGAAAGTTCTGTTTTTGAGATAAATTGCATTTAAAAACCTAATTATTTTTTCAGCATAAGGGTCTAGAATTGAAAATACACTAGTGTCTGAGAGTTTTTGTAGTTTGGGATTTTTCTAACCTCTTTTAAAAACAAACAAAAATCCCAACACAAAACCAGATCTAAAGAATACAGAGTTGGATATCCAGCTAGTTTTATAAACACTAAATGCTGAATCCTCTAGATTCAAATGGCTGCAAGACCCCTAGGTTGGATAGGGCCTGGGACAAGTATTGCTTTCTCCTTGGCTTCCAGCTTTCCTCAAATTGAACAGTAATTGTGCGCACAGAATAAAATTAGACCAGTTCAAAGGTGTCAAGGTTTAGGGTCAGGCCATCCACCAGACAAACAGATCACTATTCACCAACCCCTCTCCCTTCCCAAAGGGGAGGAGAAAGGGAATAAGGGAGAGACTTATGGATTGGAAAAGAATGTTAAAAGAGCTTTAATGGAAGTAGAAATATTAAAATGAAATATATACAAAACCAATACCAAACCCTTGCCCCCTTGTAATGGCAATTACATCACTGTCAAAACTGATGCTGTGGGGCAGGCACTGGGGAAGCCCCAGACCAGACCCAGCGTCAGATGGGAACCGGATTCACGAGTACACAGATTGTGATCAAAGGTAGAATTAAGAGTCCTCCTCGGACACTAGCCATTGAAGAAAAGAGCTTGACCCATCTTTATACTAACTGTGACATATATGGATGGAATACCTCAGTGGTCAGTTTAGCATCACCTGTCCTGTGTGCTCCTCCCCACAGCTGTGGCCTTTTACTTTCTGCACCCACAACCTAGGTGGTTTAATTTTCTTTTCCAACCCGTAAGTCCCTCTCCTGTATTCCCTATCTCTTCCCTTTGGGGAATCAGGTATTTTCAGAGAGCAACTGTCATTTATCTAATAGCTGTCCCAGCCCTAACTCTCGATAGAGAGGCAGAACAAAATGTTAAAGGAAAGATTTGGAATTCTAACTTCTACTCAAAAAAGTATAGTACATTAAAATTTAGGTTTGAATGTATTTTAAAAAGCCTTCAAGGCTATCAGTTTGTTACTCTAGAGTAATCGTCCTAACAGAACATGGAGAGAAAATAAAAGACTCTGGAATAAAGCTTAAGTCCTATTTTCAAAAAGCACCAACTGAAAAACCTTGGAAAAATCATATTTAGACCTTTCTGAAAATTGGAAATTATTGCAATGTATCTAGGCAATAGTTTGAATTTCTAGAGAACTGCCTGGTCTAATCAAAAGCTGGTTTTCACCACCCCCTTCCCTTTTCTATAGCTATGGCATGAGGAGTATGCTTCACAAAGGCCCTAGTGGCACTAATGATGCTATCACTCCTTTTTGCTGAGCTGTCATTTCTCCTAATTATCATTTATACTGGGTTCTGCTACTTTCTGATATTAATATTGCCACATATATACATTAATTGTTAGGCAACACTATGCAGTGCTTATGAATAAGAGAATTTCAGCCCCCTCGACTTCCCTGAAGCCTTGAAATGCTGATGGATGTCTTTAAAAAGGTCCCTACCTAATGCTCATTATCAGGGGAAGAGTTAGCTGTCCATAAAACCTTTAATTTTAAGCATGTAAATATCTATTGTTTGAGCAAAATGGATAACTGAGCACCTAATTAGTGAATACCTGCTTGCACACACCATTAGCCAATTTACAAGAACAGATGCTGTCATGAATACAGCAAAACTAGTTGCAGTGGCATATGATTTCCTTTCATAGGTGACTCCCTTTGACCTCTTAAGTTTCAAGCTGTTCTCCTTTTCCAGAGAAGATGGGGGGAGGGAAGGAAATTACACTGTCAAGTATTCCCTTTAGGGTTTTATACCAGAAGATAACAGAAATAGTGTAAAGGGTCTTAAATCTCTCTTAAAGGCTCTTAAATCCCTCACCCTTAGATCAAACCCACGCACTGGCTCCATTACCTTCATGATTTTAGTGTAACTGGACTAAGTACAGTTGCTCACCTTTTCTTTTTCACCTCTGTTTTAGTTAAATAAAAGGCCAGTTGCTTTAGCTACGAAGTAGTGTCATAACATTTCAGTAAACCCTATGTTTAACTCCTGCAATATATGTATTTTTATGACTGCTCATTTAAATACATAGGTCACCTTGTTACATACATATATGTCATTATACCTATAACGGTATAATTTAAGTATTTCTTCCTCTTGAATTGGGTTTAGGTTTTTTGCTTTGACCAACTCATATTCTACCAAGGAAGTCTGCTGACTATGCTTCCACAGGTTAATCTGATCAATCTCATTATTTGCCTTCAAAAGAGATCTCAGTTATTTCAGATAAGATCCCTCTATGCATTCAGATATTAGAGTACCTCTATACATCAGATACAAAGCTAAGGTGAGGAATGGAAGTTCCGCAAACCATGAAAGCTAAGTGGTTTGTTTGGGAAGCAGTACCTAGCACACAGATAAGGACCTGCCAATTCATAATTCTGGCACTTCAACCACCAGAGCCTGGTCCTATAGTCTTCTACTGCTCTTTACATTACAATCAGACTAATAGTTTACTAAAACACACACAGAAGTGTGCCAGTTCAGGTCACTGTTTCCCCATCACCAGAAGGAATGCTGCACAGGTAGACACAACCAGCAGGGTCACTGCTGTGGGGCAATTACCGATAAAGGCATCAGTAAAATCTTACTCTTAAAGAAAGAGAAAAATGGAAACTGGTACAATACAGGTGTTTTGCCTTTGTAACAGAGAGGTGAAATAGTAATTAGAAAACATCCTTCTACTTGAAGTTCTATGAAAGGCAAGATTTCTCTCAAAAAAAACCCAAACATCTTTCTACTTCAGCTTATTTTGAGCCTTTGCAATAACTGGATTCCTTACCTTATTATAATGGACTTATTAGTTTCCTGTCCCAAAAGTAGTGGGAAACATCTGTAGTATTTTGTGATTTTAAGAGTATAATAAACACAATATGCATCTCTCTGGGACAAGTTATTGTTTTTCAAAGCAAATTTTGTTTGTGAAGAGAGGTAAGGAGCCAAATTCTCTGTTAATTAGTGTGAAACAGAAGCAGAGCTTCCGTAACTTCAGGTAATACTATGACTCTCTCATTTTACTAATAAAAACCTTATCAATTCTAATTCTCTTTTCTACAGAGATTAATTTGATTCACTTGAAGACTAAGAAAAATAAGTCAGTTTATAATGTTACACACTGAAGGACCTTCTAAGTTTCTAGAACTACATTTTATTTTTTTTTGCAAAGCTTGATTCTAGCTTTACTTTCTGATTTACAGAACTAAAAGTTGCTTAAAGCAGTTTCCCAAATAGCTATCCTTCAACAATGCTGCTCTGAAGACCAGCTTGTAAAATAGAGAAATGTAAAGACTTATTTTGATTTAGTGCTATGTGGTGTGTTTGATTTAGAAAAAAAACATCTACAGAAAAAGAACTATATTGAAAAAAAAAAGGGGTAATAAGAGCTGGAGGCAGGGAATAAATACTCTCTGTAAACAAGTCACCAAATGCAGTTTTTATTCCGGGGGGGATTGAAGGGTGTGTGTGTGTGTGTGTCTTCTAATGTTATTAAACCAACTATCTTTCCTTTGTGAAACAAAGGAACATACCTATTTTGTGCTCAAGCAGGACAAGACCCTTCCCTTTCTATGGACCAACCAGGTAGCCTGCATTAGAAGCAATTCATAAGGAGAGATGTTGCTTGAAATAGCCCTTTTCCCACTTATCTAATCTAGACAATGTGTGAGGTGATAGTATTGATTCATTGTCATTTATTACTCAGATTTTAGGGTGTTCATTATAACCTGAAGTTTTGACATTTCACATTTTGGAAACAATAGTCTCTTAAAATACAAGACTTGCATAAAAATCTTGAAACCTCTGGACATTAATCTTCAGATCAAATTAACTTCCAAGTATAAAAGGCTATTCTGTCCCTTAAAAGGTGATTGTACTGCACTTGAGAAACAGTCTTTAGTAGGATATAAAGATATGCAAGCGCCAAGCACAGACATTTTCACTAGAAAGTCACCCTTTAACCATGAGCAAATGTATTCTTTATAAAGACAACCTGCACTGCATCTGCTAAGAACCAATAATGCAATTAGCAGCATCTTTGATATGCTAAAGCTGCCATTTAAACAGCTCTACTTACATACAACTGTTAGCAAAAACCTTTCATAGCCTAGCAATCAGTTTCAGTCACCTCATCATCTATTTTCATTGTCAGGCTGGGTTACTTAGTTTTTGAAAAGAAATTTTAAGTGTGTTTTAAGTCCTGGGAACAAAATGGTCACCACATAATGGACAGTATGCCAGTGTACTAATAATTTTCTGGCTTTCTACACTTTACCTCCAGCTGCTATTCAGCTCAACCACTTTGCAGTTACATAAGACCATAGCTTACCCGGCAAACAGCAAGTAGAAAATTGTTGCTGGACTAAAACTTTGCGGAACTCAATTAAAAGAAAAAAACCAAAACACTTTTCTGACATAACATTTCAGTGACCAGACTAGTAAGCATGAAAATAAGCTAATTCACCAGGCTTGACATTCCAGCTGAGTGTCTCTGAAGTTTGCAGTCATTTCCTTAATTTCCTCAGTTATTTGTTATTTTCATGTTGTAGTTCTGATAATTTCAGGATCATTTCTGTTGCTTTAACCGGAGATAAGATTTTCTGTTGATACATTTTCACTTAGCTTCCTCATTAAAAAAAGGGGAAAAAAGATCCTGAAGAAATGCCATTAAAAGCCTCTTTTCAAAAACCAGTCCAAAACTGTGTTAAAACACGGAAAGCTATACTTTAGTTGTGCTGGTGCCTCACTCAAGGCGTTAAGTCGCTGGGAGGTGGCCAATACATGACTTAAATTACTTTTTGAAGTATTCATATTTTTTTTCCTGCAGGAAAATAGCAGTTTTTTGAATGCTACTCCCATATTTTTTTTCCACAACATATGAGAATATGTCCTTATCTGCACTGTTATGACTGTTACATTATGCAGTACATGGCAAAGAAGAGAGTCTATTTAGAAACTTTAATACCCGGAAGTCAGGAAAAGCCAGTATTACATGGTGATATGCTAAGGCCTGGATAACAGGCACAAGCCTAACATTGACCTCTAGATGAACCCCATAATGGTATATTTTATAATCAGTAATTGAACTTTATTTTGTCTAACCACCTAAAAAACATTATGTTAGGACTGGTATAATGCTTATGCTATAACAATTTGTGCTTATCAAGAGATACATAGTTAGAGCTAAAATAGATGGTGAAACCAAACAACATCCAGCCTGTTGAAAGATTTGACCTTGTGGTTAGAGCTAAAATAGGTAATGAAACCAGACATCTAGAGATCAGACCATGCTGAGAAATATGTGGTTAAAGAAAAAAAAAAATATAAGAAAACTCCTTTGGGTCTTGTCCCACACCCTGGCCAGGCTTTGGGTGACATGTAGTAGTGAGGATGATACCAGGTGTTTCCGCATAAAGAAACATGCAAGTCATTCTGACTTGCTGAATTTGGTAATTGAGTGTTATAAAAGCTGTACCCTCTTGTAGTGACTTCGGAGACCTCACCTAAAAGTGGACACACTGTGTAGGACCTCCCAGTTGACAGGTTAGGTTCTCCAGATCCTCACTACAACTGGGGCTCCCCAGAAACTGCAGGTCTGAATGATGGTAACATTAATAGGGCAACTGGTGATGTATATTTCTTGATCACTATAGCTTTCTTTGTGTAGTAATGATTAGGTACATTACCTTGCTTATTATCCCCGCTGCTTATAAGAGAGTATAATAAGCTTATCTTTTTGTAACTAAGTGCCTTATTTCACTTCTGTATCTTTTGGAGATAAACAGTAAAATAAGCCTGGGGTTTTTTTGGTGCCTGTGTCCCTTCTGTTGACCCCATCAATTAGCAAAACACATGGTTTTCTTGGAATTCTAACCCTGCTGTGAGGCAACATTCAACATGCTATAATCATGGAAGGTACATGTTACCTTCACTGGGATTCCCACAATGGCTAATGCAGGTTCTCTTGAGACATTTTAGGGAAACCAGAAAAAAATCCATTTGTTGCCCCCCCTTTGATTCCTGCAAAGCTTTGCTTACACTAGGTCATCTTTCCTTCCAGTATCAGCTGTGGGCTTCTAGGCCTCTGAGTGTAACAGAACAGCAAAATTAAAATATAATTGAAATAAACCAGAGAAAACTTATCCTCTCATGGTAACAGTGTGATTAAAGGATTTAATTGAATTATAGAGGCTTAGATAGCATGAAATGAAAGCAGAAATACATCAAAACCCACTGTTTCATGCAGAAAAATCATAAAACTGTGTAATGGTCCACAAGAAAATATTTATGCACGAATAGATGAGAGAGGACTTAGAAATAGCTACAAGGCATGAAGGATATAAACTGTAATAAAAAAAAGGATAAACTCCGCAGGGCTGATAAAGAATAAATATAAAAATATTAACCCACAAATAACTGACACACCTATCACTTGTTCTTTCAAAAATAAAGGTTTTTATCTTAAAAATGTTAAACTTAACGATGATTCAATGATGAAACAGCCTGATATTTAAATTATTACTTCTGAATATTAAAATAAAATGTAATTTCCTGTATCCAAAGCTGAAAACACTATCTCTACAATCTACTTCATATTTCAATTAATATCTTCAAAACACATTAGTGGTTCTAATAAAGCTCCAAAGGAAACATATTACAATATATTTTACTTTGCATTTTTGTAAAACTAATCTACTGATAACTGTTAAGCCCCTCTCCTCATTTAAATCTCCATCTATAAAGGTATGCATAATGACCAAATAATATCAAAAGAAAGCACCATCTCTATCTGTGGCCCATTGTATCAAACTGCACCTACAAACCACTGAACTTTCTGCCAATGTTCTGAAAGACGGGCTGCTGATGAATACAATTACCACAGGCTTATATATTGTAAGTTAAGATAAAAATACATCAAATTCTATAAACAGCCATGCTTACAACTATGTCGGTTTCCCAAGAGTAGTTGACTGGAGCGATGCTATTCACATGTATGAAGTATGTTTATAATCAAGTGTAGCATTGAGGTCTGAGGTCAGCCTGCATACTATTTTGTACAATGTTAAAAGTCCCTTTGATGTATGCCTAACAGCCTATTTTTAAATCATAGATTCATAGCATGGTTTGGGTTGGAAGGGACCTTAAAAATCACCTAATTCCAAACCCTGTCATGGGCAGGGATGCCTCCCACTACATCAGGCTGCTCAAAGCCCCATCCAACCTGGCTTTGAAAGCTTCCAAGGACAGGGCATCCCCAGCTTCTCTGAGCAACCTCTGCCAGTGTCTCACCACTCTCATAGTAAAATTTTCTCTTAATACCTAATCTAAATCTACCCTCTTCAGTTTAAATCTATTACACCTTTACCTATCCTGATGAAGAGTCCCCACGTTACCTGTAGGTCCCCTTTAAGTACTGGAAGGCTGCTGTAAGGTCTCCCTGGAGTCTTCTCTTCTCCAGGCTGAACAACCCCAACTCTCCTAGCCTGTCCTCATAGAGGAGGTGTCCCCTGATCATCTTCATGGCTCTCATTTGGACCCACTCAGGCAGGTCCATGTCTTCCTTACACTGGGGGCCTCAAGACAGAAAGTTTCCTGCTAGTTACTGTCTTTAATATCTTTAAAAGATGCATCTTTTAATTTTCATCCAGAAAATCAACAATTATTTTTTATTTTTCTTGGTTTTGTTGAACTACACTAAAAGGTGACTCAGTCCATGTTGCCTGTCCAAAACTAGTTCTAGATTTCTTGAGCGATCATTGTGAACTGAAGACTGGGCTTTAACTATAGCTTTTAAAGGAATTTAATTGGAAGGTAGGTCATTACATACCATACCTGACTAGACAGGAAGGGAGTCCTTTTTTATCCTCAAATGAGTCAAGGCCATTAGACTGCTGTTTACTGTGCAGGCAAGGGGAAAAAAAGAAAGAATAATTGAGTCGCACAGAAATAAACTATCCTTTTGAGTCTCCAATTACAAGTAATGGTGTTTCATTAAATCAACAGCTCATTTCTGCACTTACCTATATCAAATTAGATATTCATTCAGTTTACCTACTCTGCAACAGCATTGCCTTAAATAATCTCCATATTCATATTAAGCTGGATAATTTTATGGTTGTAATATTTGTATCTCTTAAGAGATGGGATAATCAAATGTCATGCTGCAGTCTATAAAGGAATTGCCATGGGGAGTCCCTCCCACCACTGTAGTCAGCATTGCACAGCAAGGTAGGTACATCCTTCTCCCTGTATTGTCTGCTATTAGCCATGGCAGGTGGCAAGATACATCATTTAGTAGGCATTTAAGCACACAAGATTCCACATAATGTCACATTAGGACATGCTTTTCAGATGACTCCTGGAGGAACTGAAGGCTGGCCAAAAAAGAAAAAACCAAACAAACACACCACAAAAAACAACTGTGATGAAAAAAATAACATTCTGACTATGTTCAGGCCACATTAGCAGCACAAAAGGGTGAGTTCACACTTCATCTTTTCCAAATGAATTGAATTCACATATGACTTTCAGCTTTTCAGTAGAATTTTATCTGTTTGCTTTGTCTTAAAGCACGTTAGAGCTGACCTATTCAGGTGTATTACTTCCCCCTTTGATGAAGTCTTAGTCACTGGTTCTACACCACTGTTTTAACTAGACATTATCCTCTGTATAGAGATACAGTTAAAAAACCCAACCCCTCCATATTCTTGCTTATATATTATTTATTCCTAGAAAAGCATTACGACTACAAACAGCAAGTCTGGAGGTAAGTAAGCAAGTAATTTCAGAAAGGGGTGTGACCATATTCAGATTTTAAAGTTCTTTATGATCCATGCTACTGTTATTTCAAATTGAAGTTAATTAGTTGTTCCCTCATAGCCCAGAAACAAAATCAGGTCACCTGTGGGAATACTGGGAGGTATAATTTGTTTTATTGATTACTATTTCCTGGTCTCATACAAGGCATAAGAAAGTATTTGTGACCATGTACCAGGCAAACTCAAAGCAACATGTAACAATTTTTTGAGGGACATGTTCTTTTCTGTATCTCCTGCTACTTAAAAATAGAACTGGTATCAAAGATCCTGTACGCTGAGTTAAAATCTGTTTCTACTTTGATTCAAGGCAGTACTTCTATAAGGGCCAAGCTGCATGCACACAGCTAAGGAAGTGCTGTCACATTTTTGTGGTTAACCTCAGCCACTTCCTTCATTTTCTTTGTAGGGCTGGATAGAAAGTGCTGCATCTCTTCATCAACTTTTCAATTTCTTCAAATTCTTCTCCCTAACCTAAGGCCCGACAAAAGTGGAAAAATGGGGTAAAAGAAACCAAAATGGTTCAAGGGGTAGAATGAGTGAAGAAAACAGTGCAATTCAATGTAAAATGACTATTAAACTTAATGAAACAACACTATAATTTACTTCAGTAAAAATAATACAATATAAAGTTGGAACTAGACATTAGTATATTATTCTTCAGTACCTTACTCATTACTTACAGTATCTTACTTACATTACTGCTTTTATGCCCACATAGAAGTAATGAATGCTTAGACCATACATGTATGTGCACCCAAATATTTTTCCCCAAATATTTCCCTAAATCAGTTGTAGTCTGTGCACATTATTACATACCAAACACATAGTAGTCAGATGTTCTTCGTGCAACTGAGAATCATTTAGCTGTGCTTCCACTTCTAATTTATCATTTACTTTAGTTTAAAGCTTAAAATGAAGTAGCTTTGGTACCTCTCTTTAGAGCATCAGCTACACCTGAACATCAGGACAGTGTTTTCACAAGATGGCTCTTCTGACTAGAAAATATGGAAAATTTTAGTAATACTTTCAGCTGATAGGAATGTAACATATGACCATAGTATATTTAACTTGCACACTCAAATTTGATCAGAAAGAAGAAACCCTAGGTCTTCACTAGAACAAAAACTAAACCAAAACACCCTCTAATAGATTAAAAAAACCGTTTCAAATAAAAACATGGTTCAGTGTTGCCCAAGGCTCCTAGGTAGCACAGCTGCCTTAAGATCTTTTTCCTCAGAACCCTGAAGAACACAGTATTAACATTATCAACACTGCATCTGTGTCCCTAAGCACAGGGATCCAGCACACGATTTATGTCCAAATGAATCTCATCAGGCATTAACATCATGACTTAATGGCTGAGTGGGTTCTACCTGTGAAATCTCCTTGTCTCCTTCTCTGTATACAGTTTAAAAATAACTTGTTTGACTTTAGGATAGAGGTGTGACCAATGTAAGCCCGGGCTGATTTCACTTGAGAGCAAGCAATTAGAAGTAACCTCAGGCTCTCAGCTCTCTAACTGCAGCTACTAGTTTCTTTTTCTCATGGTGACATCTCCAGTGCCCCATGATTTATAGAATTTCTTTGGAGTTAGCAAGTTGAAGTGGTGATGCATGGCTTTGGTGGGGCTTGTTTTTATTGTTGTTGTTGCACTTCTTCAAAGTGAAAATTCAGGATGATGTTGTGCTCCTAAAAACTGTCGCCTGATTTGTCAGTGTTGTCTGCACCCAACTTTCACCCCCTGAAGCTCAAATTTGCTCCAGCTGTTTTGTTCTCCTCAGGTCTACGGTTCCTATAGCGTTACATAATTCAAGCATCACGTACGATGTTAGATGGGTGCAGATACACGCCACAAGCCCAGGGCACTGGCTAGAGAGTACTGCACAAAGTACAGATCTTTTTCAAGTTGGCCCATGTGACTGGGATCTCAGAATAACCTTTGCAGAAACTAAAGGGAGTCATGGAAAAATGGCAAGGAAAATAGACACAAAAACCTATGTACCTCTTAGCTAACCCTTAGCCTAGTGAGCCTCTGATATAACACAGGGTTTGAAAAAAAAAAATAATCTCTCATTCAAGAAGGATTTAAATAAGCTCAGTAAATATTGAAGTAGAGGTTGGAAAGAATAAACCCAATTGTATTGCACTCTGACTTGCAATCATTCCAGTCACATAGCTTTGTGGCTACTTACCCTCTCAGCATCCTCCTGAACAAAATAACACTGGACTTTCCCATTCATCACTTTCAGCCTTGTGTGGTAGCTTCTCACTGCTGTTGGAAGTGCAACTTTCCTTACAATACATTCACATTTGGATTGTATTAAAACTTTTCAAAATAGTTTTGTCTTTTCAAACTTCTTTAAAGTATCAGCAGGCTGCTTTGGGTTAATAAAATATTAATTTTTTTCCTCTTCTCTAGCTGCTTGAGTTCCAGCAGGCCTGGTCAGGCACTGTAGCTCCTTTGTGCCAGTTGTGACTCTAGGAAAGACATGCAGGCACAGAGATAAGGACTTACTCCCAAAGAAGCACTAGGTTGATTAGAGAAGGAATGAGTGTTTTCCAGAACTATGCAAATAGTTCATTAAGCAAAGAAGCTTGAAGCCCAGAAAAAAAAACCAACTGGAGAGCAAAAATTTAACACAGGATTACTCGTTGTTCAAGAGGTGTCTGGAGAGGCATCAAAGCTCAGTTGTCTCATTCTTAAACTACAAGCTGGAGAATTCCCTGTTAAGCTCTGTGAAGGTCTTGCTTAGATCGCAAGGTTATGCGGCTCATCCATAGCTTTGATTTATGGTGTCAGGAGTTAACCTGACATTCCTCAGACAATTTGTGTTACTTGAATTAGTTTAAGATGAATAATCAAAATTTCTTCTTCATTTTAAGGGTGTTGGTGAACTTCATATCAAATAAAACATTTTTGTACTGCACTTCTCAATACAAGTCCATCATTTGCCTCATTTCAAATCTGATGCCCCAGAAGTAGCCTGACAGTTTTGAAACTGAATGTGACTCATTACAGAAAATTGCAAATATGCCAATGACTGAAAGCATTTGAATTTTTATTGTGATAGAAACTTACTTGGCAATGGTGCTGATTTATAACATCTAAGAAAAACTTTACATTTTCCAGGGGAAAGGCCTACAATATTATGCATGCTGGACTCAGTAATTCTATCTCACTAAACTTATTAATTCAGTTATTATTTATGAAGTAATGCGCTAAAATGACTGTTCCCACATAATTACCCTTGCCAAAACAGTCTCCTGAAAAACAGGTTCTTACTCTAGCAGCTTGATCCAAACAGCAGCTCGATCCAAACAGCAGCTCCTCCCACTAGATAAAACCCAGAATAGAGCAACTGTCCTGCAAACGTACAGGTGTAATGCTGCAAGCTTGTCCATGGCATTTGAAGCCACTCATTTGCAATGTATGCCATTAGATGGACTTAAACCTAGAAACACTGATTATAATTCCAGCATTCTTCTGTATATAGCCACAGGAAAACACTAAAGTCATCACAGATGAGCCAGAAAAATTTTCATAGAGGAAGCAGGGCAAAGTTCCCCAGAAAAGTATAACTGTATTGTTAATATATTTATCACTGAGGTCAGTTCAACCTTTTTGCTAACCTATATGCATTTTTGAGAATAAATTAATGTTACTCTGCCTTGTGGCTGCTGTTCCTTCTAGCAGTCACACAGCAGACATTTTGGAAGAGGATGCTCTGAAATTCATGCTCCCTGTGGTAGGGGATTCCCCTCTGGAGGGGCTGAGGGATGCCACAGCATTGAGGAAGTGAACTCTGACAGTGCTCAGCTGCTTCAGCTCCTCTACTTTTACCACTTCTCCATTAGGGGTGCACCAAAAGCCACAAGCCAGGAGAGCACCTTTTGTGCCCAGCTCTTCTGGTCCTGGCTTCCTACCTCCTTTTCAGCTGAGGTTCAGAGAAGAAGTCCTGCAGCAGCTGACTGCCCCTTGGCCTCCTCTCCTTCCTCAGGGAAGCCAGGCTGCTCCCATGCCCTGGCCCTCACCCTGCTGTGGGTTCAGATGTAGGAAGTCCCTCTGAAAGGAGTTCCCAGGAACTCCCTTCCTGTTGTAAGGAGCTGGGATTGTAGCTATATTGCCAAATTCAATGCTGTTACTTTAGCAGCTTAAAAATGCAATTAAATAATCTAAGTCATTGTATTTGTCCAAGACCAGTGTAAAGGGAAAGGAGTGGCATAAATAATGCCAAGAAGTTAGCATGCTAATATTCTTTCTTAACCTAAAATTTTGTCTTTGATATAGGTAGATGTATCATTAAAAAACCCACACTGAAATTTAGCAGCATCCTTTAAAATGGGATATCACCTAGTCCTGCTGCAGGCTCTCCTGCTAACTAGCAGAGCAGGGGGAACATCCCTTGGTGGAGAATTGTTTTATAGACTTGAGACAGATAATCCTAAAGCAGAAAGCTTGTTAGGAATCAAAAGGACAATTTAGAGCCTTTGATTATTTCTTTTTGGATTTTGTGATTTTCAGATGCTCATTTATATTATAAAGGAAGCCAAAGAGAATTTTTTTTAAAGGATAAGTAACTAGTAACAGGAGTAGGTACTGCAGAAGTGCTGCGTGGGAAACTATTTTCTTTCATAATTGTTCCCTTTTCCTTTTGTTTAAATACAAGCCATTGCAGATGAAACGGTACCTCTGCTTTCTGCAGTTTAAACTTTGTGCACTAATGAATCTAAGTGTCACAGCAGACTCTAATGAGCATCACTCGCTTTCATTTAACTCTATAGCTTGCCGTTACACGCTTTAAAAGATCTGTTAGTTTATTCATAGCAATCACTAGATATTCTTTCATTAGATAGATACTCCTTTTCCCTGTTGTGCCTTTGATTCTTATGTGAACTATGAAATGTAAATACTGGCCTCAAAACCCAGGGCAAAAATGCCTCCAATCCTATCTGAAATGCAGTCTCTTGTATTGTAAACAACCTTAAAGATCTGTGCACAAAACCCATGAAATTTTCTTCATTTATGAAAGAATGAGAGGAAGAAAAAAAAAGTCAAGAAGGTGGCTCTGTATAACCCTCTTGTCTGATTTCCTTTAACTGAATTTCTTGTAGTTAATTTAAGCAGCAGGACTGCTATTATAAAAGCATCCATAAGCAACTATAAAGAATTGCCATATTCCCACCCAGGTTCTTAACACAAATTTTAAACCCAGAAACAAACTTATTTAAATAAGTACTACTTCATACAAAACCCCCACATCTTTACAGAACAACCATTTCTATAAACCAAGTGTCATTTTTTCATACTATTTTATCTCATATCTGTGCCTGATTTAGGGTGAACAGCCTCTAATTAAGATAAATGTAGCCATTGTTTGTATTTAAATCTTGCTATTCTGTTACTTCACATATTGAAGACTGAAGAAGATGCATTTAATTTACTTGACAGTCACATCATCCTTGTACATAATCTGCCACAGATACCACATCCTAGAGCTTTAAGCCACCTCAACTAATTTTTTACTTTCAAGATCTTGCCAATAAACATTTGACTAAATGCTATTTGTGGTTTATTATGCTGTTTTAGTTCTACTACATAGGCATGCTCTGAGTACAAGAAGACCCTCAAAAGCACAAGAACTTTTTTTTTTTTCAATAAGATTAGAGAATCTGAAGGCTAATAATGGAGATTATCTTCAGTTCTAACAACTCTTAAAATAAAGAATACAACATCTTTTTTCTGTCCCTAACTAATAAGAGAGGCAGTTTCTCATTTCACTTCCATCCATGTGGCCTTACTGGCCTAGACTGCCGTAATTATTCCTGAAACTTTTTCCCTACTATGCTTGCCTGGGTGAATATGTACATAAAATATACTGAGTATCAGTGCCCTGTAGATAATTTTTTTGTATAAATAACCAATGTCTTCTGATGATTGCACCATCACATAGGGATTCTGCTACACAAAGATTAATGGCTTAAGAAGAAAGTGTAATTCCTTAAGAACCCAATATAACTGATAAAGGAACTGTTTATATAATAGTCACATCTGTAAAGTACATTACCACATTCTCACCATGGGAATGAGCAACAGGGAAGGAAGGGCTTGTTGAAAACATCAGTTCATGATACTTTGGATGTAAGAAATGCAAAAACTCATCTCCAAACCTATAAAATATCCACAGAAATATTTTTTAAAAATTACACCATCTGTGAATGTATGTGCACTACAAAACAACAGATTGGTGGAGTTTTTATGAGGCACTCCTCAAAAAATTCACCCTTCTTTCAGAGATAAAAAAAATCAGCTGTTTCCTCAGGGGTGCTAAAGAGTTGAAAAGATCATTGGTGAAAGCCTCTCTTCCACTTGAGTTGCACACAAAATGATCTTATCTCTGTTTTGACATCAGTATCTGCTCTAAGACTACTTTTCATTCAGGCCCATGTTCAGTTATTAGAAATTCTTAAGATTTCTTATATGGTATAAGTAAAAATAACTTAGGAAGAAAAAGCTTCATACCATAAAACCACCTGCTCATATGAGGTTTGATCAGACTTTCCAACAAAGCCAAGCACCATGAGTATCTCTGTAAAGCTTCCCTTTACAGCGTCCTTTCAGTTTTCTCATTTTAAGCCAAATTTTCATTCTGTTCAAAAATTGTTAGCTCAAACTTCACATGTAATTAAAAAAAAGTAAACAAGAAGAGTACATATATTCCAGACTAGGAAGAAATTAGGAAAGAAAATACACTTGCCTCCGATGAAGCCTTCGTTATTTATATATCCTTTCACAGACAGTCTGCAATAAGACCCACAAATCAAGCTATAACACATCCAAGGCTGAGGAAGCCAGTAAGTCTTTTTCAGTGTTGTGTTTTGCCTTTTTTATCTGAAAAAGACTTTGGAATTAGAAGGTGACTTGGCAATTTCTACACTTCCATCTTGTCTACTATCATACACAAACTTATTTCTTTCATATAAAGCTGCTGAGTGTCCGAAGAATCCATTTCTTTCACGGAGTTTTCCATTACCTCCATATAATGGAGGTAATGGAAAATAGTAGTAGTAATATATAAAATAGAATAGTAGATATGCTAATTTATTTTTTTTTTCTTTGCCTGATGGCACGATTAGAAGTTCAGGAATTTTTTCAATTATACAAGAAGACCCTCAGAAAGTTCCTTTCACATTGTCTATGTGTATAATTTGTTAGCAAAAATAGTTCTACTCTCTATAAAGGCAAATTATCAAAGCTTTCCTATGATCAATTACAAAGTAAAACTGAAAGAATTATACAGAAAACTAAAGAACAAATACTAAAAGCAATCCATGTGGTTGTCACATTGCTGAGAGTACAAGTGATTTTGAAAAACTTTAGTAGAAAATAGTGAACAAAGCTGTAAATGTTAAATCATCTTAATTATTCCAGAATTGTATTCACTTCTAATTTACATTAGCATGCAAATAAATCAAGTCTTTTTTTTCCTAGCAACCTTTTACACAAGTTAATTGATGGTTTGCCCTTGGGCTCTTTTGCCTTAGGAAGGATGGGAGTTTTGCATTTTAGTTTAAAGGCAGAGTATCAACATTAAAGTATCTTACCCTTCCAATTGCATTGGGTACTTAAAGTTATAGGAAGATAGGAAAAAATATTCCATATTGTATACAGAAAATGTAGCATCTTGCAAGATAATATTTTAGAAAGGTTTTTGAACAGCAAAAAATTCTGAAAATATTTTAAATAAAGCATTCTTTAATGTAATCTCCACTTCCTTCCTTCCTTCCACAACACTCTTCTTCTCATCTATTACTCTATTGCCCCTGTACTAAGTGGGAAAAGATTAGTAGATCAATGCAGAATAGTGGAAAACCAAGATAATTGTACTACATTTTTGAAGAGATAATGAGATTTTGATCATGACAACTTTGCTACACCCTCCCCTCCCCCCCCCACTGGCTACATTAAGTCTAAAGTAATCTCAAAACTACCAATTTGATACTTACCTAAACTGCTACCATCAAAAGAAAGCACTCTGACAGAACTACAGAAGTGCCAACCAACCAGTCTTTGTTCTCACACATCTATTTCCCTGACACCCAGAATCCATCACAGCTCATAAACTGGTAATCCATCAACATTTAAAGGTAAAATAAGCAGTCTGGTAAGGGGAGGAGGTGGGAGGGGAGAGATAAATCACCCACAGGCTTACTTACACCTGTGATCTAAGCCCTTTTTTGCAGGCAAGGGTGTACCCAAGGGGCTTAACATCTAATTAGGCTCTCTGCTCATTTAGTGAGGGGGTTCTAGTGAAACAAGAATTATGCTCTTAAGCTATTTTGTGTTCTCAAAGGAATAAACTGCAGGCTAAAAGTCATGTATTGGGCCTTCAGGAAGGAAAGTCCACACACATGTGAAAAATAGCCCTTAGTTCTCATATCAGTTACATCCTCACATGAGGAAGTTTGGCCTAACATAAGAGAACACAAACTCTTTCAGAACAGTGAAAAATCTATGGTGTTAAATAAAGACATGCTAACTCAGGCCAGAGGAGAACTTCAGTGAAATATATTCATTTAGTTCAATTACTTTTATTATATGTTTCATGATAGTCCATAATAAAGGAATAGTATCTATGCAGTAGCATGATTTTCAATTGCATTTATAATAAATTTATAAAAAATATTAATATCAGAATATCAATTTTTTTGAAAGAGAGATGGGCCCCTTAAGAGGTTAAAACACATTTCATTATTTCCTGGTCAGTTCAGACCAGAGGTAAACTATAGTTAATACGAAATGCTACTCATTGACCATTGTAAAATGAGTTGTCAGTCTCAGGCCTGATCCTAATGAACAGACATGTACCTCACAAAATCATCTGTAGTAATTGCTCCCCTGGGCCTTGATCTTGCAGATGTCTTCACAGTTTTATGCACATGAGCAACATCAGTGACTCAAAGACTTTCTGGTTATAGCCATGTATTCAGAGGAACATCTCATATTCATGAAGATTAGTATATGTGTCAGCATTTGCAGTGTCAGAATACAGGCTGACAGCCTTGGTAGAATCATCAGAAAGGGAGGGAAGATAAAAATTAACCTATCCATTTGATTATTTGTGTGGGACATCTAATTTTTAATGGAGAGGCACTCAACAAGTCTGTGTCTGGCTACATGTCAGCAGCCTGCCATTGCACTGTCCCTGTTCTGTGGATGAAATGTGGAAGACTTCTTTATGCTTTAAAACCAGACAATGTAAATTCTTATTTTTATACAAAAGAAAATTGTATAAAATGATAAATAATTTTATGATTAGAAAGGCTATATTTTTAAAAGTGAATTGCTCAATGCAAGTTTCAATGCTTCATCTCACCACTCATTCCCAAGACATGTGACAGAATCATTTAGCATTTCATTAACTCATGGAGAGTGTAATAATGATGCCTCTTATCAAAGTCAGATGGACCAATAAGTGAAAACTCCTCACATATGTATGAATAATGATTAATGAGCATTGGAGCAATAAACAGATCGCATTGCTCTGTGCAAGCCACAGGAGCAAGACAACCATTTTGTCACCATATCTGTATGTACATGAACATATAAAAATCCATGTAGATAATCCTTAGGAAACTACAACATATTCTACTGCAACTGCTCTGCTTTTGTAGTTTATAGACAGCCAACTAGATGAGATTATTACAACCTATGGGCAAACCAGAGATGGTTGTGCTTTGCTAGTGCTAAAGCAACAGCATTACTGCCAGATTTTATTTTTTGTTCCTTCCTTCTGCATACAGACATCTCTTACACAAATTACAATAATCTACCGCTCAAAAAAAATGAAAGAATGATTTTTCAAAAGAACCTTATCTCCTACACAACTCTCAAAAAGGTGTAAAGCTTTTTTTTTTTTTCATGGATATATAATTGTTGTGCTTGATGATCTTAAAGGTGTCTTTCTAACAAAATGATTCTATGATTCTACATTTCTTACAAGTCATGCACAGTTACATTAGAGGTTCATTATATAGCTCATCAGATTCTCATCTCCTGCTACAGAGATAAACCCAGCTTTTTGAAGACTATCCAGCAGAGCATAAAAAAACTCTTCTCTTTTAAGAGTACCTGAAAGAAGAATTTGCAAAATCAATGATGTTATGCGTGATATCATTTTTTAACAAGACTACCTCATCTACAGCTGCCCAGATACACTCATAGCTTCTGAATCTGTCAATGACTTCTTGCTTTACATGTTTCCAAGCCACATGTGATATAGCCATGCAAGTATTAAAAATAAAAACTGTATGGGGTAAGACTAAAGGATCATTTAGTCTGTAATCTGTCCTCGATAGTGGCTGAAGAGGGTTGAAAAGGTAAAATATATGGTGGTAATTCTGCAATACACCCACCTATTTTCCAGAGTCCTGCAGCAAAGGACTTTCTCAAACAGAAAAAGTAATTTGTAAACAGCTTGTAAATCAGAATACAGGCTAGGAAATTTGGTACTGATGTACTTCTATAAAGGTTTTTTACTGGAAGAAATCACTCTGATGTTGTAAATGCCTCTTTAGATGACTGCAAAATATTTGTACCCAAGGTCATGAAGTCAGGACAACTTGAAGGTGGATAAACCCATCCTTCTGAAATCCCCATGTAAAGTTACTCCATGTAAGTTACCCTTGATGGATTTTTCTTCTATGAATGTGTTGATTTTCTTCAGTACCTATGTAAACTTTTGGAATCCCTCAAATATATAGCAATGATTTTCTCAAAGTAATTTCTACTTTCTGATGAAACACCTCTTCCTGTTGTTGGGGGTTTTTTTTCATTTTTGTTTTTTTGCTTGCTTGTTTGTTTGTTTTTCTGTCACTTGATAATTTAATTTCTTAGTTATATTGAATAATAATTACTTCCCTATTCATCATTATCATGTTGCTCATAATTTAATATACCTCTGTTACCCAGCTGTCTTGTCTTTCTGAGGCTAAGGAGTCCTACCTTGCTTAGTTGCTTTTCATATATCATTCAAAACTCTTCACCCTTTCTAGTTAACATATTAATGTGTTAAGTGTGGTTTTTAATTGGAGGCACATTACTAATTTTAATTATTGACTCAATGTATCTAGGATTTCGACCTTTGAATTTTCTTTACTTCTTAGAGAAGCAATTTTACATTTTATGTTTATATATTCAGAGTAGGATGAGTAAAAAAACCAAGAATTCGTAACATCAAGAGAAAAAAACCCCAAAACTTGCAGAGGTGAACTCAAATGAACTGTGTAGCATGAGTTATACTGTGATGAAAAAAGATCAGATGATGCATGTGCTTCTTCCCTAGATGCAAAAATAAGTCTCATATCTTAATCATATGATAATTTATGATTTAGTTTTGAGTGGAAGCTTGTGTTTTTCTTCTTCCACGCTTTGTACATTTTCACAGCATTTTGCTGATTGTATCAGAAAATATTACTATCCCTTATGAGGCAGATGCATTACACAAACCACCAATCGAAGAACCAAGTAGTTTGGTTTAGCTTCCCTTTTGACTGAATTTAAAGAATAACTTGTTATTTTGAGGACTCAGCTGTCTGACTGATCTTCAGCATCATTACTGACTCTTAAACAGCCGTGCCTTGGAACCTGGCCAGCGGGGTTCAGTATCCCACTAAAGAAGCACAAAATAGCAAAACACAGTAATGCATTAACAGAAGTACAGAACATGCTATTTACGTGGCACGTTCTCAGACACAATGTTTTACGTTTTCTGATAGATAAAATATCTAATATGTCTAAGAAAACAAGGGGTTGTTTCCCCTATGATGGCAATACATTTAACGTTCATAAAATACCATGAATATTGCAAGCAATAAAAATAGCAATAATAATAATGATAGCACTGATTATGAACATTTTTACTGGAAAAAGTCATTGAAGAAAAGCAAGGCATGGAGAAGGACAATGTTAGCAAGCAAAAAAATTAAACCATTTGAAATTACTGAAAAAAAGTCACCAAAAATTGGTGAATCTCTGGTTCCTCTGTAGTCTATTGGAGATTAGCCATTGGCTTGCACAGGGTCAGGAATTCATCCAGTGAAAGTTAGAAACACTTGAGAAATGCATAAAGCATCCATTCCACTGCATGAGAGCTTTGGAATTTCAGAGGATGGGTTTATCCTCTTTCAAGCTGTTCTGGTTTTATGCCCTCAGGGACAGACAGGTTACAGTGATCTAAGAGGGTGTTTTCGATATCAAAGTGATTTATTCCAGTAAGAAAACTTTAGAACTACTTCAGTACAAAAATTCATTTTGGACATACTCTTGCTATATGTAACTACAATATACTTATTACTAGGAGAAACCAACCAAAAAAAAAAAGGTTTTCTCTTTTTCACGTTTATCTATTTTGCACACTTTGCAATACAGTGTAAATAGCCTCTATACAATTTTGCTGATGGCTAACCACATTTTCTGTTTAAACATTTCACTAGGAACACCAATTCATTAGGAACATATTTTACTATTTTATTAGGATAGATCCTAAAAATTTTAATTAAGGGTTGGTCCTTTCTGTTCTAATCACTGTATCCTCACTCATACAGAGCTCCAAAAAATGTATGTACATGATGTTCACCAGCTTCTGAATGAGACCACTTATCAGTAATGGAAACTGATGTGATACATAGCATTTTATCTCTATTTCACTTGTCATTATAATAAGGCCTTTGTGACAAATTGAAAACAACATTTCCATAATCCCATGCACTTATGTTCAGGCTCAGCTTTGTTATATCTGATCTAGTGAACTGTTCAAGAATTGCTGAGCAAAGGCTTTAATATCAGACCATGATTTGTGTTTCCTACCTTCATGGTACATGACAACAGGTAAAAGGTAACCTATGTGCTTGATGTTTTGATACTCTCAGTCTGAAGATAAATTGATGCAGATTAAGTAACTTTATAGGGCTGTAAATGCTAAACAAATACAGAGGAAGAAATAGCAGTAGTCTGGCAGGAAAGCTTAATGAGGAGGCAAAAAAAAATTTAGTAGGAATGAGACTTTCCCCTACAAGACTGAACATTGACTGCTGCTCTATCTTTTTTATTGCTTTTTTTATTGCATCCTACTGATGATTCTGATGAATTCCAGAAGAATTTACTAGATCAGGCACAGTACAATATGAACCTGGCTACATGATACACAGAGGACCACCAACAGATGTGTTGGGACTCCCTGGGAGCCCCCTTTTGAAGAGAATACATGACTTCAGCTGAAAAAGAGACCAGAACTGGTTTTGTGCCCAGCTAAACAACCTACTGGAACCAAGCACACTGGGAAGAGCACTGAAGAACTTCCTGATAATGCCTCTCCATAACTGATGAACATCAATAAACTGTGTCTTAGGCCTACCTGGCGTACAAGCATTACATCCAACAGTCCATCGAAGTTTTTGCATATATTGGGGCATTATATACTTTTGTTACTTCAGCTAATGAAAACTGACTGCTGGCCGTACCCATCTGGAAGTAAAAAAAAAATAAATCTCTAAGCATGCAGAGTTAGGCTATGTATTCTCTACATCACTTATTAGTTATGCTTTTCATAGTCCTAATCAAAAACTAATTTGATCTGTGATCAGATTGAAAACTCATCTGTGTTAAATTGTCATTTTATATTTAAATTGGATATCAACAACAACAGCAAAGGTATTTGTTAATGAAGAGGCAGAAAGAAAGAGGAAAGAGCTATTTACTCCAAGAGCTCTTGTCCATCCCTATATGCTCAACATATTAAGCTTAGCCAAAGCTACTAAATAAGGAAAGAGCAGAAGTGGTAAGATTACTGGGTTTGCACGACAAGGTTTTGGTAGATGGGGGCTGCAGGTGTGGCTTCTGTGAGAAGCTGCTAGAAGCTTCTCCTGTGTCCAGTAGAGCCAATGCCAACCAGCTCCAAAATAGAACTGCTGCTTGCCAAGGCTGAGCCCATCAGTGATGGTGGTAGAGTGTCTGTGACATATTTAAGAAGAGGAAAAAGTAACTGCACAGGAGCAATTGCAGATGGAGAGGTGAATGAGAATATGTGAAAAAAACCACCCTGCACACACCAAGGTCAGTGAAGGAGGGGGAGGAGCTGCTCCAAGTGCTAGAGCAGATTCCCCTGAAGTCTGTGGTGAAAACCACAGTGAGGCAGACTGTCTCCCTGCAGCCCATGAAGGTTAGTGGTGGAGCAGATATCCACCTGCAACCCATGGAGGACTCCATGCTGGAGCAGGTGGATGCCTGAAGGAGGCTGTGAGCCCATGGGAAGCCCACACTGGAGCAGGCTTCTGGCAGAACCTGTGGACGCAGGGAGAAGTCCATGATGGAGCAGGTTTACTGGCAGGACTTGTGATCCCATGGAGGACCCATGATGGAGCAGTCTCTTCTTGAAGGACTACACCCCAGGGACACATGCTGAAGCAGTTCATGAAGAAGTGCAACCCATGGGAAAGACTGAAATTGGAGAACATCGTGGAGAACTGTCTCCTGCAGGAGGGAACACACACTAGAGCAGAGGAAGAGACGGAGGAATCCTTCCCTGTGAGGAGGAAGGAGTGGCAGAGACTGCAACCACCTATTCCCCTAAACCACGGGGAGGGGAGGGAGACACAGATGGGATGGCGGGGGGGGGGGGGGGGGGGGGGGGGGGGGCAGGAGAAGAAAAAAAAAAAAAATAAAAAAATAAAAAGGAGGGGAAAGGAAGGGGGGAGAGGGGGGGGGAGGCGACGGTGGGT
>WUAM01000323.1:19519593-19542742 GCA_024336885.1 Actenoides hombroni
CGAGGGAGGGCGGTTGCTGGACGGTCCCCGGGCCTTCCACAGGCCAGGAAGACGGGCCAGGCCCGGCCAAGCGGCAGCAGCCGGCGACGAACAGCGGCGAGGGAAACGGCAGCCAGCCTCCACTACGGCCCCTGGCCGACAGCCCGCCTCCCGACAGCCCGCCTCCCGACAGCCCGCCTCCCGACAGCCCGCCCCCTGCCGCCCTGCGCCTGCGCACACCCCGCACCCAGGTTTACCTCCGGCGTAGCTGTGCTGCATTTGGACGTTCTAGTTCTGCTGCTCCTTGTGTCTGGAGCAGTCCGCTCTCTCCCGGCCCTGCCTGGTCTGGCCCGGCCCGCAGAGCCCGCGCCGCAGGTGGGAAGGACTGCTTCAGCGGCGGAGGGGAGCCGAGGGGCGGCGGCGGGCCTGGGGCGGGAGCCGAGCCGAGCGCGGCCTGTAGCTGCGAGGCCGTTGCGGAGCTGGGCACCGGGCGGGGGCCGCGGCTGTGGTTCGTGGGCCTCGGCGAGGCCTGGGCAGCCCCGCGGCGAGGCCTCGCTTACCACCGGGCGGCGGGGTGGCTGCCCGCGGCCTTCCGCACTGAGACCTTCCCCACACCCCGGGGCAGCTCGGCAGCGGCCGAGCTTGCTGGGCCTTGGTGCGCGCTCGCCGGCTGGAAACTTCGCCATGTTAGCGAGAAGAGCCGCCGCTTTGGCTTCATAGGCCACGAAATCCGTAAATCTCAAGGAGGTTTTTGACTTCTGTGTTTTTTGTCAGCGCCAGACTTACTGAGCAGGTTATGTCTGAGAGGTGCGTCTGAAAGGGGTCGCGAAAGGCAGCGCTGGAGATGCCCTCCCGTGCTGGGCAAGGTTGTTACTGCCAGGTCATACCCTTATCTTGCACTTTTTTCGCTTACAGCGTTCGTGATTAAGCCACAGCTGATAGAGCAGAATATGGTCGTGCTTAAGAATCTTTTGTTGTTTTGAAAAACAAGTAGGTTGCATATAAGGGGTAAGAATACCACTGTAACTCTTTGGAGAAGTACAACAATCTAGTTTAACTCCCTAAAGTTTCACTGGGTTTGTAAACAAAAAGGTTTATTTCCCCAAGTGTTGCACATAACTCTGGATGTGGTGGTTTTGTATGCCTGGGACATTGGGTTTTGACTATGTACTGTCATGCTGCAGTGGCATAGCAAGCTGAAGGGTACAGTTTTAAACAACAGCTGTTTATCACAATATTTGTTTAACTTACCAAACCCTTGTTAACAGACTGTGAATTCAAGGATACTCCTGTCAAGTCTAAGGAGACTGGCGTATACTTCAGTTACGAGGAAGACTGAGTCAGAGCAGAGCTGTTAAGGAAGTAGTGTTTATGACTTTGGTGACAGTATAGAGGCTGTCACATATGAAGGAGATGTATTCTCAGAACCACTACTGTTGTGCATACAAGCACTGGATAAAAGAACCAAGTGTTTTTGAGTTTTGGTCATCTCGCTTGGTTGGTGGAGGAAAAATGTTGGAGGAATGCATTTCACTTGAAGGTAATTGTCTTGTTTCCTCACTTGTGAACTGAGATGAAGTGTCTGTCAGTAGAAGAATTCTGATTATTGAAGCTCAGGTACAGTTGACATTGTGCGATACATCTGCATGAGTATTTTAATTGAAATAAAAGGCGTGCTCTCAAAATGAGATCCCAGTTATCCTTGCTTGCTGCAGTTTGGTTCATGTCACAGCGTGATCTGGGAGAGTATGAACTCTCTGCCTTCTGGAAGAACATATAAGTAGAAGGTGCACGTCAGTTGTGTAGACTGACGACACCCACTCACAAGAGCTGGTATGAAATAAACACACCAAACATGTATAGTGTGGATGTAGGATCCTCAAGAGCTGGGGTTTTTCCAAGGGAGTTGCTTGTTCTCTATGTAGTTGGTAATATAGCCTGAGCTATGTCAGGTGGGCAAGTTGGATACAGTTGTAGCACAAGAGCACCAGGGATTGATCCCTAAGCTTTCAGAGGTATAACTGTGGAAACTATTGCCTAAGCTGCAAGACTCAGGTTTCACAGCTGTAGGTCAGCTACAAGGAGAACAGTACACAAAACCCCCACGTGGAATAGTTGTCAATATTGTCAACAGCTTTTTCAGGTTTTTATTATTTTTTTCCCAATAGTTTTAATTTTCAGTTCAACATTGTCCATTATTGCATGGCCCAGAAACTTAGAATGTTTAAAAAGTGCTGTAAGGATAAATACCTTTCCTTCTTGTAAGGGTTAAATGGCTTAAAGGAATAAAATAGTGCTGCATGTTTGCTGGAACAGTAACTGGGACTTGTTGGCATTTGTTGAATTACTTTTGTCCTTCCACCTTCATCTGGCCTTTTTGGCAATATAATGAATTAATATTGTGCTGGTGTTACCCTCGCTGTGTTTGCTGTTCTGTTGTGAGTGATTGGTCTGAACTACTCTGACTTGTTTTGCTCTCTTCATCTTTGACTTGGGGCTTCCTTTCTCAGGAATGATGATTACCAGCATGACAATTACTAGCAACCACTCTTAAAATGTCACTTACAATGGAAAAACTACAGTTTTGCATACTCTTTTAAAATCATTCTTTTCCTCAAGACATTGGTGAACTGAGTGGCTGGTGTCTCTGGAGTAAATAAAATGCATTATGGGAATAAGCTGGACAAATGATTGCCACTTCTTTACAGATTTGTATTTTCTAAATGCAAGTTGTTTCCCACTTATTGCAAATCAGGCTTTCATCACAGCCTTTAGTTTCAAGTGTTTCAATGTAGTTTGTGTCATGACTGAAAAGCTACAGTAATGAGAACTTACAAATTTGCATTGGTAGCAAAAATGTATTTGTAGTTAACTTTTTTTAAGGTTTTATAAATGCTACATATTACCAGCAGCTGTGTTAAAGTAACTCCCATTTTTTCCTTGACTTTCCTGTGTATCCCTCTTTTGGGTTAAAGGGAATATTCAGTTTAAACACCTTGAGATCTCTATTTCTGTGTTGGAAATTAGTCACTGATCCTGTGTTCTCAAAACAAGCCCAGGCTAAAAAGCTTATAAGAATTGGGTCTGTTGTGCGTGTAGAATCCACCAAAAATTGTAAACTTGCTTTATAGAGCCTAGTCTTGAATTTTGTTTATTTTTTTTATACAAAGATTTATGTATTGTGTGACAGACTATACAATAACAATCCCTTGAAAAGCACTACTATACTATTGTGACCTTTTGTCAGCAATTGAACTGTTGTAACTTAAAAGCCTCTCATTGATTTACCCCTCAACCTGAGTATATTGGAAGATCTACAGAAAGCTCCCAGTTAGTTCAGGTTCTTGGGACAGTTTGACAGGGCCTTAGTGCTTTGCAGGTTTTAAGGGATCTGTACTGAGGGCAACAGGAATCTTGCTGGAGTAATAACCATAGACTAACAGTTGCCTGATGTGGAGGAATAAACACAAGCCATGTTTGAACTATTCTCCTTGAAAACTTTCTTTTGACTTTTCTTTTAGACATGGGAAAATCACTTTCTCACCTGCCTATGCACACATGCAAGGAAGACGGCTATGATGGAGGCACAGTATCTGATAACATGAGGAACGGGTTAGTTCACTCGGAATCGCACAATGAAGACAGCAGATGTGGAGATGTATCGCAGTTTCCCTACGTGGAATTTACAGGAAGAGACAGTGTCACCTGCCCAACGTGCCAGGGAACAGGAAGGATTCCACGAGGTAACTTTTCTTTCTTTCTTACTTTTTTAACCTATAAATTTACCTCATAAGCATGTGTAGTTGTAACTGTAATAATCTGTAATAACCTTCCTAGTCAAGCTGAAGTTTTTCCATCTTTTTGACTCTTTAGTACTAAGCGTTGTGTTGTGATGACACTGCGTGAAAGAAACAAATTTGAGCCAGCTTTGACTGTTGCCTGTTGGGTCTTCCCCTGTCTATAGAATTCTAGTGTTCCCTGCTTTTCAGCTTTAAATTTGCACATATCTGTAGCTCTTGCAAGATGAATTTCCAAACCTTTATTTTTATGGCATTTTTATTACTTTTTTTAAACTATTTTAAATTATTTGAAGCCTATATAACTACAAAAATAGCTGCAAATACAGATAGTGTTAAAAGTATTGCTAGGCATGGAGAGAGAGTTTCTGTGTGATAGCTGATCTATTTTTTTTAATTTAAAAATTTGAATTCCTAAAAATAAGGTTACTTAAGACTTGTGAAGATCAGTGTCTCCACCTCACTTCCCCCACCCTATATTTACTAATTGTGTTTTTAAATAACAACTTCTCACGGTTAATAGCTGACATGATATTCAGTTCTTCGTGTTACATAATGCTTTGGATATTGTTCACAGTTGGAGGAGAATCTCTGTTTATTTAAAGCCATATACTGAATACCAAATCCCAGAAATGTTTGGAAAACATGGTTCAAAAACACAACGTGCTTCTGCAGGGTGACAATATATGTAGGATGTCCCTTGTATTTTTTTCCAGCAACAGAAAGACATTCAATACAGACTTTTTTTGGATTATTTTTTCTTTTAAGCAAAAATGCTGAGTTGTCAAGTTTTTCATCACTTAAACTCTGTACTTATTGAACGTCATCCAGAGCCGTAACTTTAAGCTGTTTGGGTTACTGTTTGGAAGAGCTCCATAGAGTATTGGTATCCAATGTATTGGATCTTTTTTTTAAAGGGTATGGGGAAAATCAAAAACGTGGTTGTTGTGTACTGATGAGGAATTGAAAACTTGACCTGTGCTATGACACCTTTTACCTGATCATATATGGCAAATTTTCTTGTTATGACTGCTGTTGGTGCCCCTTGTTTGTCTTTGCCTTCTCTGTGTCCCATCTGTCCCTGTTAGGCAGAGGGCCCCAGCTTGGAGCTGAAAATATTTGTGATCTGGCTGCCCTAGGAAGGAGTAGTCTTCACAGCATTAACCTTTGCCCAATGCTTTTCTTTGCTTGCTGCCCTCATCCTTTGTTTTTCCTTTTCTCTTAATAAAACATTCTGCTTTTTCACACTTGTATATGATAAGCGACCTGAGTAGCTGTTTAGAAACAGACCTTTGAAAGGAGAATACAGGATATTTGAAACGCGGCTAAGAGAGAGTGGCAAATGCAGTGTGTCAGGACACAGAATAGAAACTGATGAGAGAGTTGCATGTTTGGGACTGCTTTGCTTTTGCCAGAGCTCTTATCCAACATAGATTATTGGGTGTGGATGTTCTTGGAACTGATTTTGACAAGTAGCTTGGGAAAATGGGCTGGTGTCTGTACCATGTTGTTCTTGTACATGTGTTTCAGTCGGATTAGGTTCTCGTATAGCTCACAAATACTTCTGTCTCACCTGGGAATAAGTGACAGGGGCCTCAGGATATTTAAATGGTGGCAAATAGAAGAGATTTGTGTGTTAGTTGTTGAATTTTATACTACACTACATTCTTTGAGTACCTGAACTGAATTCAGCAAATTGGAAGCACAGAAAAGCTATGCAACTAAAACTTATCTTAACCAAAAGACTACGGAGAAGGAAGTTTGGTTTGCTTGGCAACTTGAAATAGTTGATAATATCAATGGCAAGTTTTACTGATAAAAGTGCTAGTTAAAATGAAGTAATAGTGGGATATCTGTGTTCAAAAGCTTATTTCCTTTAAGTATTCTTAGATGAGTCTCAGTTCCATTTTCTTGTGCAGCAAATAGGAAAAAGCTATAAAAGCAGATGTCGTCCATGTATTTTCAACAACTCATCTGTGCTTGTGTTCTTTATTTCTACTGTTAAGATATTTCCCTTTTAAAAATTCTGTCTTACAAAATGTGTTGCCTGGAGAAATTCCCATAGATTCAACTAGAATTCAACTTCCAGGGTGCTGCAACTCAGTCACATGAGAAATGGTTGTATACGCCAGTGATTTCTAGAATGCAGTGTATGTACAACCTGTGTTGCTGAAGTCACCCAAATTGATAGGTGTTTTGGGGTTGTTTTTTTAAATAAACTTGACTTCTGCTTTTTGAAAGAATACGCGTAGAAGGCCTTCTCAATCAGCTCTTACTGCCCAAGCTTCTGAATGTTTTTGTCCCTTGGCTTTATATGATCTGGCATAGAGAACTGGAAGCTGTTATGCACCACTTTCTCTGTTGAGGAAATGGTGCCAGAGGCATACTGCTTCCTGTGCGTGTATGCAGCACAGAGGCAGAAATTACTGCTCATGTTCGTCTTTATGGGCTTGGTGTTTTTTCCTCTCCATGTTGTGCAAGCTGTGCTCCATTTCAGAAAGTGACATAAGCTACAGAAGTATTCTACTTAGGCTGTTAACTGGAATTTAAATGTTTGTCTTTCGCGTTTATTCTTTGGTGCGATTAAGTTAAAATGGGCTCTCTTTGTTTGAAATAACTGCAACAATACTTATTCTTTGTTTGTTTAAATTCTGAAAGGGTGTTTTCGTTTCCAGGGCAGGAAAATCAGCTGGTAGCATTAATTCCATACAGTGATCAGAGGCTGAGGCCAAGAAGAACGTAAGTTAATAGTTAGTTGTGATACATAAATCTGCAGCTAATTTTTCTTTTCTGGTTAAAATTCAGTAATTTAAAGGAGGTAATGTTAAGAAGAACTAAGCCAAAATCACTGGTATGCTTTACTGTACTGAGTATTGAAACAGCCCTTCTTATGAGTAATATCAGCCTTGACCTCTAACTCTCGGAGAGTTATGTTAACAGGTATGCATACTCCCATCATAGTATGCCTTAAAAAGCTAATACTGTATGATCTATTCATGTAGATGAATGTCTGTAGTAATTATGCAAGTATTTATTAATCTCTGTAGCAACTTAATTGATCTAAGCAGGTACATCTTCAGTGTTAAAGTCTGAGTAAAGTGGTAAGTTCTTTGGACTAATACTACAAAATTTCTACTAGGTAGAATCTGTAAAGCTCTGAGCAGCTAGCAAAATGAACAATTATATCATTCTGATGTAGCTTTTTTTTTTTTTCCTAGGATCTACTTAAAGGCTTCATTCCAGTGCTCAGGGCTTCTTGTTCTGACACTTTTTGGTTGTTTCTTTCCTTAATCTTTGGATGTTTGTGTAGTAAGGAGAAATGAGTGCCAGAAAAAAAAGCCAAACCAGTAACTTGACATAATACTATGCTGGACCACGTATCTGATGAATAGTGGCACAAATTTGAAACCTATTGCACAAAATCACAGAATGGTTGGTGTTGGAAGGGACCTCTGGAGATCATCTACTCCAACCCCCCTGCCAAAGCATATTGACCTATAGCAGGTTGCACAGAAACATATCAAGGCAGGTTTTAAGAGTCTCCAGAGGAGACTCCACAACCTCCCTGGGCAGCCTGTTCTAGTGCTCTATCACCCTCAAAGTAAAGATTTTTTTATTTTTTTTCCTTATGTTTAGGGTGGCACTTCCTGTGTTCCAGTTTGTGCCCATTGCCCCTTGTCCTGTCACTGGGCAGCACTGAAAGGAGATACTACTTTAGTATTCTAATTTTGAGAAAATCGGAGCTGCAGTAGAGCCTTTTATTTGTGTGTTATTTTATTATCATAAATGTACACACTCAGGTTAATTGTGAATTTCCTGTTCCTTAGCAGGAGTCTTAACACTTTCCCTGAGTCTTTTGTGGCAAAGAATCCCGTGGAAGTCATAAAAGAGCTTTATTCTTCTTTCTGGATGTGTTGTGCAAAAGTCCCGCAGAATGACAAAAGTTCTGTTATAAATGGATTTTAAGAGGAAGTGCTTCTTTCAAAACGCATAAATATTTACCTCTTTCATTTTCCTCTTCTAAGTTACAAATGTTGGGATGACCACATGTTTTGAAACTTGATCTCTGATGTGTATACAAGAGTAACATCTCTGAGTCATAGATGTGAAGTGCAGCTTTCCCTTCCCCCCCTCCCTTTGGAAGCTAATGAAAGCTGGAAATAGACTGAACTAGTTGTATTGAATAATCATGCTCCTTATCACTTATGAAAGCACATTAAACAATGATATTTTATGTTTTCCCCTCCCTCCCCTCCAGAAAGCTCTACGTGACTGCTTCTGTGATTGTATGCTTGCTACTTTCTGGGCTGGCTGTATTCTTCTTGTTTCCTCGCTCCATTGACGTTGAATACATTGGTGTGAAGTCAGTGTATGTCAATTACGAACAGGGTAGACGTATAATATATCTAAATATTACGGTAAGTATAGCTATCTCTTTGGTTATTTGTAATGGATAAATGCAACAAGAGATACTAATGTGGCAGTTTAATATACATGGAAATTGTGGTCTAGGTGGTAAGCTTGGTTAGTGCCTTAAGAAGTGCAAGCAGATGCAATGACCAGTTTGAAAAAATGTAACTGGACCTGCTGTGATTGGTTCCTGTAGCTTCTAGAGGTGTAGTTGCAAGCTACCATTGGGTCTTCTGTTTTCTTGAGAGCAGTGACTTTGGAGTTATCTGCATTAGTTTTGGAATGTGAGAGAAATGTAGTGTGTGTATGTAGGAATGTTACTAAATTCTCCCTTGGTATTATGCATCTGGGTTGGAGGAAGAATGATTTCTTAACCACCTTAAAACTTAAAGGACTTCTTTCCACATGCTTCTTGACTTCTTGGCAATACAGTCAGAACAGGATCGCCTACAGACTTTTGGTAGAGTTCCTTATTTTAAATAAAGCAAAACAGCTGTAGGAAAAAAGTGTCATGTGATAGCTAGATTTCCTGAAAGGAATAATGGAGGATAGATTTGTTGTTTCAAAATGTGTACTCATCAAGATGTACAGAATGGATAGCTGTTAGTGTTTTGTGTTTGTTGTTTTTTTCAGAACACACTAAATATAACGAACAACAACTATTATTCTGTTGAAGTGGCAAATATCACAGCCCAAGTTCAGTTTTCAAAAACAGTTATTGGCAAAGCACGGCTAAACAACATCACCAACATTGGTCCTCTGGATATGAAACAGGTAAATAGGATAGGCTTTCGAAGTTGAATACATGCTAATATTCATATATAAATCTATTTGTTTGTGTTTTGATTGTTGTGGTGTTGGTTTTGTTTTTTATTTTAGATTGACTATATGGTGCCCACAGTCATACAGGATGAAATGAGCTACATGTTGTAAGTGTACTCTCCTCTTAATATCACATGGGTCTTATTAAAAATTACAGTGGTGCTAAAAATGATTTCTTGTCAAAGTTACCTATTTGCAGAAATGTGGCATTTTCTTTGTGTGAGTTTAATGGTGCTGAAATATAGTTAAACCACAGTCATTTCAATAGTTTCATACAGGGGCTTGCTGCACCTGCTTCTTGGCACTTTGACTAGTATCTCTATCCCAGTCTTTTGGGCCTTGGCAGTAGCTAGAACCTGCTGCTTTGGAGAGTGAAAGCGCAGGTGTGTTCCACTAACAAGTTCTCTAGAAGCTTTCCCACCAGTTTGTCTGGTGATAGAGGGAATTTGTATTTAAATCTGTACAAGTTAAAGGATAATTTATATTTCTTTTCTTCAGACCATACATATACAGTGGTAAGTGGTGTTTACAGCCTGTCCTTTAAGCAATTTTATTCATAGCTTCTGAAAGCAACATATTAGCTCAGTGTATCTTGATAACAAAATCAAGTGTTAGTTCTCTTACACTGAAATGCAGACTGAACAGAAAGAGTTAACTATTTAGACTTCAGGTCAGTGTGCAGTTCCAGTAGATACCAGCCCCTTTGGAATAAATTGAAATAGGTAGGAAATATCAAACTGGGCACTAACTTCAAGTAAGCAGGACGTGTTGTACTTCTGTCACCTCTCAAAAGCAGGTGAGATAGCTTTTTGTGAACACTGAATTCTGTGAATCTGCTCACCTTTTGGATGCATGAGAAATAAATAAATGTGGCCTTCATAGAACTCATGCTAATACCTACCTAGTCATGCGTTTGGTGCTATTGAAACTTCTTTTGGGGTCAATACCATGGCCTTAATTTCAGTAATGCTATTGGGAGACTTCCCAACAATAGCTGCAACTTTTACCTGCAAGCTGGTGACTGACCATAGCAAAACCTGATTTGGGATGTGTAGAGGGATGCAGACAGGCAAAAGCTGATCTGCTTGTGGCCTGAACAGAATGAACTTCAGGCTCTTCTGCTTGATAGCTGCAGCCTTGGTAATAATGTGGAATGATTAGTTGAGGCAGAGACACACTTCTGTGTCAGTGCCAGCAGGGTCTAATGTGGACTTGCCCTCTTTCAGGAGAGCAACTGTGAATATTACTAGAAGAGCCGACTCATAGGTGATTTGTATGAATGTGAAAATACTTTTGTTGCTTCATCACAATGGCAATAGGCATAGGCTGTAACTGGTAATAAGAAGCCCATTAACTGTAGAAGTTTGTATCAGTTAAGGATCTAAGTTCTTGTTCACATTGATCCAGCAAGATCCTAGTGCTTTTGTGATTAGCACTTTCTAGCTTTGTTGTGATGTGCTTAAAATGTACTAAACAGAATTTGAGCCACACACAACTATAGTTTTTCATTTTCTCCAGATTTTCTATATGTTACACAGTTGGTATTAGTTGACCTCCTTGACCTGTTGAGAGTTACTGTTGTTGATAGATTTCTGATCTTTCACTGTATTGTGAGTTTAGAAAGCCTGGGTTTGCTGTATGGAGCAACTCTGGGGACAGCAAGTGAGCTTCTTTTTAATACCCAACCAAAATAGCTTTAACTGGTCTTAGTGGGGTTTTGTATTTGTAACTGTGGGGTTTTTTTTTCTCCATACACAAATATTTAACTTTCCAGTGAAAGCCTTGGGATAATCTTTGTAATACAGACAGTATTGTAGGTTATAGCACTGGAGGTTGTACAATGGATCATGTTTCAGTGTTTCTCCAGCTAGTGAATTCAGGTCCTGTGTTAGTCATAACTAGCTAGTTATTTGGATCACGGAGAGCATGTGACAGCTTAGGTACAATACAGGACATCTTGGATACCTGAAGTGTCTGCATACAATCATCTGGATTTAGCACACCTGTATGGCAAAGATTTATTTTAGAGAGCTGCCTCAATGGGGAATTCATTGTCACTGTAGTTCCCTAGCCACAGTTTTGTGCTGCGTGGTGTGTTTGGCTGCTATTTTTTTTTTTTTTTTTTTTTTCCCCTTCCACTTTTTCCTTTTTTTCCTCATTTGGCTGGTTTGTGTGTTTTGGTTTTTTAAAGCAGATTTATTTCCAGATAAGCTGGCCTTTACAAAAAACCCCACAGTATGTTGGTTTTGTACCTCTCTACTTGTCAGCCGGTACACAGTGTTGGATATGAGCTGGCTTTATATTTTGTGTTACAAGGGGTCTATAATTTGGATTAGAGAATTACAGTGACTGAGAATATCTGGATTTATGGTCTAACTAACCCTTTAAAGTCTAGTGGTTAAAAAAAAATCAAACTATTTGTTACTATTACGGATATCAGTATAAAACAACTTTTAATACTTAACTGTTTAGTATTTTCACACAATTTGGATAACCTGTGTTCATTTAGGGTTTCATACTTCATACATTTATTGGTGTTGGGGAAAAGAATGACAATGACATGCAAATAATGTGGCTGGCTGGCATGCAGTCTTATTGCATTTATCACGTGCCCTTCATTCCAGAGCTGATAAATTTATGATGGAGACATTGATTTAAGGAGGAGGGTGAAAGTATACACTTAGGTAGTGCTCTGTGTAACTGGTGTGGTAGGTGCATGTCAGAAAATGTAAGTCTGAAAAGAGTATCTTGCAAGAGAGTAGTGACTCTGACTTCAAACACTGCAGATTGGTAAATGTTACTTTGCATAATACAGAATTGGATGAGTGGAAAAAAAGGGGGACTTTCCGAAGTTGACAATTTTTGAGCAAGAATAGCAAGCCTTCAAATTTTTTTTTTTCCACAGAAGTGGCTGCTTTTACCTGAAGAAATGCTGAAGTTGGCATAACATTGATCTTTTATTGTAAATTTTCCTTTCTATGTATAAATTTCACATGAAGTGAAATTGCAGCAAATTATGTCTATATCCCTTTATTGCAGAAGTCTTCATCAGTGACAATGTGGTAGTGACACACTTTAGTGTAGTGGTTCAAGGTAACTTTGGTTAGCTTCCAAAAGATGGAGTGAACATGGTTTCACAGGACACTGCTGTTGGCAAGCATTACATGTAAGCAAACACATGTGAATATAGTTCTTGTGAAAGCAAGACTATGTATGTGAAAGTAACCTAGGTTAGTATTCAGTGACTGACAGTGTTTTCCTGCAAGTATTTTAGTAGCCATTGCTAGCAACTGTTGTCTCTATAAATAGAGATGACGGAATTTCCAGCTGAAGCCACAATTCTTGCTTTCTTAGATAACTACATCTAAAAGTTAATTATTGATTCAAATCTAACAATTGTTTTTCTTTTTTGCAGTGACTTCTGTACTTTAGCATCTATCAAAGTTCATAACATAGTAGTGATGATGCAGTAAGTATGGAAACTTCCCATTTGTTGAAAACAGCTTTAAAGACTCATTGAAAAAATTCTCATTGAAATGTTACTTAGAAATGCTTAATCCTGGAGTCTGTGCATCATGGATGAAATGAAATGAACTTGCTTTCTGGTGTAGTAGCTTCATTGTTCTTGAAACTGAACTGTGTCTTTTAACAGGTTCTGGTGGTGTAAAGATGCTTGAATAGGCGGAACTGTTATTACTGTATCTGCTTTGCAGTGAGGCTGTAGCCATGGAGCTACTCATGTCTCAAATACTTTGAAATGGGTTTGTGTATCAGCCACAGTTCAAAAATCGCCAAGTTCTTTGTGATCAGTTACAGGCTTTAGTACTCTCCAAGGTCCGCTTTTTGTGACTGATTGCATAAATAGTGCCGTGGTTGGGTACTTCTGAGCAGGAATATTGGAGTGGAGAGGGACAGGGAAAGAAGCTATTTTCTCTAATCCTTTGTTTTCTCCTCGCAAAGCAAGGTGTTAGAGTAAACCCCAACTTTACCATCTTCAGAAATATGTCTATGCGTGAGGAGCCAAATGTCTTTCATGGAGAAAATGTGTAGTGGTAAACTAGTACTGGTTTTAACTTTACTTAAAAGTTTGTTCTAAAACTTCTTCCTTTAAAAACCCTAATAATGTAAAAACACTGATCAGTAGAATAGGAATCTCAATCCTCTTACAAAACAAATATCTTTTCTGTTTTGTCTTTTTAAGAGTTACAGTGACAACCTCTTACTTTGGCCACTCTGAGCAAATATCCCAGGAGAGATACCAGTATGTGGACTGTGGAGGAAACACAACCTACCAGCTGGGCCAGTCAGAATATTTAAATGTACTACAGCCCCCACAATAAAAGCACCTTCTGGTTAATGTGGAATGACTGCTGTTGATGCTCGCAGAGATCCTTTGAACAAGACTGGTACTATGTGAAGGGGAGAGTATGTGCATGTAAAGCATAGCCAACATGATGACCTGCTCACTTTAGGTACAAGGAGGGAAAAGGTGCAAAATGTATATAGATGCACTTGTTAAGTGTTGTGTTTTCCCCTTTTTTTGCTTTCTGTTACTGTAAGCACTTCTGTCAAGTAGTGTGGTGTGAGGGAGAGGGGAAACACCAGATTCTTGAACTGAATTGGGACCCTTCCTTACAGTGTGGTACATCAATTTAGAGTAACTGTGTGTATATCTGTTTCAGTGAAATGTGTCACTAATGAGCATTTTAGAAAAATTTATACTTTTAAATCTTAAGTTTATACTTCAGTTCCTGATATTTGACTATTGAAACTGGTAGTATTACTACTTAACAAGATTACTTTGAGGTATCTGGGTGTGAAGCTTCTATTAGTAACCCAGTGGCAATAGTTCTTTATTTTGGGATTCTACTTTTTGTTTGGTATACGTGATTAGAGGTGACATGCAGTCTGTGAAAGCCAGGAAAACTCTCTTGGATGACGCTACTTGTATGTGCAACTTCTGGCATCTTTTCATTCATATTCCCTCCTGCTACCTCTGGGATATTGTAAGGAGAATGTTAGTATGTTGTTAGACTTAAAGCTGGGTTTCAAAACAAAACAAAAAACAACCCCCAGAATCATTACTGACAAACGTTTGAAAAGGAATGGCTAAAGACTTTGACAGTGGTTTTCTACTTTGTTTTTTAGTAAACTTTTGAGTACAGCTGTTAAAATCAAGATTGTGCCATTGGAACTAGGTGGGAAACTGTTTGAGCATGGGTTTGGGCAGCTTGATGCAAATTCTCATAACTTTTTTATTGTTTTAATATACTGTGTATCTAAAATACTTAGAAGTGTTGATTTGTTGGGGTGTGTATATTCAGGGCACAGGTTCAGTAAGCAAAGCAGTGGTTATCTGAATCTCCAGAGCACGCACAGTTCACATTAAAGTTATGTAATGGAGAATAAAGCAATTCTTTCTGTAAGAGTAAATGCTGATGTAACCATGAGACTGACTTATAACAAAGTAATTAAATAGTTTCAGTAGGATAGTTTGCACAGTGAAAATTTCCAGGGTTCTTATCAAATGTGGTGATTGTAAATTTTGGGTCCAAAATTGCTTGACTTCTGACTATTCTAAGGATTAGGTACAAGTCTTTTTTAATTAACAACATTTGGATTGTTTTATTTGTGAATGAGAAAATGCAGCTCTAAGGCAGTACTATTGAGACTGTTGCATTATAATGAATAATATATTTTTTAAAATAGATGTTGCGGTTTTTACGCTGCCCATCTCCTGGACATAAGCTATATGAAATGAATTAGCAATAAACACTATGGATAAAGGCTGCTGAGTAACTTCTTGGAACTAACAATTTCTAAGCTTCAGTACTTCAATGAAGGTACATGTCTCTATTGCTCTTTTTTATCAGCCTTTCTTAGGTGGACCTATTTGGGTGGGTGGGGAAAAGAAAAGACTGATTTAAAAGAAATTAAGCAACCATACAAAAAGCTGCTCCTCAGAGTTACTATGAGCACTTCTTCTGAAGGTCAATGAAGAATTTTGGAACCTAAACTGTCAGTTTCATATAATTGTTGGTAAGATGCATTTGTCAGCTTTTGGCTTTGGAGAGCAGCTGGAACTGGAACAGACAATTCTGATGACTTACTGTGTAGTTATGTTCTAAGAATCGTTCTTGAATCTGGGTACTTAAAAGTAAACACTCTTTATTACATCTTACTGTCATGAGGGAGGCTAGTTCACAATAGACTCTAGTCTACCTAGAGTATAGATGAGGTTCAGTCCTGTGGCTGATAAAGTGCATGCAGAAGCTTATCTGATAGTCACCTGTACTTTTTCAGACAACTAAGACTAGGATAGTGGAGAGCTGGCTAGAAGCAGAGAGGTAAACTCCTCTGTGTTGTTACCTATTGTAGAAAGATTTGCTTAGCTTATATGGGAGAGTAGGGATAGAATTTTGGCTCAAATCATGTTGAACCTGAAGTCAGCCAGCAAGTAATACATGTTTTTGGAGTTTTTTTTTCTTCTTGGCTGGAATATTTACACCTACAGTGTTGGTTTTTTTGTTTGGAGTTTGTTGTCTGGTTTGGGTTTTTTGTTTGGTTTTTTTTTAAGTAGAAAAAGAAAACAGCTCTAGTCAGTTAATTTAAAACATTTTTTTCTTCACAATAACTGGAGTGGCCCAATGATATAATTTCGTTGACAGGAGCAAATGCTGCTTCAACAAGCATGGCAGTGGGAGGTTACACTGTTTATGCAGTATTCAGACTTAGACTGACCTTAAGAAGTTTGGCAGATGTGCTGAGCAAAATGAATACTTAAATCTCTGTCTTGAGCAGAATGCATACTTAAACCTGAAATGCCTGGTATTGGCTAATTTAAGATAAGTAATTATAAGGTGGGATGGGAAAGATACAAATCTTAGTGTCTGTTATCTGAGATATCTAATGGATGTAAACTTTAACACCATAAATTTGTAGTAGACTTACTGAATGACGTAAGAGTCCTCATCTTAAAAAATAAAATTGAGTGGGGTGAAAGTCTTATTGATGAATACTCAAGTCAGTTACAGGAAAATGAAGGGCTTAAGGTTCTGCATGTGCTAGTCTGTCATTGAAAAACTGTCAGCGTATTACTAACCAAACAAGGCAAGTATTTGAATTTAATTACTAATTTTAATATAACGTCTTATGAGATAAGCAGGTAAGCATCTGTTTGAATGCTTAATTTTGAGTTGATTTCTGTAGCTGAGCTTGGAAACATGAGGGAGCAAGGGAAGTCAGTATTAACTTATATAACTTTGTAAACAAGCTCTGAGAACAGATCCAAATGACAAATCTGTAATTATTTCACATTTCTTTTTTATCTTGATTTTAAAATAAAAAGGCAAGCCTTTCAGTTCTCTGTAAATCAGGAAATTCAGATTCATTTCAGAAGGTCAGTTTGAAGAATCTTAATTTTTTTCTGGTTTGTTTTCCTGTGTAAGATGGTTTCTGAAGGACTTTTTCTGAAGTGATTCATAGTTCACTTGTCACTTCCCCGTAACCTTCCATTACTATCAAATACATTTATACTGGCATTGTAGTAGTGTTTCAAGAGATTTAGTTCTAGGATAATTCTTTTCACTTGAATTATTTGTAGTAATTCCTGTACCAAAATCTGTTGCACTTTAAAATGGAAGCTCTGTTAGTTATCTCTTAAAGTTGTCCAGATTTTGCACTGTAATGGCACAATTGAAAAACAAAACTTCATGTATTCTGTACATAATATCTGTAAAATTTCAGAATTATAACTTAAGGTAAATTAATATGGAACACTTAAATGCTACTTGGTCATTCTGGCCTGGAGAAAAAAATTGGTTTACGTTTTTAATATGATGCTTTAAGAACAATTAAGCCACCAAACAAACTCAGAGATCTAACCATCAAATATCTATTTGGAGAGATGTAAAGGGAAGCCCTCTTACTAAAAGATGTAGTACCTGACACTTCGGAATTCCTGGTGTGGAGAAAAGCCTGTAGAAGCTTGTTAATAACTTTTCTCATCTTGATATTTGGGGGTAGTCTCTTAATTCTTAAGCGTTTGTGAATACAAGCATAACTATCTTTTTATTTTTTTCCTGTGTGGTATAGCTCTGAAGTTCCTAATGCACTTCTAATGTGTGCACAACCTTGATATTAACATTGTGGTGCTTATATTTTGCAGCTTTATGTTGGCCGACTTAAGTACATGTCTTAGTTAACTTTGCTACAAATTGTCCTTGAAGTTCTGCAAGTGAATAAATTATCTTGTGGTAGTACATTGCAAACATGGCTCTGGGCCTCTTAGCATGTGGTGTCTAATGCTAACTGCTTCAGCACCGAATCCCTGAAGTGCTCAGAATGAACTGTTTAAGGTCTTCAACCATCTGACTGAAGTGTTGTGCCCTCGTGATGAGAAGGGTAGTGCTTGAAGTAGTATGTAAAAGATTTCTAGATTCAGAAAACATTAAAAGATGTTATTTCTTACTCATCATTTAATGCTTTCTTTTTTTACCCTTTTTTACCATTTTTATTTTTTCCTGTTTCTTTGTTTTGTTTTTTGTGTGTGTTTGGTTTGTTTTTTCTTGGTTGCGTTTTTTTTGGTGATGATTGGGTGGTTAGTTGTAGTTTTGCTTTTCTTTCCATCCCCCAAATCTGTAGTGGGACATCTATGTGTTCCCAGAAAGCATCTTTGGAAATGAGTGACTTGTTTCAGCGTTGGGCAGCTTGACATCAACTTAACATCACTTAGACTGGACTTAGAGTTAAGACATGCAGGTAATACCTCTGAGAACTAAAGGTTTTACTTTCCTGTCTAACAATATGCCACAACCCTAGAAATGCTTCCAGGCTTACTATTACTTCTTAGAGGGAAGGATAAGTAATGTAAGTGCAACCGATGTACTTCAATAATGGAGTGCTGCAATCAGCAAAACGTTTGTTAGTGTTGGCCCTGATCATGCCAAAAAATACAGCTTGTTCTTTTGAGTTCAAGGGGACAGGGATAAAACCCAAGCCAATACCCTATCAAAATATTTAATAACTTGGGTATGGCAAAAATCTTTCAGTGTTTGTCTACTTGAGAAGTCACCTTCCTATTTTATCTTTAGCTGGGGAATTCTGGTCATTACCAGAGGGGTAGTTTTGGGGTAGTCTGTTCTGCTGCCCAACAGATTTTGCCATGTAAACCTCCTCTTCTGCCTGCAGGCAGACCTGTTGGAAGGGAGCAGTTGTTTGCAAGGAATCTGTACAGTTAAAGTTAGTGTCAGGCCCTGCAGTGTAGCGTGAGACTGTTTGGTGGCAATAACATACTGAGCCCCATACTGTCCTCTTCAGCCAACCATCTTAAAGGTCTTAAAACCTGGATGCGTAGGTCTTTTGGGTACAGTAACTGCTTTTGCTTTGTATGGGCAGGGGTTTTTAGTGCCAGACATGCAAGTATATTACGGTGCCTGAATATTTTGGGTCTGACTGTCGGTGATTTAGTCCTTTTTTTTGTTTTAAGGAAGCAAACTTAACCACTGTTAACATCCACTGTACAGTGTGCAAACAGTAGCTTGAGATATGTATAGAAATACTAACGAGTGATAACTATTTTTGTAACTTAAGAATTGTAAACTGTTGTTCTTGTAATTGTGTAGCAAACAATCATCAACTTAAGCATGGTAAGCACTCTAAGTCAAGGGGTATTTGGGAATGACTTGTAGGACACAGAGGCTATATTTATGTAAGTTAACTGGGGCAAGGGATCTTGTATTTAGAGGTTCAGAATCTGGAGTTAACTTCATTATGAATATGTTTCTAGACAGGATTGTTTGACTGAAAGAATGCCATTAAATTTTCTATTTAGAAAAAAGCTTGGATTGTGCATCTCTTTATTTTCTTTTCTTTTTTTTAAACTGACAATTTTTTTTTCCCTCCTTCTCTATCTCCTAAAGACTTTCCCCTATGTCGCCATATTTTTCCCACGAACTTTAATGTATTTTCAATTGTATGATTTAAGTTTTTGTAACTATTGGCATTCCATGATGTAAAAACTTTGCGATCTACTTTTTCTTAATATATATTATGTTTTACTTTGTTAAGTCTGTAATAAACTGGAGTATCTGAAAGCTAAGCACCATATGTGAATGAATTACTGTTGCCTGACTGGACTACCAACATCACCGAGTTGAAAACCTAGGCTGTTGTTGGTGGGCTGACCCCAGTCAGCAGGTGAGTCCTCATTCTGTTGCTCATACACTTTTTCCACCTGTGGGGGTGGTGGAGAGAATCAGAATGACAAAAGCAAGTAAACTCATGGGTCAAGATAAAGACAGTTTAGTAGGGGAGCAAGCAAAGCAAAACAAGGAATTTATTTCCCATCAGCAGACTGTGTTTACAACAGAAGACAAACACCATGCCCTGAATGTCCCTCCTTCCCTCCTCCTTTCCCTGAGCTTTTATTGTTGGGTGTGATCACATATGGAATATTTTGGAGGAAGGTAGGAAGAGGAGGAGGGGTAGGAGGCAATGAGAAAGAAAACAACTGTGCTAAGCGCTGCTCAGCCTTAACCTTGAGACCCTGCTGTGTTACCGGCACTGTTACATCCCCAATCCCAAAACACAGCACTGTATGGGCTGCTGTGAAGAAAAGTAACTCCAGCGCAGCCAGACCCAGTACAGCTATTCACAGTTAACCATTATTACATAAAAGCTTTAGTCTTTAAAAGCTGGACAACAAAGAACACAGATTTTTTTGAAGCATTCAATGTATCTACGACATGTTCAAAAGTGCCAGGTAGTTTGTTGCAGATGTCTTGGAACACCTTAATGTTTTTTTATTGTATATCAATGACTGCTACATTGTTTTTTTGGTATGACTTCTAATGCATAACTAAGAGAGGCTTAGGGGGTGTGTGTGGTTTTGTTTTGTTTCAGCTTGTGGATCTCTTTAAAAATGCTTATTATTTTAAAACTGTTTAGATGGGGAAATCAGTCATGCCTTGCTATTTTCTTTCTCATATAGTCCCTTTTCCTTCCCTGTTCTCTAGACTTTCCTATTTGGGCAAGCCCTTTATTAGACACTGTAAACTGGAGAACAATAACCTTTAAGCAGTATTTCACTATATATAAATAAGAGCTTGAATACAGTTCCAGAACTACTGCTCTATTCTTCTGCCTCTCTGGGCAGAGCTAGGAAATGGTATGTCTTTCAACAGTGAACAGTTTTATAGAATCATAGACGAGACCTTCAAGATCAGCAAGTTGAACTGTTAGCCCAGCACTGCCAGGTCACCACTAAACCATATCCCTCAGTACATCTACCTGTCTTTTAAACACCTCCGGGGATGGTGACTCCACTACTTGATCCCTGATTATTGTTAAGGACGTTAAACAGAACAGGCCCCAATACTGAGGGAATACCACTCGTGCCTGGGTTTAACTCTTCACCACTCTTTGGGCCCAGCCATCCAGTCAGTTTTTTCATCCGGTGAAGCATAGACCCTTCCAAGCCATGAGCAGCCAGTTTCTCCAGCAGAATGCTGTGGGAAACAATGTCAAAAGCTTTACTAAAATCCAGGTAGGCAACATTCACAGCCTTTCTCTCATCCACTAAGCAGGTTATTTGATCCAAATACTTCAAACTACATGATTTGAATTTCTCTCCTGGTTTGTTTTGGTTTTTTTTTTTTTCATCTGGAGCAGGTAGGGGAGTACAAAGGTGAATTCCTACCAGGCAAGTTTCAAACTTCATCCTCTCCAGATGGGCAAGGTGATAAGGATTGAAAGGGTATGCAGCGACAGATGGGAATAAGCAAATGAATGTGAATTTAGTTTTAAAAAACTAAAAATTGCTGCTTTGGAACACTCAGAGTAGATGTCTTTGAGATCCACCTACTGAAAGATCTGACATCTTAAAATGTCCTAGTTTCAAAGCCCCAACAGTGATAGAAACTTCTGAAAGGTTTTGGAGGCCCTGGATGGCTGTAGATTTCTTTCCTTCTAAAAATTTCATACAGCTTTCTCTAAAACTGTGCAACTGAGCACATACTTGGGATATGTTATTGTGCTCATACCTTCACCTAAGAACTTTGTGTACAAAGTGAGGAATGACACTAATTGCCTTCCAGTGTGACGATGATGTCTATTGGGCAACTTAAAGAATATCAAATAACACATTTAATTTTTCTAGAAGTCCGGTGTCAGATGAGGTAGAGATCCCTCTACATTTTTGTTTTGATTTCCCCCCCCTTTTTTTTTTTCCTACTTCATCTCCAGGAATCCCTGCCTCTTAAGTGAGAGCTGAGATGCCTCACTCATGCTTCCAGTGTATGGGTAGCAGGTGCCACACAGTTTAATGAGCTGTCATGGACACTATGTAGCTGACACTGCTCTGTAATGGAGCTGCTTTTTCATAAGCCAGTGAATCATCTAATATAATAAAACTAGAGCTTGATTAAGGAGCTGCAGAATCACTGTAATGTAACATTCACTGACTACAGTTATGGGCATCTGAAAGGTAATGATGTATATAATTCTTGGGAGGTTTTTAGGACACACCACTTCTTGCAGCCCTAGCAACGTAGTTGAGGTTGAGAAATGAACATAATTTGCCTTTGTCTGTCTTTTCCTCTGGCAATTATACTGCAAGGCTGTTGTTACGCTACTGGTCAAAGGAGTTACATAGTTGGTAGTATCTAGAAAAACAATAGGTGGGGATCTACTGACTTTTTCATTAGTTTTGGAAGCTTATATACTACTGGGATATATATTATTTCTTAAACGTTAAGTCTGTCTTACACAGCTTAGGTTTGGGGAATGTTAGTGGCGGTCTGCATGGGCATCCATTTAAGTGATTGAGTTCACCTACCATAAACCAAATTTTACATTCAATGTGTTAAACAATTTGACACAATGCGTACAACTGTGTCGCTTTCCACACTCAAAATAAATCTGTGAACTTCTCATCAAACACACAAAATTTAAAACAAAGCTTAGAAGCCCAAAACATTGTTGCAGAATATAGATTCTAAACCTCATACCATCTACCTCTGCTTTTGCTTGTAGTCCAGAGATGGGGCGGAGCTGATATGTCCACACTGCTTTTAACATGCTATGTGATCTGACATGCCTGATTTCCCTTTGAATGACTTAAGAGAGGATCCTGGCTGCTTTGACATCTTTACCACCCTGTGTGGAGTGCTAGGACTCCAGCTTTTTGCTATTGATATATATTCTTGGGATCAGGACTGAAGTGATGGCCTTGTAGATGGCCAGCAGTTTCATGGAGGGACCCAGTAGATTTAAGCCATTACTGGAAGCAAATTAAGCTGTTTTGTAGATGTACCTGGTGTCTTGCTCGTGCATACGGCTTCCAAGCTTGTCTTTGGTTTGTTCTCACTAAAAATGCAAAGTAGTAGGACAGAAGAAAGCTGAGACTTAAGAAAATAAAATGTGCTAATCTTATTCTGCCTGCTGACAACTACACTGTTTGATATGCTAATACTTGAAAAATCCTATTTAAACTGGAAGCTGAGCTTCTCAAACATGGAAGGGATTCAATTTTCTTCTCAAAAGAGCAGTAGAAGTGCTGACTACAACTCAAGGTTACTTAGTAACCTTGATAAGACCAGCTAAACCCAGGGGTAAGAGTATGCAGGATCCTCTATTTAGAAAACAGAACGAAGCCCTCCAGCCCCTAAGACCCACACACACCCCCCCTCCAAAAACAAACCCAATCCCAAGCAAACAGCATAGAATAGCACTATTATTGCCAGTTTATTCGTAGCTATAACTGATTGCGGCTTACGGTGCTGTCTGAGGCACCCTAGTTTCTCTTCTGGTGCTTTTTAATCTGGTTTTTGTGCCCGGAAAGCCCCTGTGCGGGGGACTGGCCTGCGCTGCTGCCTTCCCTCAGCAGGTGGTGCCAGGGGCCTGTGGCAGCAGCCTCTGTAGCGAGGTGGGTACGTACTTCGATTGTCACAGTTTAGGGTCAGGGCGGCCCCTTAGACCCATAACAGATGCTCTCTGTTAACCCCCCTCCCTCCCCAGAGGGGAAGAGAGAAGGAATAAGGGAGAGAGACTTAGCGATTAGAAAAAGAAACTGGAACAGCTTTAATGAAAATGAAATTAATAATTATAAAATGGAATATATACAAATATATACAAGACCAGTA
>WUAM01000323.1:19546551-19569900 GCA_024336885.1 Actenoides hombroni
GAGCAGCCTGCTCCTGTACAGGATTTTTATACACACACAAAAGACCTATGTGTATGTACATCTCCAATATCCCAATGGAAACTACCAGGAAGGAAGAAGAGTTGTGTTACTCCTGCTAGTACTTTACACTGAAATGCTGACTGTATATTTGGTATATTGATAAAGAGGACCAGCCTTTATTTAAATACCCCCTGGAAAGCTAATGAGATTTGTATCTTTGTAATATTTTCTGAAATGAAGCCAGTCATTTAAAAAATGAATGAATATATGTCTGATCCAATTTCTGACTTTTGTGCTTTATTCTTGGGCAAGAATATTACTTCCTATTTAAAAGATTTAAATTCTCTGCTTCTCCATTTGGAAGGTGGTGATAGAAACTGGTGCAACCTGGAGATAATGTATTGTATAAGGAATCACTGCTAATAAATTGACTGAAAAAAAACCTCTTAAATGTAAAATGAGCTCCTGCGTCACAGTACTATCAGCATGTAGATGTCAGAGGAAGGAATTGTACATTAGATATAAAAATCAATTTCACAGCATTGTTTAGCACAACTATTCATCTAAGTCTCATCTCATCTTTTCAATTTATTTTCTTGTGTTTTTCCATAGAAAGAACAGTGTAGTAACTTCTTCTTTTTACCTGTTATCAATACCTTGGTGTTTTCCTTTGTCAACTTTGTCATTAAATTAGAAGTATAAACCAAATTATTTTAAGTCATTTTGAAAAATTGAAGGCCTTGCTAATGAAATGTTAAATGTTCCATGCATAAGAAAGGCAGTCATTCAAATGCAGCAAGAAGTTGAGTGTAATTAAGATAATTTTAGCAGAATTTCAAGTAGTTGGATAGAAAGATACGCAGCTCTAAAGATACACAGCTCTTCCATGGTGGGATGAAAGGATGCTTTATCCCTTGCATCTCTAATTCCATTAAAAAGTAATATAAAATAATCCAATATAAGATAAACCAAGGAAGCCGTGTCATATATCTTGAAAATGCATTTTGTTCAGTTCAAAGAATAAAGCATTCCCAAACTGTTATGTTTTTATCTGAAAATTGCTTGTTTGTTGGTTTTTTTTTCTTTTTGAGTTCTTCCAAATGCATTGTGTTGCTTTATTAGTTTAGTACAAAACTCAAAGTCCAAAACTCAAAGTCCAAAGCAGTTTTCCAGAAACATATCTGGCTTTGTCATTGTAATAGCTTGACTCTGCCTTCTGTGGACTTATTTATCCTGTGCTTTTCCTTCTATAGACATTTATAGATTACTGCTCAAATGCCTAAGTCTTAGCACTAAGTTACCAGTGCGGGCTGGAATTTGGCAATATCATAGAATCATAGAATCATTTTGGTTGGAAGAAACCTTTAAGATCATCAAGTCTAAATGTTAGATCACCAAGTCCAAATGTTCTATCATCAAGTCCAACCATTTTCCATGGTATTCATGGGAAGATTTATATTTTATTTTGAATCAGAAGAAAAACTAGGAAGTTTTCAGGAAGCAATATTCTGATTAAAATATAATTTGGAAACTTATACCTGGTAATGCATTTTACTCTGCTGTAAGAGCAGGGTCCCATAGAAAGCTTCATTTCTTCTTGTGGTTTGTGAGCAGGGGATCTGCTCTAAAAATAGACACCGGAGTTTCCATGGAATGACTTAGGCATAGCTGAACCCAGGATTTTGGGGACCTAAATTGGTTAAATGAAGATAAGAGGCATTTAAGTTTGGTAAAGGCTTCAATTTGAAACTAATGGGTACAATTGGTCTGTCTGCTAGAAAAAATAAAAACCATGAGACTGCACATTAAAGATCTGCATGGGGAGAGCAATGGTACTGGTTCTACTGATGTTCTGACAGCCTTCACCCACAGAGTGTTTCTCTTCAGTGAGTAAAAGCACACTGTAATTTTGACCTCTGGCACATGGAAAAGTTTGTACATGTGTACGTATACACATATATGAACACTAATTTATGTTATTAAGCACTGAGGGCCCATGATAAAGGACATAAACATTCATGGTATCAATCAGTCTAAGAATTATTCTGTTGTTTTTTTCTGATGAATAGACTATTAGTCTTTAATATTGCCTTGTTTAAACTATATTTTTGCAGTAGTATTCTTGTGTAATGTCTGTGCCTTCTTTGTAATGTATTGATGGTCTTGACAGATTTGCAGGAGACATGTGGGACTCATTTGTTAACAGTCCCAGGAGAGATGTCATGATGATAAATAATGACTGCATCATCCAGCGTTGTCTCTAGAGCAATGTTCCCTTTGGAATAGGGTGACTGGGGGAAAAATGGCTAATGGCCCAGACTGAATTGACATACAGGCTGGAGTTTTCATATGACAGTATATCAAGCTACAGGCAGGTTCTGTATACTGATATACATCACCTCTCCTCAGTGTGTTGTTATCCAAGTAATTTCCTGATATAATTTATTCAGCCTTTTCCCAGTTTCCTCTGAGCTTATTCCTCACTACAAATGGTGCAGCATCCACTCATAACATGTGTGATGGAAATGTCTGGCTTGTAGGCTGTAGCTGAAAGCACATTAAGCAAAACCACAATAATGCCTGGAGGCCATAACCCTGGACATGTCAGGTGGAGGGTGCTGGAAATACAGTTTAACAGTCATTTGAGATGCATTGGAATTGAATAGTAAAGTTAACATTTATATAAGTAACCTGTCTATTTTCTTGGGATATCCAGAACAAAACTTTCCATGTGTCCATGTATGAAATGCATCTTACAGCCTTGCAGGGCTTACACTGTCATATGTAGGTATACTTTCTGTACCTAACTCACAAAGATGAAGGACCTGAAAGTTTCAGATGATCAACAATGGCTGCCTGGGCAGGCAGCTGGAATGGGACTGTGAAGGAGGAAGGAAAAGACATTAAAAACTTCTTGGTTCTGGGAATTAAATTTTTTAATAACCACAAAACATGTTAACAGAATTGAAGAAAAAAAAGAGAGATTTGAAAAGAGATGTTCCTCCTTATATTTCTCCAACCTCCCTGTGCTGGGATATTTTCCAAAAGGGCAGGCTCATGATTACCTTAAATTTATGTCATTTCCAGGGAAAATAATTATACATCTTGCTGGCAGGAGATTGCTTAAAACATTGTTTCTTATATTATTTGTTTCCATTTATTCTCATGAATACATATGCCTGTGCATATTCAGAATACACAATTTATACACAAGATTGTGGAGGGTTCTAACTAACAATAGGAGGTCAATAATATTCATTAAAAAATTCTTAACAAAACTAATCCTGAACCTCTGGCAAACCTACTGTATTCAGTCAGAAACATCCTTTTGCGTTACATTCTGCAAACACCAAGTTAAACAGTGAATAGGTGAAAAAAATTTTTTTCATTGCTCTACTAGAAACTAGCCATGGACTAGGTACAAGCCTACAGTGAGTAGAGGAATCCCACTGAACTAGGATTTTGGATCAGACTTTACCTGAATTGAAGAAATTATTTTTTGTTCATTTATTTTGTTAAAATTTTAAAAATAACTTGCATTAAACTAAGATTTTTGTGAGGTTCATGAATTTTTTTGAAGATCCTTAATCCAAGGTTATGTAAAAATATTACAGAGAGTTTTAAATATAATTTAGGAAAAAAAACCCCAAAACTTGTTTTTTCCTTCTGAAGACAAAAATAGTGGTGTAGATTAGATAAATATGCTTACTTAAATTTTTGGTTTGGGTAATCATCATTTTGCCAATGATTTTAATGTGATCTGTAAAGGCCAGCATCTCTAGAGCTATGATGACTTTTGTTTTCTGCTCAGGAGCAGCACAGAGCTAGAACTGAGTAGTAGGGAAACAGGACATGCTCTTTGATTCAAATAATACCATGGGGTTGTAATGTAATGTGAAGTACTGTCCGGACACTCTGACCCATTCCATTTGGTCAAATACTGGATGTGACAGTCCTGTTGGACTACTGGAAAATAGCCCTTAGCTTTGCGATGTTGGAAGGACCTTCAAGCCTGCTGATCTGGTGAACTTGTCAGTCAAGTTCACCATTGGAAGTGCAATGACTGAAGGACAGGGCAGCACTGCAGGGGTTTCAGAATGTCCATTCAGTTTCAGGTGCACACAGCACCCATGGGAGCATGTGTTAAGACGCATCGTGCACTACTTTGTGCCTCCTTCTCCCTTAGTGCCCACGGCTTTTCACACGCTTCTACCTTTCCCCAGCAGGTGCTGTGACTGTGCCTGCAGATGCTCCATGGACGTGGGGAAGCAGGAGAGATGTGCTCTCTTGCACGTCTTGCACACATCCTGCAGTGAAATCCCTTGAGCTTTTCCTCAGGAGACTGCTCTACTCAGTGCGACAAACTCCACTTGTCAGGCCACGTCAGTTTGGGGTTTTGATGTTGATAGACAGAAGATACTTGTGTATTTAATCTTAATTCCATGCCTGCATTTAAGGCAGTGACTTCACTCATGTCTTTACTCGCTCTTATATTCATGCTCACATCCTTGTGCCCTTGGGTCATTGTACATTTAGCTGGAAAAATACATGTATGTGTAATAGGCTGTTAATAATTAATCAAACTCCCTAGTAAGATTGCCACCAAGCTAATGTTCAGAAAACTAAATAGATTAAAAAGAAAAAAAAAGACAATTGTCATAAATGGGGTTATTTTGTAAAGCCCCAAGTGAATTCTGTTTTTGCACTGTTAAATATGATGGAGAAAATACTGTAGAGAACATATTCTTTGCCGTGTGTCTACATTTTCATAAATGGCAAATGATAAAAGTTGAAAGTTGTGGGGGCTCATACTGCAGATACAACTAGCACTCTGTTTTATATTGTTAAACAATATATTCTTGGATGAGTTAGTGTCCCATCATAAATTCAAGCCCTCAGGCAAATTCTGACAAATTGTAAATGTAATTTAATTACATTAGGGAAGGGAAACAAAGACATTTCTTAGGCTAAGGGTTTTCAGAGAGCCATAGTTTCCACCCCTGACTGGGCTAGCTTTATGCAACATGATGACTGCAGCCAGCTTAACTGAACCAAGTCCTAGAGTTGTTTGTGTACATATATGTATGTCAATGGGCTTTTTTCCAGGTGTCTTGCTGGAAAAGTTGCTTTTCTTGTTGTTATGTTTCCAACACCGTGGTTAAACTGTGAATTAAAGTTACAAAAGACTGTCTATAGTCTCTGGTTCATGACTGTACAGGTACTGTTTGCAGAAAGCCTACTCTGAATTACTGAACCATGGAAAGGCATGTTAAATCTATCCAGCATTCACACACAAAAAAATTGTTATTTTTAATTTTGTGTGAACAAACAGTTTAAAACACTCCAGTGCAGCTGACAGATGGCAAAAATGAAAGGTGAAGATTTTCTCATGTAAACAAGTTTACAAGTCATGAGAGTGACAACATTGACAGAATTTAAGATTTCCAGTTTCTTAGTCTCATCTTCACTCTCTCAGGCCACAGATTTCTGCAAACCACTAAGTCTCAGCTTTTGAGTTCAGCTCAATACAGAAGGCAATCTGCCACCCTTGTCAATGCTCTCAGGAGAGAGATAAGCCTGTTCTGGCTCCACCTTCCCAGGCATTGTGGTGGTTTCTGTGAGAGTCTCACCACTCCTCCCGCGCCTGCTGCTTGGCTCACTGTCTCTGCACGAAGCATCCTTGCTCTGCAAAAGGTTTAGCAGAGAGATCAGTCCTTCCCTAGGGCCTCCCTGGGGGACTGTGCTCCCCAGTGTTAACAACCAGGGAGGACTGTTAGTCCTCCAGCTCCTGAGTTCCTCTTGATGGGAAACCATTCTAGACAAAAATGTTTATCTTTCCACAGAAAGACGTTTACCTTGCAGTTCCTCTGCATCCTAATGACCATACTTCCTTCATCTTCCCCACTGCTGCGCCCCAGAAAACTATACGTTCTAATGGCTAAAACAGATCATTGCAATGCTGGGTCTTACTGTTTGTACTTCAGATTAAAGGATGTGGCTTTGACAAGACATCTGCTGAGCAAGCCACTTTTTTCCCCTTAATCAGCACACTGTGTCCCTATCCTCTTAATCTCCTCTGTCTCTCAAGGAAAAAATAATTGAGCCTGCAATCTCAGAAGCATAGGCTCTTAAGGGATTATTTATGGTATGACTAATTTTGGATTTATTTCTTAGAAGGTGATAGTTTTGGAAATCTAGACATCCTTAATTTTCCTTCCCTTAAAACTTGTATAATACTCGGGAACTTTCTCTTTTCCATATGTATATATTAAAGCAGTAATTGCTCTCAGATAAAGCAGCAAATCCTTTAGATTACATATTTAACAATGGGACCATTTCTATGTGGATTCCCCAGTGCCCCATAAAAGTTGTGTCCTTCCTAAAATGGGGGTATTTTTGAGATGTCTTTTACACAACCATCGATTTTTGCAGCACTTGTAAGAACCTGCTACCTCAACTGACTTGCTTTCTGTGTTTGGTTGGTGGTGTGTAATGGTTTCAAAGGCAATAGGCAGCTTAGGGGTAGAGAGCGAGTAGATGCTTACGCTTTATTTCTCTAGAACCAAGCTAAAAGCCTATAGTCCCTGTTTTATTAACACAATACCTACTAGCTTCTTCACTCACAGATTTGATTCACATGATTTTTATTTGGAGCAGCCTTGAAAAGCTCCATTGTAAATGGGGCTCTGCACGGTGCAGGAGTCAAATAAATGAGTGCCATGTGAACATGGGAAACCTGACAACCTCTCTGCACCATGCCTTGCAGATGCAGGTCATGGTAATGAACAGATCATGAATGAACAAGCTTGTTCACAAGGTACATTGTCATCTTTCAATTAGGGTTTGTGTGACTTTGATGAAACGAATTTGGATCTGGTTTCTGAAACTGGCTTCACTGTTGAGCCACTGTGTGTTGGTGCCTGAGGATGGTATGAATATGCCCTAGTACCAGGCATCTGTGTCCACTGGCGACTCAAGACTTACCTCAGCAAAGTGTTTTGCTCTCTCTATATTGTAGTCTTCCCATGACTGAAAAAAGGAGGGGTAAAGATGAATCTACCTTTTCTGGTGCCTGGACACTTGGGAAGAGTCTTATGTAAATGCGATGTGTGACTAACCTTTCTTCTTCAATGTCCTGATCAACTTGTCTCTTATAGGAACTGCTGATACTTCTGTCCTGTTCATGACTTTCTGAAACTACAGAGCCCCGGTGTTGTTAATGGCATCATGTAGGTGAGCCAGCAGTCACACAAATAAGCAAAATTAAACTTCCATCTATGTTTGTCACTGCCGTGTACAAGTATCCACATACTATACCAGTTTTAGCTCTTTGATGAGGAGGAGAAAGCTGGTGTTTTGGCAGTCTGGAGAAGGCAGGTGGAAGGTGGGAAGGATGACAACTGGCAGGAAATTAAATCTCTGCCTTTAAGATGTATTATCAGCAGTGGAAAGGAGGGAGAAACTGCAGTGGTTCCAGAAGTGTGGTTGCTGTTCTTAACAACGCACTTCTCTGGGGACTGTTGCACTCCTGTTTGGTTTCAGAAAACCTGAGCTCCCTGACCTGCTGCTCACATCCCACTGAGGCAGGGTGGCTGCTGGGGCAGAGCACCCAGCTTGCTGGCCCACAGTGCCAGGCATCTTGACAGAGCCTCACCACGCTGCCCTCTGCTTCTCCATTTGTTTTTTTCCCAGCTCAGTTTCCATTAAACATATGTCACTGATGGCCAGTGCTGCAGTGGTTGAAGCTTCCTCTTCCATCTTGGTTATGTGAAGTGGAAGTCATGCTGGCCCTGGCATGGTCATCTCCTCTGGCCTTTGTGACAGCTCAATTTATGGTGTAACTCTGTAAAGGCGATTCAGAGCTGCACACACTTTGTCAGCATTTGGCATCACCTGTCTTCCCAACTCTGTGGCTACTGCCTTCCCAAGGGTGGGAAGGAAAATTGGGTACCTGGCCACTTTTCCATATTCTAGAATAATTATAGCTTGTGAGAGGGAAGAAACAAATGGTCCTCAACTTCTGAAGTGCTCTTAACTCTCAAAAATGCTCTCACCTCTCAGAAATGCTCTCATGAAATGCTCCAAGTTTTTGTCTACATTTTTTTATCATTTAGCCAGAGATGTGACTGTTGTGGAGAAGCTTCACTTGTTACTTCCCCAAAGTGTGGAATTCTAATCTCTGGTTTCATCTGAAGACCACTTCAGACTTGGGCCCTTTGGGAAAAGGAAATGAAAGTGGGTTCAAGAGTCCTCTGTTTCCTGAACCCATGGTTCCCACTCAGAAAAGTATTTTCATGCCACAAACAGATAAAAACTACAAGGGTTTATTCAGGAATGTAACATCCATTTAATTGATCTATTCACAATCACAAAATCAAAGACAGGATTTATTAGGCTTTGACATATGGACTGAGTATGCTCCTTTTGTTTCTAGATGACATTTTCCTCCTCTCAAGCTTACGTAATAGCCCTTCAGTTCAACACAGATTCACAAACCTCCTTTGTCCCTTCTTGGTCAACCATTGACCCTTTGTGAAGCCCAACAAGGAATCACAGTCTCAGTGGATAGTTCCACTATGCTGTGGAGTAAGAAAAAAAAAAAAAAAAGGAATATCATGAATTACTTATAAAGTTCAGACATACAGACACTGACAAAAAGAATAATGACTAGCTTCTAGGCTTAACTCTTCTAGGCATCTTTTTTCTTTTTTTTTTCTTCATGTAGACTTTCATTAAGGAGCTACAAAGGTGTAAATGGTCTGAAAGTGTTCCCTGTATTCACTGAGTGATGGAAAAGCTATCAAGTAATGTGGGACATGCACATTTTTCATGGCATCATGTTTTAGTTTTAAGTTCAGAAATATCAGCTTCTTCAGAAGAACTAACCTAATCTCCCTTAAACATAAAGATACTGCCTGCTTCCTTCTCACTGTGCAAGCCACAGTTGCTGGACCTGTTTCAAATCATTGAAATGAAATTGAATATCCACCAGGAGCAGGTTAATCAGGTCTCATCCTAATTTTAGTATTAAGAGGGAAAGCGCTAACTAGATTCCTTGGGACATGTGGGTGAGGTTCAAGGAAACGTGGGCTAAGGTGGCCTTGAGGCATAGCTGCGCTTTCCAGACCTGTAGTGTGCTAGGGGCTGAAGCAGTCAGCGCTCCTGAGTGGAGCATAACCAGGCTTCTAAAATGTACTCTGCTTGCTGTCACCCTCTGTCACTTGGACACTGCTATAGAATTACAAGGACTGTTTCTGCAGTGTCAGGAGCTTCTGGATGTGCCTGTAGCCATAAACTACATCAGCCAAACCACATAACACAAACAAAACTGTTATTCATTTATTTATTATAAATTCAACCAGACACGCAAAATCCCACTTTCACCAGTTTAGATGTGTGTAATTTTCCTGCATGTCTTTTAAAATAGCTGAGTCCCTTCAGGCTACGACAGCTGCTTATGTGGGTCAGGTTAAGGTACAGACATATGGGCTATAATGCTGATGAACCCTATGCAAAACTTCCTTCTGCTCTGCCAGAGAGCCCATGGGAAGGGCTCAGGGTGTTTCTAACCAGTTGTGCTCCCAGACCATGGCACCCTTGTCTCCCTCAACATTTCCTTGCCTTCCAGTGAGATCATCACATGTAACACTATCAAAGGCTTATCTAAGTCACAGGGGCGGTAAGTTAAAATGATAGTGGGAGGCAATATAAATCCCGTTCTTTTGCAGTTAACACTGGGAAACTTGTTTCCTAATCTTGCTTTCGTGTTTGCATGGCCCTTCCATTATCTCACGCCCAAAGAGCATTAATAAACACAAGGAACGTGTTGTGGTCTGCCCTGGCTTGCTGATTGCATCCTATCAGGTATTGGGATACAAGAGCCCTTCCCTACACAAGCAAGGAGCTGTAGCCATATCACAGACACTGTCGACATTCGAGGTTAACATCTCCCTTTCTCCTGGCCCTCTAGACAGCAGAGAAGTGCTTTACTCATTAGTCAGGGGCAGCTCTCAGCCTCCTTCCTATTATCCTTCCCTCTTACCATTGGTACCATGCACCAAAATGGTACATTTTCCTGGCAGAAACCTCACTGTATTGAAGGCCGTTTGCAACAGAACTATGCCAGGGAGTTTCTAGTTCCTGAATAATTTCATGTCCAGCCCTAAACCTTTGGTTTAATGAACACTGTATCTTTTAAGTACATGAGCAATCCTTGCAGCCAGATACCCTGACTTTAAAGACCACATATACACCACCTGGGTAACTAGGTAGGGGCTTTGCCTAGGATAAGTTTCAAGGCCTATATATATAGAAAATCATATTTTGTTTGTTTTTTTCCTAACTGCAAAAAGAACTTCAAAAGAGTCTTCTCACGGGAAGATATTTAAGCCCCTCAAAAAACCACTGTAAAGGTAAGGTGCAAAGTTTTACTCATGATGTTAATTAACAGCTGAAATAATTTGCCAAGACACAAGCCAATATTTCCATCTCTGGCAGCATTATAGATGGGATCTTTTTAGAAAAGGAGAAAACTTAACATGTAGCTTTTAAATAATTTAACCTCTCCCCGCTTTACCATCTGATCCTCTTTGTTTAGTACCGCTTGTAATTAACTTTGCAGGCTTCAGTTAGAGGTGCTTGTTCAGAAGCACTTCCCAACAACTATTCCCTTGGTACTATTACATGGCAATGCTCGAAGACCTGGGGCTTGCTCTGGGTGTAAGTAGAGCCAAACCAGCCACTTACAGATCAGGAAGGGGAATTTTGTTCTATAGCATGTATTTGTCATGTGTTTTAAAAGTGAAGCCAAGGTTTGCTGTGCTTGCTTCAGAGGAGGTATGTGGCCTTTTCCTGGAAAGAGTAAGGTAAATGCTGTTGTTGCAAGGTTTGCTGTTGATGGTTGTCCTACACTGTGTCAGAGGTGACACCAGGATTTCTTTCTTAACACCTAACAGGACTGAATTCAAGTTGAGGTCTACAACATTTTCTCTTCTGATTTTGTTGGAACAAATAAGACAACATTTCAAAATATATCCATTTTGTTTTCAATTTACATTAAATTACAGGCTCCTAGATAAAAGTATTAGCCTGTCTTGTTTTCTGTGAGACTCACACTGAGATTCTCTGCATTGTAGTGTATAGTTAGAGCTTGACATTGATTTCTATGTGAATTGGTTATCCATGTAAACACATGGATGCACACAATTTAGAGGGACATTGATTGCCTCCAGAATGTATTTAAATTGCTTATTTTCCCCAACTATCTTGGTTATAAACAGTTTTCACAATGTTTGGTTTTGTTTTCTCATTTCTGTGCTTTTTAATGATACTAAACCTGCTGGAGGAACAGATTTGTTTTCTTTTCCTGACGATTATTGCCTACACTGATGACTTTCTACCAATAAATGTAGGGCAACTGATTAACGTTTTGAGTTGTCATTTGTGTTCTTTTGTAAAGGTTGTAACTATATCTGTGTTGCTTGTATGTTAAGCTGAAGCTTGTAAACCTGTTTTTAGGAGTAAAATGTAAGTGCAATATGTGTGACTGCGAGGACAGACTGGAAATTAAAAAGTCAGTCCAATGGTGCTTTCCTCCTGCCTCTATTATCAAGTTAATGTCTGGTAAACCACAAGTCCCTCATTCTTCCACAAGCTTTCTTGTGGATGCCTTCTTTTTCTCAAATCATGTCAAATCATGGAGTTCCTCTCAAAAGCTGTGATAGTAATAAAGAAAAAGCATTTTGAATAATTTTCCTACTATCTAGTCTTAGGTAGACAGACTAGAGAGCAGTAAAACATTTTTAGTTAAAAAGTATGAAAGAAGAATAGTATTCCAGGGGTATAATAACAGTACTAGTATAATGGGGGGCAGGGAGGAGTTGGGTTTGGTACTATATTTGTATATATTCCACGTTACTATTATATTCCACTTTATTACTATAATTTTTCTAAAGCTGTTTTAGTTTTCTTTTGTAATCAGAAGTATCTCTCCCATATTCCCCCTCAGGGAAGGGAGAGGGGTTGATAAGAGCATGTCTGTTGTATAGGTTTAGTGGACGGTCCCAACCCTAAACCTTGACACCTACAAAACATAGCTGGGCACAAACTGCCTGCTTGGAATGGTCCTTGAGGAGTTCAAACCCTGAGAGTGTCCTCAGGGGTGGCTTGGGAGAGTGTTGGCTGATACTGTTGAATGCAGAACTGCATGTTTAGCATGATTTTCGTGCTGGTTTCATACCGGTTCTTGCTGTTTAACTGTACACTTGGTTCACCATATCCTAAATTAATCTTGTCTGATCCATTTGTGATTTGAATGATTAAAGGTGTCACTTTCCCAAGTAGATTATGGAGAGGGAGGCTGGATGGTCAAGGGGATTCAAGGCCAAACACCAAGAGGTCTGGACACGGTTTGTTGTTTGAACAGACCAGGATACCAAAGTCCCACCTATAATACAGACATTGCCAGAGCATCCTCTAATTGCACAGTTTGAAAATGGAGCATACACAAAACTGTAAAAGGAACAATGAAGTAGGCCAGACTTGTATCAGGTATGAACCCCTCCGTTGCCTCCATGCTTTGACTGCATTCTATCCTGACTTCAGCTTTTCTTTTCTGGTTTGTTGGTTTGTTTTTTTTCCCTCACTAGAGGTTTACAGTCCTCTCAATCCTCCACCAATAGTTCATCAGCAAACTCCAGGTTAGCAAGCCATCTTGCTCAGAAGTGCACAAAAGACTTTTTCAGTAACCAGTAGTTAATGGAGGATGAGTAAATAGATCTACAAAATTGTGATTTTCTTCTGGAAATAACACAGAGAGGGGTGGATTTCGGTGGGCTTTAGTTTTGGCTGATTCCAAGCAGATTAAATTAAATAGTCATTCTTCTTCACAAAACCAAAGTAAAAACCCCTGCCGATGCTGTTTGAATCATTACTGTGCATATGTTAATATGGACTTGTATTTCAGAATTAAGGACTATAATCTAAGATGATCATAAAAATAAAATAAAATTGTAAGTCCCAAAGCATTTTTCTAGGTCATGTTTTTTGTCTACATCAGATAATATATGCTGTTTGGATTTGGTACTTTGAAAATACCTCTTAATTATAGTCTCAAAGTTTAATTGTTGCTAAGTAATTCTTGTACCTATATTGCTGCATATGAACAGAACCTGAAGAAATCCAGGAATGTACTAACAATGAAGAATAATTATGCTTCTGGCCCACAAATAATTTAGTATGCTTGAAGGGAAAAAAAAACCTCGGGGGGAAGAAGCAGCGAATGGCCATTAGCTAATAAATGGCAGGAAGTCATACTTCACATGGAACAAGAATAACACAAATGACACAGTGAAGCACAAGCTAATAACTGCAGCCATTCTGCTTGGGGCAAGTAATTGAGAGACACGGGAAGCACTTTTAGGAATGCTAAAAATTACATCATTATTGGCTGTTTGATGGGACATGTCAAAAAGCCACAGTCAGCTAAAAAGATACATTTGAATAGATGTATCTGTAGCAGCCTGGACAATATTCTACAGATGGAGAGCTAATGCTCAGGAACGACATACACAAGGAAGACATTAAGGTATTTACACTCCATTTTAGCTCTGTTTTATACGTAAACTGCAAAGAGTTTAGATATGTAAACTCACCGAGTCCCAGTGAGACAATGTGATGTACTATATGGGCTGTGCAGATTGCTGGGTCATCTTCTATTGCAAATCCATAATGGCCAGTACTGAATGTGAGGATTGCAAAGGAGACACAAATTCTCACAGTCTCATAATAACTCCATTCACTGCACTAGACTGTATTGTCAATTTACATGTCAACTTACAGATAATAGTGCTACAGGAAAAATAGCTATGAATATGGTATTATTCCATGTAGGTGTTCTTAGCACTGAAAAGAGGAAATAAAGCTTTATTTTTCCAGACTATTATTAGATTATTTTTATACTCATTATGAAACAGAAATATAATCCAATATAACCCAAGCTTTTACAATGGTAATTTTTGCAGCTTCCCTTGTTTGGTACTACTTTAAAATCTGTCTTGCTTGGTTTTGACTATTTATCACTTATTTTACTTCAGTGATTAGCATCATTGCCTTTGCAACAATGAAAGTAATTCACAAAAATAATACCCATAAGTATACCCCAGAACAGTAGCATTGGCCTGCTATTGGCCAGTACCTAGGCAATAATGCTGGTTGTGCACTGGGTAGACTCCAGTGGGATGATTTTTGTGTAGGCAAAACAACTGCAACCTGGCTTTGACTCTGCTGCTCAAGGGGACCTTGTGTCCTTTTCTGCTCACATAGTGGTCTGACAGGGAGGTATTTTTTTATGATGGGAAGTGTTTCCTTCTTAGTGTTATTTAGCTTATCTAAGTTTTCACTAAGAAAATTCTGTGCAGGTTTAAACAAATAAAACTTCGTCAGTGTCTTTCATATCTTTTGCCTTCTTTCTGAGGAACAATGCTTTTTTAAATAGGCTGATATTATACATTAGAGTTTTAGTTTGCTCATGTTGTTATGCTGGATGGCTCAGGGCACTAAGGAGGACTGCAGGGACCAGGTGTCCTTGGAGCTTTTGGGATGGTGCAGATTCCCAACAGCCTTGTCTTCTTTCATCAGTGTAACAGAAATAACACTTCTAATGGTGAGTCAGATATTACTGATGCTTCATATTGATTTCTTAGTGTAAAGGTTGGTATGAATCGCATCTGGAATGCTTGAATGCCACCCTTGAGCTGGCTGAGAAGGGAAGCAATGGCCCTGCCTTTGTGATCTTCAACCCATCTGGTCCTCTGAGTGCCATTAAAAAGGAAGTGAATTGAAGGAAATATGATTTATAGAAAAGAGCATGACTGTTTTGTCACCTTCTTCCTTTCAAATACATATTGATTTGCACTGGCAGGTCAGGCTTTTTTTGAGGTGTCAGGGCAGTAGGATACCAAGTTTATGAACACGAGCAACCAACTTTAGAAGTTCTAGTAGACAGCAGAAAACAAAAGTTTTGTCCTTTACTTCACAAGCCATGAAGTTTGGTTCAGCCTATAAACCAGTAATACATAATACAGTAAAAAAACCCCATGAAAATATCAGCCCTGGAAAAAATCAGTCAAGCACCTTCTAACAATTTGTCTTAAAACAGGGTTCTGCAACCTACGTTAACTCTGCAATCCATGCTAACAGGCCCTTATAACAGCTTTTCAGAGCAACATTTGACATCCTATACTGAAGTATTTTTGCCAACCGCTACAGTCTACTGATACAGGATCATAGAACAGAAACACATAGCTCAAAAAATGAGCAAATATGTATGAGAGGAATGCCACACATTTTTTTATGCCTCTATGATACCTTTTGAAAGATTTTGCTGGTAAATATTACTGGTGGCATGTTTGCTACAAGTTGTCACTGTGGTGAAATTAAATTATGGATTAGAAAATATTTTTAGAAATTGAAACTGCTGCCACTGGGCATAATTCTAAAGAGAAGATGGAGATATAATCTGACAGTATTATTAAAATATTATTTATGCTGTTTCATTCCATTTTGCCTTAGAAAATTGCTAAGGCCCTTAATAAAAGTTTGACAAAAAAAGTATGTTAAAAAGGGGAAGGTCTATTCTGGCATTGTCTGGTTGTCTTATTTAAGGTACAGGAGAGGCTAAGTAATGTGAGACTGGACTTTTTCATCACTGAAATAGGAAGAATGAAAGACTTGAACATTAATATTAACGATTGTTGTTCTGGAACATGAAGAAGCAGCTTTCCAGAAGAGCCACAGCCTCAAAAATTGGATTAATAAAATGTCAGATGTCAAAATCACCTAAGATAATGCAAGAGATTGCATTTAGTAATGCTTACAGATACGACTTTTAAATTATCAAATGGAGAATCTTATGTCTTGGAAGTCTGACTTTTCAGGATTTTTGGACCGGGACTGTGCTAAAATATCAGGCCATCTCAAGTTCTGTTTTCATGAACGTGTGTTCCAAGTTCTGCATGTATGTGCAAAGGGGCCATTTCACACTTATAAAAAGTGAAGTAAAGGACAGTATTATCAACCCGAGGAACAAAAAAGACAGACACAAAAAAACGCCACTAGTTTAAAAAAATATATTATTTTTAAGAAATTGGCAGAAATGAATAAGTTTCTCTGCTTAAGTTTTCTAGGATCACATTCTTAGATCTTTTTCACAGCTTTTAAAATTAAAACTGAGTATTAAAACTATTCACAGGATTCCAGAATCTAAAGATTTAGGGGAGAAAAATGTGAAAACGCTTCATAATTTGCAGTACTGTTAATACACAAATATGAGCCTTACTACTAATTGAAACATGAAAAGTCTTCCCAGTCAGTGCAGACAAAAGCATCCATTAGAGTTAGTGTCCATCAAGAGGCTGAACTTAAATGGGAGCACAGAGCATAAATGGCAAAGAGACCTGAGCTGATCCACTGGAGAGTACCTGTTTAATGGGATATTTAAGAGACAGATGACAATGAGAAATATGTTGGGTTTTTGCTACAAATGTTACAGTTTTCTGGATTTATTTTCTCCACCTGTTACCCACACATACATGGGTCAGAGGTAGTTTTGAGATATTTTCATTGACACTAATGATGATTTATCTTTTTTTGTTTGTTAACATGAATTTTAATTCAGGCTCAACCTGTTTGCTCAGTTGTCATTAAGGATATAGGTTAGTGACTCTTAAGTTTCTTGGACCCAGATTCCAGCTCCTTTCAAATTAGAGGTGGGAACCCTCGACATGATCATATAGATGCAATTTGAAAAATTACGTCTACTGGTGGTTTTTAGATGAAATTCTGAAAATTTGTTTTTTAGAAATAAGCTATTTCCTGACTTCTTTCTTTTTTTTTTTTTTGTAATAATTTCCTGGTCAGACTTGCACAGATCACATAAAGACACGCTTGTAATAGACATGGTATCTGAATTGTGGACCAAAAAATAACTTCATGTATACTCCAGCTTTGCTATTGTCTCTGAATGTGAGTTGCCTAACAACTACCTGTTGCCTCACCACTTGTAGAGTGTTTCTGCTATATAATTTTCCCTCAGAAGTGCTGTGAAAATTACCACAAGCAGGCAAGATTTATAAAGACGTTTGTAAAGTGCTGCTAAACTCCTAAGTGGTATTTACTTGAGCTACCACTCTTTTTGTTCAGAGGCAGATTTGAGGTAATATAGCTAAACAAACCTAAAAATGGCATGAAAAACATAGAAATATATATTAAACCAATTTTTCAAGCATCAGCTGCCAAACTAAAGTCTTCTCTGTTGATGGACAGTAAAGAACTGATTGTATTTTTGTAATTCTTTTTTTCTTTAATAAGGGAGCATTCAGAGTGCTGAAGCTTTGAATGAATTCCAGCATGAGTAATTACATCCTACTATATCTAAATATCAATGAGCTGTGGTCTTTTTTTATCCATTTCCTGTTCCACACTGCTGGGTTGTGTTGCTGTGCTCTGTGAATAGTAGCCACATTCACCCTAGAGCTGGCAACATTTTTGTGGCAGACAAAGTGATATCTTTATGTCTCAAGGATGATTCTCTGAATGTTTCCACAGACACTAGTTTTGCTCTGGGGTCGCTTGAGTTGTGTTGCTTTGGTTTACAGCAGCATAAGTGTGTGTAAGGATTATGGTACAATAATAACTATATAAATATCAAATGCTTAATAATATTTGACACTGTGGCTAGTTGATGGATATAAAGCCGAATCTTGTGGGGCAGAGATTTAACTACTGGAGCAATATGAAATTCATTATTCAATACTAAAACTACCTTGTCTTAGAATTAGTGTTTATCCTCTGGAGGTTTTTTCCCACGAGTTCATTGGGAATTGTGAATATGGAGTTTCTGCTTCAATTAACTTACAGAACATTCGGCCCCTGGTATTTATACTGTGTGCAGTGGTGTGGTATCTGAGTTATAGCCAATTGTTATACCAAATGCTATTGAATTATTCTTTTCAGTAGATATTATGACAGATTTCTTTGAGGGCAAATACAAGATTCTGTGAACAAAAAAAAAAATATTTATATATGAGGAACATCATTGGGAGCTGATGAGTAGTGAAGAAATCAAATTCTTTTCATTTGCTTGCAAGCTTAATTCAGCAACTTGGCAGACTACAGTGCAGAAAGAAAAGAGTATGGGAAAAGGACTATTTCAGTTTGACTTTGATGGCATGGTGAGATACTGAGCCCCTTAAACTCCAGGCGAAATAAAAATTTGAGGTACCTGGCACCTTGCAACAACATGCCTTTATTTGTCAGGATGTAGGGCCTTATACCACAGTGGTGAAGAAACTAAGGAGGTTTCTGGATGGCTCTAAAGGAAGTTGGATGTGATACTTAAAAGTGCCTCACATTCTTGTTTTACCTGAACTTCAGTCCTTAGGAGTCATTTTTATATATGAATCACAAATTTGGCTTCAGCTGATGGGTATCTGCTCAGCATCTTTCAGATGCTGCATCTATAGAATGGGGCTGATCTTAAGACCCACAGCATCAGGAGAAATTTCCTTAGAGTGAGACCGGCCTCAGCTTCCAAAATTAAATTGGACAGTATTCGTGTAAACTTTTGGTTCCTCTTCATGGCAGCAATTAACCAGGGTGATCTGCAGTAGAAGATTAGGGCCTTTTTTTATAGCATTGCAACTTTGAAGGAATGCTTTATGTTTGTGAAACCAGGTAAAGGGTCACTGGCCCACCTGCTTTGTAGAAATGGAATATTTCTCAGCTTACACATCACCAAATGTTCCTGAAAGAATCAGATCCAAGAAGGAATTATGGTTACAGCTGAAAGCTAAACTGTATTCCAGGGAATAAGAAAAATCTTGATCTTTTTGCTTAATGATCTTTTAGTGGGCAAAAGAAACGTTGTTTCTTTTCCTGCCAGGTAATTTACATCCATGATTCAAAGGAGGGAGTAATGACTGGGTGACCTTGGCTTGCATAAACCAGAGCTTCAAACAGAGCTTAACTGTTTCCAGAGAGCCTGGCTGTTTTTTTGACAATATTAATGCATTGCTTTGGGATACCCAGAGTCCCCAGCCACAGATTTTCTTTGCACTCTCATTGGAAATTATTAGGAAAGGTGACAATCTGAGAGATTTATAACTAATTGCAATGATTCAAGTGTTAATTCTGGAATACCTTAATATACCATTTTCGTGTTTCTGTCTAGTAAGCAAGATAAGTCTGTGAACAAGGACTTCAGTGCACATCAGTCTTGTTGACTAAAGATAACATATTTGAAGAGAGTGTTGAGAGTGTGAAGAAAACTACTTATTAGAATAATGGTTTTGAAAGTTGCATTCAGGGCTGGTATCCTTTGGATGAATGTATTTGTTGCAGTTAAATTAGAATAGGATTTCATATCACAAAATCAGGGCTAGTGGCACTAACGGGGACAATCTGTACATGCAATACATAGAGGCCCTTAATTTTGGACAACAGCAAGAGATGTGCATGGCAGTTGTGAATGAATAATTGTATACAACCTGTACATATATAATATTTCTGCTCACCTAATTCACATATGGGCACGTTTGAAAATAAACCGATTTATATTTTTCCTTGTTTTAGCAGAAGAATAGTGACTTTCACATGTATTTCTCAAATGCCACCATAGCTCAATCACACTTGAAGACAGAGCAGCATTCAAATTGTCAACAAAGATGACTTGTGTTCATCATAAGTACCTAATACCTGAAAGATCTGATGTGGACTTGAGTTGGGATACGGCTCTGATCAATGCTTATTGACTGTACCATTACCTGATGGCTCATCTACACATGGTGGAATGGAGATCAAATTATGATGAAAAGTATTTATAAATGTGGGTGCTAATTGAGATGCTACACTGATAAACAAAGCACCAACTATGGATGAGACATTATTAGATGTGCTTCAGTACAACACCAAGTCCACCTGTAACACTGCACCTATGATTGTGTCAGAGCTTTGAACCACACGTACTGCACAGTGCTGGGAAAGAGACTGCTGTATAATAGACATCCTAACATTACCTCTCACCCCAGGAAATCTACTTGATTTATGAGAGGCTGACATTTTGTAAGATTATTGTGCACCACCACTGTGCAAGTACACTATAAAATTTTGTATCCTGATTTCTAGGCTTATCGCTTTCTTCTAAAAGTCATGACTTTTGAGAGCATTTTCTACTATATTGCAGGTGGCTGGCTCACAAAATCCCAGGGCATATGAATATCTGAGCTTATACTTTTTGAACATTTTTCACTCTGTAGTGAAATTAAAGTCTTTGAAATAATCAAGAGGCACACGCTAGAGGATGGCCAGAAGTGGGGTGTTCCCACTGGGCTGTGGGAGAGACTGGTCCTTGTACCTGCTCTGCCTTACGATGGGCAGAATCTCAAATGCCAGGTGAGCATCCTCATTTCCACAATACATCACCAATTACCTTGGCTCTGACTATAATGCAGGTTTCATTTCTTCCCTATCTTCTTCTCCAGACTGGACAGTAGTGCCTCTCAAGAGGCTATTTCATACTGCTGTCTACAGTAGAGGAAGCAGAAGGATGTTGACAATCCTTCCTCTACTGTTCAAATAAGCAAAAAAAGGAGCCTGTGAATGTCCTAGTCCTAAAACCGCTTTGCTTTTAGTTTGAAACTAAGTATCAAATATAACCGTTATGACATGAATGAATGAACGAATGCATAAATGTGAATTCTCTTTGTCTCATTCTCTACTTACCAACTCCATTAACTGCTGTCTTTATTTTATTTTTTTTTAATCAGATTATACTTCTAAGGCTAAAGCATGTTGGATGCATGGAAGCATTTCTGTTTTCAGTGAGAACCTCTGTTAACATGACACAATCGCTTTAAAATGCAGATGTGCACTCAGCAAATTTGATAAACCCTGAGATGGATTTAGATGCACAAAGATGGTGAAGCTGCCTAATCCTTCCTACAGAAGATGATGTTTAAACAAATATATTTCATTCAGTGAAACACCTGGGCAAGCTTATTTAATACAGTCTTTGCATTTAATTATCTCCGCTGAAGGGGCACTTGCCATCTTTCAAAATATGATTATTTTCTTTAGTATTAATTATTTTAAGATCCTCAAAGGAATCCTGGAAAGAAATGAAAAAAAAGGGCTCTTAATTAACCTGAGCCACCAGAAGTCATCTTTTTGGAATAGAGAAGCTGGGATATGGGACTGAGAATAAATAATATTTTAAAAATCAGGCTCTCTACATGAATAGTGAAGAATAGGTGCTAAAACCTGAAAAGAATTCTGTATGAATGAATTGTTGCTAGGCATTAATATCAGAAAAGCATACTTATATGTTAAACTGTCTTACAGAGAGAAGACAAAAGTAGAAAAAATAATTCTGTAAAGAAATCAATATGGTCAAAATTATTGGCAGAAGTCAAGGAAGTGTAAAATTATGATATATCCAGAGAACAATACAGCCCAGAGTCAGAATCTCAGTTCTGTTCTTCCCTCCTTTTGCTGTTGTGGGGTTGGCATAAAGAAAGCTATTTCTTTGGGGAAAAATGTATTCCCCAATATATTTCTGGCAAGCAATTTCACCATGAGTGCTCTCACTGCACAATCCAATTACTCTCGTACTTGCAAGAGGGAATACTGCAGACAAAAACAGGACACCCTGTTCTCCCCACCACAACTGGGACTGCAATGTGAGTGGAGTTTGCAAGTTTTTATTTTAGACAGAAAATTAACGGACTATGGCAACTTATGCATGAGTAATTAGATCATTGCATTGTTTTTCAGCATCATTACCACATGAAATTGTATTTGCAACATGGGTTTGCACAGGATGAATGTAACTGTATGTATGTATTGCCTAAAAGTTGGTTTAGTTGCCTAGGTGCAATAAAGAAGAGCATTGTGCCCATTTTAGGCAATTATTTAGTATTGCACTTCTAGACTTCTCCTGTTTAATCATTTAACGTGTTACTTTGCTCCTTGAAAGGCTAAATGCAGTCTTGGAAAGATCACCTTTCAGGTGCCTTAACCTTCAGAAGAATCCAGGCAGCACCTCATGCTATTAGTAACAGATTTGCCTTCTATTCTACTCCCTCTAGAAACTGCATGTTCCACACTTTGTAGGTGTGAAAAAGGGATCAAAGCCAATTTTGCAACAGAAGTACTTTTGCCTTTTATTCTATCAGGCAATTACACAAATTTTAATTTCCAGTCAAAGTGAATACCACTGCTACATCTAGACAACAAATGCAGCTGTTTCACATGACTTGCAAAACTAATTCAATGTCAACTCTCACTGTTGAAGACAGACATGGTTTTTTTGCTTCGTTTTTCAAAAGGCTTGAGGTTTATTTCACTTTTTCTGTAGACACTTTTTATAGATGCTTAATTCTATTCTTTCATCACTATAGGTCAATCAAACTCATCTGAAAAAATTCCCTTGAGCTTCATCTTGGCATTGAAAACGTGCTTTCTCTGGGAAACTTTTGAAACGATAGAAAATGCTTGTGAAAGATGGCAAATAATGAAGGGGGAAATGTTTTCTGAGCATTTCTGTTTGTGTTCTTGTGGCTGAAGGTATTTTCACAATTGAACTGAGATATATTGTTATTTTATTTGTCACAGAACTGTATTCAAGCCATTCCCAGAGAGGGCACATCGGAGGAGGCAGCAGCAGGAAACCCATATTCCTCCTATTTTCCCATCTGCAGAGTGGCAGTGAGTGCTGTCCTCTCTCTCAATCATCCTTCAAATATTGTGTGCACATCCCATGGCGACTTTAATGATGAAAGTGAATAGAGATCAGAGAGTCTGTAAAGTCGCAAAGAGAGAGGGAAGGAGAGGGTGGCCCGTCAGTTACATGGCAAGAGCTGTGCCATCGTGGGAGCGGGTGGAAGGGCCAACATTCAGCAAGACCCCGCAGCCAGGCTTCGTGCTAAGGCGGACCCCTTGCCCTATGTGCGGTTTAGCCCCGATCAGTGACTATCTGCTGGCTGGTCCCCTGGGGCCAGCTGTGGGCGGGGCTGCGGCCCGCAGGCACCCCGGGCCCGGGCTGCTCCAGCCAGGTTATGGGGCCCGCGCGCGGGTCACCCGCTGCTATCGCCGACGCCCGGGTGGGGCTTCCACCCGCCGTGACAGGGCGAGGGGGCGGCGAGGCGAGGCGGGGGGAGGCTGGCGCTGCGGGGTTGGGAGTTGTGTGAAGAGGGGGGGTGAAGAACACCCGTGAGGGGACGGGCAAGGGGGGCGTGAAGGAGCGGGGGGTGAAAGGGGAGCGAGCGGAGACGAGGCGGCCGCGGGGAGCGAAGC
>WUAM01000323.1:19575500-19607925 GCA_024336885.1 Actenoides hombroni
CAATGTGGTACACAAGATCCAGCAGTGGCCTTGGTCTGCACACCAATCCTTGGTACTAACTCTAAACATGGGGTGTTTTCACTGCTAGAAGCAGAGACTGTCTGTGAGAACAGGCTGCTAACTTCAGAAAGTGCAGTTAGTTAGAAGAACTGAGCTGAAAAGTAAAATCACCAAACAGAATTGGTTCTGTTCTCACTCGAACCAGGACAACCCTACCAGAAAGGGAAACTTAGACGTCTCAGAAAAGCCTAAATCAGAAGCAAGGTGAGTACTACTTAAATAGGAAAAGCAGAGCAAGGATTCGGTTTATGCTGATGCTACAGTCTAGACTTGCATTTATATCTGACTAAAAATCCTGCCTGTATTTGTTACTTTGTTATCCTTGTAAGGCAGAGGATGTGCATGTGCTCACCTTTAACGTGGAGTACTGTGGCATATGCGGCCTGGTGTACAAGCTTGCAGTGAGGTGCAATGTGCTGTTACAGCTTTGCACAGAACCACAGAGTGGTTGTGACTGGAAGGGACCTCTGGAGGTCATCTGGTCCAACCCCACTGCTCAAGCAGGGCCACCTAGAGCCAGTTGCCAAGGACCATGGCCAAATGGCTTTTGATTATCTCGAAGGATGGAGACTCCACGAGTTCCTAGGGCTACCTGTGCAGTGCTTAGTCACCCTCACTGTGAATCCATACTGGCTATTCCTGATGATTTTTCTTGTCCATAATGTACCTGGAAATGGTTTCCAGGATCAGTTGTTGCATTACCTTACTTAGGATTGGGGTGAGGATGACGGGCATGTAGTTTCCTGGGTCCTCCTTGCCCTTCTTGAAGATTGGAGTGATACTTGCTTTCCTCCATTCTTCAGGCAGTTCTCCCAGTCACCATGATCGATCAAACACGATCAGTATTAAATACGTTAACTTGCAATGTGTAACAAGGTAATATGCAAACTTGCTTTGAAGATCTTTTCCAGCTGTGTTGGAGTTGACTTGTGTGTCTTTGTGTGTTCTGCATTTGTGCCAAAAATCCCTTAGCTGAAATCATGCTCGAATCTTGTGGTAGACAGAGATTTGGACTTCTTTCTACTGAGTATCAAGCAGACATCCCAACTGTCCATCATTATAATGAAGGATAGTTGTTTCTCTTCAATACAGTGAAGGTGCCATAAACATTTACATTTATGCTTGTGAAAGGATACGTTTGATTGTACAGAACAGTGATTGTGCCATACTTTAAAGATGGCACACCACAGTTGATACCAATCATATGTCTGCCATAAGTAATGCTTCTTCAACGAGGTCTTCAGGGCTTTGACATGTAGAATAACTCTGGAATGAGGAGGCTGACTTAGATAATTGTGCTTTGGGAAGACACCACTCAGCTTGATTATAGTCATTGGTACATTTGTCAAAGAAATATGCCCCTCTCTTCTTCCTCTTGTTATGTGTAAGTCCTGTCAGGTAAGGAAATATGTGCCTCCTTGACCACATGTTACTGGCTTGCCAGCTGTGATTTGGCAAGAATATGCACGTTAGTAGTTACTGTGGTGTAGCTGATGAACAGTTGATTCACAGCTGGGGAGGGAAGGAGCTGTGCCATAGTGATAGTCATGTTTGTGTGTTGGTCCTTGCGGGCTAAATGCTCAACAAGCTTTTAAGCACATGCTTAATTTTAACTGCATTTTGAGTTGGTGTTTACAGACGTGGTTCAGTCATTCTCACTCACTCATAGAACTGTGCCTTGCTCTGAACAGTTGAAATTTTAGTCTGGAGAGGTGATAAAACAAGTAGTTGATGGTAGACCAGCTGTCGAAAAAGAATTATGTGAAGATCTCTGCTGCTTCTGAAGTGCATTGCGTATGCTGTTCTTCTGCAGTAAGCTGTGAAGGAGGCTGTCAAAATGGTGGGGAATGCATCTCTGTCAATGGAGTTGTGAAGTGCCTTTGTGCTTCTGGCTGGACAGGATCAAGATGCCAAGAAGGTGAGTATTTACATTCATGAAAATATTTATATTGATTAAAAATATAACTGCAGTAACAAAAACCTTTCTAAAAGTATTAAGAGGTGAATAACTATGGAAATGTCATTGCTTTACTACAGAAACGAAGGACCTACACTATTGGTACACACTCAGATTAAATAGTGTCAAATTATTTTGCAATAAAATGTACATCTGTTAACACTTAAACCAAAATTATTAACAGAGGTGGGTTTTTCCCCACTTCCATGGTCCTGGACATGCCTTTAGAGTTATACCAGTTGAGTATCTGGCCTGGAAGAAAATGTGTTTTCCCATTTTGATTTGTATCATCCTGAAACTTTCAGTCTGTCAGGATTCTTTTATATCAATTTATAAATCCTGCTGACTTACCCATTCTTTTCTTCTAGCAATTTGTCCTCAAGGTTGTTGGAATAATGGAGCTTGCGTGGCTCCTGGGATTTGTAGCTGTCCAGCTGGATGGGTTGGTGGAGCATGTCACTTAGGTAAATGACTGCTGACATTTTTTGTTTATCCTTTTCTCTACTTGTTTGATTTACCAATATAGTGTTCAAATCTTCAGTGCCTAAAAAACTGCTAGGAAAGTATCTTAGAATAGTAAATGAGGGCTGCTTTTGCTCTGGGGATCTTACAAGTGTGCATAAGGAATAGATGGCTTTCTAGTTTGGTCAGAAAGACAGAACCTTTCCACTCTAAGTAAATTCATATTCAGATTTTGGTTGTCACCAAATTCATAATTTGCTATATCTTGTCAGTATTTCTGAAATATTTTCTCTGAGACCCCATCTAAACAATCCAAGTAACGAATCCAGATCAGATAGTGTTAGTTCTTCTGCAAAAGACATATAGTCAAATATTAACAAATAATACTTTAATATTCCCATTTGACCAGCAAAATGCTTATCCTTTGTATTTACCGGTGTATTGAGATAGAGGGTGATATTAATAGGCAAGTGTGGGAGATGCAGAGAACTTATAAAATGCTTATCTCCATTCCCTGCACTAGCAGTACTGGTGAAGTGTTCAGGTTCTTAATGTCAAAAGAATAATTGTTCCCAAACTAACTAGATCTGCATCCAGTTTGACTTGTGTTGCTGTAGGTGCTCATAAGGAAATTGCAGCCCCTGGCTTGGTAACTGATGTGTAACTGGGGGACAACTAAAGCTGTGCCCACTCAGTTCACCTCCGCCCTTCTTGGGTGAGGAACAGAAGGGTAGTATGTGAGCACCAGATATGTGGCAACTGTTCCCTCATGGGTGTGGATCCAAGAACTGGCTTGAAGAAGTTTCAGCAGGAATTTATTGTTCCCTCACTTTTGTGTAGGCAAAAATAGCCTGTGCCTTAAGGAACAACAGAAATGATAGTGTTTTAAAAGGAGAGTGGAGCGAGAATAAGACTAGATATACTGTGGCTGTATTCAGTGAAGGCCACGATGCCATAAATTGAGAGGCACTGGGTTTCGGTTCTTCCATTATACTTTTATTTATACTGTCCCAGTGCAGTCACCAGGGAACACTTCTGCTACCACTGTGAGACAAAGAAGAAAAATGATCCTGTGCTGTGCTGAAGACATACTATGTATCTGGTGTCTCATTTCAGCTGTATGTAAACTACCTTGTCAGCACGGAGGAAAATGCATAGCTCCAAACGTGTGCAGGTGTCGACCGCCGTACTCTGGTCTACAGTGTACGAAGAAAAGGAAGGAATGAAACAACATCAGCAAAGATAAGCTGCATTTTCTTCATGTAACTCTTCATAGAGAGAGAAGTCTGCAGCAGTGAGGAACCTTAAAACAAACATGGTAACTAATTGATTTCAGATAGCTTTTTGTCTTCAGTATATTAAGTAAATGCTTTTTTTGTGTGAAAGTATTACTGATTGTAACAAAACTGTTATAAGTATCCACATGTGTGTAGTGTATGGCACATGTTTTCTTCTGTTCTCATTTTTTGTTCATAAGCAAGAGTATTATGTCTTGGTTGATAGAGCTGACCTTGAAATAAAGTTTACTCATCGAATAAAGTACTTCAGAATAGATCAATACTCCTCAATATTTTTTTCCCTTTGACTAGAAGTATTGTATTATATTAATGATGTGGTTTTAAAAAGCATGTGAAACAAAATGTCCTTAATTCAGATCATCAGAAGTGGGTGTTAGTTCAAGTGTAGTTTACCTTCAGTAAGAATACACAGTTCCAAGAGGAAACTTGCAGAGTCTGTATTTTCTGGGAACATGAGCAAACTGCAAAGCATCTTATTAAAATCCTGGTTATCGCTTTATGTATGCTGCCTGCCCCTCCCCTCCAATCAGATCTGGATCTTGATCAGTTAAGCAGTATTCAAAAAAATAATAATAAATCAAAGCACAGTACTTGTTCAAACAATTCTACTGTTACTTCCTAAAAGCTTAATCCATACTGATACTTTATAAGAGTCCTTATCTTGACTACTTGTACAATCATATTATCCGATCATCTCTTGACTTCCAATTATTTCTTCCCTTATCTCAGTAAGATAGGGAAATGTGTTTATCTCCTTTCTGGAGATGTAGACACTGATGATTCATTCCTATTCAAGATGGCATTGTTACAGGAGCAGTACAATGGGAGGCTACTGGCAGTGAGGTAGAGCCGTGGCTGTCACAAATCATGTGTGTGAAGGATGCTAAGGTTTGTATTCTGGGTGCATTCCGGTTTGGCCTCATTTAGGTTTTACAGCCTTTGGAATGGGCTGTGTATTGGACTGAGACTTGTACCTTCAGTGCTCCATGTCTCATTTGTGCTGTTTCCTAAAGGCTACAGTTGAGGAAGGTTTTGCCAGAACACGTAAGTTGAATTGATGAGTTTTCTGAATCATGGCCAAATCAATTTTTTTTTTAAAATAGATTGATTTTCATAGTCTTGTAGGTGAAACTGGAAATTTTTTTGGAGTAATTTTACCTATGCATTACTTTAATCCATTTGATGGAATAACATTGTATCTGTGTGTAAGCTCTGTTACGTGGCTTTTGTAGGCAGAGAGACTTCAATGGACACGTTTCTCCAGGGATTACAAGCTACCGAGAGTTGACAAGAAGCAAAGGAAATGGGGTCTTCTCAGTTACCAACCCTCTCTAAAAGAGAGAACCTGAGCAAACACAGAGCAAGTGCAAGACAGCGATCTAGCCCGTGAGCCTCCTGTTTTCTGTTACCAGCAATTGCTGTGCTGTGTATTTGAGAAGCCTTCCTCTGCCCATGGTTTGGAGGCTGTTGCATTTGGTTCAGGTGAAACCTGCTACAGACAGGTGTTGTGTAGGTTTTGTTGGCAGGGGACAGAGTAAGAGGAGTGTATGGGTTTTTTTGTGCTTCGTGCTGTGGTACCCTGAGTCTTTCAGACATGCTGGTGAAAAATGAGGTTTTCATGCATGGAACAAAATTATTTAATCAATGGTTCTGGAGTAGGCTTTCTGATGATGACATTCTGTGTCTGGGTCACAGCTTACTACAATAACCACACCATCATTTAGAAACTCAGGAGTTACGTTGAACACCTTAAATGACATACTGGTTGCAAAGAAGTGAATGGAAAAAAAATTAATTGCCTCAGACCCAAGATTTCAGAGTAAATGAGAAGTATGTAAATGCAAAGAGACATAATAATCTCAGTATTGTTCCTGAAAAGACTGACTTCTGCTAATAAAACCAAAAGTGACAATAAGGGTGATTAGAAGCCAAAAGAGATATTAGCATCGTTAGGAGCATGAGACCAGGAGCAGTCAGTGAGAGAGACCTGGAATTGGTGTTTCTGAGCAGGCCAGAACAAATTCAATAGTTCCTTGTGTAGAAATGATTGAAGTAAGCAAGCAGTAATTTGATGGCATGCAAAATAAGATGTCATATTTTAGAAGTACTGCTTGAATGTAGCACCATCTACTGGCTACAGGGGTTTTCGGTTTTGTTTTTAAGAAATAAGATTTAAATGTCTGCAATATTTTGAGTTCAAAGGTGAATTTTCTAATAGTTATTTTAAAGAAGAACAGTCTCAGAATGTATTATTAATGACAGTCCAGGTCCCCAAATTATTATTTCCACAGTTCCACATCTATTTAACAAAGAGCTCTCAGTATTCCATGTCTTTTCTTTGTTCCCCCTCCACTGGAGGATTGACCATGCTAGTTACAGCATGTAATTTTTGGAGCTAAATGTGTTTTCCTGTGAAAAGCTCATCATGCCTGCAGCTCAAAGGTCAAGAAAAACAATACCGAACAGGTTACCCCCCCTGTATTTATCACAGCTCACTGCAACGCCTTATACAGATACTCTGATTTTCACTGAACAACTGCAAGAAATTGTAGGGGTAGTGCACCAGTTGTGGTTTGTTTGGGTTTTGAGTTTTTTTTATTCTTTAGAGCGCACGTGGAAAGATAAGAAGTGTTTCTTCTTTTTAATGTACTTACACACATATTTTACCATTTATATTTTCTCTCCTACTGAAGTGCTTGTAGCAGGAATGGTTATAGGGTTTATCTCTAAAACACCCTTTATTGATAAAACTGAACTGTGGGTGAAAGTTGAGTAAAATGACCCAACAGCACCATGTGATGCCTTTATACAAGAGAAAACAGCATAAATATCTTCAGTTATTAGTAACACTTTCCAACATCTATGTTTGGTTTTGTATATATAACCTGGTGTTATGTTTTAGTGAGAATTTAAACGTTGGATTTCCCCATTTGGGCAAGTAACAGAGTGGATATAGCTAATTTGTCAAGTAGCTTAAGCTTTTGCAGGGATTTGCCTTAGGGCTTGCACTGATTCTTCTTCAGGGGTTTGCTTTTGGTAGGTGGAAATGTTAACTCACTTTCTATTCTCAGCTACAAGAATATATTGTGAATTTTTGTAAAAAGAACCTTTCACATAAGGCCCGCTTTTTTATTATTTTTTTTTTTAAATAACAGACAACAAGATATAAATGCAGGAAACTGAGTCCTTGCTAAGATCTGCGGTGTGTTCTGTGATACAAGTCTTTCCTGCAGAAAGCAATCATTATATTGCATTTTAAACATCTTTCCAAGATCATGGGCAAAAGTCAATCTTCAATTGGGAGAATTTCTGCTGGCCTGCACAGGGACCAGATAATAAAGGGATGATATACAAAAGTACCTTCCAGCACAGTGTAGTATTTAAAGAAATCATGCAAGAAAATTCTGTGAAGATACCTGTATTCTCTCTGATGTGCTCAGAATCACTGTAAGAGTCTCAGTTTGGCAGAAGCTGCACAGCGTTCCATCAGATTGGAACTATGGCATCTTCTGAAATATGCCAACTTCTCCCCCCGCTTCCAAATCCCCAAAGTCTTCTGGGCCTGATTTCAGATAGCAAAATTGTTCTAAAATTGCATAATGCAAACCTGTGTACACAAGCCCTCTATATGCTTCTACCTCTTGTTAAACTGAGTAATTTTACTCCATTGTTACAATGTGCTTTCTAATTACAGTGGATTCAGTTTCGTATGTATGACGGACAACCCAGTAACAAACCAGTCTCAGCTAATTACATAATTACTGAGCAGTTTTGAAGTGCCTGTCTGTCTTTATGCATGTACTAGTACTGTTTCTGCATTATGTGCTTGCTGGAAAATAGCACAGCTTAGCACTGAGCCTTTTTTAACTACTGTAGCGAAACTCTGGCTGTGCTTTTGTTCACACAGCTTGCATTTGGAAAATATAAAATAAAGCATTTCTGCCTTTAGAACCACTGAAAATAAGTAGGAAATACTAAAAAATATGATTTAAAAAACCCCAACCTTTATTTAGCTGGAAATCCTAGAAAGGCACATAGATGTTGATTCAGTTTTGTCAATGGAGGGTTGCACAAGCTCATTAACCAAAGTATTATCCCGGCAGATGTTATCCCTCTGTTTAGCACAACACTTCTGTAACTGACAGGTGGAATGGGGGTTATTACAATATAAGATTATGTGATAGTGGTGTGTTTGCATTTGAAAACATTTTCAGAATCCTGTGTATTCAAAGCATCATCCTGAGCCATCAGTTTCAAGAGGTAGTCAGGTTTTGTTCATAGCGATCTTTGCGAGTTGTGAGGAAGGAAACAGTTCAAGTGGAGCTGGTTTTAAATAACAGAACAGTTCCCAGGAGATCAGGCTATCAGCCACTTGGATGCTTGATTGAAAGAAACTATGGAAACACTGACACTTGAAATGCAAGTGGAAAATTCAAAACATTTTTTAAATAAACCAGTCAAGCCCTTGGAAATCCATCAGGCATCATTCTGGAATGATGCTGAGCTCTCAAAATGACACCTTACTTTGCAAAAGGACTTAAGAAGACTATCAAATGGTGAGGAGAACTCACCAACAGCTATGATTTGGCAATGATTCAGCATCCCACAGAGGCAGTAAATGGCAAAATGAGCTCTGTTTTCTTCCCATTCAGGATTAGTGTCAACATTGCTCAGGAGAAGAGGAAGTCATGATGTTTAAGTTTTGGTTTTAAAAAAAACAAACCAAAACACTAAACTTCAATGGTTTAGCTAAAGGTCCATTTGTATCTATTACCAGATCACAACTGGTTGCATCAGGAACTGAAATGTCTTTTGGGACTCCAGAGGAAGATGATGGGGAATTCTCTTTGTTCAAAACCTATCTGGCAACGGGCAAGGACAACAGCTCACTGGAGCTGGGAAAACTCCTCTATGACATTTTTACAAATATGTTCTGAATTGATGTACCTGGATGGCATGATGTACAGCAAACTCCTCCTCTTACTAGTTTCTGTTTTAAGATTCAGCATGGCTAAAAGCATTGTCAAATTTTTCTAGGAGATTCAGGGACAAAATTTCCTCATATTACTGAATGCTGTCTCAAAACAAGGGCATAAAAGTCTTACAGACACAGAAATCACTCTGCAGCTGGGTACTCAACTCCATGACTATAACAGAAACAGAAGAGTTAGTATCCGGTTCCTGGCTATCAAGGCTCACCATAGGTAAACCAGAGTTATTCTGTGTCTGGTTGATGGTTAACAGGACATGTGGCCTTGCCTCCATTGGTAGCAGCCAAGCCTTGGTTCAGGTTCCCCCTCCTTCCTCACTACTAGCTAAGTCATTGTAACAGACGGACAAATACAACATGAAGAAGAAAACAGTTCTGCTTTTTCTTCTGTACACCACCAAATAACATGTATGTAAACAATGTTTAAAAACAGAAGGTCCCACTCACTCACAGGTAATGAAGTGCTGCCTGCTTTCCTGGAGACACTCAGCAGCTATAATCTTCTTCCCACAAAGGAAATCACATAGTCCAGTTGACTACGTCAACAAACTGCAGAATTCTGGGCTTGCATCATTCATCAGCTTTGTGAGCCCAGTGAAGAATTGGAGGCTGTGGGGTTTGTGCACAAGGTAGCAAACACTTACAGAAATAGACATAAGTTTTAATGACTACAAAATTGGTGTTTTGAAGCTCACCAAAATTAATGACTAATACAAATCTTTTAAAATAATGCTTCTACTATTCCTTTCATTTAAATAAACTTTGTAATTGCCTTCAACCCTATTCCTATTTTCAAGTCTCACATCCATGCAGCATTGCAATGCAATTGATACACTTCTCTTCAACCATGATGCCTTTGTACCTTGGAGAGAAAAATAAATGAATGAATGTTAAAAGAGATTTTAGTGATGCAGCCTGTTTTTATGATAAAGGTTAAGGAACAATTTCAATAAATCTCTGTTTTCCTGATATGCAGAAACACAACCTTAAATTAAACTTGTGCATATAGTTTGTTTATTTCTTTAATAAATAGTGTGCCATTTTGTTCAGCATATGATGCAGCACTGTCTGACTGATCAGCAATGTATTTTCTAGATTGAAAATATACTAATGCTTTGCAGAATATATTTACGTAAATAATTTATATCAAAATTATTTCTTTTTTCTTTTTTTTAGGTCACATTTTGGAAATTCATACTGCAAACATTATAGTCTTAACTTTATAGCATGTGTAATTTTATATTTTCAAAATGTGTATGAGCATTTATTAATTGTTTCAATTTCTTAAACATATTTGCCCCATCTCTTGCAAGTTATCTGCTATCTGACCACAAATGGTATATTGGACTTAATAAAGTAGAAAAAAGATCTGAACTCCCAGTAGTTTCAACTGGGAGAAACTGAGGCTGGATGAAATTTAAACCATCGCTGTCTTCCCTGGTTTTTACCCATTTCTCACTAAAACGCCTGCAGATCTTGCAGTCATTATGTCATTAAAATTATGTCAATAAAAGACATAATATGGGAAAGCACTAAAAAGAAAGATGGGAAGGGTAGAATATGCTAGTTTGGCTGCAGCAGGCGACCAAAGAACTAAATTGTTTTTAAAAGAAAACACTGTAGAGATGTGGACAGTGGCATACAACGAAAGATAAATGTAAAGAAACAGCAGCAGCATGCGGTGCTAAAATCAACTCCCAACTCCACCGAATGGATTCTTGCTGGCACCAGAAAAGTGTCTAAATATGTTGAAATTAAAAGAGAAACATCACAGATGATGCAAGTAGAATGCTTTCTTCAGATGTCACCAAAAAAGTGAGTTATAATGAAATGTTGAACTAAATTACTTCAATCAGTGACTGTCAGTACTCAAGCGAAGGAGTAAGAGAAGATCATGAGACAAAACAGAGAAATGGGCATCGTTCACTATAATGCAAAGAAAGTAAAGGTATTCTGAAAGTTACACTCAGGGATAAGGAACATTTGTATAAAACAGATGAAGTGAGTAACATTGTAGTGAGTTAGTTAGGTTGAAAAAGATCAGGGCTTGACTTGACACAAGCTAAGAAAGTCAGCAGTGGGATATTCCTCCACAAAATGGGACTAGATGCTGGAAAAGAGAATAGTGGTTGTTAGGAAGAGGACACATATCAACTCCTACTGCAGACACTTAGAGAATGACAGGAGATAATCAGCTTAATTTGAAACAAAGGAAATTTACTTTAGGCATTGATAACAATGCTGTAAGTATTAGAGCCTATCAATTACTGGAATAGCTCTTACGAATCTGATGATTTTCCCTCACTGGAGACTGGAAGAAGAAATTAAGACAAACACTTTTAGTTTATTATGTGCTCCTTCATTGGACAAGAGTAGACTAGATCCTGATTCCCAAATCACTGTATCTGTGATAGGGTCTTGACTCTACACGTACCTGAATTTTTTTCCCACACAGGACTCCAGTATAACCAGGATGACAAGAGCATACGTTAGGCAATACACACTTGCCTCCAAACAGACACTTCTGGTTGCACACAGCTAAAACAAGAGGGGCACATATGTGGCTTTATTCATGAAAGCAACTTGGTAAAGAAAAAGCAACTACTCTCTTCATACGCTTATTCTGCCTGCTTATAGGAGCTGAGAACTTGGTAGGTATTTTCACAGGGAAACACCCCTCAGTGTAAGGAGACTTCACAGTCATGTGGTGCCACTGATGTTGGCTCCATATAACTGTGAAGTCTATGATGCTTTTATGCCTATCCCACCCCCCCCTTATGCAAAGATGCAGAGTTAATAGGGGAACATGTCAAGAGCATGAATGAAACTGAGATAGGTTCATGACTAAGGTGGTTTAATGCAACCTACTATTTCAAGGTATTACAATGGCCTCTCAGGGCTATTGCAGCAGCGTACGGTGTTAGAGCAAGCTGCTGCATGCAGCCATGGTCCCAGACTATCTTCATATTCTGGAGGGCTTCAGGATGGGCAGAGGAATCTTTACTCTTTATCCTGCCTTTGACACAGATTTGGGTTAAAATACAATCAAGGTATAGGACTTCTAGGCACTATCTACAGCTGAAGCATTCTTAACTGTGCTGAAGGTTTCAGGTCACGTCATCCTTACGTGTTTGACACTGGATTCCTTCCCACTGTGGAGGACAATGACACGTATTCGGTCCAACACACTCCCCACCGTTCTTACATTCCTGAAGACAGATTGCTGCACAAACATCATCACAAAGTTTGGTTATAACCCAAGTGATTACTTATTATTTATATTTCAAGATGCCCATGAGAGTTTGAGTGCTTTCCATACACAAGAGTCACATCATCTTAACTGAAAATCCATCTAAGATCAACAGGGTATAAAAGAAGGGAGGGAACTAGAAACAAAAAGCCCTACAGCTAAAGCATGCATTGAGATGTTCTGATGCATCACAGATTGCTACAAAAGCCTGAAATATTGAATTAAGTTAGCACCACTAAATAGCTTTGTTTTTTACAAATTTACCCACACCATAGTGAAAGATCTTTTGCCTGTGCAACTTAAGACACAGTTAATCAACTCATGAATACTTGACCCAAAGTTATTTTCTATGACCCATTTTTTTCTGCGTATTTGTCCCTGCTTGCTAAGCCATAATCTAAACCACTATTATTTCTCCTTGTTTAACTGACTGTTTGACAATCAAATCTCTCTCTCACAGTGTCCAAGAATATCGCAGCCCTGTCAACATGGGTAGTATTTTTTCCAGTAAAACTTTCCAATAATTACAGAAAGTAATACAGGGAAAATTGTTTTTCCTCCGTGTTGTTAGAGAGCTCATTGACCATATCAATATCCAAGCCTTGGGTGGGTGCTATGACAGGCACTAACACTTTTTTCTATTGGATTTCTACCACCCATACTCAAGCTGATTTTCCTGCAGACTCTCGTTTTATCCACACTGACACATTTTATTTAGGCACCATCAACAGCTTCATTATGATAAAATGTGACCCACAGCTGTGCTACCATCACAGTCCTACCTTCCCTAAAGAGTTTGTGCCCATTGCATCTTCTCTTCCAATCATTTCCCACTACGTTTATACAGTTTTCCAATCTTTCACTGTACTTCTATCTTCTATATCTGTTTTTATGTCCTACAGCATAAATTGAAATTCTTCCACTTCACTGACTTTCTGCTTTGCTCTTTGCAGAAATACAGGTGTTTGTTAATTTAGACAAGAATTAAGAAATAAACAAATATTATTTGCTATAGAAGAATTTTAAAGATATTTTGGTCTCATAATTTAGCCCAAGAACTGCATGGTATTAGTTCTCCAACCTAAATTTTGCTGTCAAGTTCTAGACCATTATTTTTTCAATGTGTATATATTCTTCAGTTCTTTGGCACTAACTTCATATTGCTTGTGTGGACATAGTTGTCCTTTAGTCATATACTATTTTTAAGGTCTGGTTCTCCTGTTAACTAAAAGATACTTACGAGTGTTACATATTTTTCCTTTCCATCCTGAAGGACAAGAGCAAACATTTGGCCCTACGCACCTTCCTCCATTCATGCACCTTGGCTCACAGACACCTTAAAATCAAAAACAACTGCTGTTTAATACATTTTAACTGATTACGGAAGAATTTATTGGTCAGTTTTGGATCCTTGAAGGATTTTAATGCTGGCTTACTTTTCTCACATCTTCTGCCTGTGTACCCATCAGGACAAGTACAGACGTTATTTCTCATGCAGTGACCACCATTCTTACAAGGCGGGCTGCAGACGGCTAAAAGATACAAACAGGAGGAAAAGGCTGTAGTTTGCATTTTGCTTGACTTAGTAACATACTTCTAGGAAACAAGAGTGCAACATTAAAATTCTGATAGCTTATACAGACATTCAACACTATCAGGAATGTCTCATAAAAATCATATTCATGTGGATTGGTGCCTATGTCAACAGTGAAGACAAAATCAGATAAAAAGGGGTCAACTGTATGTGCACACAAGTAACCAGACTGCATTGTATACAACGGAACTGGTTGAACACTGCTCAAAAGTTGAGTGGTAGCTAAGGCAAACTTTGAGTCTCCCTCCTTCTTGGTCATTCACTGGATTAGCCATAAAATATAAAAAATAATGTAATTTCTGTTTCGCACCACTTCTCAGGTATATGACTTGATGGTGAACTTTGTGTCTTAAGGTAACAATGTTTTCTCACAGTTTTCATCATAATGGCAGCTAAGAGGGGAGGGGGGGGAAAAAGAAAATTTACCATTCTGACACTGGGCACCAAAAAATCCACGTGGACAGAGGCAAATGTCTGGCTTAGTACAGGAACCACCATTGAGACACACAGGCTCACACATTGCTGCAGAAACAGGGTCAGGAAGAGTGGGAAGCATGACATCCAAATAAAGTTGATAAATTTTATAAAGCATTTCTGTTGCAAGGACAGGAATTAAACACCTAAGATAACTGCAGATAACACCATTCACAGAAAATCATTACCCCAAATTTCAGGATCAGTATTAGACTTCCTGGAGGTGCTGCCGGCAGCAGAACTAACGTGCAGCGGCAAGAGGGAGTGCAGGGGCTCTGCAGCACTAAGCAGCCGCACATCACTGCTCTCTGAGACATGCTGTTCCAAATTTCAAGCTATGGGAGGTCCTACAGACACTCTGTCAGGATCACGGGAGTTGCAGGAGCGTTACCTGTACTGCACGTAGGTCCGTACCACCCGGGTTTACACTGGCAGATGTCTGGAGTAAGACATTCACCACCATTTTCACAGTGTCTGTTGCAAACCACTACCAGCCAAGAAATTGGGCAAAGGGCAGGGAAGAGATGTGGGGGTGGAGAGAGAAAGAAGTATGTTACAAATTACGCTTGATTCATTTTTCTTTTCCCCAGACATTAACACTGGAAATAACATACAATTCCACTAGTTGAAGAGGAATTGCTGAATAGATTAAACCAGTCTCAAAGCCATAAAAACCTGTCATCAGACTACAAAAGTAAATAAAATGTCTTTTCATGTAATAATCCATGTTCTGGTTATATCCAATGCTAAAAATCTAGCAAATTTGAAATAAATTTCTAAAAAAATGGGAAATTCAATACTAAGAAACAAATGGACCATGTTACGTGATGGATTTCATGGACTCCAAGGAAGTTCACTCAGCGTCCTCCATCATTTCAGCAAGTCCAGCTGCATGCATAGAGTGACATGAGACTAACAAAGACATTAAAATATGGCTGTAGAAAATCACCAAACACTTCTTCAGAACAACACTCCATTCTCTTTAGTATTGCCTACCAAAGAGCAGCATATATTTATTTTTATTTGTCACAATTGATAATAGAACAAGAAAAACTGAGAATGAAGAGTCCTGGGATTTGAGGAGGACATGAACAAAGGACTTTCTCAATTTGAGGTCAGCAATCCAGTGGCAGGTTCAGATGAATGATATATAAACAACACAGAAATTTTGAATCTCTGAATGATAAAAATTACCAGTATGAAAGCTACCCAAAATTTGGAGTTGCCAAATTGCAGCATGTAGAATTAGAAACAAAAAGAGAATTTGTGAGACTAATTCCAATTTTTCAGCTATGATCACAGCCAATGTTCCAATTTTCATGACAGATAAAATAAAAAAAAAGACCCATTAATGTGGTTCTGAATTCAATTTTCCTGTATCCCAGTTTTTCTGACCCACCATTCACTGATACCAGCTTCTGAATGTACCCCAGTTCTAACCAATTTAAGACAATAGAAGTGAAAAAGCTGTAAGGACTTAGTAATCATCTGTGTTTGTTCTGAAGGTAGCATTACACATGCAATGTGATCCACCCTTCCATATTTGTGAATCATAAATAATAAATTTGCAATTTTTGTAGTATATTATGTTTTCAAAGTTACGTATAAATACTATCTAACTCATAGACCTTATAGCAGCCTTTGGGGGTCTATAAGAAAGCTGGCGAGGGACTGTTTACAAGGGCATGTAGTGATAGGACAAGGAGCAATGGTTTTAAACTGGAGAAGGGTAGAATTAGATTGGACATTAGGAAGAAGTTCTTTACTATGAGGATAGTGGAATGCTGGAACAGGTTGCCCAGGGAGGTGGTGGAGGCTCCATCCCTGGAGATGTTCCAGGTGAGGCTTGACATGGCTCTGACCAACCAGATCTAGTTGAGGATGTCCCTGCTCACTGCAGGGGGGTTGGGCTAGGTTACCTTTAAATGTCACTTCCAACCCAAGGCATTCTATGATTCTATTCTAAACAATATTCAAAAAGCCCAAGTATGGGAACCTTCAAAGAGGCACAGGTATTATGTCATTTGCTAGCATTAGACACAGTCCATAAAAAGTTTGAACCATAATTTGTTTTCTTGCTCCTGAAGAACAGGAGATATGTTCTGTATTCTTCCCTTTTGTTTTTTTGCTTACTTGTATCACATCTTGGTCCCACAAAACCATATGGGCAGGTGCAGAGATTTCTGGCCAAGCACGTACCTCCATTCTGACAGGGTGGTTTACAATGTGCTGCAGATAAAGAATTACGTTGTTCAAGAAATCACTTCTAAAAAGATGCATGGATTGGTTCAGCTTTAGAAAAAGGGCAATGTTAATAATTGACAGCGAGCAAAGAACTGGAAATAAAATGAGATGTATGCAATGCATTTTGACAAGAATAAGTAACGAGAACAACTTAATTCAAACAGACTACACAGAGTCCCAAGAGTGGTGGACACCCTGAAGAAATCTGAGGCAATTTCCAGACAGGGCTTCCCACTCTTTGGGTGTGTTTAGACTAGAGGAATCTACATTCACTGGTGGACTCCTCTATTTACTGTGAAAGCTAAGTTTAGGAACATCCAATATAAAACAACATTTGCAGTGCATATAAAAAAAAGATAATAAAATAGGGTATATACCAACATGTTACTCAAAGAGTTCTGTTAAAGTAAAATGAACACACTTATTTTTTGTCAGAATGAACAGTCATGGAAGTTATTTACTGCATCCTTTGAGTATTCATGGATTCAAAAGCAAAAAATATTCTATTTACCTTCTTCACATGTAGCCCCACTGTATCCTGGTAGACATTCACAGACATTGGGTTTAATGCACTTCCCATGGTTTTTGCAATCAGGTCTGCATAGAGCTGTGCAAAAAAAATCAACAGTGATCTTAAAATCCTTAATTTGTGGATATGAGTTACCACAGACTAAATCAAAATGCCATACTCACCGGCCTGACAGTTACGACCAGCATAACCTGGTTTGCATTTGCAAATATTGGGTGCCACACACTCCATATTTTTGCCACATGTTTGTCTACATCTTGCTGAAAGGCAATGAAGAAAACAAAGAAAGGAATAAGAAAAATGAAAGTGTATTTCAGCACAATTGTGTCTTGCCTAACATAATGAACAGCTCACACAGAATCCATTAGGGCTCTGCCTGTACGTGGGGAACCTGAGAGACATCAAAGTGCACCCATACAACTAAAAGCCTGTAGGGTATGCCAATATTAATAATGAAAGTGAGAAAATTCAGTACTCTGTGCATTTCACCAATCACACGGTAATAATAATGTACTTTCAAGTTATTATGATGTCACAAGAGTCTCTTCTGCAAAGCATTTAGTGCAGTTATTTGTAATACCTCTGCAAGTGAAGCCATCTCCATAATAACCATAAGGACAACGACCACACCTGACCCTTCCATCCTGACTTGGCTCACAAGGTACGCCAGGAAAACAGGGTAAATCAGTACAGCTTACTGCTTTAGGAATCACGATTTCACTGAATTCTTCAGGAAGCATTTTTGGTGGAACAGTGACTTCAACAAGGACAAAAGGTAAAGGACCAGCTTTCTGCTTGGCTAATACGTGCTGAACTCTGTGAGCATTTCCACCTTTGAATATTCTGCTTGCCAGACAAAGCCCTTTGCCTCTATTTGTTTTGGTGCTAGAAGTCTTTCTGGTCTCAAAATAGCTATAGGCCTCAACTTGTGCCCTTCTTTTCTTCTCAGGTGATACAGCATGGGTCCTTGAAGATGCAGTCATCACAGCATGTACTGAAGAACTCTCCTCCATGTTAGCAAGGTCACCACTGATGGTTCTGAGAGCATGAGCAATGTTTCCAGTATGGGCAGGTTGTACAGAAGCACTTCGGTGAGAATTAAGTGAATTCCAAGCAGTGATTGTTTTTACTGTGGAGGTTGGTGGAGTGCTGCTACTGACCATTTCTGCAGAAATAAATCTCTCAGAGACGTGTGTAGAACTGGGAATATAGCTTGAGATGCTTAGAACCTTCTCAAAGGATGATTGTTGAAAACCTACAGCATGGTAGAAAGACAGGAGGGGGAAAGTATGGGAATATTATGAGACTTTTTTTCCTCCTGAGACTGGGGAATGTCTTCTGAACAGAAAAATATACAGCCCGTTCAGGGTGTGCTTCATGAAGTCTCTGTGTGCTACATCAGTAAAATGTATGCAGTAGAACATATCTCCTAGCTGGCAGAATTAGAAAGGATCAGAGTATTCTGACTACATCCTTTCCCATCCTCACCTTAGCCTGACAATAAGGAGAAAGCACCATATATATGAGGCAGACACCAGAGATATTGGGTCAATAAACAGCTTTACTGTCAAAGCAAATTAACAGCTCCATATGCTGTTTCTGACTGGACAGCTGAACAGAGTTTAAATAAAAGATACTGCTTATGGTTCACCAGTGTGTCTAAGCCTCGGGTCCAGAAGCAGGTATTTAATTACAGTATGTATATGCTTATACTTACTGATGCGGTATTTTAGGTGAATAAACCACCACCTCGTAGTAAAAGCATTACAATGTTTTACTCTTCAAACTAGTAAAACAACTTTCTTGATGTTTCTGCATGGGCTTTATTAGTGGGTTGTTTCCTGTGTTTTATAAAGAACAGAGACTGACTTGGCCTCCTCTTTGAAAGGAGTGCAAAGTGAATGAAAAGTTCCTCATATTTTGCTCAGGAAAAGCAGGTGGTCTGGTGAGTTGTGGAAAGGAGTATGACACTGACATCCCAGAATGACAGAATGCCAATTACGGGGCAGAGGAGGAATGAAACTGGAGCAGATTATCCAATCTAACTTAAGATCTGCTCCTAACCCCGTTTAGAATGGTACCAGAAAATGGTCTACAAGCGGTTAAACTTTACTAAGTCTTATTAGAGTGCCATCTCCCACTGCTGAAAAGCAAACCATTTTACAGCAGATGAATTATCCAGCACTGGCAGTGGAGTCAGAGTTTTCCTCCTCCCCCACTAACACTTCAGAGATAAAAGGAAAAGACACATGAGAATTTCCTGCAAAGAAAGCCCCAGCAGGCACAGAGCTGGAAATGCCAGCAACAGCATTTATGGAATTTTGGAATTAAGACATTCATTTACCATATCCTTCACCTTTCCTTTGAGTTACAGTAGGAAAATGGCATTCAACATAATGCCATAAACTTTTGCTTATCTCATATAACAGATGTCCCTATCCCCATGTTACCTATTTATGTCAGTGGTTAGTCACAAAAACAAAAGGCAACAGTAAGAATGTCATACATCACACCATCAATAACATTACTTGACTGACCTAAGGGATTTGTTGTTATTGACATTTCAGTCTCATTTTTCATATTACAACATAACCCCAGTAATGAATTAAATTGAGTCAAACTGAAAAATTAAAGTGAGTAACGTAACACTGACTAGAACCTTTATCTGCCAGCTATATTCTTATCAGCATGTGAATCACAAATTCCATTTTCTCCATGAAAAAATCACCTTTATTTCCTCCAGTTTCTCCTGTGGAATCCCTTCTTTCAACATTAGTGTCTTCAAAGCTTTCTAAAAGCAAAGAAATGTAAAGGCACATTAGTAGTTACTTTTGTTTCAATTGCAAATAAATTACAGAGTTAAAGTTTTAGTAGATAAAAATAATTCAAAACTCAGAAAGTAAATAAAAAGTAAAAATAGTTTCTTAAAACTTTTCAATAGAGTGTTTTAAAATTACAAGTTATTACAAGTGTAAATAAATGTTTGGACACCATATTTGGCAAGTGCCTTGATGTGGGTAAATGATTCTATGTTAACCTAATAGAAACATATTTTGTCAATAATGGCTCATATTATGAAAATAATGCAGAAAAAAAAATACACTTCATTGTATTCTACTCTGATATGAAACAATTGGGGTATTTTGTACCCATTTTTTCTAGTCACCCAAGAAAGTGTTTTACAACTACGTGACCCAATGCAGTCTGATGTTGTCATCAACCAAGATTCTGTCCTAACCATCAGAGACATAGTCCTGTTTTGCTGACTGCTAAAGAGAGTTCTAAGTTACTGTTGAAAACATGAAGCACAACCAAAGATATTTTATTTAAATGACAGTAAGATAATAGCATTTTTCTGAAAACCAAATAATTTTACCATAACATGACTTCCCATCTCCTTGCAGACTATTTGGGCATGGACCACAATAGTAAGAACCAAAAGTATTGAAGCAAAATACTCCAGGGAAACAAGGACTGGATACACATTCATCGACATCATCTTGACAGTTTTTACCTGCATTGAAATACGGATATATGTATTTTTTATAATATTGGGTCACTAGACTTTTACAGTGTTTTTATAAAAGATAAAAGTAGAATGTATGCAAGTACTGAAATATAAAAAGGGTATCTATCAAGTGCAATAAAGTATTTCAGTACATCTAATAAGCACAGCTGTCTAGGTTTGCTCTTCACATTTTTTCATCTTCTATTGAGTATCTTGCTTATTGCAGAATATGGAGAAAATAACCTGTAGGGACTACATGTCTATCTGCAGGCATAGGAACAATCACACTGTAACCAAATTCCTCACTCCTATGATTCACCATGTTGCTGAGTTTACCTCTGGGGAGGAAAACAATGGAAATTTGTTCTCATAATACAACCATTGTATTCATGCAAGAAAAATCTTGTAGTATATCATGTAACTTTATCACAAGATCATGAAATTTCCTCATAATCTAGCAGTAACCTATTTACAGTCAAAAATTAAAAACAAAAATGTAGGCATAAAATTAGAAACTCCTGTTTATTACAAAATGTGATAAATGTGTGTAAATAAAGTAACAATTTACCTTGAAGTTCAGGTGGACATTCACAGTAATAGCTGTTTATTCCATCTACACATCTGCCAGTACCACACTGGTTAAGTTTACAGTCATCAGTATTCACTTGACAGAGATCACCTTCAAATCCAGCCACACACACACAAAGATATCTTCCACTTCCAGGTGGGAAATGAATGTTTGTCACACACGAGCCACTATTTAGGCAATCACACGATTTTACACTGACCTACAAGACATGCCCAATAAGACAGTTTTCTTTTTTAATGAACTAGCAATGAATTTTGTAATTAAATATCTTAAAACATCTTACTAATACATGTAATTTTACTGTAATATTCATTACCTCTATTTCTACCTTAGTCTTTGCATTGCAGTCATCTGTCAAAGAAAATGTTAATTTATGGACATTCATTGATACAGCTTTCCACAAAAGGAGACCTGATGGGGAAAGGCTGGCACCTTCTGGACCAGAATCCAATGTGAAATGAATAGCAGAGCCCTCTGGATCTGAAGCCAAAAACTGATATACAAAATCTTCTCCATAAAAAGTCTGTAGCATACCCTGGAAAGATTCAAGCACTGGAGGCTGGTTGTCTGTAACAAAAGAGATATTTTCCTGCTTTAAGCCAAAGCTGCAAGATACTTATAAAAATCAAGAGAAGCATATCTTTCTATTAAGGAAGTCACATGTAATTATTTCTCTTAAATTCTTATGTCATTTGAATGGCACAGTAAAAACACTAGATATTTTCTTATACCTGTAACAGCATAATCAATAAATTACTTAAGCTACACAAGAGCTTGTAAAGATGCAGTGCATCTATATATGGAAAATCCTCAAATTTAACCACTGTATTTTAACTATGCAGAGCAGAGATAGGTTGCAGATGAAGTACAGGAAGCCATAAAACTCAGACGTGATTGGTGTTTCCTTTAACAAATGGATAGACATTGTTGAGCAATACATGAGAATGGGCTGCCATGACTATCTTGGCAAAACTGAGCATGAGGTGATGGAATACATTATTCACTCGTTCCTAGGAAGGATTTCAACCACACGATAACTTAGTTGTCAGTAAGTCTTAGTCTATTTAGATGCCTGCACTGTTTAGTTCTAACCTACATGGCAGGAATAACAAGGTTTCTAGAGATACCAGGTGTAAACAAACAAAACCCCAGCACCAGAGCAAGTTCTGTGAAAGAGAAAAGCAGAGGCCCTGGGGAGAGTGTAGGTTTTGAAGCAGGGACATAGGAAGGTGATTAAGATTACTAAATTTTGGGTTACAGTGAAGTGGCTACTCCAAGCAGGAATCTACCCACTGTAGAAGAAACCATGAAGGGAGAAGAAACGTTAATCAGGGTCTCAGCAGTTAGATTCTGACACCCTGTTCCTAATGTCATCTACTCTGGAGAAGTGGTTGTGCTGCTTAGTTTGGGGGAATTGCCTCTGATTTACAGTTCTCCCATTTTGGACTTTGGCAGTATTGAATTCCAGTCCATGGCTATAACACGGAAATCCCTTGACTCCCTGACTGCTGAGTCAGTTTCATTTCATTCTTTCCATTCAGGTTTCATTCTTTCGGAATAGGTATAGCTACCTTTGCTTTCACTACAAGTCTGAAATAGGAAAAGATTCAGCAAGGCAGGCTCCAGAAGTTTCACTCATACAGGACTCTTCTCAATCAAGGTAGAGTCTTACCAGCACATTCACCCATAAAACTCCTGATGGAATGCTTGCATTTGAGATGTTATGGACTTGGGTTGGTGGGGCAGCCTGGATGGCTACTAGTAAAGCCCCAAGAGACATCCCATTTGGCGAAGGGACCGATACAATTTATATATCCAAAGACTAACATCTGAGCCAAGAGGCTATGACTTCTAGGCCAGAACTCTGTATATTATGGAGAAGGAAACTAAAGAATCTAGACTTGGGTTTTCTTCTCATAGTGAGGTTTCTAACTGGACTGAAGTATGACAGCCTTGGATCTACTTTCAAGTATTTGTTTAGGCCATGTATCCATGCCATTGATGTGGATTATGTCCAGATACTAAATGGCTAATAAATATGCTATTTAATGCAGTTTTTGTTCTCCTATTGTTTGGTATCAGTCATTTATTGGAAAATATCTTTTATTCCTAAATGTTGAAGAAAAATATTTGTGGATGTAGCTATGCCAAATATCAAAAGACTTCAAAGTACCAATTAGGCTGAGAGGTGTTGATTTTTAATAGTTATTAGTAATGGCTACTGGGAGGAGGGGCAGGGCAAGAAAAAAAAAAAAAAAGCCTGATTTTTACCTGTATGGTCTGGACAAAATATAATTTTCAGAAATTAGGAGAAATGTCAGATGAAATCCAAGATGAAATTACAAGCTAAAATAGTGGGCACTAACTTTTAAATGAAACAATCGGCTAGTTAAACTTAAAACTTCCCTATTTCCATAAATTTAAACACTTAGTAGATTTTCAACTGCTTGCTATTAAAAAAAAAGATCTTTAGAACTTACTTTCAACAACTGACCAAGTTAACTTTGATAACTCAGGTCTGCAGAGTAAGCAAGGGCTTGTTGGATTTCTGTCATCTTCACCATAGCAGAGTCCATCTATGTTGCATGTTTTCTCCTTTCAGAGAAATGACAATGTGATTCATTAGTTTTAGGTTATCAAATAGTAAAGCTGGATGAATTTGTAAAGTGTCAAATTAATCTATTCTGCACTTCAGCTAAACAACTAAGGTTGTTTTTGAATCTAAACAACTGACAGCAAGTTTGGTTTTATTTGGCAACTATATGAAGTGCTTGTGGTTTGATTTCTATAATTCAAAATTGCCTCATCTCAGCATCTCTTTCTGCACTTACCATTTCTGTGCATGGAAAATCCTTGTTGGAATCAAGAACAGGGTATGTTCTGCTGGGTTTTCTGTATTTTTTTCTGCCTGAAAAGATGTGTATTTTCGTAATAAACATGGGGAGTAATGAAATACATACCTTTAATGTACATAAACCAGATTCTTGTGGTTCACATGTCTGACAGGCTCCATCATATAGTATCATTATTTTAGAGTTGCTATAAGTGATTCCATCATTAGAAATCTGCAAGGTGTACAGTAAAAATAGATTAACCCACACAGGTATCAATGTATCAGCAGCATGGACTGCTAGCATGAGCTTCAACACATTGACAGACACCTCCATTTAGCTGTTTCAACCCTCATAATAGTCATCAGAAATCTCATCAAGCCTGCTAATAAGTCTAGGCAGATAACTGCCAACCACATGTAGGTGTCTACTTTAGGGTAAATAAAGTGAAATCTCAGATACTTACCTCACACCAGGATTCACACATGCAGACTGGGCTCAACTCAGTTTTCCCATCATGTGGCCAACATCACTTGAAATGCTCTAGGGTAACTACCTGGCCTTTAACTACTGCTGCTGAAGAACATGTGTCCTAGATCACATCTACCAATGTCCTTGCAGGAAAACACTCTCAAATGGCACTCAACACTTAAGCTTAAGTGATGAAACTGAGACCCCAAATTAAGCAAGATAAGTTCCACCTTTAGTACCATTTTAAAAAGGATAATACCTATGTAATATATTTTTTATCTTAATAGGAAATCTGTAAGTGACTATTTGAAATTTCTGTGAGTACCTTTATTTGCCACGTGGCAAGGGGTTTATCATCAACCAAATCCATGAAATCAGACTGCTGGCCATCATTTGGTAACTGGCAGTCGACGGTCCTGGCATTTTGGAAGGCAGCTGGCATAGTTAGAGGTTCTCCAGGAATCCACTGTCTATCACTATACTAAATGTTAAGAAAGAAAATGGTTTTTTTCACTGAAATACATTATAAAATTATTTTTATTAGAACAAAACCATGTATTGCATAGTGTTTGAACAAGTCTAATGTCTCTGGATTAGAAAGCAGTGGGAAATATGCCATTATTTGAATACACGGACTTCTACCTAAGTCTGCTACCATAGAAGAAAAGGCAGAGAAATCTTTCCTGCTGAATGGCCCTTTAGCACTACATTGCAGAGGACAAACAGTTCTTCCAGCTGAAGACTAATGGGAGAGTTAAGCAGTGGGTGATTCTCTAACAGCACTGATGTGATGTATAAGTGCTGCTATCCCTCTCCATCTCTTCTCCCATGAGAGGACAAGCTTTAGTCAAAGGACCAGATCAGGTTTTTGGCAGGGCTCAGGTATCATTTAAGGGGATGGGGGAATACTGGAAGTCAGACATTAAGCCCTTGCATAAGGCAACAGATTATACCATTAACCCTGTAGACTTTTCTTGTAAACTGCAGTGAGGACAAGACATTCAAGGATCTATCTTGAGAGTTCAGGGTAACATAAAAGGGATGATAATACTACTTGACTGAATCATTGATGTGGAAGCAGGGATAAGCATACTGAAAGTAAAGGTAGCTGGAAATAAGAACCCAGAAAGTGTTAAGAATCAAAAGAACATCAAGATCAGCATCATTTTGAGCTTGACTATGTTTTACTCAGCTGGCACATTTTTTTCAGTTACTGTAGCCAATTGAGACATTTACTGAATCCCAGTCCTGACATGGGGAGTCATCTGCTGATAAGGCCTTGTTTTTTTTATTTTTTTTTGCCACAAACAGGAAATTGATAGAGAAACAAAAACTTTTGCTGAAAAGACATATGAATTCTTTTTGTTCCAACCAAACATTTTGTTTTTCTTTCATCCTATACTCAGTTAAAGAATTCACAGCAAGAAATATGTCATTTTTAGTGCACTTAGTACCATAACTTTTGCAATGTGATGCAGTCTGTTCCTCCAGAAACCTCTTGCTATCAGCTGGAGGTAAGTTCAGATAAATTTTCAGAAACATATTAGCCTTTCAAAAGCCAATTAAAAAACTTTCAGACATAATATCATTCTAGCTCATTAGGTTCCTAGAGGAACTTATGCTGTTCAGTGTAAATAAGAAGGAACTAAAATGGCATTTTTATTTGGGGGAGGTTAAGCACACTGTCATCCTTTATAAAAATACTAGTAAATGCTGGATCTATATAATCATAGGTTCCTTGGCCATGTCCTACCCAAATCTCTATCAGATATTCAGCAATCATGCATCTGTGAGGTGCTACAATACAAAATTCTCTGCGTCACCTCTTTTAGCATCATGCACAAGACCGACGTCCTTCCTAACATGGTAGGACAGCCCACGGACAATGGATTTAATTTAACCTTTCCAAAGTGAAAATATAAAAAATAAGAAACTCAGTGTGTATTAGCTCTAAATTCTGCCAAAATGTCTCTTCTATGAAATGATGATCATTTAAGTTTAATCTCAAAAAATCTCTATACTGTTGCAAGTCTGTTGGCATTTGCATAAAGTCACTATTACTCCTGAAAATTACACAAACAAACAAAACTAAACAAGACAAAAAAACCCCACAAACATCCTTTCTTTTGTATTTTCAAGGAAAAAATTCTCAGCTTTCTCCTCAACTACAGAAAACAGCAGTAGTGTTCTGGTTCTAACCTGGCTCTTGCCAGCCAGAACGTCATCAATGAAAGTGATTAAATAGGAAGTTTTTGCAGTTGGGAGCCAAGCACACCAACACAAAGACAATTATAGCAGAATATCTTGCCATGAGTTAAAACTAAGACATTTCAAACTGTGATAAGTGAACTCCCAATAACCGTTGCACCATGAGACTTGGCCTAAAAGTCTTTTAACCTAATGGAGTGTAAACTTAATCTCCACTTTATCATTTCAAGTCAACTTGCAGATGACTGGTTACATGTTGTATTTAAGAAAAATCTATAGCCAGCATTGCTTAATCTGTCAAAATAATTTTAACATCTGCTGTAACTAGCTAAGGAAAACTTTTGTCTAAAGAACAAAATTTTCCCACTGAATAGTTCTCTCTCTGGCATCTCCCTCCAATCCCACCATCACCACATCAATGAAACCCAATTTTACTTTGAAGCTTTTTTTATTCTCATGTCTAACATGGCATACAAACTTGTAATTGCTGATTGTTTTTCCTGGCTAACATTTGTACACTGTTTATAAATTTGCTTTAAGCAAATTCTAGGTGTGAGTAACAACAGTCTCTAAATACAGATTCCTTTTAGTTTACAGTGCAACGTTTTTAATCTTCTGTTCAAACCTGGGGTACAGAGCTGACATATATCATTAAATAGCTGTGATATTCTACCCCAGGGAAACGGACAACACATCAAAACTGCCTTTCTCTTTCCGTAAGAGATTTATTATATTTATAAAAGGGCTATTTCAAGCATTAGATTTGAGACAGAAATCTAGTAACGTCTTTAACCTTGCTCTCTCTTTTCTAAGAAGTGGTACTTCAGTTCCTCTCCATAAGCATTTAAAAAAGCGAAAAACGATGTACTGGTGGTTACTAAAACGGCTGCCCTTGCCCTCTTCTGATGGATAGCTGCTGTACACTGTTATCTTCCTCTCAGCTGCTGAACATTCCCATTATGTTTTGTATTTCTCTTATCATGGAGGAAATGGCAATTTTGCAAAGACTTGAGTGTCTGCTGCAAACTGCTGAGTGCCTTTGCTTTTAGCTTCTACTAAAGCATTAGGTTGTACCCACATCAGTGAATACAGTAGGACAGACATCTTTCCTCAGTCTCTGAGAAATTTAAAATGCAATCGTTATTACTGAGACCTACCTGTAATTTAATAATTTCACATTTCAGATTCAACGACTCCCTGAAGCCATGCCCAAAAGCTCTCACTGATGTGCAGTCATACTGTCGGATATCACACAGCCCAGTATTCTCCAGCTCTGTAATTTCTGGAGCCTGGTCTTCGAAGTAAAGATTAGATAAGGAATGTCAGTGTATTAACTCATTTATATGCATTTAGGTTAAGCAATATGTTTATTTTTCTATCCAACTAAGAAAACTATGTAAACAACAATCTGGACCCAGCTGAAGAAAGCATAAACAGAAACATTTTAAATTAAAATTAATCTTAACTTTAAAACTAGGCTTTTGTCTCCTCTTGGAACTTGAATATTATGTAGCAGAGAAAATATTAATCTGATAACACGAATATGTGTTTTGCTTTCTCATCGATTGATCTTTACATCACAATTGCAGAATAAAATCTAAATGAAACTCAGACCCTAGTAATAGGAACTAGAAAGATTACAGCTAAGCAATAATTTATAATGCGAACTTTTTGTTTAAAGACTAAAAAACACCTCAGGTAGAAGTTATTTCAGGAAATAAAGTGACAAAGATTAGAACACTCAAAAATAGTTTCTATGAAGCAAAACCGGTTTATTTGACTTCAAAAGGAATAAAATATTTATTTTTATTCTATTATTTCTATGCATTATTTATTATCTTACCTTTTTCTCTATCTGCTTTTAAATAGGTCACTAAAACAAAAACACCATCACAAAACAAAATATTAACAGGTTCTGTTTTGACTTTTGTAGTACTTATGATATTTTTCCAGTGTACCTGTTTAATTGAATTTTTAGTGAATGTCGTATTTACGGGAAAAAAACAACCAACCCTGCCCAGTTCTATTTGCTGTACCTCTTCTTTTCTTCACCATCAACTCTGTTGCCATTATATCTAACAGTCAGCTTATCGATATGTAAAATCTCCAAAGACAGATATCCCACTTACAGTTAATATACAGGACCACATAGACTGTAAAAAATGAGGGAATTGGTGGATGTGGCAGATCTTCCCTGAAGAAGACAGTGTATGGAAACATTGCTAACCTCTTGGGGCAATACACTGGATTACAAACTCACCAAGTGGTAAATTCTTTTAATCGGATATATCAGAAACCAAGCTCATGTTTTGCCCTTCAGCAACAGGAAAGCTGAATAAAAAACAATTATGGTTGTATTAAAGTGAAACTAAATTGCAGGATAATGAACGGGTCCACTGTAGGGAACCCTTGTCAGCATATAAAAGCAGGAGAGAAAGGAAGCACGGTAAATGTATTTTGCACAAACACTGAAAACATTAAGTAAATCTCATTTTTTTCACTCACTTACCAGACAGCATGCTGCAGTCATATGAGCTGTAACCTTGAAAGCATGCACAGCCCCATTCTGTACATTCCCCATTACCACTGCAGAGATTGGGACACTTTAGTGCAGTAAGTAGGCTCTCAACTGACCCTTCAAATTCCTGTCGGTTGTAATTTATTTCTTCTAAAACTCTTTTCTCACATTCATTCTCTAGAAGAGCTAAGGAAGCTTCTGCCCAGCTGAGGTCATCTTTTAGCAGCAAATCTTTAACACATATGTTGATTGCATCGTCTATTCGTTGGCCAAGAAGGCCACCACAAGATCTTCCTATAGTGGAATTAGCTATTACCTGCTGGCACAGTAACAAAGCACTAGACTCAGTGAGGCCAGAAGGTGTGGGCCAAGAAGGAAGAAACTTTTGGTCTGTGTCAGCTGCATGATCCTCTGGGAAAAAATAACTATATCCTTCTAAGTCTGTTTGGCTAAGACTTTGGAATAGAAATATCGGATGGTATTCATAATAATTTTGGCGCTTCCTCCTACTTGTAAGAGATTGACTTTTGTGAAGAAGACTACTGTAACGGTGAGAATTTCTTGCAATGCCTGAGCTTGAAGTCCCTTCTCTTTCTACTCCAGTATTTCCCACTGAGGTTGCAGAGACGTGTGTGTTTACTAGTGATGTTTTGTGAAGTTTGGTTTGATTATCCTTCCTTTGCAGAAGTGTAGATGAAACCATTTCATGTGCAGATGAATGTTTCTTTAAGCCTCTGACAAGATCAACAGGACCAAGATACTCAGCAGTGACATCAAGTCCTGGTATCAAAGAAATAAATCTACCATTTTCACTTTCTTTACAAGACAGAGGAAGTTCTGACTGAGAAATTGTCTCTAGTTTATTCACTGATTGATATAACCCAGCATCTTCAAGCTTGCAGTCACAGAAGACTATTTTTCTAGAAGATGGTAAAGAAGCAGGTGTCTTGTCAAATAAGCTCTCTCCCGGTGAAATTCTAGAGCAGAAAGAAAAATATTAAGCTGTATCTGAATTATTGTCATTGTTTTAGTAAAGGATTAACATATGTTTTGCTTTTCGTGGCTTCATACTTCTACAGCATAGATCACAGAATCTGTAGCATACAGATGTATTTAAAGACCAGGTAAATCACAAAACCATGAGTGTAACTCATAATAGAATAATTGAGAAGAGAGGGTATTTTCTGTCTACTTCAACACTTTGTCCAAAACCTATGCAAGCTAATCTTACATCATACTACTTTAACACAAATTTGGCACTTCGGTTTCAATTTTCTCTGAAATTAATCATGGAATGTAATAATGGCATTCTAACATTAACTTGAAAACTTAGGAATATCATTTTTTAATTACTTTGACAAGTTTTAAGCATGTGAACATGCTTAAACATGCATTTTGGCTGAACAGCATTTTGGCTGAACCAAAAAGTTACAACATTTGTTTGAAGCAGAAGTATTTTGTTACCTCCATTCCTTAATAAAAGAAAAAGGAGCATTGGCATGGTTTGGAATTTCCACCCCACTTGCAGTGTGATAATCATTCTCTGCAATTCCATCAAAGGTGCCACAGAGTCCCATTGTGTGTCTGTAATCTGAACTGGGTGCCCTAAGTGTTATGCTCATTCCCCATTCACTCACATCTGCACGAACGAAAGCTCCAGAAGAAAACAAAACCTAAAGAGAGATTAAAGAGAAGCATGATTTTTATTTTACCTAATAAAACCAGGTATGTTTGTTGGCAAGGAATAATTGGAAAAGGTCAGACATGTAAAGACATGCCATAAAATTCTTGCTCTAACTATTCCGAATCAGACAGATGTCATTGTTCCTGCCCTGTAAGTAAATACCCTACACATCTCAACCTTAGCAAGCAGCTAGGTGGTGCAGTACAGGTCCTTAACCTTCATCCATCATTAGCAGGTATGTTGTGAAAGGTCAGTGACTGCAAAACCACTGAGTCAAAGATCAGCAGGGCTGCTCACTCTTAACATGCTAGCATATGGGAAGGGATGACTCTGATAATACAAATAGACTCTTTGGCAGTACATTTCTCTACTTTCTTTATTGTCAACTACATGATTCCCTGTGTTACTAGCTTAATATAGAGTCAATTTCTACAAGCAAAGTTGACCCTAAGTGGTCTAGATAGCTCAGAATAGTCTCAAATATTTACTGTTTAATTTTAGGCAACTTCACCATCTCTTGAAAGGAGTACTAGAAGTCTCAAGAAAATAATCCAGTGCAAGTTTAAATGCTGTTTAATAGAAACAACTATAATAAACAATAAAATAAATTAATATAATACATTGTTGATATAATTAATTCTTATGTATTATTGTATATTAATACATTAGTTATATAATATGTAATATAAATTAAGAATATATTAACTTGATGTACAAATCTGAGCAAGTCACTTAATTTTTCTGGTTCTTTAGTATCTTTTTAATTTCTCTGTTGCCTAATGTCTTCTTAATATTTCATATCTGAGGTCTTTGGATGAAGTGCTTCATATAGAAGTTAAATACTTAAAATAGTCTTATACCAATAGCCAAACTCAAGCTAAAAAGGCATATCTGTTTTTATGGCTTGCCTTCCAGAGCAACAGAGTGACTAAAGCGCAGCTGAGGGCTTCATTTTTACATTCTACTTCATTTGATACTCAGTGGAGTCCTACAGCAATTTTATCTACAAAAGAAAAGCTACAGGAAATTATAAAAGTAAACATGAATGTTTTATCTGAGGGACACATTCTCTAGAGAAACCATCTACACTCCTAATTCTGTGGATGTCATTTGGCATACTTAATGATCATCACGCACAGCCTTCTGATATGACAGTGTGTCCTGGTTGAGTGAGAACAGAACCAATTCTGTTTGGTGATTTTACTTTTCAGCTCAGTTCTTCTAACTGCATTTTCTGAAGGTAGCAGCCTGTTCTCACAGACAGTCTCTGCTTCTAGCAGTGATAACACCCAATGTTACATGAGTTACTACCAAGGATTGGTGTGCAGACCAAGGCCACTGCTTGATCTTGTGTACCACGTTGGCAGGTGCAGAAGGTAAAAGGCCACACCTGGAGGGAGGAGCAGACATGACAGGTGACTCCAAACTGACGAAGAATGGATTCCAGGCCATATACATCACATTCAGTATAAAGCTGAGGGATCAGGAGCGTCTTGCCCTCTTGGCCCGCTTATCCAGATTTGCTCCGATTGGCTCAGGGTCTCTTCAAGTTTCTTCCTGAGATCATCTGAGGAGGACTCTGTTCTGCCTTTGATCCCAGTCTGTGTGTTCTTGAATCCAGTACCAGAATCCATCTCCTGAACACAGGTCCTGTCTGCTGCTGGGCCCAGTCTGGGACATTCCCGATGCCTGCTCCACAGCATCAGTGGTGACAGTGATGTAATTACCATCAGGGGGGTTGGGTTCGATACTGGTTTT
>WUAM01000323.1:19608025-19622945 GCA_024336885.1 Actenoides hombroni
TGCACCTCCCCCCTCCCCCCCCCCCTCTTACATTGCCAGAGCAATAAATATCTCAACTATTTAAAGGTTAGATTAAACTAGCTACTCACAAATGTTCAAAGTGAAATTATATCAGGAGAAAAAAAAGCTTGACATTCTTCTATCCCCTCTTTTTTCCCTATTCAAAATAAAATAAGATAAATAGGTATTTTTACTCTTTTTATTATTATTATTATTATGATTGCTGTTATTCTGCAACTTCCTCAAACTGCAGGAGGCTCTGAAATTGCAGAGTAGTAAAATGAAAAACAAAAAAAATAGAAAAGACTAAATCACAGATATTATCAATTTCATTGCAAGAAGAAAGATAAGGATGAGAAAAGAACGTTAGGCCTGCATAATTTTGATGTTGCCATTTCATCAGTCTACAGTGTTTTCCACAAATGGAAAAAAAAAAGAATCAGATAAAAGTTGCTCTATTTTATATCATGTTAAAAGTAAAAATTTTGAAGTTGCTTCTATTTTGGTGAAATTGTTCTTCCATTTTTCAAGACAATCTACTGACATGTTATCTAGCTTCATCAAACACATGAAATACCTAGGAAGAGAAGAGAGATTTGAACAGGCTTTCGCACTCAAAGTCAAAGAATATTTTTATCTGTAACATAAGTAATACCTACTGTTTAAGCCATAGCAGAAGTGACTGAAAATCAGTCTTCATAACCCTAAAATCTTACCACCAACTACTAACTGAGCTGAACAGTGTTCAACTTAATTTTAGTAATGTTTAGAGGTCATATACCGTAGTGAAGACAGTTGTCAGACAATTTTTGTCAGGCAGACTGCAATAGTGAATTTACCACTAAGCCAAAATGGATTTTAAAAGTGAAACGAATTACAGTTCTACTAATTTTGCCACTGTAAAAAAGTTTCATAGAAGCTGGACTTCATTCATTTTTTCTAGAAGTTTTACAAAATGATTTGCCAAACTTCACTACTACTTCCCAGACAAGGCAGTTACATGTATGAATTAATTCACCAAAAGAATCTGCAAATGTGCTTATGCAAATTGAAAAAAAACCATGATATGCACATTAATCCATTTGATTTAAACAAAAAAGAAGGCAGCATGTTCATGTTTAAACTAGAAACCATTGTGGCTTTGGGAAGAAGAAAATTAAAAATAAAACCTGACTCCATCAACTGTGGTTAATACTGAACATCTGAGACACAAAATCTTGAAGTGGATAGGACAAAATAACACATTGAAGACCTGGAAAGATGTGAACACATGCTTCGGAATTCAAAGAATGCTACAGTATCTGTAGATCTTATGTCATATGGGTGAGACATTTTCTGTCATTCATGAAAAACTTAGCACAATTATCTTGTACATTAGATGCGATACTTTTAGAATTAACTCACATCACACAGTGGATGTAAATGTTCCAAAGCCTCATGAAATCCAGCAAACAGAAAGAATTCCTGGTCAATACTAACTTATTTTTTTATATGAACGCATAAAAGTGTCATGCAATAAATGGTTCCATGATTGTTTAGCTCTTACATGGAATTGCAAAAAAAATCTTACAATCCTGCAGCCCAAATCATGCTCATGTCTTATTGATTCATGGCCCAAATGAAGCCCTTGAAATACAGGGATCCTAACATTTAAATCAAAGATATTAAACTTAGAAATCAATTAAAAAAAAAAAAAAAGTGGAATTGTGGCAGAATAGTCTTTAAAAAGGAAGATACGAAAGAAAAGGATCACTGGAAAATTAAATAACAATGAAAAAGAAATTCTTTTTGTGTCATAGAAACACAGGCATGACCACAGAATTCTGAGGTATATTTTTTAGTCAGAAAAACCCAAATAATCGAACATAAAGATAGCGTTTCCATAAGCAAATCTTTAGAACATTCAAAAAGGTACCATGTTTTGAAGCTGTACTTGTCTTTCTTTAATACACTAAGAAGAAATTGCAAAACTGGAAGCTACTAAAAGCTAAAGTGCCAGGGCTGGACGCAGCCACCACATGTATAACTAGAAATATTCACCCTTACAATTTCTACTCCTAAATTAAATGAAGCAGCACACATTTCTCTCCATTTTTTTTTTTTTTTTTTAAGTATTTTGCTCAGTACACCCAAAAAATGAACACAATCAAAACACAGTCCTAGGAAAGAAGTCAGGACATAATGGTAGTGACTGTATCACTTCATGATACCTTTCAAAGAATAACTGACAATTCATTCCCCTTGATAATTCCCCTTGGGGAGTTAAATATTACTGTTTTCCATTTTACAGCTGGAGAAATGGGGAAAAAGACTGAGGAACTCCCCTCTGGCTTCATGTCACATTAATGGTTTCTCAGAAGCTGTGTCCACTAGCTCACGCAGCTCCTTCATTGCAATGGTTTCGAACATACATTGTACCATCAGAAACAAGAGCCTGACAATATTGTGATGCAAGTGAACAGAAGACAAAGCACACTGCAGTGGAAATAAATCACAGGCGCAGATGATGCACGTGAAGCATTTTTCAGATGTGAACACAGGATTTGTTGTTCTGGCTCAAACTTGTCACCCACCAGGCCTAAGACACTGTCTCCAGCAGTAGCCAGCACCAGATGCTTTGGTGAAAGATACAAGAAACCCCCACAGATGCAGGATAATCTGTCTCCCTTGAAGGTCTCATCCTAATCCCTTTAGTTACAGATTCCCTTAAATCCTGATGCATGAGGGTTTTTATCCCTTCAAATACTCTTTTTTTAGCATTACTATCATAACTCTGGATATTCTTGTTATCCATATAAATGCTCCTTCCCTCTTTGAAGCTTGCAAAATTCTTGATTTCATCTTCATCCAGAGTCAAGGAGTTCCACAGTTTATATTGGCACCATTTGGTAAGTGCTTCTTTAATATCAAGAGATAGGGAAACCTGTAGTCCCCTGATCTTTGTTCTCTGTTGCATTACTTTTTTTTTAATTTTTACTGGGGTTTTTTACTTTTTTTTTTTTTTGTAACCCACATGCTTTATCACTGCCACTCTCATCTGACTTCTCAGGCAAACAATCACTTCAGACATTTTTATGTCACTAACCTTTCTCTTCATTTTAATCTGGGCCTGTTCAATTCTACAGTATTATTTTCCAAGATAGACTTTCCATTAATGCCCAGTGAATTTTATATACCACCACACTGCTGGCTGATACAATGACTGTGTATGTAATTAAATTTTTTTTATATTTCTTCAAAAATAATGTACCTCACAGTTACCTAGTCTGACTAAGTCCACGTGAAATTCCTTAAGGCTTCTCTGGACCTGATTAACAAGTAACCTACAAAGTGGTTATCTACCAATAACGTGGTGTTGCTGCCTCATTTCTCCTTCCTCTTCCCAGATAACTAATAAATACACTACAAAACAACAGACGTGGTACAGAAACTTGTGGCTATTAACCTTTTGCCATGACGAAAATGGACCATTTGTTCCTGCTTTGTCCCCTGCCTCTCAGCTACTTTTTGATCCATGATATTACATTGCCTCACAGCTACTTGGTTTCTTTTAGGAGGGATATTATCAATCCACAGCCTTCAAAAAACCATGCATGACTGGCCACAGAATCACGCGATAGCTTACAAATCATGACATATTAAGACACAGTAACAATTCTGTTTCTCCTGGTGTCTGATTTCTGCACTACTGATTCACGATCATGAGCTTTTATTCCAGAGCTTCTAGTCTAGGGGTTTCTTTTAGAATTTTTTCTTTTACAAAAACTTTTCATTCCATTTCCTGACTTCCATAATGAAGAATTTAAAAGAAACAAAACCAGGTAATATGAGGCTTAAGAGAAAACCCCAAGAGCCTGAAATGCTGAGTAGTGTCTCACCTACGTCCCTATCAGAAGCCTTTGGAAAGATGTACTTAATAACCCAGCTATTCATTTGCTGACATGTTCAAAGAATTTTATGACATTAGTTGGCCAAAGTTTGCTTTGAAGAACCACATGATTAGATATAAATGAATATCTTGCAACTCCTTTTTCTATTCCAGTGTTACACCAGCTGTGTACCCAGTAAGGTTTATCAACAAATAGACCACAGACCTCCTCTAGAACATTTTTAAAAGATAGGGTCAGCATTTCTACTGTCTTATGATCTGGACAGTTAGCCTATTTTTAAGTAAGCTGTTGTTTTTGTTAGAATTTCAGCTGAGTCAAAATGCCATATAAAATCTTGGATATATACCATTTGGGCATGTGTCCTGGTTTGAGTGAGAACAGAACTAATTCTGTTCAGTGATTGTACTTTTCAGCTCAGTTTTTCTAACTAACTGCATTGTCTGAAGTTAGCAGGAGATTTTCACAGGCAGAGTCTGCTTCTGGCAGTGATAACACCCCATGTTTAGAGTTACTGCCAAGGATTGGTGTGCAGACCAAGTCCACTGCTGGATCTTGTGTACCATGTTGAGGGGTGCAGAAAGTGAAAGGCTGAACATGCAGGGAGGAGTGGACAAGACAGGTGACCCTAAATTGACCAACAAGGGATACCAGCCCATATATGCCATATTTGGTATAAAGCTAAAGGATTATGAGGGTCTCTCTCCCTCTTTTTGCTCTCTTGGCCCACCTTGCCTCAGGTCCTCTTCCAGTTTCTTCCTCGGAGCACCCAAGGAGGCTTCTGTCTGCTTTGCCTTCGATCCTAGTCTGTGTGTTCCTGAATCCAGTACCAGAATCCAGCTCCTGAACACAGCTTCCATCTGCTGCAGGGCCCAGTCTGGGACCTCCTGGTGCCTGCTCCACAGCATCAGTGGTGACGGTGATGGAATTACCATCAGGGGGGTTGGGTTCGATACTGGTTTTGTATATATTTGTATATATTCCATTTTTATTATTATTATTTTCATTATCATTAAAGTTGTTCTAGTTTCCTTTTCTAATTGCACAGTCTCTCTCCCTTATTCCCTTTGTCTTCCCCTTTGGGGAGGGAGGGGGGTTAACAGAGAGTGTCTGTTATAGTTCTAAGGGGCTGCCCTGACCTTAAACCGTGATACTGTGGTATGAATGAAAGAGGGCACACAGAGATCTCATTTTGGAACACTAGGGCTTCTAAATAAGTGCACACTGAATCTGAAAACTGCACCTTCCACACAAGGGTTGTATAATGTGATTCACAACATAGTTCCAGGAGGGTATGCAGACAGGTTGACACATTCTTGGTTTTGAGGACACATGCAAAACACTGACCAAAGGACTACGACTGTAGGATAAACATTATCCTGTTTCTTAATTGCAGAAAATAAACATATTTTAGTTCTGAAGTTGGTATGAATTGGTAAAAATAATTGCTGAGATAACCATTAGACCCACAAGCAATTAGTTACAACTTACTGTTACTTTTCTTCCTAGGTAGGATTCAGTGATTCTGACATTGCTTCCTGTTGTGTCTCTATTTATTACAGATAAGTGTGGCTGTGACTCACGTAGCTGACCGCTGCACATGTCAAATGCAATTATATCACTTCCTTCTTTGGCAACAAAGCCACAGTTACAGGATGCTGGGTAGTGAACACTTCCGCAGTCCCACTGGCGAACATGAACTTCAAAATCTCGAGACGTACTCTTATAGAGAACAAATGTTCCTGTTTTAAAATTGTCATAGGCTCTGGAATTAAAAGAATCGCATGCGATATCAGTTTGGTTATAAAATAACTGTATCACTACATACTAGAAACTTTATCTTAAAACAGAGTTCTAATATTTGGTGAACTTTGATACTAGAACTCATCTTCCTGCTTCACAAGAAAACACACAGTACAGCCCACAAACCAACACACAACTTTGTTCTGAACAAACACCATCATATCTTCCTCTGTACAGTTCTACATTAAAAAAATTAATTATAATCTTTTTTTTTTCTGCTGTAAAATATTTTTTTAAGTGAGTTATATGCAGACAATGGTTGTGAACTGAAACATAGCCATGAAACCACTGTCATCCTTCGATGTTTAACAGTGCTTTTGGCAGGGAACTGGAGGGTGCTTCTCAACCTTTGTGTTTCCACAGCAATAGGACACAGCAGTGTGCATGTGGGATCAGCTGCTGAAAACTGTATAAGCACCCTTGACAAAATGATTTAGAAAGTTACATCCTTTTATGGTCTGCTTTATTAAGATGGAGACGGGAAGTGATTATTCCCAAAGATTTGAAAATTATTTACAATGAAAACCACAAATAATTACTTTCTGTTTTTTTCCCTTTGGGTTAGCCATCTGTTCCCTGAAGCAAGGTTAAAATAGCCAATGTAATGATTCAACAGTGAGAAGGAGGGGGGAAATAAAAGAAGTAAAACTCCCAAATTTTTGCTGCAAGTTTTAACAGCCTCTTGGCTAGAAATGGCATTTGACAGTTGAGCGCAGAATGGTGATTTGTTTTGTCTATAATGGGCCAGCAGACAAACTGCAGATGGCTACCCTACTGGCACTGCACAGGATTACCCATGATTCAGTAAGGATGGTTACTTTTTATTTCTTTCCTCAATTTGTCAAATAAAGTAGCAACAGACTTTATCCTTAAAAATAAAGTTCTTTCCCCACAGCATCATCCTTCCAGCCAGACCATATGACAGTAAATCACTGCTTCATAAGAAAGCCTGATCACAATGCATCAATGCTTAAAATGCCCAGTGAATCCATCCTAATAATTTCCACTGAAGGACAAACTGCAAGATCAGGATAACCCCAGTGACTTTATTATTATTATTACTAGTCACAGTGTTATCAGAGAAGCAATTACAACTTGTTTTCTCCCTTCCATTATCAAGTTCACAAGAAGAGTGGGATTGTAGGATGAACATCCTTATTTGGAGGCAACATTAACTCTCCTCACTCTGCCACTTGGAGAAATGTGCTTCTACTGAGCAGAGATATAAAAGCCACAGGTGTGGAACCTGTGTTTCTTTTGACACCTTCCATGAATTAGAAACACTTCGAAAGACAGAAGCATACCAAAAACATCCCAACTGTGGCTAAGGAAGTTATCTTCACTTTAGAAAGGTCAGTGCTGTGCAAGTGAAAACAGTGATTAAGTTGCTTGCAATGCCACTACTGAATTCAGTGCAATGTTATACAGACAGCAGATAGCTTGTAGCAACTTGATCCTTACAAAAGATCAGATACGCACACCCAGAAATAGAGAAACTATGCTGTAGATCAGAAACACCTTCACATTAAAAGTTTTGCCTAATTAATTATTTTATCATTGCTCAAATTTAATAATATTTCTATCTTTCACAATCAATAGACTTTACAGCAACCACTCCTCTAAAAGTACACCTCCTTAGCATACTCTACTAAAAAACAGTCCATTTGCTTCACTTTTTTGCTGCAATCCCAAAACCTGCATTTAGAAATACGACAAACATCATCATGACTAGCAAGCTTTTACTAACTAAAGCACATTTATTCTTGTTGTTCAAGAAGGAATGTAAAATACAGAGTGCAGTTGTGGAAAACTACACCTAACTTGTATCAACAGCACAGATTTGAAATAAATAAAAAGATAATTAAAGCACCCCCTGAAAAAAAAACAAAAACTGCCCACAAAAAATCCCATCACACTTAAAATTAAGAGCAGCAATTCAGTGATTACCTTCCATCAAATGTTATTATATGAGGGTCAGTAAATGAGTAGCAGTATGCAGTGGGTAGATTCTTTACTGTAATCTTCAAAACAAAGAAGCACATAGTAAAACATGTCAGATTACGAAACAAACAGACTCGGGCACATTATTTATGATACTATCTTACAATTTAATAGATACATTATACTTTGGATCAATCTGAGTACTTCTATCAATATTAACATTCAAAAAAAAAGAAATAATAGTTCAAACGGATGCATGCATGTCAATGAAAATAAAATAATGGAAAATTGGCCACTTAGAAATCGTTGAGTCAGTAAGTCACAACTGAAATAGAAGCTTCATTAACACCAGCCACATTTCTGGCCAGTCTACAGAGCTTATCATGAAGATTTTCAACCTGTGTGCTTTCTGGAACATAGCCATTCCACAGGAAATTCTCACTGGATATAGGTTCAACTGCAATTCTCGTCATTCTGTCTCCATCCTGCATGAAGTCTGTCACAGCAGTGAAATAAATTACAGCTTGACTACAGATGCCATTATTGCAAGGTTGCCGGAGAAGATCCACATGACAAGGAGAAAGAGCCAAGTTTAAACCTAATTGCTCTTTACCTGTTTTAATGAAAACACATCTTTAGTGAGTTTTCCTCTAAATAATTCACATTTTGTATACTACTGTCAGTATAGATACCAACTTATCTACAAGCATTTTCATAAATTAATGTAATTATGCATATTTCTAAGCATTTGTAATGCAAAAACTCCTCTACATCTTCATACACACACCGAATAAAATGGTTTTGAATTTTCCAGTTTGATAGACAAATTGAAGTCATTATAGGCTTTCTACTGTGACATAAAAAGGTTGTCTGCATAGGTAAGTCTCCTCTTGGGAGTCACAGTACTTGTGCTCAAGAAAGTACCACAGAAAATGGTAATAATAGTAAAAAAAAAAGAGGACTTCACCACTGCATATACAATACTTGCAAAACAATAGGTCAACAAAATGAACTGAATTATAAACTTTGCAAGTATTATGGCATTCTGTCTATTCAAGTTGAAGAATATGGCTTCAATATCCACAGCAGTCAAAACCACCTGCTAACTTCAACAAATAATGGATTATTGGTGCATTCTTCCATACTTTCAGCAGCAGTGTATACAGCCTGTGAATATTTTGGTTTACCATTATATAAAGTATTTCTAAATAATGTAACAGCTTCTCTGAAGAAGACAACCAGCAGGAAAATTTAGAAAAAACACATTAAACATAAAAGAAAAGAAGCAACAAAAACAACAGGATAACTCTTACCTTCATCAGCAGTATGTAACCTTAGTGAGATTTTGCAGTCACTTTCAAGCTGGCTAAACTCAGGACAAGGAATAGGAATGCTACTTTCTATTGCCAGTCTGTATTCCTTCCCATCTTCTGATATATCATATGTTTCTGGATATATCTAGCACAGAAAAAATTGTATTTAAAATGCAAGCTTTGTGAGTAAGCAACAACACTGCTTGCTAACCAGCTTACTAACACCTCTTCCACGCCCCTCCCCAGGCCACACTGTGAAGTTGACACCAGCCAATATTGTTCTTGCTTTAGTTACAAGGGCAGTAGGCCCAACATTGTTCTTGTTTCAATTGCAACTGCAGTGTGCTGGGACAATTTGGCACTTTCTGACCTTGCCTACTGGGGCAGTGAGTTGGTACCTTCTTGTCCTGGTGCAAGTACAGTGAGCTGGGAGGTCGAGGCACTCCCTAAGTGCACCTGCAACTCCTGTTGGCTGCAAAACGTACCCCAGACCCCTGCTGCCAAGAGCACAAACCCCTTCTGAAAGTTACCAAGATCACCCAACAAGAACTGTGGCCACAATGGAAAAATACTGACCCAAGTCAATCATCTTGCAACCCTATAACTATTGATCCTAAAGTGAGGTCCTTTAGGGGTGCCAGGATTGCAGCAGGCTGCTACCCCATATTTTGCCACATAAGATCAATGCCAAGGAAGGAAAAAAGTGATTAATTCACTATAATTTGGTCTCACAATGTTCAAAGAGCACCAAAATTTACTATAGTCTGCAGAGAAAGAAACACCTTGATCATAGGTTCACCCCTATACCTGTGTGTGTATGCAATTTAGTTTTCTGATTCGTTATAATAGTGTTAATGAACCTCAAATTGCTGCTATTCCAAAGCTGCACAAGAATCACTCCAACCCAGTCCTGACTCAATCTCCCCAATCTCAATCTAAAATCTTTTCTCTTGAGCCCCATTTAAATCACTCCAAGCTGATGCCAACTTTTTTATGTTACTTCCACATAGTAAGTAGTAGAGTGAACCTTGTCTTCAAACTCTGTTAAGTTGCACTTCTATAAATCTGTATTAAAATTAATACCACTTTTTCCTAGTATCTTAGGTGGTGATTCTTTAAGTTACCTTAAGTTCCCCGCTCCCTCTGTGACATCAGTTAGGAGCACAATGTAAAAAACTAAAGCAGTGGAATGTGACTGTGTATGGCCTGCTCCACTAGATCAGGCTTATTTAGATGGTCTGAAGAGCAGTGGCATACTGGGTAGAAGCTGACAACACAGTAGCAAGTGTCTTGAAGAGGTGGGAATAAGGGGCAAGGAGATGGAAAAGGCAAGATTAAAGGCCAACTAGAAAGGTGAGGAATCAGCAAACCACATTAACACCGCAAAAAATTTATTCTCTGGGTAACTTCTGGAAGCTAAAATAACAGTTTGGTGCATTGTTTGGGGGTAAGAGAAGAGGAAAGCTACCTACAGGCAACAATGTCCCAAAAGAATTTGGAAGCACCACATTTCTCCTGGGACTCCTCTGCATAAACTTACAACGCAGCTCACACTAGATGCATAATCTAAAATGCAACAAGAGATCAGTAACAGATGCCTACACCTTAGCGTTGTACACTGGGTGAAGTCCTGAATGCAGCCTCACGGGAAAACAAAATTAAAAAATAAAAAATTACATGAGACAAATCTGGACCCTGATCCTGCAGAAAGATAAACTCAGGCTTAACTTAATGAAGGGCAAATCTTTAAGTCATGAGGGCTATTCCCAACATATAATGACATGCAGTATGTCTTTCTCGGATTGCGGTCTCATTCCTGGCCAGCAAATAGGTTCCCATAGCTACATTTACAGTAGGAATTAAAAGGAGTTTGGAGCTTGGCCTCTGACCAAGTGGCATGGCACAGCTCATGTCCCAGCTCTCCTCCCTAAGCCCAGACCAGGTTGGCCTCATCCTTCTCCTACATCCATGGCCAGCTGGGAAGAGGCCCTGGCCACATGCTGGGAGATCCTGTTAGAAGAGGCCAAAATCATACCAGAAAAGGCAGCAGCAGTTAAACATAATGGACAAGAGAGTGCCAGGGCTCAGGTCTGAGCCACGGACCTCCTAGTTTATACATACAGCTCAGAGCTGACTCAAGCTGCTGGAAATCAAGGATTTTACTACATACCTGTGTTGCCGATTCAGCCTTCCTGCACATTGAGTACATGGGGAGCATAGAAATAGATTTCATTCTTCTACTTTTTAACAAATTTAAGTTCATTACAGCCAACAACATGCTCTATTAATTCAAAATTAATATATTTTGAGTGTTTTCTAGTCAGAGGACTGACTGCTGTAGCAATACTCAGAAAGATTGCTACTACAATAAAGCAAAACATTATTTTCTTTCAAAATTACCTTAATGCCAGCAAAAAATCCTTTGCTCTCCACAGAAGAGCTTTGTATATCTGGCTTCTCCATGAAAAAAGTAGAACTGCTACAGTAGACCTGTAGGGCAAAAACAACATTATAGAATACATTTGTGGTACGAAGTGGTCACATGAAGACAAAACCCAGCCATCATGGGTCAGTTTGATGGATTCATCATGCCCAGTCTTCTGTTTGCACCAGAAGTTACCAATTGCCAGTGGTGCTGCTTAAGAAAAACACAAAAATAGACCAAGCACCCGAAGACCTTTTCCTGGCAAACTCCACCAGCAGTGTAGAGATTTCTTGAACTAAAGGCCACATACAAACCATGATGTTCAAGAAGAACCTAAGTCTTCACGGACTTAACAAATTCCTTCTGGAACATTTCTGCATCCCGTGATATCTTGTGGAAATGCATTTAATACTTATTACATGCTACTTATTTCTTTTTGTCCAGTTCACATTTTTTGCCTTTTAATTTTTGTTGAGTGTCCATTAGATCTTAAATTATGAAAAAAAACAACCAACCATCCCCTCCTCCTCCTCTTCTTCTTACTATACTTTTTTTCCTGATGTTATGACCCTGGATATTTTCTAGCTGAAGAATTTCCCTCCACTGAACCAATTCCATGCTACTAGACACTGTGGCTTTGCTTTAGTTGTATATTTTTCTTGCGTTTTGCTGTATCCCTTTTGAGAAGTGTTGACCACACACCCAATATTTCAGATCCTGGGAAAACCAAAGCTTCATAGCAGCAGCAAGCAATTTATGACTGTGCCTTTCCCTTTGACTGTCACTGACCTAACACTGTCAGGCAACTATTCACAAAGTCCCCAAACAGTTTTTGAGGACTAGCAATTGCTATTGTTGTACATAAACCATGCAAGCAGCCTGGCTTTGGTTGGATACACATGCACACCAACCACATGATTTCATGTTTTTTTATTTTAGCCAGGAAAAAATGAAGTGTATTTTGTTATATATAGGCAGAAAACTTACTGATTTTCCAATGCTTAAGCTTCTCAAAGTTACCATGAGATCCTAGGTCTTGATACTCCTGCCATGGAAGGTTATGCAGGTATTCCCACTGCTTTTGATGGCAGAGATTAAACCATTTAAATCCGATCCTAGAGACAAAACCCTCAAGCAGCAGCACATTATCAATTCAGAGGAAAGAAAACTACCTAATGAATCAATTATACAGCTTCTCACACCCTCTGGCTCTTAAAGCCTCTCACTTAAGATGCAATTGCATCTAAAATCCTCTTACTTTACAGTATCAAACAAAATCACAGTAGAGGGTGAAGAAGATGCAACTTGAATAAACATTTATCTCCTGCAGGCACACTATACTGTACTGAGACAGTCTCAAAACCTTAATGGCTGTGATAATTACTGATATATTCTGTGGTATTTCCACATTCATACTGGCACTGTTGGTGTAAAGAACAACTAGAGGCAGTATGCTTCTGCTAAGAAAAATTATACAGTAAGGTACTCTGTCTCTAACAACTGTTAGTGTGTACTAAGTCATATTTCCAAAGACACAAAGACATTATAGTTACGTTTTAACATACTCTGTCTCCAAGTCTGACGTTTATACCATCTAATTCTAGAAGTGAGAACGTATCAACTGCTGTTTCATGTTTCAGTTCTTCTTTGATACCTTCAGGAGAAAGTCTTGACCAAGTTACAATGAATGCGACTGAGCTGTTTGCAAAAGGAACACCAAAGGTACACCTTAGGTAAATGGTGCCTTTGATCAGTTCTGCTACAATTTCAGGAATGGCTGGTAGTGGTGGTGACGCAGATGGAGATGAAGGAGCCAGGTTACCTAGTAAAACAGAAGTGTGGTGTGTGTTTTGTATTCTGTGCAAAAAACAGTATCAGATGAAATGACATTGACATGTCTTTTGCCAATTAATACACATAATATTTACATTTTTTCATAATTGCTTAGAGAATCAGAGAAATGTGTATTTTCCTTTTATTAATTATTAAAAAGAGAAAAAACTTTTTATCAGTCTTTGATTATGTTTTAGCCAATAGGAAGATGCTGAAGAGGGGAGGAAAAAAAAAAAAAAAAAAAAAAAAAACCCCAAGGAAAAAAACACCAGTAAATTTTTTAACAGACATGAGAGAGCAACATGCAAAGGTATTTATATATCTAACAGAGAATATTTTCCCTACTTATGAAGAAAAGGGAAAAAATAAAAAGAAGAGAAAAAAGAGCTATGTGAAAAGGAATAAAGTAACAATGTGATTTGTAGATATGTCTTATATTTGACTCCTAAAGAATCAAAGTAATCTGTAAATCAACATTATTAAAATTACTTTTTAAAATTTTGGTACTTACTCTGAACATTATGCTGAGAAAATACTTTTGTAATCCAAGGTCTGAAATTACCTCCAAGCTGCTCATTTTGCAACAGACTGAGCAATACTGCTTGATAACATGTTTTTTTCCAACGCATAATATGACTAAATGTTGACATTATTGATCATAGATGCACAGAAAATCTCAAAAATCAAAACAAAATACTCACTGCTACAGATGCCTGGAATTTCCATTCCCTCAGGATCACAGGTCTGTGGCTTTACACCTGAAACAACTATAAATTGTTTTTAAATTGTGTATTTGTACACATACAGAGTGAGCTCTTAAATTATTGCTTTATGTTAAAAACACATTGAATATCACAAGACACTAATTGAAGTGTAAATTAGCAGAACAGAAGCCATCTTGTAATCTGATCCATATACAATCACGGTGTAGTCAGTACAAAGCCTTATGTTGGAAATCACAAGTAGACTGGTTACATCTAGGAGAAAGGGTATGGAACATTTTGCCACCTCTACAACTTTTACTGAAGACGTACCCAACCAATACTTATAGATGTTAGTGAATAAAAATGGAATTAGACTGTTCTCTTGAATATATATTTTGTTTCCCCAAATGATGGAGCGGGTCCAGCGGAGGGCCACGAAAATGATCAGAGGGCTGGAACACCTCTCCTATGAGAGCAGGCTGAGGGAGTTGGGCTTGTTCAGCCTGGAGAAGGCTCCATGGAGACCTTATAGCAGCCTTCCAGTACCTGAAGGGGGTCTATAAGAAAGCTGGAGAGGGACTGTTTACATGCGTATGTAGTGATAGAACAAGCGGCAATGGTTTTAAACTGTAGAAGGATAGATTCAGATAGGATGCTAGGAAGAAGCTCTTTACTATGAGGGCTGTGGAACATTGGAACAGGTTGTCCAGGGAGGTGGTGAAGGCCCCAGCCCTGGAGATATTCAAGGTGAGGCTTGACAAGGCTCTGAGAAACAGGATCTAGTTGAGGATGTCCCTGCTTACTGCAGGGGGGTTGGACTAGATGACCTTTAAGGTCTCTTCCAACCCAAGGCATTCTATGATTCTATAAAGTCCACATCTGGATGTTTATTCATCAACTGTAAACCTGGACAGCCAAATTGAGTCCAGACCTGCATTTAAAAAATAATCTGCCCTCCAGGGGCCTATGAAAAAGTGCTTGTGCAATGCTCTTTTTTGGTATTTTGAATGTTAT
>WUAM01000323.1:19623045-19633463 GCA_024336885.1 Actenoides hombroni
TTGTTTTTTTAATTTTTAATAAAAAAAAAAAAAAAAAAAAAAAAAAAAAAAAAAAAAAAAAAAGTGGAAGTTTTCTCAAACATGAAAATATCAGTGCATTTGTATCACGGGTAGAAAATACTTAGTGACTCCACTCAAACTGAAGTCCAAAAGGGCAGCAGCAACACTGAAAACCTCATTCACCAAAATGAACAAAGTGCAGATATTGATGTTCCATGCTTCAGTGATACAACATTGGAATTCCTTGGCATGTAGAGCAGAGATGGCTTGAAAATGTGCATCAAGTGTTTATCAAGTGTTAAAGGTAAAACTCGATATATACAGTAAACTACATTAAAAAAGCAGCACAAGACTACTATGCACTTTGCATGAAAACATCATCTTAAAAGAGGGCATTTAAACTCAAAACGTGTTTCAGAATTACAGTATTCAGCAGAGACAAACCAGAATTATGTTTCTTGCCTACTTTGTTTTGAAAATTTGTAAAAAAAAAAAAATTGTAGTAAAAATTTGTTACAACCTTGCCTATGGTTTTTAGATCCTCTTTACTCTTCATGAGCAATCATCCAAAGTAAATGTAAAGTTCTATAGTGCAGAAGTTCTTCCTTGCTTCAATCATTTGCATGCTGAAATGTCCCAGGTTTTTTGTTTGGTTTGCTTTTGGTTTTTGGGTTTGGGGGATTTTTTTGGTCAATAAACCCCTGGAGAATGCCTTAACAATTGGACCTGAAGGTATAATGATGAGCAAGTAAAGCACCAGAAAACCCAGATACTTTTACTATTAAGCTTTTGAAAGCAGTCAGTAATAGAGAATATGACTTGGAGCAATACAATATATGATGCATAAAAATATTGCTAGTATTTTCACAGGTGTGTTATATGAGCTAACAAGAATTTCCTACTACAGCAATTTGTTGGTATTTCACAGTATTTGTAACTGTAAAGACTTAACCATGCCTTCATTAAGTTATCTAAAACATCTGACACGAATAATGAAATACTGAAGTTTTGAGCTGTGAACACTAACACATTGTAGCACAAGAGTCCAAGACAACACAAGGCATTGCAAAAAGGCTCCAGTTCTTTCTCGTAGTACTAGTAAGGCGTGCATCAGCATTTCTGTGTTGAATTTTCTTCTAGCAATAATATGTATACTCTCCAGAAAGATGATAGAAGAGTTACGGTTAGAAAAACATTCTTAATGATACTAAACAATAAATACAATTTTCAAGTTCTTATACAAAATGTATTCTGATGTGTCTCTATGTGTATTCAGTAATGGGTAGTTGCAGATTATGAGTGCCATTGTAGATACTCTTAATTTTGACTTCTAGATGTGTCTTCTATCTCCACCTCATGATATGGAAAATTTCAATTCTTAAGTTTCTGAGCTTTGAACAATACTTGACTGCTAAATGTAAGATAAAAAGGGGTGGAATAAACCCATCTTACTGCACCAAGTAATTTTTGTATCATATCAATATTTAAAGTAGAACAAAAGGAAATGGCATCAAGTTGTGCCAAGGGAGGTTTGACATTAGGAAAAGCTTCTATACTGAAAGGATTATCAAAGACTGGAACAGGCTGCCCAGGGAAGTAGTTGAATCGCAACCCCTGGATGTATTTAAAAGCCATCTAGATATGGTGCTTAAGGATATGGTGTAGTAGTGGCTCTGGAACAGGTAGATAATAGTTGGACTTGAAAATCTTAAAGGTCTTTTCCAACCATAGTGATTCTGTGGTTCTGTGAAAGTAGGGATTTCAAGAAACTGCAGCATGTATAACTATTTCCAGACATTTCATCTCAGCCAAGTATCAGAGAAATGCACATACTCATAAACACATATACTTAGTTGAAGTAGAGCATGCATTTTTCTCACCTTCTGCACAATACCCCATGCATCCTTGGGTGGGCTGCAGTAAGTAAACAAAGAAATCTCCACAGTTCCTCACACTGACAGGGATTTGGAAAAGACAGCAGTTTTTTGAAGTGCTGAAGAAAAACTGCCATGTAGCACAAGCCGTTAACTGTTTGATCTCACCAGGTTGAGGCATGGATTCTGACTCCCTCAGAGACAACCAGACAGGGGCTTGAGTACCACAGTGATTCATCTTCAGCACCAGAGAAAAACATCAGAAAATGGTTAATGCTATACCAAACTGTTGCTGTGCTCTAATGAGAGGTACATATGTATTCAATTAATCTCCTGCATGAGCTTTAAGCAAAGTTTAGACAGTATAATTGATGGCTTGCTTACTTTCCTCCTCAAGGTTAAATACAAATAAACACACAAGAGACTGAAATCCTTCTTTGAGGCTAACGAATTTGTGTTTTTACACAGCCTATAATTTAATGCCTGAAGAACTTACTTTGTCTCGAAAGGCTAACACTTGTGTTATGGCATAGTGAGTTGGTCTACATCCATTAACCTACTGTAGCTGACTGTGTGAATGGTATCTGAGCACAGCAAATACAGGGTAGAACATACATACACTGAATATCAACTAAAGATACTAAAGCTGATACATTTTATCTGTCCTCTGCCATGGACTGAAGGCTCAGCTAACCTCCTGGATTTCTTCTAAGAGATGTGACCAACTAATGCAAGGTTACTGATTTGCAGCCCTAGACAAAAATGAAAGATGCCTAATAAATGCCATCTGTCTTTCAATTCCCCCACCTTTAGAAATAGGTATGCTTATAGCACCCCTGCAACAACCTCATTGACTTTGTAGCAACCCTAAATCCTTTGGTATTTACAAAGCAGTGGGCTTCATGAGGTCTGCGGTTCAGCTACTGATTGAGCAGGTGAGCTCTTGTTCCCCCTCTTGCAAACAAAACCTCATTCGGTGCTTTTCCTCATGGAGTGGGAAGTGTGCTATGAAATAGTTTCCTTCACCCTTCAACCCTGTGGCTGTGTGAGGTCTTCAGGTTAAGGAAGCTGCCATGCAGGTCACAACTTTATAGCAGTACCAATCATGGTAACCAAAGCATAAGCCTGATTTTCAGACACCAGAGTTTACTAGTGGAATACAAAAAAAAAGAATCCTCAGAAAAGGAGACAAAGAAGGAATCTGGTTCCTGAATTATCAGAATGAGTTAAAGATCACCTCCTGTCTTTCATGTGCTACAGAAAGCAAACTGAAGAGAAATACCTAGAAGGAAACAGTGTGCTAAAGCTAGTATCTGGAATATATTTCCATGAAAACTACAAATCCAAAATTGTGAGATTTTGAGAGCCTCTCCTTCATACAATGCCTCAAGTATTCCTTTCTTTCACCTGACAGTTAAACAAGGTCTCAGATCATTCTGTCTTCAGATGTCTTGGTCTAAAGAATATTGCAGACTCATTGAGCAATTACTCATCTCAAAAGTACACCTTTCTCAATTTAGAATATCTGAGCCCATCATCAATCCATCAGACAGACAGAATTAATGAGAAGTAGACAGAAATGGGATGGATTGTTTAATGGAGTCTGAATCTTTGACAAAGATTAAATATTGCTGTAATAAAAGTTCTCCTAAAGGGAAAGGAAGGAGGAAGTTTCCCCAAGAAGACATCAATTTTAGTTTGGTTTTAATGGTTTTTTGCTTTTTGACTTTGAGATTCCAAAATAAATGCCTTGTTTTTGTCAAGAGATGCAAAGAAGCAGATGTCACAGCATAAATTTTATTTCCTGAATAAGTTTTGAATCAATCTTTTTCAAGCTCTAATTATCTGGGCTCCTCTGCATTAGGATGGCAGCCTATTTTTACCAAATATTTACTAAGCACTGAGAACCTGCTATATTACTGAAATTTTCTTAGATGACCTGAGTGGGTATTTTGCTAGTCTAACATCAGTTCTGAAAAACACATTGGTTTCTCCCCTAGTTTATCATGCTGGTTCTTTGCAGGAAAGTATCCATTTGAAGAAATTCCAACTAGCAGCTAGCTAAGTATTTTTCATTGTAAAAGCCTGGCTAACAGCAGTCTCTGCAACACAGCCTTCTGAGTCCTTCAGTCAGCTGCACATTAAAGATACTTCAGTGGCTTTATGTTGCTATAAAGATGTAATAAATAAATTTAGAAAAATAAGAGTGGCTGCTATAAACTCAATTTAACTTTATTAGTACATTTTGACTGTTTTGTATTTCTTTAAAGTGTTTCACTGTTGGGCTTTTAAGAGACTGTGACCAGGCAATTTCAATTAGTTAGAAAAATCATGGGCAAAAATATTCTAATTATTTTTTTATTATTTTTTTTTAAACAAAGAAATGTTTTAAAATAGGGAACTACAAAGATGTATCTGCTTAGAATATAACTATTACGGAGATGTTGGTATGCATGTGCAAAGCATTACAAGTCTAAAGTATGAACTACTCCATGTAATTCTTGAATATCTGGGGACTTGCAGATGACAAGACAACTAATCTTCAGTTACCTCTGTTAGTTCAAGTAATTTTAAGAGTAATCTCTTCCATCTAATATGATCACGTTAAAAGCCCCACAATTACTGGATTCATGTGGCTGTAAGTCTTTATACTGCTTTCACATGGCCTTCCTGACCATCACAGAGTTGCAGCTTTACAACATGATAGCCACACTATGCTGCCACTGAGAAAATGTTTCTTAGCAATTACTACAAATGACAGCTTTTGAGTGTTCTAAAAGGATGCAATTTATTGTCCTCTGCTATTGCCCATTCAGTGTAAAATTTTCAATGCTTAAGACTTAACTGTCCAGTTAACATATTTTAATATACTGAAGTATTTAGAGAGAAGAGGTACTCTGTATTCCATAACCATATTCTTTTTTTTTTTAATATCTATCCTACTGAAAAATTCTTAAGAAAAAACATATGTATTTCCCATGATCAAATGAGTTGCAACAATTACCTCCACGCACTTGGTTGGCATCTCAGCAGGCTTGTCAAAAATCATAAAGCGATACCATCCTGGTGTTAGGGAATGGTCACATATTAAATCCTGAATAGCTGATTGCTGGAGGTGGGATGAATCAAAATCAATGCTTCGGTAAGGGCTCTGCAGGATCTGATGTCCACCAGGAAAGCATTCAAGAACTGTGGAGTGAGAGTATTTCAAGTATTAAGATGGAATGCCTAACAAGTATGTCAGAAAAGAGGTTAAGTATTTTTAATGGCAAAATATAGATATATCACAATGTGATGTGAAGCTACTTTTACTGCAAAACATATTGAAGTCTTAGTAACAACAACAAATAGGTATGCTAGTGCTCTAAAATTTTATAGAATTAATAATGTGATAATTTTCCCTTCTTTAAGTGGACAATAAATTTGAATTAATAACCACATCAGGCATTTACCCTAGATGTAAACAGTGGAAAGGAATATATTTATACTTTCTCTCTGGATTTTGATTTTTCTACTTCCACTGATGTTTATGAAACCTAACAACCTGAATAAAAACAGGATGTCAGATATCCAAGAGGACCAAAATCTTACCTCAAGAGGAGTAAGGATTATCCAGAGGTCTTTTGTAAATAGGCTAACACTTTACAGGGTTCCTGTGCGTGAAATGAAGAATTCCCCCAAATGGATAAGAGGCAGTTGCTTGTAGTTTGCATGTATACATGCAGACAGCAAAAGTGCACGTGGAAATGGGTAGATACTTAGTTACACATTTTAAGTGAATTTGCATGGCTGACATGCTCTGTTTTAATAAAGTAAATACCACAAACATTTTGGGACATCTAAATGACCTTGTAGCCTCAAAAAAAAAAGTCTCAAAGTTGCTGATAGGTAAAAGATGAAGGATCAGAATTTGAAGAAGTCTTTATGATTTTTTTATTAAAATGCAGACTCATTCAGAAATGAATGCCAGAATTTCTGAGTCTGATCTGGCAGCTGAGTTTACCAAAGACAGCAACGATAGAAGTTCTGGCTAATGGCATATTTGTGTGCAATGTACAGAATGGCCATGCTTCCTCAGGAATGTGCTTGAGAAGTGAAAGTAGGGGAAAACAAACTAAAAGAATGTTTGTAAGTAAATGATTTTAAAAATATACCTATTTACCTTGCTTTTAAAACTGGAACCAACTGATGCTGACTGTGAATGGAATTTCAGATTTTACTGAATGGCACGTTTAATCTTAATTCTTACCTCTACTGTGCTACTAATGAACTAAAAAAATGCAGCTGTAGGCAAAGCTCTATACTCTTACATCTTGAATAATAATACCCTGCTATTCAGTTATCTTCTTCTGTGTTTGTCTCATATTCTGCATGTTGTAATTGAGTCACTGATTACAAACATATTGTGGTTCAAATCATGCAATAATGTGCTATCTTCCACATTTTCCATGTAATGACATGAAAAACACAGATAACCACAGTTATAAAAAGAGTTTTAAAATCAAGTAATTCCCCTTCTTAAATGATGATGCCCCAGTGAAAGAACAGACTTCATCTCTTTCAAGCACAGTATGAGAATCCTACAGTCTTTTAAAGCCTAAAGATGTAATCTGATATGGCTTTAGGCTACCCAGGCAGGTAACAATAGCTTTATCTTCTATCCTTTAAGGGCAGATGGAAGTCAATGTGATTGACTGTGCCACCACTGTGCTTCTGAGTTGCTTGTAGTAGCCTGTAGGCTATTCCTGTCCATACAAGTAGACCTTATTGAGAATTTATCCTTCAGTGGAATTTGAAGAAAAGTCCTTGAAGAATCACAGGTCAGTCATGTGTGTTATTAAAATGTTTTCCAAGCAAGCTACAGCACAAGCGGTTTATGAACCATGGTGAAAGTTTCTTCCTGTCTTCTCTTTATTGGAATTCTCACTTTCATAAAACACTCTCATTAGTTTTCTTTCCTGTAACTGAATCATGCCTGATACACTTAATATCTGTTACCTTTTCCTTTAATAAATCAAGCTAGACACGAGACAAGTCTTTATTTTCTTTTCCTCCACAGTTTAATTAGATCATCGTTTGATAGATCTTTAAAACAGCTGACTGTACTCACTTGTAATAGGGTTATAAATCCTACTAAATATCAAATTATACGTTTCTTATTATTATGCACATGACTTTATAATGTCACCCAGCTCTTTGTGTATTCTTTCTTCCTTATCAGAAGTAGGCTAATATTTCCATAGTTATTGCTTGGAAATCTCATGTTGTGTAACACTGATTTATTTAATTTTTTATTTAATTTTTTTTTTCCTTATTTGTTCTGCAAAACAACTGAAAATAACTTTCATCACCAATAATACAAAGTAAACTATTTTACTACACATCTGAGTGTAAGCAATGTGCTTTCTAACTCTAGCAACTGCAGAAACAAACAAAACTATCATATTTACGGACACATACACAAAAAAGATGAATGTTGTGTTCTCTGAAAGACTTACCCCTGGAGACCAGATCAGCTCAAATCACAGGTATTTAAGAGGGAAGTTGGGTAAATTTTCCACTGAAATCATGATTTCCTTATTCAGGACATATAAAAATTTAATTTTTACATTAGAATTCTTTCAAACTTCATTCTCAGAACGACAAATACCAATTTTGTTGTAATGGTCCAGAAAAGATTTGCCTGTGGCTAACACCCAGCAGCTTTCAGCCCAATAAGTCAAGTCTGACAAAATAATAAGGAACTGAAAACAGGGTCTGATAACTTGAAAGTGCTAAGGAAGCTTACCTACAGGGCAAGCTTACCTACCTCCTCTGCCTAGTTTGGGAAAAACACTGAAGTATGGGAAGATATACATGCTACTGTTGACTTGACTTCATCCACAATCACAAAATACTCTGACATGTTCTGACACAAAATGGAAAAGTCATGTTAGTTTTTACAGAATTTAAATATTATTATTCTTAGTGGAAATCCTTTCATATATATGGGAATATTCTTTTTTATCATTTCCTTTCAAACTTTTAAATATATTAGTGATTTAACAACTTGAATTTTAAATATTTGCTTTAGGATAACGAAATTCTGATTATAAAATACACAGATGAATACTTGAGAATTAAGACCATGAAATTCAGCCTCCTTTGTAGATTGCACAGTGGTTTAACTTAACCTAGCAGAGACACATGAAATAGGTTCTGAGGAGATGTTTATTTCTAGAAACTCAAACTCTCCCATTTTGTGTGGAGGTCCAGATACTACATACTGTCTGCTGAAAAAACAAACCATCTTGGGAAAACATGCAGCTGTTTCCCTAGAGTTTGAGTTTACTTATATTCTGTGTTTCTTTCTACAAACACCCTGTTTATACTGTTTATAGCTTTCTACTGTTCTTTTAACTGAGGTTTCTGCATGCCAGGAAGAACTTGATGCCATATTTGCTTTTTCCTGACTGTCTTCAGGATTAATACGGTGAGCTTTGCCTGGATTCATCCAAGATCTACTTGGTCCTGCCAGATACTAAGAAATGTGATCCAAAGCCATAAAAGAACTCAACTTTTGCTACATCTTCAACACAAGAATAAGTATTGTGCCAGTGGATGAGCCTTTTGAGAGAGATATAGACAAAACCTCTGCCAACATGGGGTTTATACCATGACTATTACCTAGGTCAGGTAATAGGTGCTCTGAGCACCACACATTAACCAAAATTCAGAAAGGTTCTTGAAATGAGCACAGGAGCTCATTTTCCAGAAGGAGATATTGAAGTGGCTCCTGATGACTGCCTCTGAGGCACTCAGGTGGAAAACAAAGGAAGGACTTTTCTATTTCCTATTCCTATCTCTGTTCCAATCCATGTGCAGAGAGGAGACCATGATTTTCCACCTGTCCATAATTACGTGCAGCATTACGGAGCAGTCAGGAACTCAGGACTGCTGGGTGCAAACCAGAGTAGAGGTGGGAAAAGGAACCCCTTGCAGAGTACAGGCAGGCAAGGGCAGAGTGGCAGGACTGGAAAGTCAGTTCCTCAGGCAGGAATAGCTTATCAGTTTCTATCTCCTGCTATCAAAAGGTCAGGGCATGGCAAGTGATTACAGATAAATAAGTAGTGCCATTAGCAAGTGCCTGCTCTGATCCTAAACGTGCTTTTCCCTGCATCTACTGCCTGTAAAGGATGCAGCCTATCAATATCCCAAGGCAGAAACTGGATCTAGGACTCCATTTTAAAAAGTGCTCAGATGAATTTAACCTCTTCCAAAATACTGAAGTAGAAAGAAGTTCACTTTTTGGAAAAAGATATACTGAAATAATTATTTAGGCTAACAGTTTTAAAGCAAAATATAAAAACGACTCTATTTACCTACAAGATAACATTTGCTTGGATGAGACATATAAAAGAACACGGCCACGAATGCTGTGGCAATGACAGCATCACAATGCAATGGAACAGGAATATGAATCCTTCTGTACATAGAACCACCAAGAAAACAGAATCAATGTGCACACATGAATTCATCTTTATAAATAACCCGAACTGAATGCCATGCTTTTCAATCACTCACGTCCACACCCTAAGAGGTGCTTTGTAAACGCAGTAAAAAGTTGCATAACCTTTAAAAACTGTAAAGAGGTATTTTCTAGTAGGTCTCAACGTAATACTCTATTGTATTTACTCTTTATGTAGATTTACTCACAGAAACTTGAAACAATACAAGTATGGGTTTTTGCACGGATTTTGCAAAGCATTTTGCAGAGGTCCCGGCTAAGGGTGAGTCCATGCACCGCAGGGAAAAGAGAGAGCGCACGAATTCACGTTCCAGGAATTAGGTTTTCACTTAGTGTTTCCTGCAGGTGCACTCTTACAATTCTTATCTGGTCGGTTCATGAAGTTAAACCTCTTCCAGTGAAACTCGTTACGAGTAACTATCGGGCTGGAAGACAAGTGATGTGCGGGCGCAGGCGAAGGATCCGAGCCGAGCCCCTCCCTGGGACCGGACAAGAAGGACGTTCCCTACGAAGGGCAGCATCGAAACCCGGCGGGGCCGAAGGCGAGCGCTGCCCTCTCCGCGCCAAGTCGCGCCCGCAGCCTCCGCCCGCCCCCGCGCCGTCCCCTTCACCTGCTGGCGGCGACGCCCCCGCCTGCAGCCGCTCGCCGCCTCTCGGTGCCCGGCCCGGCGCCGCTTACCTCGCCGGCGGGGCCTCGCCGCCGACAGGCACCACAGGACGGCGGCGCAGAGCCAGAGGCTGCGGGCTGCGAGGGATGCCCCTGGCATGGCCACTCCGCCGCCCCGCGGCCGGGAGGCTCCACCACCCTGCTACCGGGACGGGCGGCGACTTGGCGCTCTTCTGGCGGCTTCCTGCCCAACCCGCGTCTTAGTGCGGCCCCTCCCTCGGGGGGGTTCTCGGTAGGGCCCGGCCCTCCGCCCGCCTCCCTGCCGGCCCCCGGCCCGGCCCGGCCCGGCCCGGCCCGGTCCGGTCCCAGCGGGAGTCGAGGTGGAGATGTCCGCTCCCGGCCCCTGGTGAGCTTCTACGGCCCCTCCCCG
>WUAM01000323.1:19633473-19648255 GCA_024336885.1 Actenoides hombroni
AGGGGTCGAGGTCGTTGTGCGCCTTGGCATCCCCTGCCCGGGTGCTCCATGGGGCAGATTTTCAGCAAAAAGCCAAACGAAACACTCAGGGATGCTCGTCTGCAGCTTTAGGAGGATCCTTTTCGATATCCCAGACAGACCCAAAGCCGGTTGGCATCAAGAAAAAGCAACGTCCTACTGTCCTCCCTCCCCTAATTGTTTTTATTTCCTAATGTGCAGTAAAATGCTGAAGAGGAGCCTATTTCAGACTGCATGCTGTGAAAAACACCAGGAGTGTTTTATACTTCTGCATTAGTAATAATTACAACCTGCTGAGTTTGATACCGTTAATGTGGAATGAGTTTAGCAACTATTTAACAGTTTCAAGCATCCAGGTTTCAAGGCTTGCTGGGAGATGCTTCTCATTAGAAATGTCTAGCAGAGAACAAAGAAGAGAACAAATCTTCACACAGAAGATTTGGTAATGCTGGTATTTGTAGGCCTGAGACTGTGCAAGCACTGAACTGCTTGTCACAGGCCAAGGTGTACAGCAGCCCACAGAAATGTTTTGGTGTCTCCATAGGACATATATAGACCTAAATCAAATAACTGTTGCTGACACTGAACAGCTTACTGCCATCCACTTAATCTTCAAGGGTAGAATTTCAGTACCTGCTTCCAGGAGGTACTGACCTGGGGGACTCTGCAGAGCAGGTTTCCCTGAAGAAGGAGATACCAGGAGAGACACAGCAGCATTGTGTGTGTAATCTCAGTCCTCTGTTGCTCATGCACAGAGGCTTTTCATTGCAAGAAGCAGTTCAGGTCCGTGACAGCAGCAAGTTTTTAAAAGGAATCACCTGCATAGCCTGAGAGTTAAAATCAGAGTCTTGGATTTCTGTCCATTCTTCGAAGCTGATACTTTTCTCTTTAGCATTCAGGGAAATTCTAAGGACGAGTTTTCCTAATTGTTTAGTCAACTGAGTTATTTGCTACCAGATATGATAAACTCTTATCCTGAAGAGCTGCATATACCTGAAATCAGTTTGGGTTTTCTTTTTATTTTTTCCCAAACTGCCAAAAGGAATCAAAGAGGTATTCTACAAAACAAGTTACAAAATAAGGACCTAGAAAGAGAGATGTGAGAATCTTTGACAGAATTTAAACATTGAGCTACTTCTTTGACCCCTGCTGGTCATGGTGAGTGGTATTTACAGGAGGATTAACACCTTTCATCATGGATCATGCAGGAAACTGAAAGAGGTGGCAATAACTGCTGCTGGAGTAAAAATACCTTTCATCTTTTTGGCACTGGTTTTCCTCTGCCAGCTCCTTCTGATACTATCAGCCTTGTAGAGACAGCGACAGCAGAGCAAGACGATATCATGGTCAAAAGATCTGACACCTTGCCAGAGGTACCTGTGCTCACAGTGACAGAGTTGTGTTAGTGACAATTACATTAATTAAAGAAGTATAGATCTTTCCAGCAGGTTGCAATTTCAGAAAGTTTTAGACAGTAATTTGCATAGTTTTAATTAAGTAAATAGTAGGCTATGTAAAATCAGTTTGCACTACTGAAACATGTCTTTCACTTACAATGGAATATGAAGCCAAACTACAATTTTGCATGTGCATATTATTAAGCAGCAGGATATTTGGGTGGAAAAAATGAGACCATCCAATGTAGGAAGAATTTATAATAAATGATTATGTAATCCAAGTCATTATGGCTGTCAACAGTTTAAAGTTCGACTAAAAACACAGCACAGGGAGCAATGGTATCAATGCTAGGGAGCATTTAGACATTACAGCACAGAGCAGCATTTCCCAGAGTGGATTTTATGAATAACAACAAAGTAGGTGAGATGTAAGGTTTGTTGTGAAAATTACTCCAGGGCTAACTTGCAGTTTAGTAATCTTAGTCTGTTCAGTAAAGCTTTTAAAAGTTAAGGTGGTTTCTTCAGTTTTGTCTATGAATGATCTAAATTATTTTTTTGAATGAAGCCTGAGTAGAAGTGCTTTTGCTGAATCAGGACTGACTTATTAGGGAGGGAAGAGCACAGTGGTAACTTGGAGAATACAGACGTGTTGGATGACAAGGAGCAGGGACTTGCACAATGCTGAAAATAAGAGTCACTGCAGAAGTTTAAAAGGTCAGATAAAAAAGATGTCTCTGTTGATGCTAAGTCCTTGGTGCTGCAACTAGGTTGTTCTGATTTAATGGTTATCTGCAAAAGTTTGTGACTGTGCAGCTCCGGCATGTGTGTATGTGTAACAGGAATCCTATAAAAAATGTGAAAGAGAAAAAAAAGCACAACTTTCTCATAAACACAGCAGCTTCTTACTTTATCTGTCACTTCTGTTGCCAACGTGCTAAGTGTGATCTCTCTAACAGTGCACCTGAGATCATGAAGTTAATATATAAGAAATACATGTCTTTAACAGTATTTAACAGGATGATGTTATCTCAAATTGCATTTGGGAGGATAGTCCAGAGAGGTCAGTAAGCAAAATGGATAGCAGCCTGCTTAAAGATAAAGGAGTAACAGCCTTAAGTATTTTAGGTAACTAAGTCAAAACTAAGAACAATCAGCAGTGCTTGCCAAAATGTGTGCTTAACTCTTAAGGTTATTGGAATTGGAAATGAGAAATCACCTTTGAGTTTTAAAACTATTTGACTACAGACAAAGTCACCAATGTTCTTTGTAGTTGTACCCAAGCTCCAAACTCAAAGGTAAATAAGGGGATCACCTAGAACAAAGGTAGTGCTTGTGGTGGGCTGCTTGGAATAACAAGTAATTAGTGTGAACGCTGGTGCACAAGAGAGGGGAAGCAGAGGGTGAGAGCCGAGGGCAGCACCTGGGTGGGTAGATGCTGTCCTGAAGAATGTATCTCCAATTCTGACACTTAAAGGTTCTTAGTGATATTTTGTAAACTAAGGCAAACAATTAGAGAGGAATCCGATTAAGTTTAAACTGAAATTGCCCACCATATCTGATTTATTATAAGCCTTTTCTTTCAAACTATGTAGCTAAGAGTATGAATGGAAGTCTTTCTTAAATGAATCCTCTGTGCCTTACCATTAAGCCTGCGTGTATTATAAGGAAAGTAAATCTGAATAAGCCCTTTAAACCTATGTTGCTGGATTTGTTATCTGCACAGAGATAGAACGTGGATGATAACTCCAAATAAAGCTGTGAGCAGAGCTTGGAAGCTGGGAGAAATTTCTCTGCAAAGCTTCAAAGGATCATTGTAGTAATGCCAGGTGCTGAATGTTTGGGAAGAGCTGCCTTCAGCAGATAACACCCCTCCTGTAAGGAGCAGATGGCTGAGAGATAGTCCACAGATCTGGGCAAATCCAAAAGCATCAGGGAGGGATGAGTTCTCTTGCACTTGCCCTTTAATGTTTCTAGTTCTTTCTGTTTGTAAAAATAATTTCTTTTCAATTGTGCCAGTTCACGTATGTGAATGGGAATTGAACTTGTCTGTTCCAAAACAATAATTTGTTAACATTTTTTGTCTAATCTAATTAATTCTGTCCTTAAAGTCAAATTCCAATCTTCCCTTCAAATTCTGGGTCATATGACTTTTAACTTAGTTAAGTTTCATTTGATTTAAAAATGTGGTTTAACAGCTCTGAAACTAATGTCCTGAAACATCACTGAGACATAGAAAGACACAGTAAGACACATTGTCAGTTCCAGGTCAGAATGAGATATTTGGTTCTATCCCCCATCCCTTTCTTTGACACCAAATAAATAGAAACAGAGAGCCAGTAATGGTCATGTGGATTTATTTATATCAGTCATTATGTGACTAACATTACAGCATTACAAGAGGTTACATTTGCTTATGTTTATTCTGCTGGCAGCTTTTTCTGAAAACTGCATGGCTTTTGAGTGGCATTTGTTTTTCAAAATGCTTTTAAAATTTGTAGAGGGTATTTTTTTAAGCTGACATGTAAATACTCAGCATTGACAGTCTGTTTAGCTTTCAGAAGTAATGACTGACATCTTTAGTATGTTTTAGCTCCTAATTCTCTTCTGTATTAGACCTCTTGTATATACTATATTTGACTTATGTAGTAAAGGACTTCAGTATATAAAAATCTAATGTCATTTGGGTTGGATAAGCCATATGAGGTTTAATATAAATTATAGGAAATCTATCTCCAGGGGTTACTAAGAGCCAAATAAAATCAGTGGTAGGCTTTCCATTAACTTCGAGTGTCTTTGGATCAGCCCCGTGCTCTTTTATGGTTCTCAAGTATTTTTACAGTCTTTATTACATAGTGGCTTGAAACTTAACTCAAAGGTCTATCAGCTGTATATACTCAGAATGTGCCAGAATATTTTGAAGTCTGCAAGTCCCTTGGCAAGTGGAATATTAATGGAATGATCTTTTTTTTTACCCATACTGAACTGTGTCACTGACATGTAATTAGATAGATTAGTTGTGTGTGATACAACTCTAAACTATTTACTTCTTCTCCTTCTGTCTTGCATGTCTTTGTGCGTGTACAGCTTACTTAGTTGCAATTTTCAAAAAGTAGGAAAACATAGAATCCATTCCATAGTTTATATAGAATAAATGCTACTTGAGTAAGGTCCAAAGCATTGATCTTGTAGGTAACCATCTACTTCACACTTTTAGTCTTACTGACTGTAGCCTATTTATATTTGAACTACTATTTTTGATATTTGTGGAAAAAAATTAACATTAATGGGTAAAAGTCTTGACTAAATTACATTCTCTTCTAAAATGCAGATGAGAAAAAATATTCTTAAAATATACAACCTATTCAGATTATGAATAAATATTGATTTTTCTCAAGTTCTCTGATTACCTTTGTTTGTAGCAAAGGCTTTCGTCATTTAAAGACTCAAACATGTTTTAGTGGAAACCCTCAAGATGAAGGGGAATTTAAAATCAAAACTCTCACATCCTAGAGCTAGGAGATATGTTCTTTCGGGGCTTATCCTTTCTTCTCCCAGCTTTTACCTTTTATGTGGGACCAGCTTACTAGGATGCAAGTCAGTAAGATCACTGAGCAGCCAACTCCAAACACAGATGTGGTACCCCCATAAGAGGTATATCCTATGCACACTCAGTGGCTATCTGATAACACTGAATATACAAACAAATAAACAATGGCTAGCTCAGCAAGGAAAATATGCATTCACCAAAACAGAAAATGCACATTCTCTGGCTTTGTTTTATGAAAGGGTCTGGTTTTTGACTCAAGGAAAGAGTTCACAGCTGAAGGTCATAACAGGAAGGAAGCACATTGAGTAGGATTTACCTCAGCTTTGACTACTGTGTTAAATTAGTCTGTGTCTTTTCTTAAGCTTTTGTGACTGTGTTGTAGAGAAAGTTGGTATTTATTTTTTTAACAAAGGGTGGGATGGTAAAAACAGATGCACTCTAAAGGAGCAGAAGCACAGATCATCAATTAGTTTCAGATGGGTGGAGTTGCACTGATTTTTGCTGAAGATTTCACCCATAATTCCTGTTTTCATGTGTATCTTTAGATATACATTAGGAAGAAACTGAGAAGAGTCCTTGCAGCGAGAAGCAGTTTTTTTTCCTCCCAATTTACCACTGGACTTTCTCGAGGCTTTAAACAAGTATTTAGAGGAATACGAATTCTTCCTGCCCCACACTAATGGAGAATATGTTTCCTGTCAGTTCCCCAGATAAAAATATATTCTTGGATAGGAGTAATAGCTCACTGCAGATAGCACTTTCTTGGCACAGCAAATTATGAAAATGTTTTTTATCATCTGTAGTCTGAAGAGACTGGAAGGGCAATCTCTGTCTGGTGCCCTTTTAACTTACCTCTTTGATGGTTTGGCCATTGGCATTTTTAGGTTAACACCCTTTGTTTTTAAAATTCTTACAAGAATAGTCCATGACTTGATCTGACAGAAATCTGTTGACACAGAAACAAAGCACAGATCTCATTTTGAAGTAGTAATAAACAAAATTTAAAAAAACTATCTTACAAAATTGTGCAAGGTAGTGTTGCTACTTGGATTTCTGAAAAATCAAACAATGTGAAAATTCACCACAATATTATTACAGTAGTATGCCAGATTTAAAAGCCAGGTTCTAAATTAATTACACTGAATTATTTTGAAGGCTGTTAACTTCGATATGTGTTAAATGTGATGCAGCTACAGTGTCTGTCTCAGGAAGCCCTAAGCATTAGACTGGAGAAAATTGAGAACAGAACAAGGAATTATTTAACTTGTGTGTTCTCTTTTCTACAAGCAATATGGTATTGGTCACTCTCAGACACTGTCACTGAGAGCTATATGATTTGACTTTTCTTATGTTCTTAATCTTTAGCAAGGGCCTAAAGAGAAAAGGGATACACAATTTAACAAGGCAGCAACAGCTACCTAGCCATTGCCAAGTTTGGGAAAGCTTAGAGGGCTTGTGAATGTCTTACTTTCCTCTTTCTTACTACCCCTATCTTGTAAACAAATTCATGGGGTAGTTGAGAGGTAAAGAATTTAACTGATTTCTGGCAGACATTGAATTTAAGATTAAATGTGCATATGGATTTTCGGGACTGGACCCTTAGTACTTTGGAGTTGTAAAAATGTGTCTTAAAATGGAAAGGGGATATACGTGCAAGTCTGGAGAAGATGTGCTCTAAATGAGAAGGGAAGAGATGTCTGCCCAGGTAACACTAGGAAGTATTACAAGGGGAAAATGGAGAGGAGATCTTGTAAGCCAGCCTCAGCTAAAGCGAGCGTCAGACTGAAAATTTCAAATTAATATTTATATGTCAGATCAGTTGTGCGCATCTGAAGGGTGAAAACCAAAGCCAAGATATTAACAAAATCCCCAAGCAAACCAATGCAGGATGGGGACAACATTTGTAGTTCCTATGGATTGTTTCAGTGCCTCTGGGAGAGGTCACCATCTTTGCATAGGCTTTGCCTGAGGCTGAATTTTATGGTAACATCCAGATCTTTCCAAAGTATATGCATCTGTATATTCACACTTTTGTATCCAAGGAAAGGAGGACCATTCAGCTGCCCGGCACTGAAGTCACAGCATCCATTCTGTTTATCATGTTACAATTTTGTCAGGTTTATGCTTTATTTTCTTTCCCACATTTTTTGGCTAAACTGGGTAAATTTATCAGTGCAAAGTGTTTCTTAGCTGAAAAAACCCAAACAAACAAGAAGTAGATTCCATAAACACTTTGCACAGAGAATTTATTTACTAGAATCTCTGTAGAAAGTGATGATAAAGAGGCAAAGTGGTACTAATCTCAATGTGATCTGACTTGGAGTGTTTTGCTCATACTTTCAATATTATACAGATTTTTTTTTTTGAGTCATATTGTTAATGAGATACCCCAGGGCATAGACGTGACCCACACAATAGAGAAGTAGAAAGCAATAGTCTCAATCAATTCCCTGCTGCTATGAATCGTTAACAGTGTGGTTTGGTTTGGTTTGGTTTGGTTTGGTTTGGTTTGGTTTGGTTTGGTTTGGTTTGGTTTGGTTTGGTTTCTCTCTGTCACTCATTCTCTCCACTTGCCTTCCTATGGAACTTTATATTTTTGGCTATCACTGCAGATCATAAGTTTCTTGGCAAGGGTTGGTAAGCATGCCTTGAGTCTTTAATGTATCACTCTGGACAAAAGCTCTTACATGGATGCCCAGTCTTCCTGTTGTCAGGTTTGTTTAGGACAGTGGCTTTATTCTTTGCACACCTCTTTCAACAACTGGAATGAGTAGATCAGAATTGTCATATTTAACATTACATTTCTAAAGAACTTCAAGTTTTGAAGCTAACAGTAGGAAGAAACAGAAATGCTGAGAAAGGAAAACTCTAGGAGAGATTCTGAAAGGGGCAGCAAAAAAAAAATGTTCAGAAAAATCTCAGGATAGAAGTGCAAAAGCCTCATTTAAGTTATTTAAATAGAGACCTGAAACTGTGGTCAGGAATCTGTTTAAAGGAAAATCTTGTTTTGGAAAAAAGAGAGACAATTATGTGGCTTCCCTGTATGATGTCATAGTTGTAAAATTTTATAAATAAAATTTTAAAAGGTGTCTTTTCTTAATGAGATGTCAACATCTGCATGAATTAAGTGCCAGAAGACAATGTAGGTATTGGATCAAATTTCAAAACTATGCACAATAGTGCAGGTGTATTGATAACAATTGAAAATGGAAGGGAGAAAATAGTCTAGTTCAATTAGATTAGTTCAAAAGATTAATTCTCATTTTATTGGTATTATAAGAGACTGTGGTAGATGGGTTTTTTTTAATTATTTAATGTCTTTCTGGTATAATGCTGATCTAAGTACTCTCTTCAGGTTTTGTAATTTGAAGTTTCTGTTCCATTTCCTTCCTTCCTCTATGGTTAGGAATTTTGGTACGAACTGTGTGAGATAATGAGTTGGCTTTTGGAGATAGAGATTTGAGTAAGGATAAAGAAAATGTAACTGCTGTATTCTGACATTTAATAATGTTGATAATCTCAGTTCTGTAATTTTAGGAATAGATCATCAGTAGATCTGGGAATGAATGCCAGATGGTCAGTGTGAAGACAATTAATCCTTGTGGCACCTTTATCATATAAGTTTTGTTCCAATGAATACATAGGTCAAGACTGAATAAAACAATACCTTAAGCAATAAAAATTAAACAGAGATAGTCATACTTTAAAAAAAACCCTCAAAACCATCTACTTCATTTCTCCAGCTAGAACAAGTCTGTAGTGTCTCGGCTTGCCCTAAGTTGCCTCTCCTACACAAACTACTTGTAGACATTTGTCTCTGCCTTAATCCTTCCCCAAACTCCATGGTTATAACATAATGTCTTATATTTTCCAGTCAAAAATGCACCCTTTCCGTATCATAGCTGCCTCACTTCAGAGCTGCTATGTTTATATCTATGGTCCTAACAAAGGGAAATCATGATTGACTTCTTCCATTTGGAGGCATATTGTTTATGTTTGAGAAAACATGTAAGCAGGTGAGTTAAGACTGAACGCCTTCTTTGCATTTCTTAAGCAAAGACTCATTATTTCAACCTGTTGAGGCAATTTATCTTCTTTGCAGTAAAGAAGATGCTATCTTTAATTTGGCTTCATAGATGTTACTTTTACAGTGCACCAAATCTTTTATAAGGGTATAAAAACCTCTGGTTTCTATCTAGAAATAGCAAAGTATTAGTGAAATAGAGCTAATTATTAAATAAATGGATGCATTAAACAATGTACACATGTGGTTATATAACTGAGAAAGATACTGAGTGCTATTGCTAGAATTGTAATACATTATATTTATAGTATGGATGTCCTTGAAGTAATTACTAACATCGAGTCCTCATCTACTTAGGTTCATACAACATTCTTCAAACTTGAAAATTTTCAGATTAATTAGCAGCTCATGCTCTTTCTGATGAAGAAATGTGGTTTTGACAAATAACTGAAGGTTTTGGTAGGTAAGTGGAACAAAGCAATGTGTCTTTTCTGTCAGCAGTTGAAAGGCTAGTGCTGGGAAAACATAGTATAGCTGTATCTCAATTTCCAGTTCAGTGGAATTCATTAGCTGAAAGAGCTTTGAGCTGCTGTGCTTCAAGGAGCTACAGAATTACTGTTGTACTGTCAGTGGTAAAGCATCCTACTACTATTGGTACTTTAAGTGTTCTTCTTTATGAGCCTGAGTTATGAAAATTTAAAATTAAATAAATGTATTTTATTGTTAATAATCTCCTGTTAGGCCTATTGTTCTGTAATACTCTTTAGTTTTCAACACATTTACTGTGTGGTTCAGAGATCACCCATGGGCTTGGAGAATGCTTTCAGCAGGTCATTGATGAAACTGTCAGATGAAATCAACATAAAGGATCCCAGGAGAAAATGTAAAAAGATGAGCCAAATTACACTGTTACATTACAGTGATGTCTGAATGCAAGTTGGGGGAGAAAGGTTGAAAAGAATGAAAAATGCTGGGTGTTGTAATAGTCCCAGTTACACTGGTGGGGCCTCACAGAACTACATGACTTCATGCTGGTAAAAGTTTGCCATAGGATTTATATGATTTTGATACAGTTCCAGTGATTAGGGAGAGAAGACTGTGCATTTAAGTGGGTTTTCCTTCAGTCCTGCCTGTGTGGTTTTAGTTTTCCACTGCATATAATAGCTCTGCAGGATCTACTGTCATGAGTTCAAAATACAGTACACAAATATAGTATCAGAACAAGAGCTACAGAAAAACACTGAATAAGAAAACTTCCCATATCTTCAACAGTCATCGAACACCTGTGAAGATGTAAAATACCACAGTTTAAAGCTTCACGTACAGATTGACAGGTAACATCTATCTCAAATGCATCTACTGTGTCCCACCAGGACTGTTCCAAACTGATGCCCTCTGCATTCAGATGAAAAGAATGATTATCATGGTCAATGCTGGTTTTCAACTGTTGGAAAGCAAACACAATCTGTTTAGTTACTAACCTAAAGTGATTATTGCTCAGAGGTGAGGATATGTAGAAATAAAAGTGATCAATACAGTGAAACATTTCCTTTCTTTCATTCTGCTGTATTTAGACTGGTCAGAGCTTACATATATTACAAAGGAACAGGCTGTTTAAAATCTATTAATTTTTTCTCTACAGTGATATAAGCTTTTCGTAGGAAAATGTACTGTCAATCGAGAAGAAGAAAGATAATGTAGGGGAGGCAAAAAGATGATTATTTGCCTTGTGTATAATGACAGTCTTAGAACTAAACCCATATTATTAAGCAGGAGTTGTCCTCTGTAGCATTTCTTTCCCACTCAGTCCTTGATAACCTCCTTGGCTTCTTTTTTCAGAGTACCCCTGCATATGTAGAAGCCAGCTCATCTGTATTTTGAGGATGAAGGGTCATTTTAAACACCACAACCCATCAACAGCAGGTTTACTGAAGTTAAAACATTCAGCCTCTAAGCCCTCTTCAAAGGCAATATAATCAGACAGACCTTGTTTCACCTTTTCTCTTTGACAATACGAATTTAATCTAGAGATACTGCATTTGCTGATTTGTAAAATTAGGCATTCCCTTCCTATAGATGTGTGACTCTTAGTGATTCTCTTACGTCTCTGATGCCAGACTTGCTGCTATGCTAAGAACAGATGTCCTGCTATTCAGCTGAAGCCTTAGCATTGTGTATTTGAAGATAATCCCTAGACCACCAGCATCTTTTAGGCATCTGTGACTGTAAAGGTTATGACAGTTGCCCCTTCTGAGTGTAATCTGTGGTTTTACAAGAATTCTGTTAAAAGATTTTCAAGCTGTGATTATTTCTTCCTGCTTTGTATGGTATTGCTAAGAAAAAAAAGATATATTGGAAGTTTTAAAAGCAGTACATTCTGTACTCTTTTAAGACCTTTAATTTCCAACCAAATTATGTACTTAGATTTACACACTTGACTTCTTTGGACTATTTAACAGCTTACACTGCTGCACGTGTTTAAGTGTTTGCAGGATCAAGATCCCCATCCTCAGCCTCTCTGCACCATTAAATGTTTTGCAATTGAAGAGTAGTTAGGTTCCCCAAGGGGTTGACTTTTATGTATAAATGAAGAACAACCATGGCTTGCATCTGGGATTTCTCATCTTGTTTGGGTGAGCTAATCTCCTCAGTGTGTATGTGTGTGCTCATGCACTTAAATATGTAGACATGGTAATGACCAGAATAAGCTTGCTAGGAAAAAAAAAAGCGAACAGAGGAAGGACTTGCCAAATTCCTTAAAACATTTCCCCCATTTTGTGGAAATTTTAAAACATCTTTTTTTCTGGCCAGCTCTATAAGTTATTCACTGCTTCCCTGTATTCTGTTTGCCTAGCAAAACTCAGGGCAATGTTCAATATTCCAGACCACTGACTGGCATTTAGTGTACAAACTAGAACACAGTTAAACCCACCAGATATTCCTTTTCCTTTTTTCTTATCATATTCAATTTCATCTTTACTTCTCTGGACCTCCCTCCAATGTTGATCTTAAGCAAGTCATCATAACTTATAAGTGTGTGTACATAGATGTTTACATGTGTGTATATATGTTTATAGATGTATATGAAGAATTTACATGTGTGCATGTGTGTGTGTGTAAATACATACATGTGTGTCTTTCACATATAAAGGACACATAACGATATTGGTGGATATAAGAGGTTTATTTTGTCCTATGGTTTAAACTTCAAATCTGCTTTAAGCATCTATGCACAATTTTTACTGCATGATAAAATGCAATTTTGTGTTCAGTTTAAGTCACATTACAGACACCGTGCTTTAATATATAGGGTTTTTTTTTGTGTGTGTATTCATGACCTGTATCACCTGATACTATCCATTATCTGCAAAGATCTTATAAGGCCTCTGTAAGAAAATTGTAGTTTTTTCTTTGTATAGCCTTTGTGAACCATAAAAAGTTTACATTGATAGCTCTGGAAGTATTGTCCAGCATAAGCGATAGGACAAGAGGAAATGGCCTAACATTGCATCAAGGGAGGACATTAGGAAGAATTTTTTCACTGGAAGGGTCATCAAGCATTGTAATAGGATGCCCAGGGAAGTGATTGAGTCACCATTCCTGGCCGTGTTTAAAAATCTGGTAGTTATGGTGCTTAGGGATGTGGTTTAGCAGTGGGCACATAGAGTAGGGTTAATGATTGGACTCAAGGATCTTTAAGGTCTTTTCCAACCTAGAGGATTCTATGATTTCAGTCCTTTCCCTTATCACAGAACAGAGGTAGCATCAAGAAAATGGTTCAGCTGTCCTTTCCTTGTTACCAGCAGTCACAGAATCACAGAATTGTTGAAGTTGGAAGGGACCTTTAGAGATCACCTAGTCCAACCCCAGTCCTGCCGGTTGCCTGCTCTGGAAAGAGTCCCATATCCTAGGATTTGAAGGGAGAATGACTCTGCAGAAACCAAATATGTAAAGACTTCTGAAGTGGCTACACTGAGCAAAGGAGAGGAATAAATTCTTCAGTACTATTTCAGTGTTTGACCACTGTCAATTTCCTGTATTTCAGTTTATGCCCATTACTTTTTATCCTTTAAATGAGTACCATTGAAGAGTCTGGTTCTGTCTTCTTTAGTCTCCCTCTATCAGGTGTCCCTACACATGGAGATTCCCCCTTGAGCCTTCTCTTCTCCAGACTGAACTGTCACAGCACTCTCAGCATCTCCTTATATGTCAGATGCACCAATCCCTTAATCATCTTACTGTCCTTTCACTGGACTCAATCCAGTATGTCCATGTCTCTGTTGCACCAGCTAGCCCAGAACTACACCCAACACTCCAGATGTGTCTCAGCACTTCTAGGTAGCAGGGAAAGATCACCTCCCTTAACCTGCTGGTGACACTTTGCATAATACAGCCCAGGGGCTGTTGGTTGCCTTTGCAGCAAGGGCACATTGCTGGTTCGTGTCCAACTTTTTGTTCACCAGGACCCTCCAGGTTCTTTCTGCAAAACTACATTTCAGCCATTTGGTCCCCACCCTGCAACCTCTGCATGAGATTATTCCTCCCAGAGGCTGAACTTCTGGATTTTGCTTTGTTGAACATCAGATTCCTGCTTGTATGTTTTTCCAGCCTGTTAAGGTCTCTCTCAATGACAACACAAGCATCTGGTCCATCAAGAATTTTTCTCAATGGCGAAGTTGCTGACAGTGCACTCTATCCCACCATTCAGGTTGTGAATGAAGGTATTAAACAGTATTTGCCCCAGTATTGATCCCTAGGATGCACCATTAAACAGTGGCCTCCATCTGAACTACTAGGATAGTGGCACAACCCTTCAAGCTCAGCAGTCCAGACACTGTTGAGTCCATGTCACTGTCTGTTTAGCTAGCTCATACTTCATCATCTTGTCTATGAAGAGGTAAAAGGAGACAACGTTGAAAGCTTTGCTAAATTTGAGATGTACAAAATCCACTGCTCTCCCTTTGTCCACTGAACTAGTAATTTTGCTGTACAAGACCATCAGGTTGGTCAAACATGATTTCCTCTTCATAAATCCCTGCTGATCACGCCAAAAGAACTTTTTGTCCTCATTGTGTATGGAAAGGGTTTCCAGGATGGTTTTCTTCATCATTTTCCCATGGTTCAAGATGAGACTGATCAGCCTGTAGTTTCTGGATCACTCTTTTTGTGCTTCTTGAAGACAATAGAGACATTTGCTTTCTTCCCAACCTCAGAAATCTCTTCTGATGGCCATGACATTTCAAAGATAATTAAGACAATGGCCAGCTCCCTCAGCACATGTGGCTGCATCCCATCCAGTCCCAAAGATTTATTCATGTCCAGTTTGTTGGACTTGGGTGGGGATCTTCCTCTACCAAAGAGATGTTATTCCAAATAACTTAACTGACTTTATTTGATAAATTTTGAAAATTCAGCATCTTTAGTACTTTCTACAATTATTTCTGGACTTCTCAGTAGCTTGGGTAGAACATTATCAGTTATTGAAAAGCAATCTTACCAATGTTTTACGAAAATCTTCAAGTTCCTGTAAAAAATCTTCCAAGTTTAGAACACTGCAGTTGCATCATCTACTGGAACAAACACATTAAACCTGTTGATTCAGAGGCACTCTCTTTGAGCTGCAATTTCACTCTGGAGCTATTCTTTGTGCAGTAAATATTAAGGCTTCTTTTCCAATCTGTGGAAATTTATCTAAGTAAAAATAATATGTAGATAACAAGATATTGTCAGTCTAATAGGGCATATTAGTGATGCAAAATCATGAAAAGCATTTGTATGCTTCCTGTATATACAATA
>WUAM01000323.1:19648355-19677521 GCA_024336885.1 Actenoides hombroni
ATATATTTCTGTATATACAGCATATATTTTTATTATACTTATATTTATATGTACTTATAGATACATATATTTTTATATATACACATATTTTTATATTTACGTATATTTCTATATATACAGCATATATTTGTATATATGTATATACAAATACAAGCTTCCTGTATGAGACCTTGTGTCTTCTTCCATGGAAAAAATCACATATTTCAATGAACACAAGAAATTGCTTACAGTTCAGTATTAAATTTAAATACAAATTAAAGTATTACTTATGTAAATTAAAATAATAATTAATTAATTAAAACATTAATATTTAATGTAACTCTGAAAATCCATTAGTTTTATCAATATTTATGAGTTTGATTGATTTTTCTTAAAGCTTGTGGAATAGCACTAACTATCTAGGCATATCTCCATGAACAAAAACAAAGTACTAGAATATACTTACGAAGTGCTTTTTTTTTAAATAAACTGATCCTAAATCAGTAGATAGGCTTTATAGATCTTCACTAGCACAGGCACAAAGAATATACTGTTTTACCTTCTCATGATTTTTTTGTAACTGTAACCCATGGGCTCTAGAGAGATTAATAGAAATCATCAAAACTATTTAGAGAAACATTTCCCAGCTGCTTGGGAGCCATGTTTTTTGTCAGCAGTTCAGTATGAAGCTGTGCTCTCTGACCTTGGCTTTGTGTTAACCTTAGACTCTGTAGCACAACCATCTGGTGCTGGGGATGTGATTGAAGATGATCCACACTGTAACTCCCCAGGACTGAGAGGGCTGCGTGCATGTGTGCGCGTGTGCACGTTTGTCATTATTTCAGTCGTAGTTCTAGAGGTAGTTTTCAGTAAAAAGAGTTCCATAAAAGCTTACTGAATAAAATTTAAAACCGTTAAAAAAAACGTAGATGAGATAGATGTAAGCCACTGAGAGTCATTTACACCAGAAGGTAAAAGCATCTGTCCATTTCTTTAAAGGTTACTATTATGGGCTTTTCAAACATACATTCCAGAAAGCCAAAACAAAACAATAGCAATCAAAAAAATGGATGAATGCCATTGCTCACAGCAGTAAGATAAAAAATAAAAGCTACATTTTTGTTATTGGTAGGGTAGGCTTTTCCTCCTATTAAAATGTTTGTCTTTTGTATATATTCCTCTGTAAAAATGTAGAAAATAAGAACCTTTCAGGCAGAAAGGTTAGTTGTCTTTAGAAGCAGTTGCAAACAAAATATCTCAAGGACAAATTCTCTCATGATTCCTCAAGTACACAGAGTGCTTTAGGCTCAAATTCTACAAAAATGTAAGAATAAACATTTTGATTACAAACTTTCCAATTCACATAAATCACATGAACAGAGCTGCAGCAGTATCCTGCCATGAAATTATTATTCTTTCTAAACAACAACTCTTGGAGGATCCTCAGGCTATATTAAAAGCTGCCACTAACATGGAATAGTATCAACATGTTCCCCACACACATTTTGGTATTTACATTTTTTCATTCTAAGCAATTATGGAGTAAAGTACTACCAATATGTAAAGAATGGAATATTTGAAAGAATCTTGGAGATTACAAATCCCATTAAACAAAAACCCCACGTAAAACATAAAATGTGAGACAACACATTCTTTTTTTTTTTTTAATTATTATTTTTAAGCCTCATTTTAAAGACAGGTTTTTAAAGTCACTCAGATAACACTTCTTTTATCATATGTATAGGAATAACTCTAATTTTATGTGACTTTCTAAACTAGACCTAGGTGACTGGGTGGGGAGATCACCCAATGTAGTGATTTCATATTCATAGAAAGCAAAAACGTAATATGCTGAATTGCTATAACTGGAATTGACTTTAATTAAAGTCTGAATGCTTGGTAGATGCAAAACCATTTCTTACATATGATAGTGTTCTTTTACTTATAAGTCAGTATTTTACTACTAGAGGACATTATACTTAAAAAAAAATGTTTAAAAGATCAAAGTTCTAAGACAACTTTTCCCATATTTTAAAAGCTCTTTCTAAATAGGACTAGGTAGAAATGCGGAAAGCATGAAGAATGCAGTAAGGACTTGAAGCACAAGTAGCTTCTTGTGAAGGATACAATTTAAAAACATCTTTAATGATGATCTGTAGACAATAATGATGGCTTTGAAATTGGCTTTTTTTCTTGACCGAGACAAATGCAGAATGTTGCTCCAGGGTACATGTTTTTCTGATCAACTTTTCTTTCAGCCATGAGGGTGAACAGACTGAGTGGCAGTTTGCTTCCAACACTGACCAAAAGCAGTGTGTTGAAGGATTCTAACACAAAGCTCAGCAGATGGGTGAGCCTGCTTACTGAATGAAGTAATGTGACACTTCACAGCTTATCTTGCCATTTAGCTTTTATTGCTCAAAAGGAGGTGCATATCCTAGTCACTGAATGTCTTTTTGACAACACTAGCAGCAACTCAATTCACTGGTGACAAAGTTTTATTCAGGCTCTGGTGCTCTTGTAAAAGGATTCTACATATTGTAGTGATCTTTGCCTCTGCCTTTTATGGAGCCCCTTGTAAAGGGAAAGTGTTCTCCTGTTGTGCCATTTATGGACATGATAAACATAATCTGACTGTGTCATTTATGGACATGATAAATGTAATCTGAATATTGCAGCAAATATCACCATAGAAATATCAACAGGTGAGTTATGTCCTCTGTTTGCTGAGTCAAAGAATACCTTTTACCTAGAAGAAGAGGTATAAGCACACAAACGCATATGTATAAGAAAAGACAAAGTTGTACATCTTCACATTTCTTATATACAAAATAAAAAAGGCTTTGGATTGAAACTGGAGATAGCTGAAGGGCTCACTGTTCCCTTGGGATAAAATGCACAGCTAAATAACATAAATATCTTTCAGGAAGGATTGACCACATCTATTATCTTCAACTTGTTAAGATGCCACACTGGACAGTTTCATTATTGAAATTTTGGTTTGCATTTAAGTTGGACTTTCAGGGAAAATCTAAAACATTGGTTAAAAATTCACAATTAAGTGTGAAAATGTTGAAATGCTTTGAATATAAAATGTTTGCAGTTCTCCAGTTGTTGGATGAAAGACATAAAAAAAAGATTTTAAATGGTTCTTACAGAAGAAGAAAAGTATGTCCTAAAATTACAGATTTATATATTTTGTCTAATTTGAAATATTCTTATTTATGAAGAAATTACTTTTATTTATTATTACAGATTTATATATTTTGTCTAATTTGAAATATTCTTATTTATGAAGAAATTACTTTTATTTATTATTTTATTGAAGTATTAGTACTAAACCACACTGTTATGAGTCACAAGAATTTATCTCCCCAGCAAACCCTGAGATTGTGGTCTCCTTGTTATTGTCTCTAAGTCATGATGATGGTCCCTCCATGGATATTGTCTCTAAGTATTGTACCTATCAGATAGCACACCTAGCAGATCTAAGGATGAAGCTCAAATCTTCCAAAGAGTATTATAATGAGTGCTTTGGGGCTAGAAGCAACTGTCATGTTTTGTGTTGTCTCTACTCAGTCAAAACTTCTATAATTTTGAGGTTTGTGGTAAAATAAAATATCTTCACTGAAACTTGATTTCTACCTTTGTTTGCAGATAACTATATTCTTCTCTGTCTATGAAATCCTTTGGTTATATCCCTGGCTTCAACGTTGGACATACGTATTTTAATTCCACTCTATCTTCTTAAACACGCATGTGTTGTTGCTATGTTTGTTAGTAATGAATGCATATTCTCATGTGCATTTCTGTTTGAAAAGAAGCTTCATTAATTGTTGCTGCATATGATTCATGAGGAAATGCATAATATATAGCAACTCCTTTGTTAGAACTGTTATTGTCTTTCATATCCAGAAAGGTATGGAAGGGGAAAAATCAGACCACAGAACATCGCTGTGTACTCCTTTATATCTGGTGTGCGTGGGATGACAGTGATCTCAGAATTTTATTGGCCAAAAAGCCAGATGAAATATTCTGAGGAAATGACATGAAATTCCCGTGAGGTACAGATATCTATGCTGTATTCATTCTAAAGCTCCCCAAAATATCACCATGGACAGGTCAATTGACAGTTACCCAGGCGAGCAACGAACAAAACGGTAAGAGCTGGTGGCTGGTGAAGTTAGTTTGCTTCCTCACATACCAGCTTGGCTTTTTGTTCCCTTTATAATTATATATGAACACATTATGCAAGCAATCAGGCTCAAGGGAACTCCTCTTATTTATTATCTGAATAAAGTACACTGACATTAAGTAACTATCATGAAGAAGTAAGTCATTGTCTCCCACAGGGAAGCTGTTCTTTTATCTTGTCTTGGAGATTGATAATTTCAGAGCCCACAGACAGGTCTCATCTTCTTTTCCATGTTTTTTCATTTACATATGCTAATGGCTATTCTGTCTGTAGATGGTACCAGTTTCCTAAAGCCATTGTTACAGAAAATTTAATTTCTCAGAATTGATTGATGACACAGTTAAAAATTTAACGTAATGAAAAAGTGTAATTAGTAGCATGTGAGCTAACCTTGATGGAACGAGGAGTAGACTTAAACAAGTACTATCACAAAAATATAATACATAGAATGACATTTATTGTGATCCCTCAGATCCCTTACAGGATGAACAGAACAGATACTTTACCGCTATAAAGGGTATCAAAGTTATTCTCCTCAAGGAGAATAAAATTATCTCTTGATTCTCGTAAGTGGACACATAACTGTATACCTCAAGTTTTATAAGAGTATTTTAAACCTTCTATGTATCAGTCATAGATGCCAATACAGTTCATGCTGGTGAAAGAGGAGGAAAGAAACTTACCACAATTTAATATCATGTCCATTTTCTGTGGAAACTCCGATGAATTATGGTTTCATCTTCTCATGCACACATCAGAATGGGAGAAATATCAAAGTAGGGCCTCACTTTTGCAAGGAATTGCTTGTGTGTACAGCTGAATTTTCTACTGAAATTCATATTGTACATACGTGAATTCCAGAGTCCCAGGTAGGTGTTGGCGTGGAGAAGACAAGTGTTTTCATGGCCCCACAACTCTTCAATCTGTGATGATTGATTGTTTATAGCTCCTAAATTCAAAGCTTTTGAGTTGCCCAGCTCTACCATTGAGCTGAACAAGGGGTAAGTAAAAGATTCAGCAGTTTCCCTGTTGAATTTTCCCTGAGTGCCAACTCACAAACCACAATCTTATTAAATTTATGTACAAAATGTGAGGTTATATTTAGAAACAAGCTACCAAATCACAAGACACAGGGAAGAAGAGAGGCTTCTCAGGAGCTAGATATCACTGTGTAAGATGTCTGCAGTGTGGCTAGGAGGAAGAGGGGCCAAGGTTTAATTTAATGCCTAGGACTTCTACCATTCTAACATTACACCTATAAGTAAAGGCCATAAACTCGTTTGAAATAATCATTCCTGAAATGGAGTCTCTCAGACAAGGCTCTTAACAGGCCATTTTTCATGTTCCAAAGGAGGATGTCTATTGGTTTTAATACAATATTCCATATCCTTTCTTTGACTGCATACATAAAAGGTATGACATTATCAATTCTGAGTGTTTGAAGAAATATCAAAACAGCTTTTATAGACATTAAATATGAAATGAGGACATTACTTCACCTGGTGCCTCAACCAAATAGGAGTTCCTTTTGGTTATGGTATACTGATTTGCAGTGTTTAGCTCATGTAGGTTTTAGTGCTCACAGAGTGGGCTCTTTACTTTAGAACAGATTTTCCATCCAGGTCTCATTTCTGTGGGGAAAGTGTGGCTTAAATACTTAATTGCCAAACTAGAGATAAAACAATTCTTTACTGAAGTTGAAAGCTCAGCAGTCTCCCTAGGGATTACTGTCTTGGACATTTTCTTCACTGCTGATTTATCCTAGGTCTTTAGGAGGAAAGTGAGTTCCTGGATCTTAAGGTCACCTTCCACAGCTTATTAAAGACAACATTTCTAACATTTCTCTTCTGTGTCTAGCTCAGCAAGTGTATTGTGTATATTGCTAAAAAAAAAGTCTGTACTTTCATTTCCTGCAGGAAGAAACTAGAGACAAAAAAAGTTAACCCACATAAGCTGAGGTTTAGAGTCTTATCTCACAAGTGATATAGAAAAGCTGTTAAATAAGACATTTGAAAGGCCCAAATTCTAACGGTATTTCTACAGGACCTGATTTTTCTTAGCAGCTTTGGTTGTGCAACCTGAGGCAATTCAAGTGCCAGCACTTCAATGCATGACAAATTACTTTTTGTCTATAGTGAAGTACGGACGTATCTAAGAGTATTTTCTGGTTGCTGTGTTTTTTGCCTTGATGCAGCTGTTTAAATGTCAATAATAATATATACTCAAACTTTCATTGCTGCTTTGATTTCCTTCAGAGTAAACCTAACAAAGCAATGAATATAAATTTGGCCCTACCTAGTCTGGATCTAATTTGAGAGTAAATGTTAGACCACAGTGACAGTTAAAGGAAGAAGGAAACTCAGACAGGGCCCACCAAGTTACTGATGTTACCAGATGCTGCATGTCAACAGGTAACATTTGTATTAGGAGCTTAAGGAACTTTTTTTCTCGATTATGCCTTTATCTTTCTTAATGACCTATCAGCAGTTGCAGGAGGGACACTAAGGGACACTAGCTTTTAAAATAATCTTTTTTTTAATTGTCTTCTTCAAAAATTTAAAAAATTCCTGTCAAAAGCCCTAAGGTTTGACAATGCAGGAGTACAAGTGACAGTGTTCAAAGAGATTAAGCCAAAGCAGTTGACAAAATCATTTAAAGTTGTTCATCTGCACCCTAATGTACCCTACCCTCAGACAAAATGCACATTGCAGGTGAAAATATGTAAGACATAGTTTTACATTAGCATGCTAGTGCATATATTCAAAAGTTTATACTCCTTTACAGTCTGAATTCTGCCATACTTTTACCACTCAGATAACCATCTTGATGTGCAACAAATAATTTCTCAGATATAAAAACTCAAAATGGCCAAGAACTTGTTTACACCAGAGTGAAGCCATGTATTTGGTAGCAACATTGAAAACTATGTAAACTGTGACTCTTTTCCCTGTTCATCAGTCTTTTCCCCCTTCTGGTGATGTTGATAGAATTAAAGTTGAGTGCCATCACTAAAAGAAGTCTAATCACTTTGCTGCATTGTAGTCATATGGTAAATTTTTATAGCTATAAATACTCCTGCTTTATTTGTTATCCCTGCAGGGCATGGCTGAGATATAATAATATCGCACAGCAGGGCTGTCTCTTTGCACAAAACATTTTACTGAGGCTTTTAAGCTATCTCCTACTAATCAGATTTCTCACCAAGGTGCCCACCCACCCAAGTCAAGTGTGGTCAGTGGACCTGGACCTGGCAGGTTACCATGTTCCACACAGTTTAATGAATATATACCCATTTAATTTTGCTTGAGAAGAACCAGCAGGGTGGCTTCATAGGATGAGATTATTGCCTCTGCATCCTGATATTCTTGACTGTGGGTTTAATTCCTGCTTCTGCAGTGTAAGTTGGTAATTGTAATCCAAGATAGTGCATTTGATCTTGCTGCTCCTGGCAACTGAAACCCATTGAGACACCTATTCCAAAACAATGTATAGAGGTTTCTTGTAAACTTAAGTATTGCCCGATATAAAATAGCATATCTAACTGTAGAGCAACAGCTGGCATGCTGAGGATATATTCATTTGCACTCTTCTGCACAGCCTCAAGCAGACATTGCTATCCTTAAAAGAATTGGAAGATGGTATTTAAAATATTATTTGTAGAGACAGTATTTGTTTCCACAGCTGTTTTCAGTCCTTTATTCTTGTTCCTAATGTTTCGCAGTTTGATTATGCTTGTTTCTTCAGTGGTACCTGTGATGCATTTCTGAAACTTTAATAAACAATATTCTTTGCAGAATCCTCTCTGTAGAACTGTAATTTGTTTTATAACTTAGTATATAGATAATTGCTTACTTCTTAGGCATATTCTCAGAAGCTTTCTGGATCAAAGGATTAAGAAATCAAACAAAAAGCGGAAGAATACAGAATAGCAAATAATTTGGATAGGTTCTGAAATACCTGTTATTGTCCTGTCTGGTTTCTGCTTTAAACAGTACAAGGCAGTCCAGAATTCTGTCTCACCTCTGTATATCACTGTCATTTTTTTGATAGCTCTGTTACAATTTCATCATTAGGGACTTAACTCTGCAATTGCTTATGAACAGAACTCCCATTTCAGTCCCTGAACATGCATTCAGATTACAGAAGGGAAAACATGGTCTGTAGGAAAGATGATTGCAAATACAGCTATAAACAAGTGGGTTGCTAAAAGTGTCCTGGAGAAAAAGACACTTAGCATATAGGTTTTCATCTGAGTACAAGTTCCTGTAATATAATAAGAAAGATACAGCTGTCTGGAAGACAGTTTTGCTTTCTCTAAAAGGAAGTAAAGTTGTAAGACTGAAAATTAAAGCTTAAGCTGTTCTTCCTTTCTTTCTTTTCTTTCTGTCTTTTTTTTTTTTTTTTTTTTTTCTCTTTCTCTTCAGTCTATATGGCTCAATTACATTTTTCTCCACCGTACTTCTTACTGGGGGATTTGCAGAACATTACAAGCACAGCTCACAGACATTCCTTAATACATTGTCTCATGGAGACAGTTTGTGGCCATTTGATTATATTACATATTTCAGTGTGACTATCCTGATGCAGGAGCATGAGTTTTTCAAAATGGAAGAGTGGCTCAATCACAGAGAAGTCAACAACAAAAAAACCCCAAACCCCCCAAACAAACAAACAAGCAAGCAAAAAAACAACAAAACAAAGAAGGTTGATGGGATACTATTTTAGAAACTTCAGAGCTGCACTAAACATTGCCACAAGTAACCTTAAGCCCTGATGCACAAAACATTGAAGCTGCATGGAGAACAAATCTATCATCTACATGCTGGTGAGTTCTGTCTGAGCTCCTTCTTCAGGCTAAACAATCCAAGCTCTCAGCCTCTTCTCATTTCAGGGATGTTCCAGTCCCTTAATCATCTTCATGGCCCTTCACTGGGCTTGCTTCTGTGTGTCCATGTCTCTCCTGTATTGAGGCTCTCAGAAGAGGAGATCGTATTGTTATATCACTAATAAGTAGAAGACAGATAGGAAGGAAAATACAACAGAAGCTCCAAAGTAATTTTTCAGAATGATCACATGTGACCACCAGAATTAATGTAATAGAGCCATGGATTTCAAAGGCTGCAAAACTTACACAAAAATGACTGTTAGGAAATGTGAAATAACTTTTCTTTCAGAGAAATCAATGCTAGCTAAAAATCTGCATTGGACTTTCTGGATCATCTTTGTAATAGAAAGGTTTAGAAATTATATTATACTGTTACAGTGCTGCAAAGAAAAAAATTTAATCAATCTTTTTACTCAATATTTTCCCTTTTCTAGAAGCAGGGGTTGTAGGGAGAATACAATGGCTAACCTACTGTACTCCAGGAAGCTAAAACTGAGAGAAGAATAAAATAGTTATTGAACTAGTTAATGAGTATGCTGAAATCATCTGTCTTTTCATTTTGTTTATAATTTTTCAAAAGGATGTTAATATCTTTTTACATGACAGAGTGAATGAATGAATAGGAAAACCAACAATATTAGTGTACTTGAAAAAAGGAAACTGAAGTTTCAAGAGGAATGGGAAATGAGAAATTTTCATGTTCTTCCATAAAGAGAATCACTCTTTATTTAAATTCCTAAATCCCAGGTTGAAATGCATAAAGTAGTGCATTCAGTTTCCTGGTTGTAGGTAGTTGAATGTAAGAGACCATCATGGGGTATATTTCCTGTTCATGTAAATGCTGAACTTCTGGAATAAATACATAATATTCTGTGTCCCCTCCCAGGAGCATTTTCGAAGGATACTATTGAGAGATGCTGTCAAATTTGAATGTTTGGTTTCTCAGAATTTAAAAAGGAAACTTTATAACTTCATATATCATCAGAGGGTTCAAAATAATGAATACCAACTTTTTTTTCCTATTTTTGCTTAAGAAATTAGATTGAATCTTTCCAAAGTCTGGAAGCTTTAAAGCTATATGTTGAATATTCTGTTCAGCATCAAGGCAAATCCCCAGTTAAGCTATCAGAGATGAAGAACAAGAACAATACCATCGTCTTATCTAAAGCTTTCCTTCAGAGGATTCAAGCACATTCAGTAAACATTAGTGAATTTAAGTAATTCTCTGTGAAGCAGATAGTCAAAATTTTCAAAAGCCTGAAAGTGCCAGGAAATCCATTAACTCTCTGTTATCAAAGGGCATCCCAGAGTAGGCCAGTGAAAAACAGAGTATGTTAGTAGAAAGTCAGTCACAGATTACACAGACTCTTACTGTCAAAATAATATAACTTGAGAAAGAGCTGATGTATGCAGTTAGTTTCCTTTCCTTTTAGGTTCTGATTAAGTGCTCATTAGTGATGCTAGGAATCCTCTCATTCATTTTAATGGGGCTTGACTCCCACATTCCAAAAGAGCTCTGAAATCGGTCTGACTGTTAAAATAAAAGCATCTGAAGTCATGGTAGTTTTTGAATCTACAACTGGAATCTCACCATAGGTCATATACAGTGACTGTAAGTTTGGAGCCTTCCAAAGTTTTGAGGCCTCTGAGTCATGTGCCAAGCCTCTGCTGAAATCTTTACAGCATGATCAGATACTGTTTAAGAGAGAAATTCAAAGATAAAACAGCCATCAGATCTCACTGTTTGTATAAAATCAATAGACATAATTTTAGCCTGGAAACTAAACTAAGTCACAAGTCTTATAACTTACTGGTTTTACTCCACATTTCCTTGGTGGGTGGCTGTTTAAATTCAGCATCTGAAATCTTTTGGCACAGAATAAATAACCTTTCCAGTGAGCTGTCATTAAACATATTGGTTTTACTCCCCCTCAGTACCTGATTGGTATAAAATAACACCATCAATCTGGTAAAAAGGACCCCTTGTTTTCCTCCTCCAACCCAGTTACCATCGCTATCTCTCTGTAAGCCATGAATACTTCTACCACAGCAGGAACACATGAATGATTTATTTTTTCTGGGGAACACCCTTATTACAACTGATTTTCTTACCTTGCTGGGTACTCTCACTGCAGGACATGGTTGCTAATAGATCCCCTCAAGCATTTGCAATCTGCATTCCTTATTTAACTGGATCCCAGGTGCTATGCATGTTAAATACCTCATCTATAATCTCTTTAAGTATGAGATTTCTGTCACAATCTCTCTCTTTTGTTGGCCGGGCAATTTCTTTCAGCAACATTAAAAACAACACAAGGCTTTTCTAAGATTCATGGGAGAAGTTGCTAGTCGTAGTTATTCACATTACATGCAATGATGGACTCATATTTAGGGAGAACATCAGTTGCAGCATCCCTTATCTCTGCCACCCTGTATGACTTCTCAGTTTTCTGAAATCCTGGATCACTTCAGACCTTCTTATTATTTTCTTATATACCTTTCAAACTGTGTCAAAAGAAGTTTGTGCACTTTAAAATTCAAGTGAGTTTTAGCAGAGACTGCAGTGGGGATAGGATTGAGTACCAAGACTGAAGGCTTTTAAAAATCCTACTTTTCATGTCTTCTGGATGAATTGTTAATAGATCCCTACTAACAGACAGAGGAAGTCCTTAGTTATCTGAGAGAAAGGTTTCAGAGATAACAGGACATAAAAAGGGTGTAATGGGAAGTAGGTCTTGTGCTGACATAGTCCTGGTGTGCTGGACTGTGCAAGATAGAGACTGTCTCTGTGGTGTGGAAGTGAAATATTGAAAAATAGTGAGATGTCATTCGGGTTTGGAACAGAGAATAGACCTGCTGGGACTAGTGTCTCTGTGTGGTAGGACAAGAAGATGATGCCTGTCTAGTAGACTTGGAAGTTGTTATATCATTACTTATATAACAGATATGAAGGGAGTATCTAAGTAATGGTGAAGTGCAATGTAGCATATATATGGAGCATGCAAACCTCTTGGATTGCATCTCATTTGGATTGCAAATCTAAAGGGCAGTAATGTTGTGAAAAGTCTGTGCTTCATGCCATCATCTTTTAGTAAATACCTATAGAGTAAATTATATTTGAAGACACTTCAGGACTTTATAGTTTTTCCTGGAGTATTTCTTTCTAGTCCATTTTTTTTCACACTTTTGCACATACTCCTTTGTAACTGCAATTGTAGCTGATGCTTGTGCATCAGCTGATGCCGATTAATCAGTCATGAAGAACCAATTTCTACTATTTTTTTAATGTATATTCCTCCAAAATAAGATCTTACTAAATCTAAGTAACAGTGTTGGAACATGGATCTGTCTTGTTGGATGTGTGTGATGCTTTGCACCTTTTATTCCTCTTTACAATTAATCCAAAAATATAGTCATAAGATTAATTCAAAACAGTTATGGGAGGAGATTCCATAGAAACAAATACAGATTAACACTATATTGGTACTATTTATAAACAGAAACTGAATGATAAGCCTTCTGTTTTTCCAAGTAAACATTAATTCGTCTAAGTGATCTACTGTTGTGTTTAAACTATGATAACACATCTATTCATATATGGAGAATACCAGGTAAAGCACTATATTTTATTTACTGTATAAGCATGAAATATTATAAAGAATTCTCTTCAGCTTTGCAGTTCCCATTGATCAATTGCTTCCGAAATTTTCTGGACATTTTAGTCTATTTCTGAAGTTGTTACACTCTTAGAAGTTTTGTCTTGCAAAGGTACAGGAGGAAAAAAAAAATCACATGGATTGTGGAACTATGGAAAGCTGCCTAGGAGGAAGTATTTTTGTTCGTATGCATAATTTATAGTTTTTACACATTCCCTTAGAACATATCTGTAGGATATATGGCAGATGGGCCTCACACATCCTGCTGAGCATTTTCTCTCACCACTCTAAGCAGATAACAAAGGCAGGAATGACCAGCAAGGGAATGCAACACTGCTCAGCCAGGCAGCTTGCAACTGAACAGCCAGAGCTGATGGCAAAGCTGTGTCTCTGTGTGCTTCATGACACACGGACTTCAGGGTGAGGTGGTCTCTGTAGATGAAGAGGAAATGGGCAGCCTGGTTGCTGCTGCAAGGAAAGGTGGTAGGGACATTGTATTTTGTTGAAAAGAAAGGTAGTTAACAAGGTTGCAAGCAGGTACTGCAGTAAGGATGGTGGCTAGAGACATGGGGAAGAACCCCACCAAATTACTGCATCAGGTCGCTGCCGGTCTGTGGTCTTTTCTGACTCCAGAACAGGAGCTGATTAGGGCCTATTACTCTGTAATTGCTTGTCTGAGTCAGGAACACCTAAGCTAGAATAATTTCCTTTACAGTGGGATTTCTGTAGCATTAATTGTCCAGCTTTTTTTTGCAACAGACAATATTTTCCTATAGTTAATTAAAGTGCAATATTTTTACTTGATACATGCTCATATGCAGTTTCTGAAATGCAACATAAACACATGACACCACGAGCTATAACCACAGAGAAGATATAATGTCATTTATGCACCACCTTTACAAACAGTGAGCTAGCCTATGGAGCAAGATGTGTCAGTGATTGTAGCAGCTGTGGGAATGACGGTCATTCAGAAGCACCAGTAAGTCATGAGAGTCATTTGCAACCTTCCTCCTCCAGAGGTATATGGTACACCACTGGCCTCTTCTCAAGTGTGCTCATCAGCAAGAATGGAGCAGTACCTGCTTCTGCACCTTCTCTATCACCACTGAGGAAAGAAAATACACATTTTTTTCCTCTCAGCAGAACCCAAGCTCTCGGTGAGTCAAACATATATTGGTTTCATCCTAGACTCACACCACCTAAGCTTTAAATCTTTGTTGATTTGGTACTGATCCATAAAATCTCTAAAGGTTTGGCAATGTTTGTCAGTTCTCCCATATTTAAGAAAAGCTGATCTACAGATTGTATACATTATCTACAAATTGAAGAGTTTTGATAGTGCCTCAGATATACAGCACAGTTTGGCTCCCCAGCTCCAGCAGTTTTGCTCAAAGAATTGCACTGAATTAAGATGCAGAATAAGTTTCTTTTCTGAGATGCCAAAACCACTGGCTTTATTGAAAACATTACTGCAATTCTGCATTTACCCTATATAAGCAATATTTAATCTTTATTTAGTGAAAACACCCATTGACACCAATGGCAGGAAGGAACTTGAAAGAGTAAGAACGTTTGGTTTGTATTAAGGTATTTTTTTCCTTTTGCATAACCTCTCTCCCAGATAAAAGGCTTATTGAATGAATAGTGTTTGCTGGGACAGTCATTCTCTTTGGTTGAAGATGAAAGAATGAGGGATTAGCAAAGTAGATGCATCTCATGGTTCTGAGATAATGAGTCTGTTTTACCAGAACACTTTACAAGATAAGTCTACATCCTGTTAGATAGTGCTTGTTCCAGTAAACCAGGCTCATCCAACGCAAAATGTAAACATTTGAAATGGAAATATGATTTTTAAACTTTTTTTTAACATTTAATAAAAAACAGCCCCTTGAAACTCTGGCAATCTCTATCCATCATACTTCAGTATTGGTTTCATGTTTCATTTAGTATAATGCCAGCAGGAGAGCAAACTTTTGGCCAGCAAGATCTCTACTTCCATCAAAACCATTTCCCTTTCTTAATGGAATACAGGTAGAAGGCATAGGCTAAACTGCTGGAAATCAATGGAATAACATAGAGGTAACCCTGGAATACTTCTGAATACAGTGCTGACAGTGCAGGAAATACCTAAAAGCAAAAAAGGCATATTGACTTCTCTGCATGTGAGAAATACATTGATCTTAGAGACACTGAGAAACACTGAAAATGAAACTTTGTCTGAAAAACCTTATGATTCTGGGGATTAGGTCCAAGCCTGGGTTTACTGCTGACACTTTTGTGAACACTCACTTGAAAGCACCTATTCCTTGCCTTGAACTTTGCACTGTTTTTGTCCAGTGACATACACGTAATCCACATGTTCATCAAATAAAAGGAGAAGAGCAAGAATATCTTCTTCTCTTCCTTTGTTGACAATGCTAAAGGAAAGTGGAAGGTGCTACTGAATTTGAAAGGGCACCATGTCATAGAAGATTATTAGGCACATGTGAGAGTATCCAGCAAATAAAGCCTATTGATAGCTTAGGTGTGATGGTTCTGTGTTTGTGGACTCTGATGGTGTGATTTGGATGCCCAACTTCATTTCCAAAAGAACTGGGAAAATTCTGACATAAATTTGTAGGCTTATTGCTGTTTGAATTTTCTTGGGCACCGAGGAGTATGTGGCAATTGAAGCTGAGCATGGGGTTCTTGTGATTGAAGTTTTGGTCTTAGTTCCAAATATTCCTACAGAAATGGAATTTTTATGGATAAAAAAATGTTTAAAATACTTGAAAAAAATTGCACAAAACATTAGTAGTTATTGTAAGAGAGAGAGAGGTTATCAGTAAGACACATAGAAATCTCCACCTATAGCACAGGTTTCAATGTAGACATAAATGAGCTGGAAAAAAAAAGTGAATAGGAAGATGAAAATTTGCTGCTGATCCAAATAACTTGGTTTAGTCAAAATGAAATGGACAATGAAGAAGTGTAGTAAATGTCTGGGTGGTAAACTGGCAGATGAAATTTTCCTTTGATAAATGCAAATAATGAATGTGGGATGAGGCAATAATCTTACTTGTACATGAAGAGTTCTTATTAATTATTGCCACTTGGAAAAGATAGCATGTAATTGTGGATGGTCCTCTGAAAACATACTGTTAATGTTCAGGTGCAGCCACAAAGCAGCAAGCAGAATTGTAAGCTCCATTGTGAAAAAAACAGAAAACACTGCTATGAGCCTGCATTAGTCTGTGGAGTGTCCACATGTTTCAGAGTCTGTGTGCATTCATATACAGTGAAAGGTGGTGAAGGCACTTTTGTTAAAGAATGGCTTCCAGTTCAGGGGAGAGTGTCTCCAAAGCAAGGACTCTTCTGCTCGAAGAAAAGGTGGCTCAGGTGAGAGTGTCTCCAAAGCAAGGACTCTTCTGCTCGAAGAAAAGGTGGCTCAGGTGAAGAATGATAGGGGTTTATCAAACCCAAGAAAACTAATAGGAAAAAAAAGGACATATTTCTCATAAAACAAGGACTAGAGAGCATTTGGTCAAAGAATCAAGTTTCTAGTTTAAGAAAAAAAAAAGTCTTTTTTCAAGCTGTATAATTAAAATGAATGTTTTGCATACCAAATGTTTAAATAGTTTTAGAAAATAAAGGTTAGAAATTCACCAAAGAAAAAGCTATCTGAAGACCATTAAAGATTTGAAAGATACCTGCAGCACCCAATATTAAGACTGCCAAATCTAGGAGGATATATCAAGCAAAGTGTGAGTTTAGATTCATTCCATTCTTTAACTTTTTTTTTTTTCCATACAACTTATTATTTCTGCTAGAAACAAGACTTTTCTGCATATATCCTTAATTTTGCCAAAAATTCACTTTAGACTTAGCCTCAGTGTATACTTCTAATCACATTGTCGAACCAAGACACTCTGTGCCTCAAATGTTTTTATGTAAACTGTAGGGAGTTATACCCTGACTGTAGGACACCTTATGACAATAAGGTGTAAGACAGTCAGACACTGCAGATGGAAACACTGAAGAGTGAATGAGCAACCCCCTATGGCTGCTGTTACGGTTTTGTGCTAGCAGAGATCCAGGCTTTGCTTGTGATGAGCTTTGGTGAGAAAGTGCAGATTTTAATCTCAATGACATTTGGTAGTCAATGTCTTACTGAGGCATTAGAAATGTCTATTTGCTGAAATATTAGAGAGAACTGAAAATGAGTGAGTCCAGTTCTGGAAACCCTGCAATGGCATTAGTGTGATGCTCTGCTCAATCTAGTTATTTGTACTGGTAAGTCAGGCACCTGTGCTCTCTCTACAATTTACTCTTAAAAGCAATCAGATGCTTTCATCTTGAAAACTAAATTTAAAATTCCCAGTTCTTTCTCAGACTTGCTACATGAATTTGTGTTAGTCTGATCTGTATTTATCTTATTTCGCCATTTAAAAGGGAGGATACTACGTTTTTTAAGGCAGATCACCTTATAGCAAACACCAAAATTCTCTAACAGAAAATTGCAAGCAGCATAAAATAATTTTATTAACCCTTTGCTTTAACAATCAGTAAAAAAACCAAGAAAGCTCTGGAGACCTCTTTATGTAACAGGTCTATAGGTCTAATCAGAGTGGCTTCTCCTTGTGTTAAAATATATGCATGGATAAATTTTGTAAACACAGTTGAAAAAATAGCCATTAGAAAAAGCAAAATATATTGTTACATCACATAATCAGGATAGAATTATGGATGTATCAAAGACTATTTTCCAATAGATTACTAATTCTTTTATGCAAAACTAAATATGACTGTTTTTTTTACCTTAAACTATGTTTTTCTTGGCATACTATCTGTCTGCAACTTTGTTAATAAATCTAAAAGTGACCTCAGGCAGTTGAAATAGCAAATCACAGATACATCATTATCATCACAAAAGAAGTTCATTCTCACAGGTGTTCCAGCTCAGAACAGGCAGGGGTGTTGGTTACTGAGAACTAATTTTTGAAGTGCCCTTTGCCATGGAGCTGTAAAAAGCTTTCTGATGTTCACAAGGCTTAGTTATGTGGATTTCAGTTATGTACACAGTTATGCAAGAACAGGAACAATTCAGCTGTGAACTGAAGTTGGTTGTGAACCAGTGACCTGTCATAAATATTTTAAGAAAATTAATTAATGTTAAGGTCTTTGACATAGGGAAGCTTTGACTATTCCAGTGATCATGATACACCTAGAAAACTTTCCAGCTCTGAAAGGGGGATGAATAGTTGATCTGTTTTAAAATTTTCAATTAATGTAAAGCCTGTAGAGATTTTTAAAGGAATGTAAAGATTGTATTGTGATTTACAGCTTGATCAATATATCTTTCAGGAACTTGGCTTTTGCCACAGAACTGAAGAACACAATTTTACCCAGCGGTATGCATGTTACTTCTCCATGTGAGAATTCAACTGAAATACATTCTGTGTGAAATCCTGGATTTATTAGTCAATAGAATGGAAGCTGCAAGACCTGTGTGACAAGAAACAAGTTGTGCTCTTTTTTAGAATAATCCTATTAATTCCTAACATGTTAAACCATAAGTTCATGATATGTTGACTTAAGTTCCTGTCTATTCAGTTGTGTCAAGACAGCTGGTTTTGAGATCTAACAGGCTATCTTGTTTGATTCCTGCCTGTCATGGAGTAATCATGTGGGAAGCACATTTGACTTAGATGTAATGCAAAGTCTTAAGCCTTGGATCAGGGATAAACTGGTTTTGCTTAAGCACAAATCTGTAAAGAGCTTCGGTTACCTGTCCCAGGTTCTTTTTACTGCACTTGTGTGCCTAGCTGGGACAGACACTACAGGAAGACCACAGGGAAAGTTGTGTCCTCTATTGAGGCTGAGTAACTTCTTTACTGTGAGGGTGACAGAGCACTGGAACAGGCTGCCCAGAGAGGTTACAGAGTCTTCTTCTCTCGAGACTTTCAAAACCCACCTGGAAGCATTCCTGTGCAACTTGCTCTAAGTGAACCTTCTCTGGCAGGGTGGTTGGACTCAATGATCCCCAGAGGTCCATTCCAACCCCTACCATTCTGTGCTTTGGAAACACAGTCCACCTGTATTTTTTTTCAGTATCTACATATGTAGAAAAACATCTCTGTTCTTCCCTGTAAGGAAAATGCTAGCAGTAACTCTAGGTAGCAGCTAGAAGTAGAGTGATACCATGCAGAACAAAGTCTTTTTCAGTCAGGCTGTCTGAAGTAGATCCTCAGGAATCACCAAACAGCAAAAAGAATTTTCTAAGGTGTAATCTAATCTATCTATCTGACCATCCTTAAATTAAATTAATATCAGTTATGTCAGCAAATTACTTTATTGTCATTATGAGTTATGCATGTTAAGAGACAAAAAAGGATTTTTCTGTGACTTTATCCTGGCTATTCTGGGGTATCTACATTTTTCCAGGATGGATTCATGATGGCAGACAATTTAGGCAGCACATTTTTTATTAACGTTTGTAATATTTCTATGTCCTCCAAAGTTATCATCCAAAAGAAATCTGGACCTTTCTGCATAACCTACCTCTGTATCGTCTTCCCTAAAGACTGCTAATTTTTAACTCTCTGGTGTCTCCGCTGTTCTTCAGTGTCAATTCCCTCTAATTATGAAATGCATTTTTCCTCTCAGAAAGTAAACACCATTATTCTTGGGAAAATGAACTAAAAATAAAACGAGGCTTCTAGGAATTAATATTAATTCTGGCAACACTTATCCACATGGCCATATTCACAGCTTCTTTTTTAGTCAGCTCTCTCTGCAGGCATACTGTGCAGATGAAGTGTAGTTCATCCAGTTGAAGAAACATCAGCACAGAAGCCCACAAAAGAGCACTTTAACCTTTGCTGGCCTCCACTCTCTTTTACTTTATGACAGTGATAGTGTTTCCATTCCATTTCAGGAAGGAAGTATCTAGGTTTTTTTCTTCCAAGTTCTGACAAAAGCTTATACATCTGTACATTCAACTGTCCTCATTCAAAGCAATTTGAACTCAGAGAGGCTTTGGGCAGCATTCTCTGCCATACTAATCACTGTTACAGAAGTTCTGCATAAAGCCCGTCATGAATTTCTAGATGATTATTGATATGTAGTGACTTCATCCTTTGCTGGTTTTACTATTTATTCTTTCAAGATGCATCACTGGTGAAATATTACAGAATATCTGCTAACCAGGGAACATCATTTGAAGCCTCCCAGAACAGGAATTGTTTGTCTTTTAAAGTGAGGGATATTTGTAGCTGATCTCTTGCTTAACAGGAGCTCAAATTATGTCTAATGAGTGATATACACCCAGATAAGCCTTGCCTGCCAGATGACACATCCCAGTATGGATTTAGGACTTACTCACTGTGGTTTCACTAACAAGCTTTCACTGAAATCTGCTGCACTGCCCTGGCTTTTAACATCTAACCCTCTGAAACAGCCCTTATTAAGGGAGTTTGTCTGTCAGTTAACCATATAGCATCTAAACCTTCTTGCTACAAAACAGTCTTGAATTTTCTTTAATCTCTGTTAGCATGAGCATGTATCACCACTTAGTTTGCAGTGGGAGACTTTGACTTTACTTTTTGGACTACACAAATGCAGTACTGTGAGTGCCAAAAATTATGTCTTGTTTTATTTTTATTTAAATAGCTTTCATAAAATTGTAGAAGTAAAGGTGCTCACTGGATAGCTTTTGCTTCTGAATTTTTCACTACCTTTTGGACAAGGCAACTAAAAGTCAAGCCCTGATGTATGTTGTTGCACTAGAAGAGTTACATTTGGAACCAGAGTATACACAGAATGCTCTTATCAGAGTTCGCACACCAAATACTGAGCACTGTTAGGTTTCAATCAAGTACTATGCAGATTCATGTTTTAGGCCAATCAACTCGATTCAGTAAGGCTCTTACCTGTGTAATTAAACTTACATTTATTCAGAGAATATCTTAAATAGATGCTTACATTTCACCAAGCAATGGTGTTTACATCTCCTTTCTCAAATAAGTGACTAATTGCTGAATGAGCCTTAGATAAAACAGTATGGTACAGGATAGTAACAAAGTCTTTTTGAGTGTGTTGCTGTTATAATCAAATTAGAGACCACTCTAAGAGGTGGTACCTCCTTTCAATGAGAACCATGTGACTATCTTGAGGCATTTGAAAGAGCAAAGTCAGGAGGACAGAAATACACGTCATCCCAATCTTCACAAAGGGCAAGAAGGAGGACCCGGGTAACTATAGCCTGGTCAGACTCACCTCCATTTCTGGAAAGGTGATGGAACAGCTTGTTCTTGCCATCATCTCAAAGCATATTGAGGAAAGGAGGCTTATCATGAGTAGTCAACATGGATTCAACAAAGGGAAGTCATGCTTGACTAATCTGATAGCCTTTTATGATGGCAAAACTAGATGGCTAGATGAGGGCAGTGGATGTGGTATATCTCAACTTCAGCAGGACTTTCGATACTGTCTCCCATGATATCCTCGCAGCCAAGCTTAAGAAGTGCGGTTTGGATGGTTGTGTGGTGAGATGGATTGCAAACTGGCTGAAGGACAGAGCCCAGAGAGCTGTGGTCAGTGAAGCAGAGTCTAGTTGGAGGCCTGTGGGTAGTGGTGTTCCCTGGGGGTCAGTTCTGGATCCAGTGCTGTTCAACATATTTATTAATGACCTGGATGATTGGTTAGAGTGTACCCTCAGCAAGTTTGCTGATGGTATAAAACTGGGAGGAGTGGCTGACATGCCAGAAGGCTGTGCTGCCATCCAGCGTGACCTGGACAGGCTGGAGAGCTGGGCAGGGAGAAATGTAATGAAGTTCAACGAGGGCAAGTGTAAAGTACTTCATCTGAGGAAGAACAACCCCATGTTTCAGTACAGGTTGGGGGCTGATCTGTTGGAGAGCAGCTCTGGGGAAAAAGATCTAGGAGTCATGGGGGACAAGAGGATGACCATGAACCAACAATGCACCCTCGTGGCCAAGAAAGCCAATGGCATCCTGGGATACAATAAGAAGAGCATGGCCAGCAGGTCAAGGGAGGTTCTCCTCCCCCTCTACTCTGTGCTGATGAGGCCCCACCTGGAGTACCGTATCCAGTTCTGGACACCCCAGTTCAAGAAAGACAGGGAGCTACTGGAGAGAGTCCAGTGCAGAACCACTAAGATGATTAAGGGAGTGGAGCATCTCCCTTATGAGGAGAGGCTGAGAGACATGGGTCATTTTAGCCTGGAGAAAAGGAGACTGAGGGGTGACCTTATTAATGTCTATAAATATGTAAAGGGCAAGTGTTGGGAGGATGGAGCCAGGCTCTTCTCAGTGACATCCAGAGATAGGGCAAGGGGTAATGGGTACAATCTAGAGCATAGGAGGTTTCAGGTAAACATAAGGAGAAACTTTTTCATAGTGAGGGTGACAGAGCACTGGAACAGGCTGCCCAGGGAGGTTGTGAAGTCTCCTTCTCTGGAGACATTCAAAACCCACCTGGATGCGTTCCTGCGTGGCCTGATCTAGGTGATCCTGCTCTAGCAGGGGTGTTGGACTAGATAATCTTTCGAGGTCCCTTCCAACTCCTAACATTCTGTGATTCTGTGATTCTGTGAACCAACAATGTGTGAGTGCAGCCCAGAAAGCCAATCACATCCTGACGTACGAAGTGAAGGGTAAATTTAGTAAGAGATTAATCTCCTTGCGCTCTAGCCAGTCCTCAGAGATTAGAAGGGGTAGGCGCAGCTGGGCTTATCTCTTAATAGGTATGCCAACTTAAATGTGTTGCTATAGTTCCAACACCAGATGCATGAACAGCCTGGTAGGTCCAGTTGCATTCACAGGACACAGTAGAATACACAGATAGTATGGTTTATTTACACTTGCAATGTATATATATTCTTTAAGATTGCTGGTGATAAATACACTAAGATGCAGAAATCACTATATATCCTAAAAATATAGCTTAACAATGCAATTGTAATTACAAATATAATCTCCTGGGGGTGGGGGGATGGAGGGGTGGAAAAAACAAACAAAACACTTGGCACAAATCTTACCAAAAGACATCCTTTCTGGGATGGGCATGGAAGACAAATCCATCAATCTGTCCTTATAACTTGGTGTCAAATTCTCCTCCCACCAAATAGGTCTGAAATGGGGCTAACTTTTATAGTTCAGTTTTCTGCTATTGTGTAAAGTGTGGGGTGGGACTGCAGGCAAATCATTGTTCAGTGGGACTTTCCATTTCAGGAAAATTTCTTGATGGGCCACTTAGCCTTGATGTCTTCTGGCAGGAACAGTTAACTCTCTTCTGTGAGGAACAGATAACTGCTGTGATAAGCAAGAGAATTGGAAAGCCAGGATCATAACTGGCCCCACATCACAGTCCTCCTAAGTGTCTTCACAACATAGACCACTGGATCTCCACCCAGCCTTACTGTTTGCTCTAGACACTAGATGTTTATCAGCAGTGATGAGTTCCAACTGTTTGTGCTTTCTGCTTCCAACACATCCTGGGCTGCATCAAAAGATGTGTGCTCAGTAGATTGAGGAAGGTGATTCTCTCTTTCTACTTTGCTCTCATAAGAACCCACCTGGAGATGCACCTGGAGTACTGCATCCAGCTCTGGGGCCCCCAACTTAAGAAGGACATGAACCTGTTGGAGCAGGTCCAGAGGAGGGCCAGAGAGTTGGAACACCTCTCCTATGAGGACAGGCTGAGAGAGTTGGTGTTGTTCAGCCTGGAGAAGAGAAGGCTCTGGGGAGATCTCATTGCAGCCTTCCCATATGTGAAAGGAGCCTGCAAGAAAGCTGGGGAGTGACTTTTTACAAGGTCTTATAGTGACAGGACAAGAGGTAACAGCTTCAGATTGGATGAGGGTAGATTTATCTTAGCAATTAGGAAGAAGTTCTTTAGCGTGATGAGACACTGAAACATGTTGCTCAGGGAAGCTGTAGTTGTTCTCTCTGTGGAAGTGTTCAAGGGCAGACTGGAGGGGCCTTTGAACAACCTTATCTAGTGGGAGGTGTCCCTGCCTGTGGCAGGTAGGTTGGAACAAGATGAGCTTTGAGGTCCCTTCCAACCCAAACCATTCTATAATTCAATGTTTCTATATTATCCCCTCTTTTGTTTTATGTAGCAACTTGAATAAATCTGTTACTTTCTTAGTAATAATGTCTATACAGAGAATACACCTATTTGCCATTTGATGGTCCAAATTTTGAGCCAAATTCTTTTAATGTGAACGATTTTAATTGCTTGTATTCATATTTGTGGTAGTTGGACCTTGGCTGGATGCCAGGTGCTCATCAAGATGCTTTATCACTTCACACCCCCCTCAGATCGACAAGGGGGGTGAAAATAAGATGAAACTAGTGTGCTAAGACAAAAGCAGTTTAGTGAAGAAGCGAAGCAAGGCTGCACATGCAAGCAAAAGAAAACAAAGATTTATTCTTTACTTCCCATAGCAGGTGATGTCTGCCCCTTTTTGGGAAGCAGGTCTCCAAACGCGTAGTGGTTGTTCTGGAGGACAAGCTGATGCCTACCCCCCCAGGCCCCCTCCTCCTCTTTTTCCTAGATTTTATAGTTCATCTGATGTCATGTCGGTATGGAATATCCCTTTGGTCGGTTTGGGTCAGCTGTCCCAGTCATGTCCCCTCTGACGATCTTGTCCACCCAATCCCACTGCAGAGGGAATGTTGGAAAACAGCCTTGGTGCTGTGTGAGCCTTCCCAGCGGCAGTCACAACACAGGTGTGTTATCAGCACCTTTCCAGCTCTCAAATCAAAGCACAGCACTGGGAGGGATGATATGGGGAAAATTAACTCCAGCTCTGTCAGACCCAATACAATATTATTCATCAATATGATGGGTAACAGTAAGCAGACATATATTTAAACTTCTTTAATGGAGCTAGTCAAAGAATCAACAAACATTTTTAGAGTTAATTTGGAAATGACAGGCACTCAGCAGTTTACCCAGAATTTTTGGATTGAAATATTTATACAAATTCAAAGTAACTTAAATAAACTAAAAATTCTGAGGAATTCAGTATTCTAAATAATTTAATCCAATAATTTTGATGTATAATTTGAGGTCAGTGGGGGTGCAGTCACTGGAAGAGTTTTTGCACACCAACTTTCAGGATTGCATTCTTATTTTTCTGTGTATCCAACTTAGTTTAAACATCACAGTGAAGCTCAACAGAACTTCAGAGCTTTAGCCATCTTGTTTTATATAATTATTATTATTTTTTATTTTCCTTCAAACATTGCAGATATCTCTCAAAGTACAGAAAAAAGCCCATCAACTATCAACTTTTGTCCACAATACACACTAATACACACTCTGGTGGTGGAAAATCTGGCATTCTCCACTGTGTCACTTAAAATAGTTTTGTGAGCATTGGCAGTGCTGATTAAAGACCAAACTTTTAACAATGGTTCACAAAGCATCACAAAATGAAGTTCAATGAAAATAAAATCATTGTACGTATATAAATATATAGATGCACACATGCCTTTATATATTTTTCGATATGTAAGAGGCGTATTTTTCTCTGTGATGAGTTCTGGTCAGCTAAATTTAATAGACTTGGGATTGATTAAAAAACTAATCACATTCATGTAAGGCATAAAATAAGGAGGAAGTGAAATCACTGAAGATATTACACTTACTGAGAATTTTTATACATTAAGTTTTGAGTTTTTATCATATTTTTCCTGTCTTTCAAGAAAATCCATGTCTGGGATGTCATCCTTTTCAAAGAGGAGGAGTAGACTAATTGGATGATAAAGCCAGCTATGTACAAAAGGCCAGATCCCAAGCCTGACAAAACCGAAGTTTATCTTTCCATTAATCTTCCACTTGCTAAAGTGTTACTAGGTATCCATAGTACAGGAAGTAAAATAGCAGAATAAAAATAGAGAACACTTTTTTTTTTCTTTTCTTTTTTTTTTCTCTGTTACTTAAGTACAACATGTGACATTTACAGGTATAAAGCTTTTCTGGGAAGGAAGAGGTAGTACTCAATTTGTCAGAGGCACTTTAATCTCAGCTACTCCTCTCTCTTTTCCCTTACTATAGTTTTAAAGATATTAATAAAATCTGAGAAAAATGTCATGCATTTACAAGAAAGTTCTGAGTGAAGGCTATTTTCAGGAGGAATAAAGTTACGAGAGATTATACTTTGCAATAAATCTCAGAAGCATTCAAACTCAGGCATGACTTAGTTCAGGTAAATTCTGCTTTTGAAAAGCTAATTTTGAAATAAGCATTCTGTACATTAGTAACGCAACAAATCATGATACAATCAGTGGAGCAAGACTACTTCATATCTTGTAATTAATTTGTTTTTACCTTTTCATTCCTTTTTATTCTGATGGAAAGTAAACAGAAACATAAATCTCATTAAAAGACTATATATACAGAACTATATTTTATGTTTGATCTAATACCTGAGAAGTCCTAATAATTTCAGCAGCATTACACAAGGCTGTAACTTACCTCAGGGTTTGATTCATACCTTCTCTACCAATCAGTTTATGTCTTGCCTGCTGGGTAGAAACAAAGTAGAACTGTTTGGAACTGAAGTCTTTTTAGCAATTAGAAAAAGTCATTCTCAGTAAATGTGCTTAGCAGAATCAGTAAGCAGCTTTCTGCAAGATGTTTAGTTGGAAATGACTCCTTCACACCAGAAGAGTATATTGAGTAAGAAATCCTCTTTCAGACAGTTTTTTGCAAATTACATCAAATTCACACAAAAGGAGAATAAAACTGCAATAGTTTTACCTCTCCTCCCCCCAAACACACACTCTTATCCCCTTTAGAGTTACAGTGAGACTGGTGTGTTTGTTCAGTAGCAAGAGTGTCTTAGCTCATGCTGAAGTGAAGGACTGACATCAAAGGAAAGATAGATTCTGGTGCTATAGAGAGTTATATTAGTCTCTGACAGAAGATCAGTGATGTTCAAGTGGTGGTACTCATCCGAGTTGTTAAATGGAGCTGTTAAAACAATTAAATATTCAAATCTAGAAAAATTAAAAATCTCTGAATTATTTAAAATTATGAGCAATAACAGCACTTTGTACTGAGATTCATCATGCCACTTTTCACAAACAGAATGTTTAAGGTTTTTATTTGTCTGTGCAACTCCTTTGGCAGCATATTTTTTCCAACATTTTCATGTCTATTAGTCTGTGCTGTTCTAGGAGCACATTCATACAAAGTTGAGGACAAAAAGACATGCCATAACACCAATTAAAAGGTCTTGGCTACAACCAGGTGGTTTATTACCTGTAGTAAGAGCCTGATAAAAGAGCTTTTGAGCATGGGAATAGAGTAAAGAATTTTATTACTATTTTACAGGCATATCATCAAGCAAAAGGATAATTTTTAAATTTCTTGCCTTTGTATTTAATTCAGCTGGAGAACTTCATCTGAGTTTCATTATCTGTCCTAGACAAAGTCATCCCCAAAAGTCAAAGCTCCAACATTCTGCCTGAATTGGAACTAAAAAAACACCCATATTTTCACATGGTATTTGCTTAACATTTTTTCCAATGTTCTTTCTTCCACTGAGAGAGAAGGTCAGAGCTGAAATGTTGAGATGGATTTGTTAAAACTTTAATGGAGGAAACCTTGGTCTCATGCAAGGTCAGAATCAGAATCAGAATTTCATTTGCAACATCCTGGTGAACCTAAGCAAAACTGTTGGCTTTGATAGAAGATCTATGACAGGTCTTATTGTTGGGGTACAACAAAACTTTAAGCCTGTTTGATTTGGATTTTTTGTTTATTGGCCGGATAGTATCTTTATAAACTATCAATGAAAACATTCTAGTGTAGTAATTAAGGAAATGGCACCATAGCCCTACTGGCCTCCCTATGGAGGCAAAGCAAGATTTGTAGGCAAACTGACAAAAGATTAGCCTGAACAATGAAAGTGGAATACTAAAATCTCAAACTACATGTCTTTAAAAACAACTGCAGAAAATGTCATTTCTTTATGATAGACTTTACTATAGGGCAAATCACATCTACATCTAAAACCATGACATGCCTGGAGAAACATCTTTTCTTTGCTATTAGAAGACAATTCCATGAGATTAAATATGGTTAAGAAGTGTATCAGTAAATCTGACTCAATATTCAGTCTAATAACATATTTAAATTGTTTACTGGGAGAAGCTCAGTAGAGAAAATTAGGAAAAAGGTTTAAACTTTAGACTTTGAAGTAGTAGCTAAGAGTTTTCTCTAGACCACAGTGCCAAGAACCTGATTCTCACAGGACATCTTAGTCAATTTAAAAATTGTTTGCTTTATCGTCTCACAGGAAACATGATCCTTCTATCAGCATCTTGTCTTCATATCAGTGTCTGTGTAAAATAGCAAATTATTTTCTTAGTGAAGATTCTACCAACACCTAATTTTAGGCTTTTACACTGCAAAGGAGTATTCTGAGGTCATAGATTGGGTTCCTCTGGGAGATATTCTTCTATTATGTTACCTCTATTAAACAGTAAACCTAGCGTAAAACATACTGTACCTAGTAGGCTATATTACTAACACTGTGTAAACATAAAACCAGAGCTGTGATAGGCCTTCCTGAATTCTCAAGTCCATTTTTTTTCCTATTACATGCAACCATACCTTGCAATGCTTTTGATATAATGATCATCTCCATTTTGCCACTAATTGGTATTCTGACTCTGTTACTTACAGAATCTCACTACTAAAATGATAAGAAACCTTTTTCTTACTTCCAGTACAAGTATTTGGTGGCAAAAATATGGAAAAAAATGACTGGCACACAATAAAAGAAAAATATACCTCATTTAAAACATTTGTGGGGAGAGTACTGAGACATGTTGAAAGCTGTAAGGGAAAAGGTGTACTTGTAACTGAAGTTGTAGGGAAAGGTTATCCTACATGTAATAACACTGTTGTCAAGAGGTAACATCTATTGAGCAATCTGAGAGAACATTCCTATCCCATTACTGGGATAGGACCTTTTTTCAGCTAACTTTAGCATGTAAAAATTGGACATGTAGTCTGAGCTAGCCAGTATGTTCCTTGAGTAGCTACAAAATTTAGGTACAGCAGAGGTAGACTGTATTTTTCTCTTTATTTTAAACATCTCTCTTAGGCTTATATGGAAAGTCTCTCTCTTTATAAAAAGAACATTCAAGGTCAGATTGGACAGAGCTTTGAGCAACCTCATCTAGTTGAAATTGTCCCTTCTGGTTCCAAGAGGAGTTGGGACTAAACGACCTTTGAAGGTCTCTTCCAACCTGAACTGTTCTATGATTCTACAGCATATCCCTCTATATAGCAAATATAAAGAGAGCCTAGGAAACTCTTTAAGGCTCAAAACCTAGTTTCATATACTTGTGTTGGGGTTTGGGGAGTTCTTTTGTTTTCCTGGGGAATTTTTCCATACTTGTTAGTAGGTGATAAACTGCTGT
>WUAM01000323.1:19677621-19705072 GCA_024336885.1 Actenoides hombroni
ATCTGTTGGAGAGCAGCTCTGGGGAAAAAGATCTGGGAGTCATGGTGGACAAGAGGATGGCCATGAGCCAACAATGCGCCCTTGAGGCCAAGAAGGCCAATGGCATCCCGGGATGCATTAAGAAGAGAGTGGCCAGCAGGTCGAGGGAGGTTATCTTCCCCCTCTACTCTGCATTGGTGAGGCCCCACCTGGAGTACTGTATCCAGTTCTGGGCACCCCAGTTCAAGAAAGACAGGGAACTACTGGAGAGAGTCCAGCACAGAGCCACTAGGATGGTTAAGGGAGTGGAGCATCTCCCTTATGAGGAGAGGCTGAGAGAGCTGGGTCTTTATAGCCTGGAGAAAAAGAAAATGAGTGGTGATCTTATTAATGTCTATAAATACATAAAGGGCAAGTGTCAGGAGGATGGATCCAGGGTCTTCTCATTGATATTCAGTGATAGGACAAGGGGTAATGGGTATAAGCTGGAGCATAGGAGGTTTTGGGTAAACATAAGGAAAAACTCTTTCACAGTGAGGTTGACAGAGCACTGGAACAGGCGTTGTGGAGTCTCCTTCTCTGGAGACATTCAAAACCCTCCTGGATGCGTTCCTGTGTGACTTGGTTTAGGTCATTCTAAGATCCTGCTCTTGCAGGGGGGTTGGGCTAGATGATCTTTCTAGGTCCCTTCCAACCCCTAATATTCAGTGATTCTGTGATTCTGTGAAGATGTAATAGATGTACAGTCTTGTGTACAAAGCAGTATGTACCAGTTCCATGTGACATCAATATCTTTGAGGTGGTACAAGAATTAGAGTTGAACAGTTTCAGACAGCGAACAAAGTTCACTTAGGAGAATTGTAGAATCTGGGATTGTCTTTGAAAAAATGCATTGAATAGGACAAAATACAAATGTGTTCTAAAGAATAGCTTCCTGAAACTTGCTTTCCTTTCCTGCATCTGCAGGTGTCCCTGTACAGTGGGCCATAGAGACGTGCACTCAGAAGCAGTTCACTAAATAAAGCTGTACATCTAATTTCTCAACCTTCAGCTTAGCCAAGAAAAAAGGTGTCCACCCTCTGTGGAGCCAGCAACTGATGCTATACTATTCTACCAGCCCTGGGGAAGGAGAAGATAAATTAAAAAGGAATAAAAAACAAGAGTCTAAAACTAAGACAGACGGAGAAAGAAAAACATAAAGAATGATGAGAGAAATAGGTCAAAATTGGTATTTCATCAAAGGATGGTATAGGCTATGTTTTCACAGTTCTGTCACAAGGAAACTCCAGTACAAAAGTCTAGTTCATAAGTGTGAGGGTGCATTTACCAAGCACTCTTTTCACATGAAAAAAAATGTGAATAAAAGTGTCATGGTTTGAGCCTGCCCAGCTAGCAACAAAGCCCCACGCAGCCCTCGGGTGGGGTGGGCAGAAGAAAATGCAACAAAAGGCTCCAGGATGGAGACAAAGGACAGAGAGCGCTCACTCACCAATTATGGTCCCTGGCAAAAGACAGACTCAACTTGAGGCAACCAAATCAATTTAATTTAAATACCACAACCAATTCACCAATTGAATCAGAGTAGGATAGTGATAAATACAACCAGATCTTAAATACAATGGTTCCCCCCCCCATCCCTTCTTCCCAGGCCCTGCTCTGCTGCCTCCTCCCCACCAGGGGAAAACCTCTCACAGTCCTCCCCTGCTGCAACACGGTGTCCTTTCCATGGGACACAGACCTCCAAGTCCTCCATGAACTTCTACCATTGTGGGTCCCTTCCGTAGGTTACTATCGTCCCAGTAATGGACTGCTCCAGTGTGGTCTTTCCTCAGAGTCACGGCCTTCTTTGGAAGCAGCCCCTTGCTCTGGCACGGGGTCCTCCATGGGCCACAGATGGGATTCTGCCCAACCCACTGTTGATCTCTGAGGTCTACAAGAGCACAGCCTGCCATCTCGCCATGAGTTGAAGGAGAATGGCTGCTCTGGTGTGCCTCAGCCATACTCCTTCCTCACTGACCCCCATGTCTTCACAGTTGTCCCTCTCACCTTTCACTCCTCTCCCCCCCAAAAAACCAAACCAAAACAAAGGAACTCACACAGTATGTTTTTCCTCTCTTAAATGTGTTATCAATGAGGCACTGACTGGCTTGGCCTTGGCCAAAGGTGAGTCTGACTGGGAGCACTTCTTGAAGCTTCTTACAGGAGTCCATGCCAGTAACCCTTTCCCCTGCTACCAAAACCTTGCCGGACGCAAACCCAACACAATAAGGCAGAGATATATTTAAGAGAAGAAAAAGAACATTTGAGTGTTGTTAGGTATTATCTTTTAAAATTTATTTTATTGCTAAATATATAAAAATCAGGTGTCTTCATGCACTGATCTACCCACATCAATCTGACTCATTATTGTTTTTCATTTATTCTTTGGAGTAAACATATTGAATAATGAAAGCAAATTCCACCTACCTTCACAGGAATGTATTGTAAGTCCTACAATGTGACACATTATTGTACTATACTGGTTGAATTAGTGATTTTAAATTATAAATGAATCAGTGATTTAGAGCTGTGCATGCACACAATCTATTTGAGTTGGTATTAAGCCTTTGGAAGCAGTGTATATTTATTAGCACCTTTGTAGTAACGCAAATTATACTTGATTTCGCTTCTGAAACACTGAACAAAGGATCTTGAGAATTCAAGACTTTTAACTCCTTATTGTATTTATTGTTTACAGTTGAGTGTGCTGGAAAATGATTAGTCAATTTATCTGCAACAGTCCTGGCTGCCTGAAATAGTATTCAGCCTCTAATGGTAGAATTTTGTACTTAGACTATAAAGCATTCAAGATTGCAGATCTTCATGATACAGACGTTTATTTGGCTGTTTAATAAAACTATGCTTAGCTAAATGAATATAATGGCTTAAAGCTATTCAGCAGAACCAATATAATTCTTCTTGTCTGTTAGAGAAATATGGGAGTTTCTGGAAAAATTATTTGAAAGAAGAAAGAACTTATATAATTAAAGAATTGTCTTTATTAAGCAATTATTGAATTATAGTAAATTTTGTCTGTTGTTTAAGAAATAAGTTTCCTTCTAGAAAAATCATCCTCAGAAAATTACTTTCATACATACTTAGCAAATGAGGATGAGGTAATGATTTGAAACTGTCTCTCAAAGAAGATTTGCAGAGAACATTTATTAGGTCCCTGCTTATTCACAGTGAACAGAAACAACAGGTTTTCTCTTTTTCACCATTTGCAAGAAACCTGAATGCAGTGCTAATCAAGACCGGTCTCAATTCCTCCTTCCATACCATACATCTATGCCTATGTTGCTCTCTGGGACTAGTCCAGTCCCTCTCCCTTCTCTCCTTCTCTTGTAACACACACTTTCCCCAGTTTACAGCTTGTTGAAGGTACCGGTAAGGACACCATCCTGTGTCCCTGTCATAGGACCTGGTATTCAGATACCCTTCATCCAAACAGTATACTTCTGTGGATTTAGGAAAATGCTATTACATATGTTTTATGAATATTGAGGAGTCAACAGGATGTATCCAAAACAGTGGTTTAGGAACCACATTGCATATGGTTCTCATGTCTCCAGATTACATACCTAGCTATAAAAGTAATTCACAGGACCGAGACAGAACATATTGAATGAGGAGAGTTAGACACCCAGGGTTCAATCTACAGCAATCCAGTGGGTTGTATGAACACGTAATTCAAGAAACAGGATTACCCATTTCTTCTGGTGTGTTGTTTTTTCTTTTAAAAGGAAATACCATTCTTGAATATATTTCCATAAGACTATGAAATTGTTCTTCATTGCTCTTGATTTGTAGAAGTTGGCCTGAATCATAAAGCTCTGATACAGATATAAGCTTCTGTAAAGCTTAAACCAACCAAGGTCTGTAAAGAGAGGTTAGACCCTTGTATTCCTATGTACTTAAGGATATTACTTCCCATCCCTCCTCTACTTAGGCTGAGAGGCAGCAATGACATTACAGTTTTCACTAATACACAACCCTTACATCACTGCAGGTTTTCAAAACATTTATTATGTTTTACACACAGTTCATATGTTGTTCTTGAACTCATTAAACTATTTATTGTGCCTGAATGTTGTGATGAAGCTTGAATCCTCACCTCTCACCCACCAAGAGTTCTTCAATGAACAGAAATGTAGAAACTGCAGGACCCCAGATTTATGGTACTGATTAATTTATGTCAGATATTTTCCAGTGTGTATCAGAGCATACACTTTCCACCACTATCTTAATGAAAAAATATTGAGTTCAGTGTAATGGCTTGCTAGCACGGGGATACAAGGAAGTCTTCTGGTGTGTTTTGGTGTACTGGATTATATGGCGTATTTTATTGTTAGGCCCAAAGTCATCAGAATATGTGAGCTTCTATATAAAAAACTGTATTGGGTGGTTGTGGCAAGGTGCTGGCAACAGGGGCTGCAGCAGCCTCTGTGAGGAGAGGCCAGGACACAGCCAGTTCCATCTGGCTCCACAACAAACCTACCACAGGGCACAATTGAGCCCCTCAGCCAAGGGGAGTCCACATTTTCCCCTGGAAAAATGTTTTTAGGCAAGGGCTGAATAACCAGACAGGCAAAGGAATGAAAAGGGAGAAGGAGTATGATTTTTCCTAAGACACACTATTAAGAACAAATTGCAATCTCTTACCTCTAGTTCCCAAAAGAACCTATTTCCAGGGTTTTTCCTCCTCTATCTCCTTGAAACCTTCATAGAATCATAGAATGATTTGGGTTGGAAGGGACCTTAAAGATCATCTAATTCCAATCCCCCTCATATGGCAGGTATACTTCCACTAAACAAGGTTGCTCAAAGCCCCATTCAACCTGAATTTGAACATATCTAGAGATGGAGCATCCGCAACTTCCGTGAGCAACCTGTTCCAGTGTCTCACTACCCTCAGAGTGAAGAATTTCCTTCTGATTTCCAATCTAACCCTACCCTCTTCCAGTTTCAAACCATTACCCCTAGTCCTATCACTGCAGGCCTTTGTAAAAAGTCCCTCCACATCTTTCTCCTAGGTCCCCTTCAGATACCCAAAGGCCACAATAAGGTCTCTTCAGAGCCTTCTCTTTGCCAGGCTAAACAAGCCCAACTCTGTTGGCCTGTTCTTGCAGGAGAGGTGTTCTGGCCCTGTGATCATCTCTGTAGCCTTCCTCTGGACCTCCTCCAACAGATCCATATGCTTCTTGTGTTGGAGAGCTCCGGAGCTGGACACAATACTTCAGGTGAAGTCTCGAAAGAGCGGAGTAGAGTGGCAGAATCACCTCCACCAACCTTGACCTTCTTTCTCAGTCATGATTTTTTTTTAAATTAACTCTTCCAGCTTTAATGAGAAATGTACCTTTTCTCCAGGTGGCTCCCACTGTCAACTTGGTAACTTCAGATAGGTAACTTCAATGTTTCAGTTTCCTACTTCCTTGCCATTGTGAGGTAATATTTGCACATGAACATAAAAGCTGAAGTCCTGAAGTTTCTTGTTAGAAACTGTGCAAGTAGAGAATAAAAAGGCATGTCCTTGTTGGTCAAATTTACGTGCCCCAGCTTGAGGACTGACATACTTTAAACAAGGCAGAAATAAACAGCTAATGGTAAACACATATTTTTAGGTATCATTTTTACAACTTTTTGACTCCAAACTACATTATTGGTATGATAAAAAGGAATTATAGCCACTCAAAATTGTCATTCATGACAGAAACATTCTTATACAAGTTATTTAGAAAATAACTAGTGAATGTTCTTTTTTTTTTTTTTTTCTAGCAGACACTGGATGTGTCAATTCCTTCAACCTAGGCACGTTATTCCATGTATATCATCTACACACAAGTAAAGACCTTAGTTATAATGTTTATTTTCCAGTCTACTAGGTGGATGGTTTCCAGCCTTATGGAGTTCAGAGAAATGTCTGAAAAAGGCTGTCTGATTTCACAAAAAGCAGGACTAAAACTAAAAACCTTGAAGAGTGGGAACAGGAAAATAAAAGCCAAATGTATGATGATAAAGTTACCTAGCTCATAAGAAAAATAGTGAATTATTTAACCAAATAAATGTAATCTATATACATTGAGATACTGAGCCTATTTGTTTTAGTTTCTCGATTTTGATTAATTCAAAATTCTGGGAATCCAATCCCACTGTACTGAGACTCAGAAAAGGGAACATCATTACTTCAGCAGCAATTAATGTAATGACTCAGATCCACAGCAATATAGGATCCTTGTTTTAGTTTTGTCAGTAATTTGGGTAAATTAAACCCTGATAGTGAGGGATTTAGAAGTTGCTGATAACGGATAAGGCTATAACTTGGCTTACACTAAGACTATGGGGCTGATAATTGTTTTAGGGTGTAGGAATACCAAATATTTACAAGCTGATTTTACAAACACCCTTACATTTGTGGTTCTTACTGGAAAAAAAGAGATATATGAGGTGGACAAAACTGTTGTTTGGCCTAATTTTGCTTTAGAAGGACATTGTAAATCATAAGGGAGCTTTGTGCTATCATTTCTACTACTGACTGCTCTTTTTTGTGTGTCTATCTTCTTTACAGTTCTCTGTTTTGGTAAGAGCAGAATGAAAGCTTACTATCAGAATGGAGCAGAAAAGACTACATTTTCTTATAAGTTTATTTTTAATCAATCACTTTCTAAATTTTCCATTAAAAAAAAGTAATTGTGTGCTAATTCTCACAGCAAAAAAAGGTGAGGCTTTTAGCTTTGTATCATAAAATATCTTATGGTAAACGATAATGGAGTTGTTTGAAGGAATAACTAGATAAAAAGGAGAAATTTAAATGGACTCAAATTTGACAAGTGTGAGAACTTGTTTTCAGGTTTTGGGTTTGGTTTGGTATTCTCAGTATCCCAGATGTTTTTCCTGTCTATTGCATATTTAAGAAACCAGAATTGCCCCTACCTAGCCTTTGAGACTGTTCTCCTTTTCTTTCATCCCTGTGGAAGGAACAATGATAAGGATTTATTCTCATAACACCTTGTGTAGTGCAGAGAAGCCTAATACAACTCTGAGCTGGCTTGCAGAATAACTCCAGTGCTTGAATGCAATAGAGTTACGTTTGCATGATGCTTAACACGAATTAGTGGCAATGCATGTGTCACCTTGATCTGGACCTGTAGGCATTGATACTGGAGTTAGCTGGGATATGTCAGAGTTGCACTGCATGGGGTAGACATGCCTCTAATTCCTGGGCTTCATGATCAACTACTCAGAATAAGGGAAATGAAACAGTTATTTTAGTGTAAACCAGGATTTATTCTACTCAGTCTCTAATAAGATTTCAGAAGTAAGAAGTGGATTTATGAAATCTGTAGGCTTGTTCCTTACTTAAATGGGTTAGAACAAGGAAACACTAAACCACGATTTGCCCTCAAACACCACTCTGTATCCTAGTTGAGGAAAAATTAAATATTAACCTGTTACCATATAGTGATCAGCATTTTACACAGTAATATAAACCTCTGTACTTTAATCTTCCTTTCTTTCTGTTGCTCCAGAAGTAGCTGTAAACAGTTAATTCTGATTCACACTTCTTTTACACTGATTTCAGTGGTCATACTCAGATTCTGCATGAGTGTAAGAACTAAATCGGAACTACAAACATCTAGTGACATCTTCCTGATTTTGAATTATCACTGGAGCATTGCTGTGATACACCTCAAACGAGGGCCCTGAACCTATTTGGTTTGGCTGCCACAGGAATACAGGAAAGAAGTAGGTCATTAGTCCAAAAAGCTGAGAGTGTAAGGAAAGAATCTATTTCTGAGAATGTGTCCTGTCCGATAAGATGTTTGAACAAAGTATTTTTCATCCCATTCTCTTTTACTAGTTATAAATTGTGAATGGGCAGATTTTTCTTTTTCATCTTTTTTTTTTTTTTTTTTCCTGCAATCTCTATTTTCGACATAGAAAGTATAGATACCATTGGTTATGGTTTTCAAGGTTAAATCTGGGTATGATACTCCATCTGCACTTGCTTGGCCCTAAGAAGATTCTGCAGCTCTGACTAGCTTTCCTGCTTTTTCCAGCTTGTACTCTTAAGGTCTACTTAATCTTATTTAAGTTTACAAAGGGCTTATATTTAGCTGAAAACACGAGGTGGTTTTGTGTAGGAAAATTTCAAAGCCTCTTGCTATGCTACGGTATAGCAAAAAAAAATTTACTCCTTAGCTTGTCCGAGTTTTAAAACGTCTTTACCTTGTAAAATAAGTAACATGCTGCCATCTACTGGCATTATCACATCATTTTATTTCTTCAAGTGATTTTAAGGAATTTTGTTTGAGGATATTATTTTCTCTTCAATAAAACTGTAGGTATCTCATCAGCATGAAAAGCATGCAAAGGCGCATCAAATTATATCTTATTTACTTTAAGATCACTGTGAGATCTTTCTGCGTTTGAACTAATACAAAGTCCTATTACAAATCTCAGCTACAACCTCTCACTTCCTTTTCAGATGAAAGCCTGAAGAAATGTTAATTTGGTCATAAATACAGAAAAAAATGTGCTGTATCAGTGCACACTCTCAAAGGATTCTCAATGTCATTCAAAACCAAATAAAAACCAAAGGTGTTTTCCCACATACCCTTTTGTCCCTGACTCTGAGCAATTTCCACAATATAAATGTTGAAGAAACTGCATAGAAGTTCTGCACACTTAGAAACATTTAAGAAAGAAAGGTTGGGGGTTTTGTTTGTTTGCTTTTTATTTTGGAAATAGTATATTTATCAGAAGAAAACCAAGGAGAAACAAATGTGAAAACTGTTCACTTTACTCTAGGTGATTCGTTACCACTGAATTTCACTTCCTTCCTCATCTCCACTTAAATTTGCTTTGTACACAGCCATATCACATAGATGGAGAATAGCTTTTTATTATTTTATGATGAAACATCAAAAATGAAAACCAAACATCTGAGCCCTGGTTACTCAGCTGAGAACTATAACTCCATTTGAACCTGGCCTGATCTGCTGGAGTGCTGGCCAAAGTTTCAGCTGTGTAATGAAGTTCTGCAATCAGAGGGATCACATATTACAGTGAAACAGCTGACTGAAGCAATGGAATTTCCAACAGCACATAATGGTTTTTTGCTAAGGTGAAAATGTACTATAACTTATTTATAATTTATCATTTTATGCATGTGCAGTGTTCTTCTTTATACTTCACTTACACAGAAGTAAATATAGAAAACAGTCTATGTTTATGTGGTTAATTGTTCCCAGTTATACAATCTGTGCCATTTTAAGATGTGTGATCATTTCAAGATGTGTGTAGCAACTCTTAAATTATTGTGTTGGCAGATTGCTTGAAAACTGAAATACAAACTGGAAATTAATTCTGCTAGCTTTACTCTTATGTTGTCACTTATACTGCACATGCTGAATATTCAGGAAATACTGGTGTAAATACTGGTGCTGCTTTGTATTTGCTTGTTAGAGTAAATATGAACCTGCTCAAACTAAAAGGTAGCAAAGCATGAGATCTTACAGGTCATAAAAATGTGTTCAGTTCACTCCCTTAGGATAATTGGTGATAGAACAGCTTTGGTTTGTTTTCAAATTACAGTTTTCTTTTCCTCAGTCATATTTTCTTTTTAACACCATTGTTTTCTAACATGTAAGAGAAACACATTGAACTCATGGCCTTGTTGCTAGGTTTCAAGCTGCATTTATGCAGTCTACTGAGACACTATTTTCATTTTTGAATTCTGAATCAAGTCGCAAGGCAACAGTGCCCTGTATCTTAGCAACACAGATGGGTAGACTATATATTCCATTTCTTTTGTACAATGGAAGAATAAACAATACCGTGAATAAGGGTGCACTGCAAGTTCATCCCTTTCCTTAACTTCCCCTAGAAGAGAGGAAAGAGAAGCCTTCTAGCATACAGCACATATGAAGGGTGTCAGGAAGTCCCTGTTTTTGCAGAGTGGTGAGTGTTACCTATTTCTTTTCTGTTCACTACATCTCTTTGGGGTCCTTATACATCACTGTGCGTATGGATCTGTAGGTACTTTGGATCAGTGAGTTTCAGTTTCTAGGATACAGACGAATTCATGGAAAACCAATGGTAACAAAGGTGGTAGAGGTGGGATGTGTGAAAATACACAGAATTTGCTTTGGCGAAATTACTGGAGAATCATAGAATTGCATCACTTTAGAAACTTTCTCTGAATACAAAGCCTTGGTATTAGGAAAAAAAATAAAACCAGGCTGGAGAAAATAAGTGGAGTATTGAGAGGTAAGGAGGAAATAGGTATTCACACAACTAGTAAATTAGTGGTTACCCAACATATGAAATGGGGAAGTTGCCATTTCAACACAATCTCTGCTGAGGGTTCCACAGATTTGAGACTTCCTGGCAATATGGGCAAAATCTGAATTTTACCAGCTCCAGACTATGGGGCAGACATTGTCATGGAGAGGGAGGAGTGCTAGGAAGAGGGAGAGGGGCAGAGAAAGACACACAGCTCCACAGAGCTGAACATTTCTGCTCCTGACACCTGTGGAGGGGCAAGCACATACATGCCCTTTTCGTGACGGGCAGGAGCAGCAGCAGCAATGCAGAGTCTAGGTTATTACTGACTAGAAAAGCAGGCATAGCTTTGCTATTCATGCTTCTGACTGGCATCTGCCTATTTTACCTGTACCTAAAGCTGGTCTGGGGAGTCTGCCAGTATCTCTGTTTAGCTGCAAAACAAGAAAAGGCTGCTTTATATGTAAAAGTTCTCAGCTGTCAGTTTTTCTCCTCAGTTTAGTCAACGATCAGACAAACACTGCAGCTGGTCACGGTGGGAAAGCTGGCTTGCCTGTAGACTACCCCACACAGGATTTATGGGAAGCCTGGACCACCTTAGAGGACAAAAGCAGTGTGACCACTGAAGTCCACACGAACCTGCTCACCTCCTCCCAAGCTGCAACAGAGACAGGCTGTGCTTCTGTGTTTGGATAGCCTGAGATTAATTTGTGGAGTAGGCACTGGGAGTTTTGGCCCCTTCCTGGAGCCTGCCCTGGGGACCTGCTCCCTCAGGGGATGCTTCAGCCAGTGAGGTCCTGGACTGGAAGGAGCAAGGTGTGACAGCACAGCACAGCTGAGCATGGCTTGGGAACAAAAATCATCTGAAAAAAGAGAACACAGAAATATGATCTTCCAAAAACAGTTTGTGGGAACTTACTTTATTTCCAGTAAGCTGCCTACCCAAATCCTTGTTTGGAAACAGTTTTGTTGGTAAGGACACATTTCCATTTGCCTTTATCCTTCAATGGACCACCATTTTTGCTCAGAAAAAATACCCTGTCATCAGAATGAGTAAGCACAAAAAGAGAATGTTGTAAGGTTACAGCTTTCCTTCAGATTTCCTAAGCATTGAATATTAAAGGAAGTAGGAAAAAATTGCTTGCATTGTGTTTGGGCCTGTTGCAATGATCTCTAATCTATGATCCTTAAGATCTATGTCTTTGTCTTCTGCACGACATACAAGCAGCTCTTTAAAGCTGCTATTACAGATACAGTGTAAGAAAGGTAACAGAATCTGTGTGTGTCTTTAAGGTGAGACAGAACAGAGATAAGCTAGTATCTACTTTACACCCAGAGCTAAATACTTTACTGCCTATTAGGGTGTTAATGCTGCTCCAGTGGTCTCTTACCCTGCCCAGAGGCATCCTCGGGTACATGAAAGAGCAGCCCTCTCCCTATGGGCAAAAAGGTGGAGCTCGAGTAGCACTGGCTGCTGAGACAGCCCGAGGCAGGGCATAACACCTGGGCACATATTGGGGTAGTAATGGGGCAGCTCTAATGAATGTTTTGGCCTGTGTGGGCCCAGGAGTGCAGAGAAACATGAAATTGCATCAGGAGGGATGGAAACTGGGGTTTCAACATTTCCCTGAATTAGGTTCATTTTATCACTCCGACCTGTGCAAAGCAAGTCAAGCGTGCATCCAGCACTGCCCAGCTAACACCAAATCCCCCCTCTGCTGTGCTGCATATGCACAGGTTTAGTCTCCCCTCAAGGGTGCACCGTTTAATAAGACAAGAATAAAAATGTGAAGTAGAGGATGTATTTGTGTTCCTACTTAGTGATTGGTATTTCAGGCAAGTTGAAGTCCAGAGCTCATGTTCTTCCAGGCAGGTGTGAACGTGTAGACTCCTGAACATCCACACTTTTGGTTTGAGACGGGCTTTCTCTAGGGTTAGGAGTTTGCTTCTTCAGGTTACTTTGCAGAACTGAGAGAAAGAGGAAATCAAGAAGCAATAGTTCTTCATCTAAGTGTACATACAAAATAGTTTTAAAGTACAAGTATGCATTTATCTTCAATGAGTGTACTAGGTCATAGAGCCAAGGCCAGCCAGACTGCATGTAACTATCAACAGTGAAAGTTCTGTTGTATATGTATGTGTGATAGTGGTTTTTTTAAATTATTTTAATTTTTGCCAGGGATTACAGTATCTGAGAAGAAAAAAATCCATCATCAGGACATTATCTTCGCCTTCCATCAAGATAAGTGACAATTTTTATTTGGAAATAAAGATTTTCTGCAAATCTTGACTGGCCTTTCTCCCAATAACAACCCGAAGCCAATATGATACTAAAGCAGCACCCTGATTTTAGCTACCAACCCTTCTCAGGGGCCACAATGAAAGGGAAAAGGGAAGTGAGGCCAAAAATGACCTGCTGCTTCCTCTCTCAGAAAAGAAAAGGGACTTGCCTCAGCTTGTCACTTGCTTTCCACAGATCAACTCTTATGAGGCCAAAATGTTGTTTGTGAAGAATGGCAAATATGAAACTGGTGTGTATGAAGCTCCCAAACTGCGTGATTATCAGCAGGTAAGGTATCTGGCTCCCACACCTCTACAAAACAAATGTGCTGAAATAAAGAGGATGCTTGGGACCCAGTAAATGAAGCCACTAGATGTCAGTCTACTAGCCAAAAAAAAATAGAAAAATCAGCATTTCATAATGCAGTTGGTATCTAACTTTGCTAGATAACTTTGTTGTAGTCAGGAGTTATTTGCGAAAAGACTTCCATAGGGAAAGCTGATGAATCCAGATTTTGAGCTCTGTGTTTTAATTTGCTTTGTAGCTGACAGGTGGTTTTCCTTTCGGCAGAGTAGCTTGAAATACAGATATCAGGGCTAATCAGTTCATCTTGCTCTCCGTGACACATCTGCCTGTACTTTCTGACTTCCCCAGATTAATAGGTAGCAAGTGAGTTGTTCAACATGCTGGGTGGAAGTATTTTGTGGTAATTTTTCCATTTAGCAGCCCTAACAAAGACTAGAATTTCATTGTGCTAGCTGTTGTTCATAACATATGGCAAGAAACTTTTTTCCTTTTTTCACAAAACCTGAAAATCAAATTAAGTACAAAAAAGTTGCAAGATCTCTAAATAAGATTAATAAGTTGAAAGATCCCTAAATAAATTTAAAAATCCAAGGTACAACTTGTATCAGTGCATTCCTCCCAAATCAGTGTGTTTAATATTAAAATTGCTAAGGAAGAGAAATTTTCAATATAAATGGGTTTTGTTCAGAATTTTTTGATTTTTTGTTTTCTTTTGGGGACTTATTCTTGGTTTTGTTGGTTGGTTTTGTAGTATCTTTTAAAATCAGATGTCATGAAAACAGAGAGAAGAATGTTTTATTAAGATTCAGTATTATATCCATATTCGATTAACTTTTAATTACAAACTTTCCTGTGTTCCTCTTCTCTGGCTCTTTCAAAGAATCTTGCCCAAAGAGCAATTCAGCAAAGTTACTATTTCTAAAATAAGAAACAAACCTGAAACAGTAAAAAAACCCCTTCTTTTCTCCAAAGCAAATATTTATAGCTGGACATGCAGTTTATTGAAGGACCATATAAATAGCATATCCAGTGTTACATTTCCGTGGAAAACAATGGTTTTTTCCTCCTTCTGTCTTCATGACAGTATGAATCATGCCTTCATTTATTTGGCAAGCTGCTATAGCAGGAATTTAACTTCCCTGGTTTTGAGTTTACCTAAGGTAATTAAAAACAAACCTCTAGTTAGCTATTACGGAAAAAAAAAAATAAAAATTGTACAATAATATTCTGTCTCAAGGAAAACTTGCTTTATTTCAAGATGATCACATTTCCATAATTGCAATTAAATGCTAATTTCTCTTAAAACCTGCTAAAGAAAATCTTTCTCTTTAACTACATGTGTCTTATTTTTTCTCAAGTCTTGACCAGTAATGTAAATTTGAAAAACAAGTGGAAGGGAGAAAAAAAAGCATGTTTGTCTCTAATGCTGTGTTGTAACTTTTCAGCCAACTGAAACTTCAGGCTGCTTAGCTCTAGCAGGCTGTAGACTGTACAGTGATGCAAATTCAGTAAAACTAAGGACTTGCCTTCACAAGGAAATCACTAAAAATATCCCCTGGGGAGAACCCTTAATGATATAGTATCAGGAGTTTAAAAGGAAATGAGCAATCTCAGTGCAAGATCTCTAGATAACAAATATACCTAAGGAGAAGCCGCACTGGTCCAAGATTCTTAAGTATAAATTTAATTTTACACAGGCAAAAAAGAGGTAGTTTTTATGTTCACTTAGATGGGGATTCCCTTTTTTACCATTCAGGCTAATGTGAAATGCTTCATTAAATGGAAACCAGAACTCAGTCAGAAAAAAAAAAAAAATAGAAAAAGGTGTATGTTAAGAGAAAAGCAACAAGCTATGTAAATTACTTATGTATAGTGTTCCTTCTCCTTGTGGCATTCTCTCCTATACACTTGTGATATGCATCACACCCACCAATCCACAATTAAACATACATTACTGTCAAGTTTTCAACATGTAACTTCACACACCATTTATATTCTGTCCCTGGTTTCACAGGGTACACATCCTGCTGCCTAATCCCACCATTTTGATTTTATCTTCTTCAGTTAACCAAAGAAATATATCTTCCTATTCATTCACATCATACTGATACCTCCAGAACATCATAGTTACCCATTTTCTATCTTGTAACTCACAAGACATCAACTGTTTTATAATATCCTTTTCAACCTATAAAGATCAGGGAAAACTATCAGTCAAATCTGTGTATGTAGCAATGTGGTAAAATATAAGTGACCTACAAAAAGAAGCTAATTGCTTGTCAAGAGCAGGCTGGTGGAGCAAACTCATCCTTTTAAGATACCTTGTCTCTGAAAGATTTTAAGACCAATGTGCTGGTGTCCTATCTTGTCCTACATTTATCTGACTCTGTAATATGTGGTTTGGTGAAAAGGAGCACTACCAGCAGCCAACTCAATTTCCTCTTGCAACACTCAGAAAACATTACCAGTTATTTAAAATCCCACCCACTCTGAATAGAAAAATCAGTTTTTCTTCCAAACAGTGAGAATACATAATAATAAAAAAAAATAAAATATGTTGTTGATGTTAAATAACCCCCTTGTTTCAGCCTTCCTTTTAGCCCTCTCTTAAGTTCTCCAGCAACAGAAAGCTCTTAAACTCATTGTGATGCAGATGACTGCAGGGTATGTTAATGATCAATTAAATTCACTGGAAGGGTTTGAAAAATAATGCAAATAACTCCGCACAAATAAATCCAAAGCATGCATGCAACATATTTATTCTAAGAAATTTCATCCCCTGTGATTTTAGTATCACAGCTCCTTTGTCTAAAAGCGTGTTTGTTTCTCATCTGTATTGTAATAGGAGGCCACTGGACTCAAATTTGAGATCAGGACTATGGTGATAGGAGTTCTGTAAACAAAGAACTTTATGGTAATGGAGAAGCATAACTCTTGTCATCTCAACAGCTTGACTTGTTAACAGGTTAATTAAATCTCCTAAATCTTGCATTTTTTGAATGGAAATGTTACTGGTATATTTTTTACCTTACCTAAATACAACTTGTTTCTAGGCATGATGGCCCATCTGATGTTGCAACGTATTTTCCCTTTCAAGTGCAGTATGAAGCTAATTTACCAAATGTTGTGACAAGTTACTCCAGAGATCCTTTAAATCTGAAGCTAAAATCAAATAAGCATAGGTAAATCACATACACATTCGTTGTGTTCAAGAAATTAGAAATTGGTATGTGAACAGTAGAAAGCAGGAATAAGAGTGCAGAACCCCTCTGCTGCCACATAACTGGCTTAAGTGGCCTTAGATGAAGCTTTAAAGACCAAACAGCAATGTTTTCCCCTAGGTTTCAAGATCAGTGTGCTTTCTAGCTCTACGAAAGAGACTCAAATCAAAGAAAATACACTAGTTCACTCATGCAAGGACACTCAGTTTTCAGGATACCTGATATAAACAGGATTATTAGCCCATAAATCTGATTGTCAGTGTAGATTTGCTGATAAGCCTGCATCTTCAACCTTGTAATGGTGGTTTATTCCCAGGCAATTGAATCAAGTCTAATGTCAGCTGTCCTTATTGTAGACACTGTAGAATGCAGTCCATGTCTGCATTCCTACTGTGGTGTATGGTCCATAATGAGATGTCTGCCCTTTAGCCTAGTTTCTATGACTTCACCTCTTTATAAGGATCACTTATTTGAAAACATTTAACTATACATTAGTTAAAGTACACACATATACATAATATGTAGCATAAACTTTCTTTGTACACTCACAGCAAGGCCATGGACAGATTTATTTGTTTATTTATTTGTTTATTTATTTATTTATTTTTGCTTCTAATCTTTACCATATATGTCGGGGTTCTCCTTTTTTTCAAATCCTATCTTATAAACAATAAATGTAGCTTTTCAAATCCAAGGATCCAGACAGTTTGTCCTAAAATTTATAAATATTGTTTGCTTAATATTTTTAGATCCTGGACTTGAACTACTAGAAGGAAAGCAAAAGGACTCTGACAGATTTCTTACATACAAGCCTTATGAAAGCAAATGGGATCCATGGTTGCTACTACCAAAGAATCCCTGGCCACCTAAATCTGCTTCATCTATGGTTAGATTAAAAGGTAACTTCCTGCTTTTCTCTGCATCAAAACCTTAAAAATATATATTTATTATTATCATAATTATCAACATCATTATCACTTCTCAATTACATTGATTTTATAGTGTTTTGGATCACGCAATAGCTGGATGTGAGGGGACAGCTGGCATGTTCTAAGGCAAGTGTCGCTGTACTGGAGAGATCTAGGGACATGGACCATAAATTTCCTTTAGCTTTTCAAGAATATGATTCTGTTTCCAGCTCCTGTTGACCTTGATGGAGTCTGGAAAGATAATGTCTTGGAGAACATGTTCTTATTTCAGCCTTTAGCAGAAGAATATACAGCACTTCACATGGCAATTCATTTGTAAGATTTAAGATATCTATATTAGAAGGTTCAAAGACACAGACTATTTCAGAATATGCAGGCACTGGGTGGATGTCTTGATAGTTTACATATACACACCAAACAGTTAACTGTAAAGATCTCCAAAAAGAGAATGTATATTTTCATTATAAAACAGCTTTCATTAATATTACTGAAGATTAACAAATAGTGAGTTGAGGGGAAAATAAAATATTTAGGGAAGTGGTGTAGGTGATGACAGATTCCAAGTTGTGAACGTAACTCCACTGACTAGTGGTGAGTCAATACACACATTTGTAAAACACATGAATTGGATGAACACAAATGTCTCTAGGAATTTCAGCATGTTGTGCTCTGGTTCAATTCTGAAACACGTCTGAGAATGAGTTATTTGATGAACCTGTCAAAGATAATTCTCATGCAATCCACTCCTGTTTCGTTTTGTAGCTCTGATGTACCTCTGCATCTCTGCCCTCAGAGGCACAGATGGTGGTGTGGTACTCACATTGAGTTCTTGGATCGTGTGGAGATAAAGCTGTGCTGGTTGCAGCAGGAAGAGGCAGACAAAGTTGTGAGTCTTCATTCTGCTGGAGTAGAGACACTGGATCTAGTTTCCTCCAGAGGGCAAACATGGTTTTGCTCTCCTGTCATCTTAGATGAGAAAGAATTGATGGGTGATGGTGAAGCTAGAATTCCATTGGTTTGAAAGGGTCAGGAGGACACTGACAACCAATAAAACTGAATAGACGCAAGCCTTTCTTTGAGTCCAGAGAAAAAATGCAGATATCTTGGCTTTCTTATGCTGGCTTGAACGAGGGAGATGTTACTATCAAGTGAGATCCTTGCAGCATTCAGGATGACCCTGGCTTGCATGGGGTCAGTGAATCCATGCAGACAATGCAGCATTGTCTCAGAGGCTGAGTTGCAGTGTTGATAATCTGAGTGAGATGAAGCAATGAAAATGTGTTGGTTGCAATAATGACCTTTCCTGGAATAGCTTGAACTTCTTGAAAAAAATACACTTGTCTGAGTCCTCTGCTGCTATAGCCAGGATCTCTTTCCACTTGTCAAATCTCTTGAAAGAGATTCCTTTGGGGGAGTAACCTCAACTCAAAGCAGCGTCATGTTGGGTGGCTTTCTAAGGCTGGTGGAAAGGAGGACTGCTTTTTAATGTGTTAGGAGGTGCTTTTTTATCTTCACCACAATGTTCCTGGGCTGCTGACACAGTGCCCTCCAACACAGTTTCCAAGCCTGGCTGCCACAGTCCCAGGAGGAAGAGAAAAATGTCCACAAAATACACCATTTTCTGCTTCTATCTTGTCTAGAACAACCGTCTCATAGGGGAAAATCTTGATCACCTTGCTGATGTAAGAAGATCATATGTACAGTTTGCTGTAAAACTACTTTTTCTCCCATCATGTTTGATATTATAGGGTGATGACTATATTTAAATGATGATGCCTTTCCTTTTGCAGGAACCCCTAGCTGAACAGCACAGTGCTGAGGAGAAAACAATGTGATGGGGACTCCACACCATTATCCATGATAACTTACCAGCCTTCTGGTCCCAAGAAATGTGTTCATCTGCACATGCTATGGAAGACACTAGTGGTCCTGATCTGTGTCTTTTGTACTGATCTGTGTCTTACGTATAACCAGTGAGGTCCAGTGTGAGCTCCCTGAGAGCCCCAGCCCACTGTAACAAAACAGGCCTAGATCCTTCAAACAGTACAAAAACCAGCACGGAGAGCCCCCTTTATCAATGATGTTCAAATATCTTAGCAAAATATCTGCTTTTCACTGTAAATACCAGCATGGAACAGAAACATGCTAAATGCACTTTGTCTCGTTTATTAGTATTAGACCTCTTTCACTTAAGTCCTGATTTCTGAAATAACACAGAAAGCAGCATCATTATCTCTTTCTACTTAACAAATGCCTCTCCATATATATATCTCTGTTTTGCTTAAAGCTACTTATCAATTCTTCCAATTCATTAATTATTTTCTCTAACCAGTCCCTCAGTCATCTGGAGGTTAAACAAATGGCACAGCCCATCACACTCCTGAGAACTAGTGAGGCTGTGTGCCATCGTGATCTTACTTTGGAAATTCCCTGTATTCCACCCCCAAGAGCTGGTGATCAGCAGACTGTGCCAAAATGAAACCTCCCACACTTCCTCTTGCTATGATAGGAAGGGCTGCTTTGCTCTTGCCTCTAATTACTGCAGGATTGACTGCTGAAAGCTCAAAAGGGTCAGGTAGTTTCAGTTCCTTTTACAAACACTGTTAGGGGGATATTGAGTGAAATAGGGGGATATTGAGTGAAATAGGGGAAAAGCACTTTTTAGTCATAGTCTGCATTGCTGAGGGCTTTGGAGGCATCTCCAGAGCTAGGTTTGAACTCAAATCTCTGGATTTAAACTGTAAGTAAGCTGCATGGTAAATGCACTCCAGATAGTGATCTAGCATAAGAAAATTGCATATTGAATTGTTTTGCCCTTTTCAAAAGACAGTGAACTACACACCATTGTGGAAAGCTTGGGACACTAGTAAAAATCCCTTAAGCAATGATCTCATATCTCTGTGTGCACTGCTGTGGAGCTCGGCATTTCTCCAGAAGTTGCCAGATGCAATCTTTAGTGAAAAGTGGTGTAAGATGTAAACACTGAAAAAGGGCTTATTTTTTGTTTGTTAAAGAGAACTTCCTACCAATCAGGGAGCAATTGCATTGCATCTCCAGACATTCATTTGAAATTTGGGGGGCCCCAGGTTTGGGTTTGGAAAGAATGAAGTCATCAGTCTGCCTGGATATTTGTCATTTTCTGAATGACAGGCAAATCCAGCCCAGTGAATGGTGCTTTTCCTGTGCATGGCAAATCAAAGATTTAGGACAAATTCAGCTTCAGAGCTTGTTAGGATCTGGACCTCTTGTTGGTAGGCATAATCATAATACAATGGCATTGTATGTATGTTAATTATGGCTAATGATACCATTTTAGCTGGTCCTCCACATAGTACAATAAGGGTGACAGTGTAAAGAAACGATGCACGTAGCAGTCCTTTGAAGGAATACTCTCAACTTTATCTTTTTACAGATGGGAAAAAGGAGGCATAAAGATGGTAAATGAATTGTCCCAAAAGCATGAGGGAAGAGACGGTTTCAGGCAAGCTCTGGAAGGTAAACTTGATAACACATGTGAAGGCATTTCCAGTGTTCCTGAGGAAAAGAGGAATGAACTTGTCTTTAACTACCATGTATGATACCTCATCTTTAAAAATGTAGATGACAAAGGTATATCTTCGTTTTGACCCACAAGATGGATGTAGCCCCACGTGCTTGCTTGCAGTGGGAAGTGAGACAAATAAGCATGTTACAGATACTCATTTCCTGGCTTAGGCAACTTCACTCTTTCATTAGAGGAGCCAGAAAAAAAACATGGGGCTGCAGTGCAGTGAGAAGAGTGCAAGTTGCTAGAGCCTCTGGGGTGCAAAGGCTTTTAAGGAAACTAAGGTACCTGAAATAAATCTATGCAGGGATAATGTTCTTTACTGCCAAATACACTATAAGAGATATCCTAAGAATGTAAACTGAAAGTTGTGAACCAAAAAGCTCCTTGAAAATGTTAGCTCAGTTTGTTCACTTACTTTAAAGTAATTATTACATACACTGTATACCTTTACCATATGCAACGTATGTAATTAAGAAAAAAACTGTTCCTGTTAAGAATACTATGAAGAAGTATAAAGTTTTCTTTTTTTCCAACACCACATCCTTGGTAGGAAGCAGCTTAAAAAGCATTACTGCTACCGACAGGACAGATATCTTGCTTCCAAATGTCATATCCCATAGGGGTATGACACCCAGCTGTAGCTCTTGTGAAAGGCAGACATTCAGCCACCATGCAGCTGTGCAGCTAGAATTCCCCGTTTCATTGCCATGCTTACCAGTACAATGCAGTAGCTTGGTCTGAAGGAGCTGGAGATGCTGCCATACAATGTGGAGATTTAGGTGGTCTCTGGAGAGCAGTTCTGCCTCTGCTGCAGTGTTGGTGCACTCCAGCATCCAGCAGAGCCCAGCAGGACTGCAGCATCACCAGCCTTTTGTTGTGACTCTGTGTACCACTGCCCATTGTAATGGTTTATAAGTGCAGAGGGAAGACGCGCAGCATCCGAGCAGAGTGCTGTGGCAGCTCTTCATACTGACCCCAGCTTAGTGTCATCTTGTCCCTCTGTTGCATATCTAAGTTCTTCCAGAGCCCAAAAGGGGGCCTAAGATTCCCCCTTAAGAGATAGTTGCCATTCAGGCTGATCTCCATCTCTGCTGACATGCTTCACAAAGCTCTTAAACCTCAGAGAAAGCAGAGTGTAGTTTTTGTGTCATGGGCTGCCTAAAGTGATATTCTCACACCTCAGCAGTTGGAGATAGATGCAAAATCTCTTCATCATTTTTAGGATTGCCTTCTCATTGTGGTGGTGTAAATGCACTGTAAATCTTGCTGACAGCTGTGTCAGCCATCGGGCACACAGTCAACTGCAGTGTGGATACCTTGTAGCCCAGTGTACGAGAAATGCCCAGTATCAATTACCAAAAATTCTGCTGATATAAAATCTGTTCTAGTCACTCAGTATTCTTCCACTGACTTCAGTGTACTTTGGAACAGGCTTGTGGAAGTGAATTCTTTTGTTTTAGGCAGCACTATTGGATTGTTCCTTTAGAATTGCTTTATGAAAACCTCTGCAGTTTATGTAAATGCAGAGTGAATGTTGATACTTTCTGAAATATAAAAAGGAAGAAGGGTTAACTGTAAGTGCTGTGATCTCATAAATTACAAGAAGAGGCAAATGTTGCACAAAAGCATGTCCAAATGTGCCACCCACTCATACCGACTCTATAAAGACAAATCAGTACATTCTGTAAGGTCTTAATACCAATTTTTCATGTGTGTATATAACTTATCTTACATATCTTTATTATAAAGCAGAGAGAAAGATTTCAAGGTCTCTGTTCAGGACATCCTCTGTCCTCCCACTCCCTCATATACTTCAAGCTCAATGTTTTCTCTAAAGCTGTTGTACTTTGGGCTACATTTAGCCATGTGTCCTGTGATTTCTTGAATGGAGATCCTACTCAAGTGAAGGATTACCATGAAGACTAAAATCAGTGTTTGAATTATACACAGACCTCCTAATTCTAGTCTAAGTTCTGTCAACATTTCTATAACTTTGTTTGTATTATGTTTTCCATGAATTTACACCTAAGTTCAACTAAAAGACGCTTCTCTATATCCCCCCTCCATCACAAACCCATACATCTGAAAAATTAAGCACACATGGAGTACTTAGGTGGTCAGCAAAATTTAGATACTGAAATGGTCCCAGGATCATACTGTTCATGCTGAAAGTGTTAATACCTTTGTCACACTAAGCCTTTGAAACACCATATTTTATGCCTTTTCTGTGGAACCAAAACCATAAAAAGGCATGAAACAATCAACCTCACTACCAATAGCTTAACAATCTAGAGTGTAAAGATTTATTATTAATTTACTAAGATCTTTCTGAGCCCTGGTTTACAAAAGCTGGTAAAGATGGCAGATTTGTTTGCACCAACAAAAATAGCTCATATTGACTACAATTAAAATTAACATACTGGAAAATATGTAAAGAATAATTTTCTACTCCGTTAGACATTGCTTGGAGCATTGAATTATACCTTATCATGTTATAGTGATAACAGCAGGATAATTTTATTACCTTAGTAACACAACTACAGTCAGCCAAGACTGTGCTGTTTAATTCAAATAAGGAAGAAAAATATTAATTTATTTTAAATAAGGTACTGTTTTTAAAAGGCACTATCTGCATCCAAAAAGATGAACCATGCAATGCTAAGCAAAAGAGTGAAGCCTAAATAAAATATGTTCCGGGATGCCTCTTTTCATCTAGGTAAGAGGACTCTTTGCCACCAACTGCCGTAACAGCTCAGGAAGTGCTGGGAATGTTCGGCGTGAGTTTTGCTCACACCACAGCGAAGGACAGAAAGCGGAGAGGAGAGCAGGGAAAAGGAAAGTAGGGAGTTGTGAGGAACGGGCCTTGGAGGAGACAGTGGGATACATGCAGCCGGGAAGGCTGCTGTCACTGCAGGATGCTGCTCTTTAATAAAGAGCCAGTTTAGTTTTAGTACCGTGGGATTTCCTCAAGTTACAAACCAACAGGCTATGAGTGAAACACAGAGAGTCTATTCTGTAACTGTTTAAGTTGTAGGGCTTTATAAACATTGAAGTGCTACTTTTCCTCCACAGAGGCCTTTTCTTAGTTGGAAAAGTAAAACAAGGAAGTGCCTGTCATGTAGGTTGTACTAAAATTATACTTAGTACAATAAACTTATCTGTAATAACATGTTCCTTGGGTGACTCTTTATCTATCACCTTTTACTTTGTAAAGAGAAACAGTTTCTTTTCACTTGCTTCCTACACAGTTGAAGAAGATAGTGACAAAGTAGTGGTGGTATTCCTTGAATGTTCCTCTCAAGAGATGGATCAGAAAATAGTAATCACCTGCCAGCCAGTGAGAAGTCAAAACATGGAGCCATAAACAGATGTGTTCCCATACGTGTTTTCCTGAGAGAATAATTGTTCTTGATGAAGGTTGTGTACCTTTGAAAGTAAATAACAAACAGTGTTACCAGTGAAAATAACTAGAATCAGAGAAAGTCCAAGGCCACTGAAGGGACTTTTCCCAGTAGAGGAAATTTTCTGGCCTTGTGGAAAAGGCAAGGAAGGAAAGGGAATATAATGGGCTGGTGGACTTTAAATAATGTATCAATATACACCACTCCCTCTAATAATGTCTGAAAGCTGTCTAGCATGTCTTCTCACAAGTAACTAGTGACAGAGCAAGAGGGAATGGCCTCAAGATGCACCAGTGGAGGTTTAGACTGGACATTAGGAAAATTCTTTTCACTGAAAGGGCTGTCAGGCATTGGGACATGCTGTCCAGGGAGGTAGTTGAGTCACCATGCCTGGATATGTTTAAGAGCCATATAGATGTGGTGCTTGGGAACTTGGTAGAGTAGGGTTAATGGTTGGACTCGGAGATCTTAAAGGTCTTTTCCAAATTAGATGATTCTATGATTCTATGCCCTGTGTAAAACATGAGCCCAAGCACACAGAGGCTGTGTAATCACATAATGTTGTCTATGTTATACTGAGTAAGGAAAAAGTTTCTCTTGAATCTAGGAAGAGCTGGATAAAGCCTTAAGTGATTTCAAGATTTGGAATTTCGAGCACACAGTTCATGCACATAATGCTGTGTTCCTGTGTCATTGAAGAAAAAAAAAAACAACAGAAGCACAAAATTCATAAAATTCGTTTGTTGACTTCATTATTCCAGGTTTCTTTCTTTCTTTCTTTCTTTCTTTCTTTCTTTCTTTCTTTCTTTCTTTCTAGGGGGTTGTGTTGGTTTTTTTTCTAGCACTATACAGTTTATCACAGTTTCACAACATTGTAGGTCCTGTAAAAGTGGACATCCCCCAGTCTTTTATGGTGCTGTTCAGGATTTTATTTTTAAAAGTAGAAATTAGAGAAATGTACTCCCAGAAGTCATACATATAAAGCAAGGAAGAGGGAATGGTTGGGATAGAGGTAACATTTGTGTTTGATTTCTAGACAGACCTAGTCAAGAAGGTTTAGGAGTAGAGCTTGGAAACATAGAGAGTGGCAAAGACCTCAGAGCATTGCACCAGGATGGTGGGATGTGATTTACATTATCAGGATAAACTGGAGATCCAGGGAAAAGAGGTACCTAAAGTACTGATTTAGGGGAGGAGCTGAAGGGTGCTTTGTAGCTGTTCAACTGTTTTATTCTGGAAAGACTTCTGTAGTTCTGCTTGGGAGCACAAATATATACAGTATTATAGACCCAAAGGAAATGAGGGGATGATAAATACTGGCAATATTAACTCTTTTTTTGAGCCAGAGAATTCATTTATTCTGGGAACTATGCCTAATGCTTGCTAGAATTGAGGGTCTGTAAATAAACTGTTTACTTCACTGTCTCACATCAATTATGCATTTTATCTCACCCTTTATTTTATCTGGTATCTGGCCTTTGACAGTGAACAAACAAATTGGAAGTGGAGTCAGGAGAACAGGCTCTGCAAAGATAATGCACTTGTGTCCCTGAGGATATGCCTTCTCTAGAACAACAGGATCCTTAAAACAAGGCATTAAGAAAATGCATTGATTCCCGTAAGATTAAATTTCTCCTTGGAGTTTAAGGCTGAGGGAGCTGCATGATTTGCTAATCAGAATTGAGCTGATAGGAAATGTGGGTTCTTCAGACTTTCTCATGAAAAAACTTTTTCATGTTGAGTGGCAAAAAAGCCAGTAAAATATTGCTCCATGTCTTTCCTTGTCACTTAGATTTATGAAATCAACTTTGAAATAAATGTTAACAGTACAGCTTCTAATGTCAAGGCACCTACATGTTTTCTATACACAGTCCTAATCAGAAAACAGTGAGATTGGGTCCTTTTCCTGTAATTATGTCTCAGACTCTTGAAAGAGGAATCAATCCCAAGCTTTGATTTAAAATAGATCTTTCCATAGACATCTTGAGCAACATCAAGACCCCATCTTGATCATGTGAAACTGAAAGATAACTATTTCAGAAGCTGCCTCCAGCAGGTCTGCAGATGTCAGCAGCTTTTTAATGAATTGGTATACTTTCAGTATTTCAGTGAAAAGGAAGAAGTTAATTTTATAAATCTGGTGACCTTGATGTAGAAACAAATTTGTGGATACCTTTGTTGCCCTTCAGAAAGCTTTGCTTTTAGATTTGCTACACTCAATGGGCAGTTCCATTATAAATGTCTGCGATCTTAGAAAGTACTCAATTTGGAAAGGCTGACCAAGAAAACTTTCCTGACATCTTCAAACTGAAGCAATGCTGAGAGTATTAATTTTAAAATGTTGTGACAGGACTCTTCCTAGTGATCTTAGTGGTTTGTGCTGGTATAGTTAAACTTGGACAATACACAAAAGTTGACACACAGTTACAAAATTCATAATTCTTAAAGGCGTTACACTCTGAGAGTTTGAAACCACCTTAGCCTTGCATAAGTTGAAGAAACAACACATTTGTGCTTTAAGAAAAGAAGTGGGAGACATAAGTATGAGCTTGGTAAGAATTGGTTGTTTTGAACAATGTAGAAAATGTTTCTTTTCACAGGTTGGTGTACCATATTCAAGAAATCTTCAAACAGACTTTTTTTCAGAAAGTCAGAAAAGAGAAAGTCTTCCCCTTCTTTCCAACATTTCCTTCCCTCCTTCTCTTTTTCAGATACTTGAGTGATTTGGGTAAGTGCTCAGGGTCAGTGAATGAAAAGCTAAAAAAAATTGTTTGAAATGGTTTCAAATTTTATGTGAAGGTCAATGAATGATTTGGAAAAAAAAGAAAATAGTTTAAATACATGGCTTCTAAATCCAGAAGAAGTTAATACATGCGATTTGATTAAAAATGCAATTTTAAGTCCTCAGCTCAATACTTGCAGATACCTATTAATGAGAAGCTATTCTGTATTTTAAAAGCAACCATACCACTACAGTGATGTGTTATTCTGAAAATGTAAAGAGGCTTAAATCCTACTTTTATTTATAGTTAAATTAATTTTGCAGCTATTTTGCCTGGAATAGAGAATCTTGCCTACTCCATGGATATCTACCACTGAAATCAGTTACAATGAATGAGTTTATTCCTACTCTGAGAATTTAGAGGCACTACTTGCTAAGCAAGGGTAGGAGATGCACATGCTTTTAGTACTCTGCTTTACACACACACTGCCTCTAAACACATTGTCCTGGTTTGAGCAAGAACAGAACTAATTCTGTTTGATGGTTTTACTTCTCAGCTCAATTCTTCTAACTAACTGCACTTTCTGAAGTTACCAGCCTGTTCTCACAGACAGTCTCTGCTTCTAGCAGTGGTGACACCCGGTATTCAGAGTTACTACCAAGGATTGGTGTGCAGACCAAGGCCACTGCTGGATGTTGTGTACCACATTGGCCAGTGTCACGCTGCTTCCCAGAATAAAAT
>WUAM01000323.1:19706005-19726095 GCA_024336885.1 Actenoides hombroni
TTTTAATATATTTTGCTTTCCAAAAAAAACCCGTAGGTTACATGGTCTAACAAAAAGTGCTTGTTTCCCTTCCCTTTTTTTTTTTTTTTTTTTTTTTTTTTTCTCTCCCCCCCCCCCCCCCCCCCCATTTGGACTTTAGCTTGATTTAGATTGCCTTTTTTTTATTTTTAACACTTAAAAAAGCTCTACACTTTTGCTTAGGGCTGTCAGTTTTATTTCCAAAAACTTAGTGTTTGAATTACAAACACCAAGGTAATGTACATTTGTTTTATAAATACTTGTACTGAGCAGTGAAGGCATGGGAGGCATTTTTGTTGTTTGCAGTTCATGTAGGCTTTTTTCAGTCTGTTTGTATTTTGTACTGGAATTTTTCCTTTAAATCAGTTACCTTTAATTTAAAAGACTAGACTTTCAGAAGGAAGAGCTTCAGCTAAATTAAACTCTTGCTTTATCACAACAGTCGTTTGTTAATGACCATGAAGAGAACAAACAGAGTTTCAGCTGAGTGCGTGCCAGTATTTGATAGTAGCATGTTAAGATAAAAGCTTTGACAATATTCCTGCATCAATATCAAATGCATGTTTGCTAGGTTTTTTTCTACTTCCCTCAAGAAGTGGTTTCTTGGGTTCACTCACATGTGAAGCATTAGGAGTGCAGGCTCCTGCATAGCAGCTCCTCTCCTCCTGACCTTTCTTTACCTCCTGGCTTTCTTTACACGCTTCATCAGCCTTTTTTCTACCTACCCACTGAAGCCACTGCAGTGGTTTTCTGTGATGTGGTTGTATGCACAGGCTCTGATCTGCTTTTATCAGAGCAGCTAAGCCTAAAAGAAGACAGGAATTAAGGCAGTAATAACTTTACAAACCTCCTTTTCTTGCTTTTAGCTCTTTTATATGAATTGTGGGGGTAAGGAGAACATAATATGGTGTTTCACATGGGTGAGCAGATTTAGCTGAAGGTCTCTTTTTTTTTTCCACTAAGCCCCTCTACTTCACAGCTGTGCCTCTTTACCTAACATTGTGGTTTAGAGGAACAGAAGGCAGCATCTCCTGACTGATATACATTAAGTCATCATAAGTTTCATCATGTTGACGTGACCCAATCCATGCTACAGATTTAACTGACTTTCAACAAAGAGTGGTTATTTTATTTTTTTTTAATTGTGGTGCAATTACATTCTGGGAGCATGTTCTGGTGTTGATGTGGGCACAGGTAGACAGGTTTAGGGTACACCATGGTGTGCCACTGAAGAATGGAGGCACACCAGCTTGTGATATTTGGCTTAAAGTCTTTCCTTAATGAAAGCTTAAATTTGTATTTTAATATTTTAAGATTAGTGATACTTAATCTCTTAAACAGTTCACTGTCATTTTCTACCAAAATTGAAGTTTTGCAACAAACTTGCTTCATATTAGAATTTTGAAACCTATTTAATTCGCTTAGCTTTTGAATGCCTCTTTATCTAAGAGAATGCAAATCGGCAATTACAGTATGGGCCTGGAAATTACTAGGTCTTTCAACAAAGTTGAGAGTTTAAAACACTTGTATCTTCAAGACATGTTTGTGAATGAAATTGTGAGATTTTCAGATTTAAGCTTCTTGGCTTTTGCTTTTTTCCTGGCTAAGATTCACAGAAATGACACCAGGGTGCAAAGTATATTTTCATTTGCTTCCGAACTGAGCAGACTGCCAGTTGAATACAGAGGTGGCTGTGTGTTAGAAGGGAAAATTTGTTTTTATGTCCCTTCTGAAATAACCAGGTTTTTTGTTTGTTTGCTTTTCCTTCCTTTGCTCCACATAGCATTTGGGTCTGGAGCAGGAAGGCAGGAGGTGTACTTTCACAATCCCCCTCCATACAGGGAAGAGTGCCAAGATACTCAAGAGTTACACAGGAGCCATGCATGATCATCCTGCTGCACCCTTCTGTATAGAAGCTAAATGCTGGGTCACTTTTAATGTGCTGTAAAAATTTCATGTGACTTCCTCAAGGTCACTCTGCAGGCCAGGAGCTTTGAGCAATAAAAGCAGTGAATTCTGCTGCTGTGTAACTAGAAGACCACACTGTGTCCCCAAAACATGCAGACAAGGAGAGACCTTTCAATGATGGCAGTGTGAATTGCACAGACCCAGTTTGACTTCCTGACCTCCCTCAGAGCTCTAGGCTGGTCATTGTGATCATTCATAACATTTTCTCACCTTTGGTGGCTAATTGTCCCACTGTGATCAGAACAAGTATATTGCTACCAACAACCATTAATACCAGGCAGCAGAATAGCTCTGTTCCATAGCATCTCTCTCAAAGTCGGTTAAAGAGATTAAAAAATAAATAAATACTGTTAGTATAAACTTCTGAAAATAAACTGGTCTTGGCACAGGAATCACTGGTGAATGAAATTCCTTTTTTTGTGAGGGGAGTGAACACTTAAAGTCTGTTTCCATTTAACAGAAACATTTTTTGTCAGCCTGCCAATTCAAAATAAGGTTAGCAAAACAAGCCTAAAAATAGTGAAGGTGTAGTACAGCTAAGAAATTGTGAAAGCATTGAGTAATTTAGAGCTAAATACCATATTATGGCCCTAGTTGAACACTTTATAGATGTCTGAAAATACAGTGAATAATAAAATACAAGCCAAAAGCTGTCTGTTGGACATGGTTATATAATTAGCTAACTGTATTTCAGGTAAATCCAGATCTAAATATTAGCCTTGTCAAGAAGTGGCTTTGACTTGTAAAAATATTTTTCTGGATTTACGTTGGATTTTTAACAGTCTGCCTAGAGATTGAATTGGGTAAGTTAGGAAGACAAACTTGTAAATACCCAGTTGAACTTCTACCATGAGGCTTCAAAATTAGATACATTTAAAAACAGAGGACATGATTTTACTTCAGCAGAGAAAATTAACTAAATCTAACTTCTGAAAGCATGTAGAACTGAATGCTTAAGGTATTTGGTTAGTGCTCATAGTAAATATAAGTAAAATATACTTTGGGACAGTTATATGATTTGTCTGCTCACTTTCTTCTATTAGATTATGTGAAGTTTAGCTTTCAGGGTTTTAATAAAGAATGCTCTCTTTAATGCTGAAAGGAATCAGATTGTTGCTTCTCTAGCTTTTAAAATCAGTATTAGTTTAAATACTAGGGAAGATGGAGCATATAGGAATGGTATGACTCATCCATGTGAACTCCAGATCAATGATGTTTTCAGACTCTGCTTCTTAGTTGAAGTTGTGGGGTCTTTTTATGTGGCAGGAGAAAACCTCATCATAAAAGCTTTCTCAAGGTTTCAGCTAACAACATTTCATACTTTTTTATTTTAGGTTCGGACAAAAGTATTTAGGCCGCATTTTGTGGGAATGTTTCTGTAGTTTCAGAATGTGGACTCCATAAGGAAAACAATGAAGTCTGCAAATTAAAAAATGTGAAATCCATTACTGTAGATTTTTAAAGGGCTTTCTCATGCCTCAGGCTGATTTGAAGTCTAGAGCCAGTGGGCTGTAGGAGAGCTCAAGTTTAGTCACTTTCTGACTGAAGGCAAACTGGGAGAATACATTGTGAATGCAGAGTAGCTGGAGTGCACTGTGCAGTGGGACCTTTAGGAGATGCGAAGAAAAGAAAATGTGAATGTACTGCCTGAGAAGTAAAGGTCTTTGTAATTTGCAGTGACAATTTCAGTCTGACAATATCCTTTGTGGTCAGTACAGTAAATACTGTTCATTTTGTAGACGAGAACATTTGTTTGAGGTTGCATGTCCAGTTACCAGAAAACCAAGAGAAGGTTTAGACATACAACTGAAACGGAACTTTTAACCTTTTTAAACAAGTAACTCTATGAATTGCAGCATGTACACGGAGATAAGGCAAAAGCTGCCTAACCTCTTTGGCTATTTCTCTGTGTTACCTTCCTCTTCCTTATTGCTTCTATAGACCGTGGAAAATAAAGAATACCTATTTATTGCTGCTCTGTCTCTAGTGACTTCTTTTTTTGCACATAATTTCAAATAAACTCAATAGGATGCAGGCCAACATGAGAATGAGTATGTTTAAGTGTTAAAATTCTCAGAAACTAAAGGAGTCAGTGTTTTGGAAGTCTCCCAAAGCCTGGGAGAGGATTGCTGAAGCAGTGCATGGCTGTATTAACTAGTCTGCTCAAATAGAAACCTTTGGCTTTCTACACACTAAAGGTAGTCTTTCATTAATTCTTTAGAAAATTCTGTTTTCCTGAGTATGCACAGGTATTTTCTTTCCAGTGAAAGTGTTGAAAGTCAGATTTAAGATAAGGTTCAGACCTGAAGCTATGTATGTCTCCAGATTCTGGATACTTAGGAAGCTGACAGTATTTAAAGCAGAACTTGGAAGCAAACTTTTTTTTTTCTTGTCTTATGCCTACAGTTAAGTTGATAAAGGCAAGCTGAAAACCTTACAGCTTTCATTGCACAACATCTGCAAGTTGAAAAGGATGCAGTTCTGGGAATTTGTATAATCCTGACATAAGCTTAGAACTTCATCTTTGAAGGAAGCTTCCAAGGGAAAGGAACAGAACTTGGCCGTGAGATCACTGAGTTTGGGGTTTTTTTGTCCAGGCTGGTGAAAAGTAAATACAGAAAGTTGCCAGCAGTGTTTTGCAAGCAGACAGCATCAACATTAGCTGTATTTTATGAGTTTGCATCTGATAGTATGGAGAAGCTGCTGCTCATCTCTCTCACTTGTCTCAAGCCACCATTTCAAGTACTATTAAATAACAATAGTGGTTGGCAGGAATAGCTTAAAAAGCTGCTTGCTTTTTTTTTTTTTTTTTTTTTTTAATATGAAACAGGTTTTCATCTAAAATCTAAGTTTTATACAGTTTATATGTGTCATAAAATTAAGACCCCAGTAATTTACTCAGTGAGGGCTCTGATTAAATCCCTTTTATTTGCGTTGTAGATGAACACAAACCAGTTCAGTGCTTTTTAAAGTTGAAAATAACTGTGTACCATTATTGCTATACTATCTGGGCTTTCTTAGGATCACATGAAGAATCAAATACCTTTCTTCCAGAAAAAAGGAGGGGAAAAAAGCAACCAGCCAAGCCAATTATTTCTTTTGACTAGCTCCTCCCAGCTTAGTCTCTAGTGGCCCTTCAGCCTATGTTCTGCTTCTTAGTATATTCTGAAATGCTTTGTGTTCGGCAGTAATGCGACTTGCCAAAACTGTCTGTCCTTGATCTGTGGTGTAACTAGGTTAAGTGACCTGTCTTAGGCTGGTTCTGGTGCTGCTCCTTCCTGAGTGGTGCCACGGGAATGTGCTCCGTTCTGATTTAGTTGCACTTTCACTGTCATGTGCAGGGCACACCTATTCACTGCCTGTTCAGGAAGGCCTTGAAGGCCTATAAGATGATATCTAGGAGTGGGCTACTGCCACCACTTCAACATGAAGAGCTGCTGCTCTGGTGTCTGAGGAGTTCTTGTAAAATTGGCTGCCATGATGGGAGTGGATTGTCCCTGTGGCAGGAGCTTACTCCTAGCTACTGCTTCTCCTGAATGGAGGCATCTTTTACAGATGTGTCTCATGTCTTTGTTACAGTCAGTTTCTGCAATAGGAAGGGGGCTGGATATATGTCCAGCCTCTGCTGAGGAGGAACTTGCTGGTTTAACTGACCAGAAAAACTGCATATAACTAATCTGTAAATCTTCAGAAGCAGTGTATAAAGATGTTCATGATGATAACCGTTAGAAAGGCTTGCATTAATCTGAGGTTAATATAATTTTATGAGCACTGGATCAGCTCTACACTGAGGAAAAATCTTCGAGTGAATAAAGACTTTTTATTGAAAATGCTTAAGTCATTTGATGTGGTTTAATGCAGCTGAATGCGCAACAAATATCATTCTACAGCAAAAAGTCACCAAAAAAACCCTGAATTGAAAGATCTAACTTTACTTTTGAGTAGCATATACAATTAGGATTTTCCTTGAAATTTTGAAGTTAGTTTGTTTCTTGACACAGATGAGAATTAGCACTGCTGAATTACCATAGAAGAGGAACTGCCAAATATAAAATAAAAGTATTTGCAGTAGCAAATTTAGGAGTTTCAGGTTCTTTAGGTTGCAGAAGATCTATCTGTATTTGGGGTAAAACTCAGTCAAACCAAAATTCTTGACTATTCTGAGATTGCGTAATCTTCTAATATGTGGATGCTAAATTACATTACATAAACATCTTGCATATTACAAATATCTAGGTGTCTTAGAAAACCTCTTCTGGAAAGTATTTCTGAAAGATGTAGCTTCACTGATGTTCTTATGGTTTAGATCTGATAAGATAATAACTAATAAAATACCAATTTCATAATTTTGCTCAGCGTTGAGTCTTATTGCTAATGTGTGTGTCCTTTTAATTACTTTAGGAAATCTATCAGTGGTGTGGCTCATCATGCAATAAATATGAGCGGCTGAAGGCAACTCAAGTCGCTGTTGGCATTCGGGACAATGAACGAAACGGAAGGTCTAAATTAATTACCGTGGAAGAAGGGAGCGAACCAGACCAGCTCATAGAGGTATTGTAATATGTATGCCAGTTACTGATGTAGCTGTGAATAAGATGTTTTTAAATCTCGGGAACAAAACAGGATTGGGCTCAAACCTTATGTTCTCCAAGGGCTCCAGGAAATCAGATTTAGGTTATGGTAGGCCAGTTAGTGCTTCTTTTCCCTCCTTATCCAAGCAGTGTTAAATTTATTGGGCAGAAGAGTCTAAGATAATTAATCATCTGAGAAAACTTTTTAAAGAACTAAATACTTTTTTTTTTTTAATTAGCTGGGGGCTGACTGAATTGACATTCCTGAACCACACTCTCTGCTGCTCTGTATGAGGAAAGAGCAGCATCACAGTGGGACAGCACTAAAGACGAAGTACATAGAATTACTCTGTCTAGGATGTAGCAAATGTAGCAAATTTCATGGAGATGCATGGGACCAAGCTTTGCATCACCACTTCTGCTACAAATTCTTATGAACCTAGCCTTTAGTAACCCTAGTGAGCCCCTTCCTCATATTTAGAAAGTTTAACCAGAATTCAGATTTCAGAACTGCGCTGATTAAAGTAGAGTGCAAAAGAAAAAAATTCAAAATTTATAGAGTTTTCAGATCTGGGAAAAAAATATTGAGCATTGAATTGCTGGAGGCCACATACTAATAAAACCATTGTCACTTGGCATTTATGTGCTAAATTTAACTTTTTCCATTCATTCTCTAAAAAGAGGGAAGAGGGAAGCAAGGTTATAAAGCAGTGCTTCAATAAAACTGAAAATGTACAACTAGAATATTAACTTGTACTTCAGATTAACTTCAGGAAGTAATGCTAATGGTGCATGCAGGTATGCTGTTATTTTTGATGGTGCTTACGTTCGGATTTGTCACATGGAGAATAATGAGTTACTGCCTAAGCAGCAAAATATTCCAGGTGCTGAGCCACCAGCCCTTGGCCATGCTAGCTCTGGTGATGCCTTTGGATGATCTGTCCATCTGCTTGCAAAGACTTTTTGCCTATGGATGTGAGTACAGGTGTGGCTGTGCTCAGAAGTAGGAGAGGTGGCACCAGAGATTTTTGGAGGAAAAAAAGAAAAAAGAGAAAATCCTCCATCTGGCTTTTTAGTTCCTTGTGCAGACTTCTCACACCAGCTCTGATGTGGAATGTGTTTTACACTTATAACTTTTATGGAAAGAGCACAGGTTGGCAATTAGACCTCAGCCTCCTGCTCCTTATTCTTATAGCCTTATTATTATTGGGTTGCAGCCTGCTATGGGTCACTGCTGGGTGGCACCACAGGAACCTGCTGGCATGGTCCCCTGGCAGCAGCTTCCTGCTGGCAAGCCCATCCTGGCGTTACTGCTCAAGGTTCTGCACGGGGTTTCCGATAAGTACATGTGTGAGTTGGGAGCATTGCTCAGAACAGCTGCTCTTTGAACCTCTTACCAGACTGAGGTGCAGATGTGAAATCAGACTCTGGTGCCACCACGGCAAGCCCCTGACAATATGCTGGCCTTGGCCCTGCACCTGTTGGCCAGATTCTTTCAGCTGTGTGCAACTGTTGCTTTGTAGCAGCCTGGACAAATGATTAAGTGCAGGAAAAATGCCAAGTTTGCATTTTGATCCTGAAATGCATTGGTACTGTATCAGGGAATAAATCTGTTCTTTGCTTGCTCAGCAGGGTATAAAGAAGTTTCTGCTTTTCCTTTTGGATTGTCAATATAGAGAGAAGAAAAATGGGTAGTTCAATGCAAGTAGGTTCATGGCTTTTATTGCCACCACAGATTTGAGTGTGTTTGTCAGCAGCCAGGGCTTACCTTCTAGCCTGCATCATGCTGGGTAGCCTTGCTTTTGGAAGTGCTGCTCCGTAACAGGGTTTGCAGCTCAGCTGTGGCTGTCCCAGTCCAAGCTCTGAAATGTGCTGGTAATAAGCCAGGAGGGTAGTTAACCTCACAAACATAGAAAACCTGCTAATCCCTTATCCTAGTCAAATAGTATCCTGTTCCTGGTGCTCTTCATTGTGATTTTTCCTCACTCCCCCAAAACTGACTCTTAACATGCTGTAGCACTTGCCTGTGCTGACTGCTCTGAAACTAGCACTGTGTTTATTTCTTCCCTCTGCATCAGGAAGGATGGATTTTTGCCATCTCCAGCTTTCTCGGAAAAAGGTCAATTTATTTTCTAGGGAAAAGAATTATGTACTTTAAATATTCATTTTGTCATCCAGTATGCCACTAAAATCAGAAGGAAATTTTCTACAGTTATTTTTCTGATAAATGTCAGGTGATGATTCCTATTCCTGGGAGCTAGAAATCTGCTTCTTTATTGGTGGCCAAACTTCCTTGTGCAGTGCTGCTAGAAAAGTGTTCACCAGGCAGGGGCTGACAACCCATCACGAGTACCAACGTCAAGAGTTGATAGTGATCTTATGCCTACTCTAAGCACTGAGGCATGACTCCCAGCCAGTAAAGCAAGACTGCTGTTCCTATGCCTCACCTCGGAGGCAAGATACAGGCTGATTCAACAAACCCTGCCAGACTGCTGTCCTGCTATGGGATTAGCAGAGGCAGCAGTGGCCATGCTGAGCTAGTGTTTCCTGATCTGCCTGCTTTCCCACTGGGAGCTGGGGAGCTGCAGGTGAGATGACCTAGTCTGACAAGGGTGGTTGCCTGCTCCCAGTTACCATTTTTAGCAAGAACTGGGCAAGGCTGTCGCTGCTTGGATAATTTGCCCATGGGGGAGCTCTGCCTGGAGCATGCTGTGGGGCTGGATGAATTGCTGTGCCTGGCCAGCTCGCTTATCCTGGGATAGTGGCTAGAAGCTTGGTACCTGAGTAGTTTTGACAACACCAAGCCCTTTCTTCATCTGTTGTAATGACTGGGAGCCACGTAGGAACACACAGTGATCATTCTGTCATTGCAGTCAGGAAACCCAGCATGTCTGGAAAGCTCAGACCTGAAGATGCACAGGTCATCTCCCAAGATACTGCAGGAAATGCTAGAACTCTTTGCGAAGATGAGACAGAAACTTTCTGTGCAAGCACATCAAAAGTGTTTAATCTACCTGGTTTCACCTCTTGTGTTTGTACCAGAAGGCAGATTTAAATAAGCAGTGCTGTATATGAATGCTGCCATGGAAATTTAAAAAATAAACTGACAACCTTGGACAAATTGCTGCAGTTTATTCTCAGTAGCTGTGACTGATCTCCACAGTCACAGCTGCCTGTAGTAAAATCCACCAGATGCCAACTCTATTCTGCTTTTCACAGGTAAATATCTGAGTAGTTACTCATTTTGCTGAGTCTTAGGCCTGAGTGTTCAAACTGTGTTACAGGAAATTTTTTGTCTTCATGGGACCAATCCGAAAATTGGTCTGAGAAAGTCTTGAGTCAATTTGGTTGGGCTAGAGTGACCATGTTAGGGTTAGAGCTAAGATCACTTCTTTTTTTTTTTTTTATTCCTTTAACCAAATGGAACATGAAATACATGGTTTCAAAGCTGACTTAGGTCCAAAATCTTCTAGGGTCAGTTGCTAGCCCTGGTGGAAACCCTCTTGGGCTGACTGCACTCCACTTGATGCTTGCCCTTCTGACTGCCTGCACAGTGGTTAGCACAAATCTCACAGCACTGTGTTTGTATACCCAAGAGATGCCTGAGGTCTGAGAGTGCTGCAGTAACAGGTAGCTGTGCTCAGGATGGACAATTTTCTAACTGTGTCTGGAACCTCTGCTCTGATTCTGAAGAGAGGACAAAACTTGGGAAGCTAAATTTTAAAAGTAGTTTCCCATGATATTATTATTTATTGTTATGGGAAATGGTGAGTGGGATGAGTGAATGATGGAGGTACCATGTTTCCTTTCTCCAGTGAAGTTATTGTCCTGTTTGGCTGCTGAATGTGTAAGCTGTGCTTCTGTTTTCAGAGTAACGGCAAATTGGAGAAACAAGGATTTGGAAATGTCTGTATCTGTGAAGTTTTCTAGTTGGTCAGCGAGCTGAAGCTGCTTGCAGTACTGCAGGGAACACAGAAATTCAGTTTTGAGTCACCCAAGGGAAAGATGCAAAGCATCCAATCCTCCATGCATAGCATACCAACACCTTGATCTGATATCATACCTCTAGAGATGAAGTAGGAGAGGAAAAGAAAATCTTAGTATTTTTTTTTACTGTATTTGTATAACTTGAAATACTAGACACTCTAAAAGATTTTTAGACTGACAGTACTGTTTTGACTACATAGACTCATCATGTGATACATTTTAAGTATCTCAGGCAGCTGTGACAATCTGCCTGCAGAGCATAAGAGCCAGTAAAAAAGTATGATAGACTGAGTGTTAACTAAACTAAGTATTGATCCTTCAGTTGTCCCTTCTACTTAATCATGAAGAGTTCAGCTAATGCTTTTCAGGATGATTCTGTTTTCTCTGCAGTCAAAACTGCCTGATTCTTACAACTGCTTTATTGTTCCTCTAAAAATTACTATATGCAGTTTGGGGTAGCTGCAGTTTTTACTGCTGAGGCTTTTGGCTTTTGTTTCATTCTTGTAAAGGTTTTTGATGTTCATAGCTGAAATAAACCTGAGAAATGTGACTGATGAGGTCTAAAACTGCAAGAAAATGAAGGATTATGTTAGCATGCAACTTTGAAATCACTCTTCTGCCTTTAAACAAAAAATGCCATGGCTTTTGTTTACTCAGCAGTTGCAGTTGTCATGTGCCTGGTTTTGTTAGAGTTCTGGGGGCCTTACAACAGGTGAGTGCAAACTCACTTTTCATAAAATACTTGTGTAAGTATTCAGCTAGCTTATGTATTGAGCAACAGAGGGAACCTCTTCCTCCTATCTGATAGCTGCAGCCTTTCCCCTCCCTTCTCTTTCTTTAAAGCTTCTAAGCAAGGCTTAGTCCTGAGAAGTCCTTAATGCCATTGTGTTCAGTGGTGACTGGTTTTGCCTATGCTGTGAATAAGTAATATGCACAGAAGTATAGGAGTACTTTGATCATATTACAGCTAGTCACACCTTCCCACTTCTGTAAACTGGAAGGGGGCTGGTAGCACTGCACAGTGCTAACTTGATCACGTGGATAAAATCTCAAGAGAACGGACAAGAAGATCCTATCGCAAATGTAAGTTCCAGAGGCTGCTTCTCTAGAAACCCAAATAGTGCAATCATCACCACAACATCAAGCTTCAGTAAACCTTAAATTAGCTGGATAGATGTCTGTGCATATGGACAGATGAGCAGGACCACCCCCTCCCTCCTTGTTAAATTCAAGCTCCTAAAAATTATTTGCTGCAAAACAAATATAATTTCCAAGGGCAGCACAGCGCATGGTAGGGTAGCTGGGAGAAACTAAGGCTTGCTGTGACTTTTAACTGGAATCAGGGAGTTTGAGAGTGCAAAGGCAGGCTTCTCTGAAGGAGCCAGGCAGGTTCCCACAGTCTCCGGTCCTTTCACAGGAATCATTGCATAAGGCTCAAAGAGCAGTGTGTCCCACTGTTTTGGTACATACTCCTTTCCCAGAGCCAGTAAGAGTAGGAGCTGCCATCACAACTCTGAAAAAGCAAAACCTGCTATTGCTGCTCTCCTTGCATTTGAATTTCTTCTTGTTCCCTTGGTTTTGGTTGTATTATGATGTCAAATCATGTTAAGGAGAAGTTTCTTTTGTGTGCAGAGGAGTAGAGGAACAGTCAGAGTGAGGGTGATGGAGTAGGAGGATTAACATCATTTGCTGAATACAAACTCCAGGTCTTTGTTAGAGATTTAACAATTGTTCAGGCATGTAGCTTGTACACAGCTTTACTCAAATGCTATGGGTTCATAAGTGATTAATCTCATGTAACTATTATGACCTGTTCACTAGCAAGAAAATGCCCATTTAAAATACCTTAATGAAGTCATATTAGGCCAAATTACCTGTGGCTTTGGGAATGTGTAAGCCAGAGTCTTACTATCTAAACTGATACAGTTGGAAAAAAATGGACAAGCTTCCAGGGAATTTCAGTTCCAGGGCAGAGGCAGTACTGAACAGTCATGTACAAAGGAAAATGAATGCATTGAGAGTGAGGACAAGGGAAATTGTACCAGTCCCCAGTGCAAAGACTCAGCTAGCAGCCGGACACACGCAGAGAAGGTTAACTACACTTTCGTGAGAATGCAAAGACTTAAGAATGCTAATGGGCTGAAAAATAGCAGAACTACTAGCTGTAGTTGCACTGGCTACTCAAATAAACAGACAGCTTTAGTAGGCTACTTTGAAAGTAGGTGTCAGATTTACCCCTCAGGAAGACAGATAAACTTCTTCACTGGAATGATGTTGGATACATGCATGTGTCAGGAAGAACACAGTTAGGGTCTTGGCATTTTGAACAGTAAAGGTTTGCAGGATAATAACTCAAACTAGTACAGGAGGAAAAATACTACACCTGCACACGCTTTCACAGCAACATCTGTCCAATCTGAGGAGTGGCAGTTTATTAATCATTACACTGTTTAGTTAAAATTTATGATGGGCTATGAATGTGGATGCAAAGTACAAAACCATTGCCCTGCAGGGAGTCAGTTTCAAGCTGTCCAAACCAGGCACCCTCTTTTCTCTCTAGTTACTGAGTGTATCTCCTTCATTAAGGACAGTCCTTTTTGTTGATGCAAATTTCCATTTAAAGGACTCGATTATGCAACCTATACTCAGGTTCTGGATATCAGTACAGCTAAGGTGCTTTATACCAACTGAGCTTTTGGCCCAGTGTTTTCCCTAGGCCCATGTAGAAAATCAGCAGGGGTTTTGCCGGAGAATGGCAGAGGCTGGTAAGGAGGAGACTTGAGCAACGTTGAGAGTTAACCATAATGTTCTTCAAGCTGCTGTTTTCAGACTTGGCTGTCTGAAGCTAGGTTCTTAAATGAGAGGGAATCGAACAGGAGCTGCAGGTGGCAAGTACATCTAAAAGTCAGACTTTTAATTAAGTCTTTAAATACGAATTCTAGTGCCAGTATTAGAAATTTTACTTCAGAAAATGTTCAGGCACGTTGTTCCGCATAGCATGAACTAAATCATTTATGAACAGCTCTAATAATAGATGGTTGAAAACCTAATTTCTTGTGCTTGGAAAGATGCTTCTATTCTAGGTATTGTAATGAATTTCTAAAATAATGAACTTCTGGAAGCGCTTGCAGTTAAATTATAACGTGTCTCGTTTGTGTTCTTGTGGGTGAGAAAACCACTCATCTTTGTTATGCTTTCTTCTTAATCAGCTGTAGAGCTTGCAGGGTTACCACGTTAGTCACTTATAATCTTATAATTGCATGTTACAATATTAATGGAGTTTGTAATGGCTTTTTTCCTTTCTGTGCTAGACTATCAAGAAATCTATTGATGAAAAAACACTATAACTTTCAGTTATTAAATGAGCATAATTGGGAAGACAAGACCAAAGAAAAGAGATTTTAGCAGTTATCTCCACATGGAGTTGTTAGCAGGTACTTCTATCTTCTATGTACTTTCTAGCAATAGGGGTATTTCATGGAGAAGACCTGAAGGGACAGTTTCCTTGCTGTGTAGAAACCTCAGAGGTGTGCTGTGACTGGAATCCTTGAGCTCCTAAAACAAATACACCTTGAAAGGATTTATTTTTTTTTTACACACACACACACACCCCTTCTTTTCTTCGGATCTGCCTCATCCCAGCCTCTGTGCAGAGCAACTCTCAGGGGATATCTGCTCAAAGTTGCCTTTGAATTTTCTTAAGTGAAAGTTCTGCAGTGCAGGAAAGGCTCAGGGAGGAAAACTTTGTAGGGTTTGTTGTTTTTATTTTCAGAGGAGCCTGCACGCACACAGATTGCTGTTTTCTATCCAAGCCATATAACATTGCAGTAAAAGTCCTCTCATGCCTGGGCAAGAGTGAAGAACAGCTGTACAGAAGAAAGTGTTTATGCATCATGGGATCAGTTCAGTATTTCCACCACCACCCAGTGTGTAATGCTGAAGAAATATGTAATTGTATTCACTGCAAAGCAGGCTATTAGAGCCAGGTCTTTTGCTTACATAACTGCCTGTTACTTTGATACTACCTGTCTTTGCCTGTGAAAATGAGTTAGATAAAATTACGTAAGATGGATTTAAATATTGGAGTGATCAGTGGTGCAACTTCTAATTTTTAAGAGATGTAAATCATAGCTGCTTTGAACACACTGCATTCTTCAAACAAATTTTAAGGAGGTGTAAGAACTTAAAACCAGAAATCAATTAGTGGAGGACACCAACACTAGCAGGAGGAAATGATTTTCAAAGAGCTAAACAGGATGTATCTCCTATCCAACCAAATGAAAGAAACATTCTTACTCTTTCTCTTTTTCTGTCCTAACAGATATTTAATTTATTTCAAGTTTTATCAGGAGGCATTAGAGAAAATCTATCAAAATAGTCTCTGGTTTGCTTTCATTTAAGAAAGGGTCCAAATCTGTGTTCTGTCTTGGATGTAAAAGTTGGAATATTCTACCAGAGAGGATCCCCTGACATACCTGATCTATTGGGCTGTATGGGACTGGAAATGCTGAGCTTGTGAATACAGCCAAGTGCTGCACTGGGAAGATATTTCAGGGCACTGAGTAGCTTTTTGCACCTTCCCGTCTCAATGGATTGAGTGCTGAAATGCCTTGCTACAGCTCACTCTGCTCACCCTGATGCTGCTCTGTATTATGGCTGCCTGCTTCTCCCTCCAGCTGCTATACATCCCCTGGGAACACTTGTTATCTAGCAGGGTCTCTGGCTGCCAATCACCTGCTGCTGCCTCCAGCTTATTCCCTGCTGCTTCAAACTTCAGACTTTTTGCCATACTCCTCTTTTTACCTCAATCTTTGTATGGTCCAGCCTGCCCCGGCCTCAGGACCAGCCTACGTGGTGGTACTGCAAATGTTTTGCTGGGAAAGTGGAGGCAATTAAGGAATGGAAAGCTGGGAGTTTTGTGGATTTTGGCAGCGAAATATTCTTTGTGTCTGAGGCTCTCTGTTGGTATTAATTACTGATTTATTTCCATTGTTTTCCAACACTTGAGCATTTACTGTCATGAAGCACCTAAGGTGGGGGTTTTTTTATCCACAAGGCTTCCAAAGCTACAAAGACTTCAGTGTGCCTAACTTTATGTACCATTAAAGGAGAAACAAAACAAACCTCTCAAGCACAAGTGCAAGTCTCTGCAGGATTTGGGTTTAATTTCTGTTTCTAATAGAAAGTATTTCTAATACTTCTGCTGGTATCAGAGGAGGATGTAACAAAGGAGTAAGATTTAAAAACTTGAGGTAGAAAGGATTAATATAAATGCAAAAAAGATGTATGGGTGATTACCTACTGCATTTTTAATTATGCTGCAGAGGGGCAGGTTGCTGAACAGCTCAACTCTCAATGTTTAGCAGCAGTAATGATTGCAAAAGACTGCTGTGTTTGCATGCCATTCACCCTTCCTGTTTCTTTAGCATGGCATCACTGTTCATCTTGGAGGCATCTTAAAAGCCAGACATTTCAAGATAATAAAGGCTGGGGATTTCCTCAACTCATTTCATGCACAGCAGGTCTCAGTGTAAATATCTCAGTGCAGATACTGCCAGCTGTGCCAGCCCAGCAGGACAGAAGGTTGCGTGTTTTACCTTGGAGGCAAACTATTGAAAACCATCAAATATGTACTCCCGAGACTTATCTAGATACTAGTTTTGTGAACGTGTTATCCATGGCTGGTTTCCCAGAGTGAAAAATTAATGTTAGAATATTGTTACTGTACCAGTAAAGGCTTTACATTCAAATTATCCCAGACAGATATGTGAAGTTGCAAATACTACATAAAGAGCTGCGAAAGCCAAATGCCCTATTTTTAGGAAGTTAAGCGTAGAGATATGAATAAAATTATGATTTGCATTTGAAATTCCTGAGACAACAGAAATTGGCTAAAAATGTAGGCCATTATTTATGTGTTAAAAATGCCATAAGCAACTGATGCGTTTTGCTATCTTATAAAAAAAGCAAGCCAAATGCATACAGATCTGGCTTAGACCTTAGTACCAGAAAGTCCTTTTGATAAATTATATGATAAAACAAAACAAATAACAATGTACCAGAACTGTCTGTTGGTATAAAACATCCCATTTTCAGCCTCATTTCAGACAAATGGGAGGTCATTTGCTCAAGGTGAGTGTGGAATGACATCTGTTGTTGTGGCTGGAATTGCTAGCGAGAGGCAGTTGCAGGCAGAAATCCTGCTAGCTACCTAGGAACAGTTTAGTGAAAGGATTTTTATTTCTGCTCCCCCCCCTCCCCCCCGCGCCCCCCGATGAGAGTGTAATTCTTTGCAAGACTGTGAATGTTTGCTCAGATTGATGGAAAGAGCTTCAAACTGCAATAACCAAGGAAATAAGCATATTTGGCTATTCATAATATAACCAGCATCAAAAGGTATTTTTGTTTGGACCAGAATATCCTCTGCAGTGGTTGTGCTCTGGCAGGATCATCCAAATCATCCAAAATGATTGGAAATGAAATGGTGGCCAGTTACTTAAACAGTGAAGCCCTAAAGCCACCTTTGCCCAGTGAGACTCAGGGTGTATGTCTGTGCTGCTACCCAGAGTCAGCCAGGTGCTTACTAGCCTATGTCATGTTCATCCTTTCCTCTCACTGCTGGATTTTTTTTCCTTTTACAGTCTAATGGAGTAGATATTTGAGGCAGTATTTATTTCAGAGATGTACTCCTTGTAATATTGTAATAGTCCTTGTATTCTTTGCTTTGAAGATTAATGAAAATCTAAGGCTTTTTCTGCCAATGGTTTGATGCTGTGCATATAGTTCAGAGACATTGTCTTACACAGAGGATTTTTCCTCTGTCACAGCCTAAATGTGTACCTTGAGTTTTTCAGGGGCAGTATATACTTGCGTATGTCAGAGCACATAAAGTAAGTGATGAGCTACTAATCCTGATTGTTTTCCAGAAGTATTAACTAATAAGATGTCAGGCCCACAAGACATCTTTAAGCTAGGTAAATGTCTTGCTTTTCTTTCTATTGCTCTCAGCATATAAAGAGGAGAATCTGAGGGTTTTTTTCAGGTTGTGACACTTGGGATCACAGCCACAACAAACAGTTCAGTTTCAGATCCAGAAACCTAACCAAACCGTGTCCAGTAAGAAGCAACACAAACACAGTGCTAGTGTACACAAGTTAAACTATACGAAACTGGTTTTCTCTCTTAATTAACCTTCACCTGACATGTTTTTCAAGTTTTGTTTTCCTAGTTGGATTTTCAGCCTCACTGAACTTCTTAAACTTCTTGCTCCCATTGAGTCAATACCAACTATTTTGTGATGCAGAGCTGGCTTCTCCAGTTATGAAGACAATGTTTGCTAAATTTCTTCTTTTGACAGCTTTATTTTAAATTACTTACCTTGTCACATTCCTACAGATTTAGAAACCTTTTTCCTGTGATTTCTTCTGTTCTTTTTTAAAGGGCAACAGAGTGGAATTTTACTTGTCACTTCTGTGAGAGGGTGCAGATATTTACAGAGAAGACTTCATGCACATGAGGATGTGAAAGGAGATTATGGTATTGCAGGCAGGATAAGCTACATTGCATTTACCACAAGATAAGAGTGAACTTGCGCAGTTGTAGGGAAGCTGATGTTCTGTTGGTTTCCACTATGATATTCTGCACTAACCAGAAAGTATCAACGTGAAAGTTTGGCAGAACTTTAAAAAAAGCACAGCTTTTAAAATGAATGCAGATCAACTTCCTGTTGAGACAAGACCTCCAGAGACAAGATCTAAAGGTGTGGGGTTAGTAAGCACTTTTGATAAAACCCTATCTCATCAGTCTGATGCTCTCATTGAGAGGTAAGCTGGCATTAGGCTATAGCCATGTAAAATAAGGTGGGCTTTGCTGTAGCCAGCTGTGAGCATGTCTTATTCTGTAACAGCTGTGAAGCAGATTAAGTCTTGAGTGGTTGAACAACCTCACATATGCTGTGAGGTTATAGTCTGTGCAGTGGTGGTCACTGCAGAATGGCATCACTGCACCATGTGTGCACCTTTCCTGAGGCCAGAGCTGCTCATGTTTTTCTCCAGGACTCTGACAAACCTGCACTCAGGAAGCAATGGTGGGGAGAGGACAAGTTCTGTGGCAAAGCAACGGAGAGCAAAGGAAAGGTGTTTTGACACCTTAATTTGTCAATGGCAGATAAGGTGAAGTGATACAAAGAGTCTCTGTGGTTTGGAAATCAGCAGCTGCAAAGATAGATACTAGGCCCAGAGAATGAGGAAGCTGGGGTGTGGGTATGATTTCAGGGTCCCTAATTACACATTTCTACTGCAGCAAATAATAATAGTAAATAAATGTAATAATAATGAAGTCATTACAAAACCTCTGTATTTGCAAGAGGTATGGTTTGAAGTTGCCAGTATGGTTGGATATCCAGGAAAAATGTGGCTATGCTGTTTTGTGTCCCTGAGAGACCATTGCTATTTTCAGATGTGTAGGGTGGATCTGTGGATTTGAATTCTTGGCAGGTTTGGAAGGCAGGGTCCCAAACCTCAGAACAGCCCTAGAGAGCCAGCCTAGGGTATGCTGAATTGTAAGACATGAAGACTCTGTAGAGCAACCTGAGTGTCTGTACAGGGAGAGTTACGCAAGTAATGTCCTGTATTTGTAGCTAGCACTGGATTTGTGTGAAACTAAGACTGTGTAGATAAGGATCATAAGATTTAATGTCCTTTAAATTGTCTGTTGTCTTAAGTCATTTTATTGGGGAACCTTGTAAAAAAACTTTGGGAGCCCTTGACTATAGCCTCAGCTGGCATGATTTGTTTTCTTTTTGATGCATCCCATGAGAATCATCTACATAAAGGTGAGGTGTGTGGAGAGCTGCAGCTCAGCCAGCCATATGCTTATGTAATGATACAACCCAATTCCATCATAGCAATTATCTGTCGTTCAGTACACACTTTGCAATCTTACTGATAAAATTATCAGTTGTTGTAACATCCTGGCATATGTGTAGTGGCTTGTGGACTCAGCCACAGCCCAGGAGTTTGCCTTAGAAGGTAGAAAGACAACTTCTCTCCGAAGGATTTTCTTTGGGACTGAATTTAACTTTTTAGCATAAATTGCTTTCTGTTTAAGCACAGAATTTTTCCTTCTGTAATCTCTCTTATCCTCCAGTACATAAGACAAACTGTCTGACTGAAATTAATACATATTGGGAATGACATAAGTTGTTCTGAGAAATACAGTACTGACTATACGTATTTCATACTGTATCTTTCCTTATGTAGAGTATATATAGTGCATGCTGCATCACTTTACACCATGGATGGTCTTCATTTACTTTAAGTCTTTTTGACCTTGTGTCATCTTTTGATTTTGGTACCAACACACGAGGATGATCAGAGGGCTGGAGCACTTCTCCTATGAAGACAGACTGAGAGAGTTGGGGTTGTTTAGTCTGGAAAAGAGAAGACTTCGGGGAGACCTTATTGTGGCTTTCCAGTATCTGAAGGGGGCCTACAAGAAAGCTGGGGAGGGACTTTTTAGGCTGTCGGGCAGTGACAGGACTAGAGG
>WUAM01000323.1:19726195-19799209 GCA_024336885.1 Actenoides hombroni
TCCCTGCCCATGGCAGGGGGGTTGGAACTAGATGATCTTTAAGGTCCCTTCCAACCCTGACAATTCTATGATTCTATTAGTGATTCAGCTCAAGGCTTGTTCTGATGGCTGTGTTGGCTGCACAGCCTTCCTCACAAGTTCTGGATTTTCTTACCTGGTGTCAGGAGAAGCACGGCTTGTTCCTTCTTAGCAAGGATCACTGAAATGCCAGGATCTATAAGCAATGTGACTTCAAACGCAGGGGAAGGGGACACCCTCAAGGCCCTTCCCCATTTATTTATGAATAATATTCCTTTTCTGCTCACCTGTGCTGAAGCACAGGGCTAGCTTTGGCCAGAGAAGCTACTGTGCAAGCCACTGTTTATTGAATTGTGAATGAATTTCCTGAGAACCAGAATGTCTCTGCCCTTTGCAGGGCAGCATCTGTGCCAGCACAGAAGAACTGATTTCCTAAAGATAAGACTTAGGGAGTCTGACAATAATTCTCTTTCCAGTTCAGAAAAACATTTCTAAATGCAGTTTTAAGATACTAAGTGATCAGGCTAGCAAGCTAAATTGTGCTGGGGCCAATTTAAAACACAGTTTTTAAATTATAGAGGAAGCTTGCTTTAATTGCCACCAGAGTGGAGTACCTTGACTATGCTGTGAAAAGACAGGCTGCTTCTGTCAAGATATTTTCACAAACACCATCAGGCACTATTTAGCCTTCTTTAAAAATATTCAGAGTGTCACTTGCATAGTTTTCAAAGACTCTTGGGCAAGCAAAAATGTCAGGAATCACAATATTTGTGTATTTGTATGTATTTTTTTTCTGGAAATATGCAGTTAAGCAGAGAAGGGGTGAGTATGGGCTTAGAGAACTTTTATTAAAGGGATGTCACTCAGAGTCAAGTGTTATAAACCCTCAAACCTATTCAGTGTCTGTTCAGGTAAAGAAGAATGCCTGTTACTCAGCAGCTTTCTGACCCTTGCATGAAAAAGACAACATTATTTTTGGTGCTCTACAGCTTATGTGCAGGCTTCTGGTTAGTGTGAAGAGCTAGGAAGGGAAACCCTTTCAGAAATTTTGTGTGAATATGCCACATGTGCCCACTGTTCTTAGCCATTCACTAGCATGCTGGCACTGCTAGACTTATACATTAGTAAATCTGCAGCCACGTAGTGTAAATTCATGAAAGGCTGACTGATAGCTAATGAAAAGCTATTGGTAACATCTTTCTTAATCACTCAGGACAGTACTTTTTTTTTCTTCAACAAGTAAAATATTTTAGATTAAGCTGGAGTGATCAAACTTACCATGGGTAAGTTATTTTCTTGGCTTTACCAGGTCAGGAAGCTCCACAGATGGCAGTTTTATATTAAATATTTAGCATATACTTGTTTGCCTTTTTTCCAAATTGCAAACACATGTTTTGTCAGGGCTTCCCTGTTATTAAATATTTACAAAGCTTTCGCATGTGACTCCCATGTTATATGCAAATGCACTGTGTCAATAGGAAGGCAGCGCCCTTGCACTTGATGTTAGCATTCACTTACTGAGATGTATCAATTACTACTATCTTCACTCTGGGACATAATTTCATAGAAATGCATAAAATGTACTGTTTAGATCTGGTCCTATATTAATTAGTAAGGAAAAGTCATTAAGAACGAGTAACTAGGGTTTAATAATATCTACATAACCATAACATGTTCTTGGTGAACCTCCATAAATTTCTCATAGTGATAGTTGTTATAAGAGTACCTATGATGTAAAACCGCTCTGCTGTAAAACTACCACAGTGTTAAAATTGACATTTTGGTGGTAGAGCAAGAAAATGCTTTTGTCACGGCATAGGTTTTTTCCAAGACCTTAGCTAATTTCTCCTTCTTAAAACAGGGATAAGAATCTGTAATTTTTAAGATATTTGCACTCACAATATTATACTTTGTATTGACAGTTGAAATATTTTTAAAGGTAATTTAAACTTAGATATTTCACTTTGTCTGCTTTAACATTTAGTATTGTCAAACATTAGAGTGACATCATTCTAAAAATTGTGAGACTTGCTTGTTGGCAGTTTAGAATTTACTGAGAGGAAAAGGGAAAGACAGACATATGAACACACATGGAGCAGGATCATGTAATCCTCTCTACTCTGTGTGTATGTGCATGCGTGCATATGTATCCTTTGAAGCACTTTTTCTCTGTATCATTTCCTATCCTAGTCTACAGATGAGCAGCAAATTGGCTTGCAGGAAAGGCAAAGTTACTTAAACTTACCCATATATTTCTGAACAAGTCACCCATGAGTTTTGATTTAGATTGGATTATAGATAAAGATGATCCTGATTACTCAGTTACTGGGACAACACATTACAGTGTTCAGGTATTTATACTATGGAATATACTCTTTCTCTGCATTGAATTTCTTATTCTCTTGTACAGGTTTTAGGAAGCAAGCCAGCACTTCCTGATTGTGATGATGGTGATGATGAACGGGCTGATATTACAAACAGGAAAAGTGCTAAACTATATATGGTAAATTTTATTTATTTATTTTTCAGTTAGGTACGCTCATCAGTATTCATGCATGTAATTCCCTCATATATGGAGCTCTGGCTTCAGTTACAGACCTGCAGTTGTGTTAGTTGATTTGCAGCCAGTGGAGAGGTTTCTCATAGGATGTCAATCAAGACAGCCCAGGTAATTTTTGGAAAAAAAACCCCACAGATCACAGTCCTGTTTATTCGGGAAACAAGTGAACTGTGGCCTATGAACTACTTAGTGTCGGCCAAAGAAGCATTAAGTGGCACTAACAATACAGTATCTTACCTGTAGACAAGGCTACACAACTACTTCTTTATCTTTTTCTGAAGAAACTCTAACTATTTCCAGGCATGTATTTTCTCTTTTTTTCCCCCACAGCTCCTCATTCTTTCATAATCTCCTACTTAAAAAAGAAGCAAGAAAGTATTTGGAAAAGAGGAATATTTTTAATAAAATCTAGAAAAGACTTTATCTTCCCCCCTCCCAGTAAAAAAAAGATTTTCTCCTGATGACTGTTTTTCTACCAGTTCTCATTAGCATTGAGATCTGGACCTTTCTTTGCAGCATTTTGTCTTCTGGCTCACATAATGAGGTTGCCTTGTGTGATGGAAAAGAATCCTTCACTGCATACCACACACTTTCTTCCCTTCCCCATGTAACAAGAAGGGTTTGGTCAACAAACGTCAATACTCAAGACAGCATTAAGTGCTACTGGATCCCCATGTGTGTGACCTTTTGAGTGCCTTGAAGCTGCTGTGACATGTGAAAGAGGATGAGTTTCTCCCTTCTTAGCCCCTGCATCCCACAGACCACAGCAGAATGGAGCCACCTCTCTCATTGCCTGATAGGCATTCCTTCTCCTACCCAGTGTGTGGCTGGGGATTTACAAGAAGCCTATATGATGAGGTGACAGTTGTTACAAGAATTTTTTCAGTCCTTGCTGTGTTTAGTTCCCATTAATCATTCCAGTCTTTCAGAAAAATCTGGCACATATATATCCTTAATAGCAGAGGTTTAGGAAAAAAGAAACAGAAAGAACAAATAGAAGAAAAAGGCAGCCTGCACGTATGTTCAGGGGTATATCTGTAAGGCGATACTAGAAAAGAGTGCTTGCAGTGGATTTTGGAATGCTAGGAACTCTCAGAAAATTCTGTGGATAATTAATAGATTCCTCGAAGTACACAGGTCCTGCTAACAGAGCCCTGTTAGCTAAATTTAAATGTGCTGTGATGTAACAGTGTGTCAAAGTCAGGAGACCGATCTACAGTGAGCCTTCACAGTAGGTATACTGGTTGATTTCTATTTGTTGTATGCAGTGTTAATTTCCATTTTGTGCTTCCATAACATACAATATAAAATATAATGGTATATTTAAAATGAATGTTTAATTATGAAAAGAAATAAAGACTGCTAGTAAATTGGAAGCCACAATAATAATAACTTCTTTTCAGTAGTAATAATTGTTTTCTTCAGATGTCTAGGAGTGAATTTTAAATGGTTATAAAGATCTATATGAACTTAGAGTGGTGATAGAGGTTACAAAGCAGGTTCTGTAACAGGTCCTATACAACAGCTTCTAATTAAAGAACTGTAGGTTATAAATGTAGGTATTTCACTTGTTAATATCTGTGTAGGACTATTTTTTTTAAATTCCAAATGATCTTGTTTGACATGTACCTTTGGCTTCAGCGTGGGTTGTTTGGCAGCAGAACATAACACCTAGGCACTGCACCAGTTCAGCTGAGTATAAAGGGTGGGCTGAAGAAAATATGGATTTTTAACTGTGAGATGTTCACTAAATGAGAAGTTGAATTGAAAGTAGAAGATGGATTCATTTTAAGAAGTTGTGAGACAGGGAGCCAACAAATTCACTAAAATTAACACTGCATCTCCCTCTATTGGATGTAGAGTGGAATGCAACCAGAAAAAAATTCATTAGCCTACCTTGGTTTTCAGCAGCATACAAACTACTTACAGCCATTTATATAGGCATGGAAACTGATTTTTATAGTAATTTTGGGAGCAGAAATTAATTTGGTTATAAAAGCTAGAGTTGATCTAAATTTGAAATGATTGCTTTGTGAGGTGTCAGATGCAAGTGGATCCATGAAAGTGTCCATGGTCGCAGAGGAAAACCCCTTCTCCATGGCTATGCTGTTGTCTGAGGAGTGCTTCATTTTGGACAATGGTGCTGCAAGGAAAATCTTTGTGTGGAAAGGTAAGAGATCAGTTTTGTTGCAAATGCAGAAGCTATGCAAACATATCTAAGGAGTCAAGCCAACACATTTGGGACACTAGCAAGAATTTAATACTGTCTGGAGACACTGCCCTGCACACAGTTCTTCTTGGTGTGATCAATGGACAAGGATTGCTTATGTGAGTAAGGGCCTCAAGACCAAGTCCTGTCTGTGGATCCTGCCTATTTTTGAGGCATCTGTAAGACTGGGGGCTTAAATGCTTATCTAATTGCACTTATAGAGCAAACAAAGAATTCTACAAGTTTTGTATATTGCCATCAAATCCCTATCTTCTGGGACAAAATCGGGACACTGAAGGTTGGATAATGGGTAGATACTATATTTCCATACATTACTCCACAGATGTGTGAAATTGAAAGGTGGGTGTCCCAGACATCAACTAAAAGCATTAGCGTACAAATACTTGGATGCTTCTTATTTTCTTGTGCATATTTTTCCATAGTATCACCATGCTTGTAGAAGTGTCTGCAATTGCTTTGACTGAACACTGACCAGGAGAATACTACTACCAGGGAGCTAGGCCAGGCCACTTTGTAGCTGGATGGTTGTGGTGTTGCCATGGCATCCAGTGCTGAGGATCTCCCCTTTCTTGTCTGAGGCAGTGTGTTAATTATTATGTGGCATTTGTATTTCTTTTTACCATATGCAATAACAATTAGTTAATCAATGAAGTTATCAAATTGCTGAGCTCAGTCCCGGAAATACTGCATACATTTTGGTTGAAAACTTCATTTGCAGTTAGGGAAACATCCTTTCAAGGAGAGCACTTTGGGAGCACTGTGCTCAGATAGCCAACAGAATCGGGAATAAAATAAATAAAATACAGTCTAGAGTCTCTGACTGTGACCCTGTGTGCTCCTCTGTGAATTCTCACTTTGCTGCTGTTGGTACCAGTAATATGTGGGAAAACCCCATTAGTCTGTGAGTCTTACCCTTGCACTGGAAGCATGTAGTTATCTCTGCTAGAAACCTTCAGCACACTAAGCTGAGCAGTGTGAATTACTTTGCTAATAGTCTCATTCAAAATGGAACAAATGAATAGCTTATTGGAGCATCTTATTAAACTAAGAGGTCTTTGGAGTATAGTCATTGACGGCCAGCTGGGACATAGACATGATGCGCGATATCATCCCACAGAGACTGTCAAGAGATGCCTAACACCGAGCAAGGCTGAACAAGGAGCAATGGATGGGGAAGGGTAGTGGTAAATTGCAAAGCACAGCCAGGTGAAATGGGAGTTTCCTTTACTTGGATTGTGGTGCTGCCTGAAGAAGTGAAGGTAGTTCTGGACGGCAGCTTTATTGCGCACACATTGCAGCCCAGTAAGGGAGGATTCAGAAAAAAGAGCCAGTGTGTTCTTGTACCTTGAACCAAGCAGATACTATGAGCAGCATTTTTTTTATGGAAACACACACGTTAGGCAAAAAAAAAAAATTATGCCCCCTTTATTTTTCTTTAACTGTTTCCAAAGCTACTGAGGTACTGTGTTCACCATTAAATTTTGTGTGAATCTTGCTCATGTTATATCCAGCATTTATGTTTGCTCAAGACTGAGGCAAGAGCAATGTCAAAGAGGACCTGGCTCAAGGTCATCTTGGTTTTTTTTAGGATCTTTGAGTTTATTGCCCTTTTCTATGTATTGTTATCCTTCTGTTTTAACCAGGCAAAGATGCTAACCCACAAGAGAGAAAGGCTGCCATGAAGAATGCTGAGCAATTCATACAGCAGATGAATTATCCTGCCAACACACAGGTGCCGTCTGTTTGAGATGTATCAGGAGAGCATGAGCTCTGTTAAAGCCTTTGGTTTTAAAGCAGAAAAAAAAAAATAAATGTTTTTAAGGGCTTATAAGGCAATAAGGGCAATATTTTACTAACAATTCAGAAAAGTTTCTATTAGAGTAACTGTGTCACTTCTGTTTTCTTTCCATTTCATGTGACTTGCTTCATTTCAGATTCAAGTCCTTCCTGAAGGAGGTGAAACACCAATTTTCAAACAATTTTTCAAAGACTGGAAGGATAAAGATCAAAGTGATGGCTTTGGCAAAGTATATGTCACAGAAAGAGTGGCTAAAATTGAACAGATTGAATTTGATGCTACCAAGTTACATGAGTCTCCACAAATGGCAGCCCAGCATAACATGGTAGATGATGGTTCAGGGAAAGTAGAGGTAAGTTTTGTGTTGTATTAAATTGTATCACACCTACCTAATGTATTCTGTTACTTGTAATGGGATAAGCTGCTACTCTGTGTTTTGCCATTTGAACTGTTGTGTAGGGTGGCACTGTTTTAGTTGCAGTGTTACTTCTACCATCAGAAAAGATACTTTGAAATAGAAAGTGAATCTCTTTGTCAGCTGGATGATGGGTCATGTTTTTCTGGTGCTTATGAAAGATATTGTACCAGTCATCACTAGAAATTAAACAGCAGAAATATTTCCCCTTCTACACAATGCCTTTTAAAAATATGCTTTAAATGTGACCGTTAGCCTTAAGAAGAACTTTAAGCTCACACCAGTTTGAAATTTGGAATGTGAGAACTTGTCCTTGGAGTCAGAAATTTGTTCTGTGTCTGTATGTACCTATCCAGTCTGCTTTCTAGAGGAACCTTCTTTGTCCTTAGTGTCTCTAGTCTTTCAGGTAGCCTGGGTTTGGATAGAAAAAGATGACTGTACAGTCTTTCTAGATCTACCCATATCCTTCTGCAGGAATATCTTCGGACTACACAGGGCTGGTTTGGCATTTTACCAACACAGCCTGTTGATACAGGTCTGCATGTTGGATTTCTGTAAGAAGAAGAAGGGACAAATGCCTACAGTCTCATTGTTATGTTTTCTAGGTTTCTAACCTCATATTTGGGATGATTCGTAGGCTTGACCTAAAGTAGTTTAAATCTGAAGTATTTTCTTCCTTACAATTTTAGCAGTATGTTTTTGGAGAGAAGCTGTTAACTGAACTGGTCTCCGGTGAATCAACTAGAAAGAAATCTGCCTGATTGTGTTTTCTGACTATAGTGTGCCTCTCCCAAATGAAATGATAGTTCTTTAATGAATCATAATGTTGTGGTATTCATGTTACCATCTTAAGAGGTTAAGGAAGTTCAACATAATATTATCAGGTGAGCATGTGGCATTAAAGCATGAAGACACAGAAAAGTGTACTGCGAGGGCTTGGTGATGGTCATCATTCATTCAGTGGGCACAGGGTGTATCTGTCTACTTCATGAAGAATCCTTCCTGGTTTTGTTCCATAACACCTGGGAACAGAAGTAAAGGTCACTCAAGGGATGACACAAAAAATTGCTTCTTGAAGACTTTCAGGATGAAGTTCATCATTCTCCAGTGATTTCTCTCTTTCCCCAGATCTGGCGTGTGGAAAGCAGCGGCAGAGTTCCTGTGGGACCTGAGACATATGGACAGTTCTACGGCGGTGACTGCTACATTATCCTCTACACTTACCCTAAAGGGCAGATCATCTACACGTGGTATGTTTGGTCAGCCTTGCAGATACCTCCAGCATGTGTGTATTACTTTATGCTAACTTTGTCTTTTTGAAGGGAATCACGTATAAATGCAAGGTTGTTCAGTGTGCGTTTGTCATGCAGTATAAGCTCCAGATTATTTTGAAATGGGACTTAACCATTGTCTTTCTCCTTGGTTTCTCAGGCAAGGAGCCCATGCTACCAAAGATGAACTAACTGCATCTGCATTTCTGACTGTTCAGCTGGACCAGTTATTGAATGGCCAGGCTGTGCAGGTTAGTGTCTTTTGGATAAAATTCAACAGAGCTTGCAACATATGCAGATTTCAATGAGAACTGGAAGGAGGAAGTAGTATTTGAAGGCTGAGAATATCAACTGCTCGTGGTCTGTATTGAGCCAAGCACCATGGGCTCCTTTTAAAGTCACCAGGGATTTCCTATTTGAATCATCCCTCTGAATGTAGACATCCAAAAGAACAGATGTAAAACAACCTAAAACTGGCTTTTCTTTTCTTTGACTTTCGCTGTCTAAAAATCAGGTGTTAGTCCCACCTTACGGACTCTGTACATGGTCAGCGAAGATTGAATTATAAGATCCTTCCAGAAAAACTCACTCTGAAGCAGGTGTCCAACAGGGCGACAAACCTTTGTGAGCTCCCCTATCTCCTTTTGATTGAGTAGGAAGCTGTGATGTTTAGCCCAGGAAAGATGCCTGACTTTAGAGGGACAAAATGGAGAGACATAAAAGCCACATGACAGCCAGAACAGGAGAGCCTGACAGAACTGTGCCACAGGGTCTGGCTTGTCCCTGCCTTAGTAAGGAAGTTTTCCCATCCCAAAGTACTTGCAGCTCTGTGAAAGAAGTATACACATCCTCACGTGCAGAAATGGGGTGTGCAAGGCAAGGCATAGGACACTGTCAGCTAAAAGGTGTGAGGAGATAAGCTAGTCCTAGCACGATTATGATGTGTGCTCTCCTTTTGTCACTAGCGAGGAGTGGTGGGTAGGTGGAGAGTTGAGAGGTCTCCTCTTTTCACAGAAAGGCTAGAGTTAGAAGATGACTAGGGAAAGGCAGAGAATTTTTTTAGGCAGCAGGAGATAATTCTGTGCTTTCCATTTCTTAATTACCGAAGTAAAGGGCTTCCCCGTCTACCAAGGTGCAGTTAATTTAGATGGCAGACCATGCTTTTAGCTATTAATCAGTTATGATTTATGGCTGAAATTATATTAAGGAAGTATTAGAACACTTCTAGGTAATTGCTCCCTGAAATGTTCTATACCCTCATGTTCTATATTTGGACAGAGTTCAGCACAATATTGTGCTGCCTCACACCTAAGGCCAATACTAACACGAAAGTAATAATAATATTGCTACTAACAGCTGCAATAATAATGTGCTTAAAAGCCTTTTTATTAAAGCTGAAGGAAATCCATCTCGCTGCAATGGACATGATACTTAAAAGTACACTTAGCCTGCAGTGAATTTAGAAATATATGTGTTATATATATACACATATATGTGTATATATACACAGATGTATATATGCATGTGTGCATTTGTATGCATGTACGTGGCTACCTAGAATACATTAACCTGTGTTTAATGTCTGCATTAGCATTATTTGAAAGGTTTACATGTACTATTTTGTGGTCACTAGATGGCACTACAGTACAAATGACTTTTAAAAAGCCGTTCCCCTGTTTGTTTTGCAGGAATATGTTTCAGCAGTTGTTTGTTGGGGATTTATTTTCTGGATTTTTGGTTTGTTTTTTGGGTTTTTTGTTTTATGGTTGTTGGGGTTTTTTTCATTTGTAAAATCCTGCTGCAGTTTAGCACCTACAAGTACACGTGTCCTAGGTTATCCTTATCAGACAACTGTACCAGTCTATCCAGCAGTGAGATAAGCAAAAGCACCAGCTCCTGCTGCCCAGCACAACCACTGCCACCCCAGCCACCGGGGTGCCTGGCTTCCAGCTGCCCCAGGCCTCACCAGGAAGGGCTAAAGATCTGGGGCTCTCCACATCTCCTCCTCTGCTGGCTAGGCAGTATGCCTCATTCCCTTTTTTCTCCTTTCTTTCTGGGAGTGAAAGGTGGGGAGTTTCAGCCCTCCACCTTGGCGAGCGGTACTATAACAAAGGAAGAACAAAGGGTTGCATAGAAATAAATTTTATCATACATTAACCTAAAAATAGTCATTCTTAATAGCTGGGATTTTTGAGATTGCAGTAACATTTTTTGTATCTGTAATGGAAGTTCATTTTTGTCATCCATTTTATTCTCAGCAAGATGGATTTATGCTCATCTTTTTCATCCTCTTGCAGGTAAAAAACACATAGAAATAATGAACGGGATGAATAACTGTTCTCTTGAGCTTAAATACAGGGCACCTAAGCTTCCAAGATAGTTTTGCAGTGAAATTAAGTCACTCTATAAAACTCTATGAAATGACATTTCTTTTGAAAAAGAGTGATTTTCTTATTACAGTAGAGAGCAGCCATTGTAATCAGCTAAACATTATATTAGAAATTTGAATCTTGTCTTTGTGTCACTAAGATTGACAAAAAAAAATATAAATCTCTGAAATTCTCCAACCTTAAATGTGTCTGGAACTGTATTTTTAGATCTCAGCTTGCCACTTCCCTTTCTTGCTAACATACTTGGCATTACTGGCTAACATCCCCAATGCTATTCAACAAGGACCAAAAATAACTACCTGTGTCCTTTTGTTTCTGTTATTGCATTTCTTTACATATGTACAGATCCGAGTTAGCCAAGGCAAAGAGCCTGCACATTTACTGAGCTTGTTCAAAAACAAACCACTTATTGTCTACAAGGATGGGACATCCAAGAAAGAAGGTCAGAAACCTGCTCCACCCACACGACTCTTCCAAATCCGCAGGAACCTGGCAGCCATTACTAGGATTGTGGAGGTGAGGCCACCTGCTGAATAACCCAAATATTCCCCATAGGAAATGGTATAGCTTTCATGGACCTCTTTGACTCATCTTGTTGGGTAGTCACATCTGGTTGGAACGCAGAACTCCAAATCAAATACACTGCTCTATGTGACCAACCTATCTAATAAATCAAAGAGAATATGCTGTAACTGGCTGCAGCCAGTCTGCGTCCTTCAGAGGAAACTGTAAAAAAAGTGTAGTGAACAGTCAGCTGACAAAGAATAGACAAGAAATCCGCCACCTCTGTGAGACAGTCTTTCCTATTTTATGAGATAGTCTTTCCTACTGCTGAACAGTCCTATGTTTTGCCCTTTGAGACAGTTCTCTGTCTCACATTATGTTCTTCTCTAATTTATATCTGTATAAATCTAAGGAAAATTTGAAGTAAAAAAGCGTAAGTGATTATCCTCTATCTACACATTTTATATAAACCTGTGAAATAGTGATCATGTTATTCAAAAATATGAAGAATAAACCAATTTATTTTCGATCTAGGTTGATGTTGTCGCAATGTCACTAAACTCTAATGATGTCTTTGTTCTGAAACTGCCAAACAACTCTGGCTACACCTGGATAGGAAAAGGAGCAAGCAAAGAAGAGGAACAAGGGGCTCAATACATTGCCAGTGTTCTTAAATGCCAGACCACTAAGATTATTGAAGGCCAGGAGCCAGGTTAGTATGAAGCCATGTGGTTGCTTGTAGGCAACTGAGAATACACAGCACTGCATGGAAACACAGCCTACATGGGGTTTGCCATCATGTTTTTTATAGGCAGAAGTATGTGCTCACTCTTTCCCTTTGAAAATCCAGCCTTTCATTTTACTGTGGAGATCCAGACAGGATTGGCTGATGCACAAGCAGTACCATGTCCTGGAAGTCTGTAGGACAGGAGAAGGAGCTGCAGAGGAACGTGGTCCTTTCTTCACCCTGAGTGCCTAGGAGGGGAGGATGACAGAGTGCATTGCTCTTTCTAGGTCTGGAAGTGGTATCTTTATTGTTGTTTTGACAAACTACAGGAAGAGCTGTAAGAAAATGCACCCGTCTTTGAAACAGAAAAGAAGATATTGTGTGTGTGATTTTGGAACTATCTAACAAGCTAGAACATCAAATGTTAAATCCACTGCTGAATAAATTATGTATTGTGTATTTCAGAGGAATTCTGGAAAGCACTTGGAGGTAAAAAAAAATATCAGACTTCATCACAACTCTTGACAAAGGCTGAAGATCATATCCCTCGCCTGTATGGCTGTTCTAATAAGACTGGCAGATTTATTGTGAGTATATGAGGGATACTTTCATCTCTGTTTAATTACATAGTTTCTGGTATATTTTGTCTTGGGAATCAGCAGACATTAAATTAATTTGGGGATCTGGCTTAGTTAATCATGCTTGGCAAGAACTAGAGAGTTGAGGTTTGGTGCTTTAAATCAATCCAAACGCAAAGGACGGGCAGAAGAAATAATACTACAGATATTTGCATGCTCCAGTCTGGGACTAGAGGCTGGCAGACGCAAAAAGATAAGGTGTTTGCCCAGTCAAAAGCAATTGTGTTCTTGCAGAGCGTTGCCAGACTCCTGTCATTTCACTGAGAAAGTGCAGGTCAGTGCCTTGGCCCTTAGGTGTTTGATAGTGGTGGTGAGGAAAAGAAATGTCCTTTGCCAAAAAGCCCTAGCAGCCTGAAATTTTCCAAAGAGATTTAAGACATGTAATTATGCTCTTGAGGTACTGGCCTGCACTCCAGGAGGTAGGAAGACTTATTTCCTTAGCACAAATACCCAGAGCTGTGAACTAGGTATTAAGCCTGTGATTCAGGCTTGGATTATATACATATACATATATATATATACACTTACTGTATTCTGGAAGAGCAATGTTGTGTCACAGTTTGGCAATGATGCATAAACTTTTAGGTAGGGGACATAGTCAGCTACCATCTCTGCAGTCTCCTTAAGGCACAGCCCATTCATTTGGAAAGGCATAATACAAATAGTATCCTTTAATAGGGACTGTAAAATCTTATGAGAGTAGTAAAGTGTATTCTTCTAGCAAGCTTCTAAAACACTCCTGTAAAATACAGTAATAGGAACCAACCTCTCTCTGTAGATCAACCAGCTCTCATTCTGCTGGGAGCTATGCACCTGTTTGGGTTTTGTTTTAAATTCCCTCCAAATTCTGTGAAATCCCCTCTTTTCTGTAGCATTTCTCTAGTAACAGAATCACTACCATTAGAGCTCACTGGAAGAGGTAGGTCAGATCACTGGCCATCTGGCCACTATAGGGACAGGATGGGGAAAAGGAATGTCTCTTGCACCATCTGCTTACTATCCGTTTAGCACTCCTACATGACCAAGCATAGCCAGACCCTTCACAGTCCTTTAGAAGTAGAGGGCTGACCACTAGCTACATTTTTATCTTTCCTTCTCATACAGAATGACATTAAACTGCTTTCCTATCTGCCTGTGCATCCTTGGAAGAAGCAAGCAGTCTGCCTTTCCTTTGGGGACTAATTCTTGATGGCGTAGTCAACTGTAATGTCCCATTGTCAAGTGACTGGAAAGCTTGCTTGGGTGTGTATTTCATCACTGAGCTCACCCACTGCACATCAAAGCAGTTTCTTTTCCTTATTAATAATGTAAGCTGTATGGATATATCAGCTGATTGATTTGCTTGGTACAAGGTACTCAATGGAAATTTCCCTATCCCCTTCTTCTGGCAGACATCAGTCCCAACTTAACAATAGTCATAATTATGGTGTAAACCTCTGCCTCTCCTGAGGATATCCTATCAATTCTGACAAACTGAGAGATGATTTTATAGGATTGCAATTATGTGATTTGTTTCCTTTCAATGAAACACCCCTGACTCATTCATCAAATCAGCTTAGGGATTGACCCATTAGGAGGAAAAAGAATTGCACACCAGCTTCTGGACTTATCCTTTTAAAAATATCTTCAGTCTGTGCAAAGTCAGAGTATCTTGATAAACCGTTAAAAACCAACCAACCAAAAATACCCCAAACATAATATTCTTTTTAGATTGAAGAGGTCCCAGGAGAATTCACACAGGATGATTTGGCTGAAGATGATGTCATGTTGCTGGATGCTTGGGAGCAGGTAAGCTGTGTATTTTACCACTGGTTTTTGTCGTAACAAGGATAATTTATTCTTAAACACTTAGATCATAAGATGGGAGGAAAAATTATCTCTGTGAGAATGGAAGAAGTTTTGTTTTCCAAATTATACCAGAGGAAGCTAATTTTTTTGAGCTGTATGATGTACTAGTGTCAACATAAACAACTGAATTTTGAAGCACAATGTGAGACCACAGCGGGCACTTCCCAATGGAGGCCGCAAGAGCATAAGCCCCAGCAATGTTCTGAAAGGCTTTATCACTAAATTTTTTTAATTTTAAAAAGGAAAGTTATTGTATAGAGGGTATTCAGAAGCCACAGCAGCACTTTCAAGAAGTCTTAATAGAGAAAGGGATAAACACTAGACTCTTATACAGATTTCCTCAGAAGAACTGCGTGGCGGGCAACAGAAGCAATCTCCATCATTTCCCCAGGTTCACTGAAAACTCAAAATGTTGAGTGATTTCTGGATGACAGGAAAACTTACTGCAGGTGCAAAAGGCACATCTGTTTCTCACAGTATATTCTCTCTACCCTTCCTCTCCCCTTGGAGGGAAAAGGGGAGGAGGCCACAGATACCACGCTTTATTTGTCTTCCTTCAGCCTAACTCTGAAGGAAAAAAGGGCTGAGGTTTTTGTAAATGAAAAGGAATTTTCATGGTCCATGTGGGAAGGAGTGATGTGGAAAGGTGGGTGGAAGAGCTGGATGGAAAGTAGTTGGGACACGCTAGCTTAGATAAGGAAGAGAGGAGTCTGGGACATGTAGCTGGTTTCCAAAAGGATCCTTAACAGAAAAAAATAAATAAATGTGGAGACCGCAGATCAAGGCTGGTTGTTGGGTTATTCAGTGGGTTATCTTGCAGTTACCCTGGGTAGTGTTATCACAGGGTAATATCACACGTCAGTTATGGTTTGTGAGGTTTGTGAGAGCTGTGTATCTCTGCAGCCTTTTCATAGTGTATATTTTTTCTGCTAGTGGAATCAGCGATTTTGTACTTTACTTTCTGTATACAACATCCTTATAGCAACATGGGAACTATATATTTCCTCTGTTTGCAGGTTTTTGTCTGGATTGGGAAGGATGCTAATGAAACCGAGCGACAGGAGTCTGTTAAATCTGGTAAATCAAATCAAGTTGACAGAATTATGAGTGAAATAGTATCAGTATTACTTAAAGAGGTGAAAAAGATGATGTAGAAGAAATCTAATTATGTTTACAGTGTTTAAAAGGGTTACTGAACTTATTAGGACTTAATCCTGGAGAATATTTTTTTTCTTCTTTAAATGTGCTTTAAAATTAGTTGTATCTTTCTTTCTGTAAGTTTTTGAGGGTAACATTAATCAAGATAGCATTACTAGGGTGGAGAGCTTTTTAAAGAATATATAGAGGAGAGCTCCATGAAAAGAAACTGCTCTGAAAAGAGAAACAATTTAAAAGGAAATACCTACTGAACTGTACCTTACACTAATGTATATAGTCAAAGGAATGCCAACAAATTCTCAAGTCCTTACACTGCCACCCTGTGTTAAATTTGGAGGAGGAAATTCCAGTTTCAGAACAATCAATGCAACTCACGTGGTGTACACCTCCTTGAAAAATCACATGTCACACTGGTGTAATTTCACCTGAGTGAAATCACTCAGAGATGAGCTATTCTGACAGAGTTTGTGCTAAAAACGCTTGCAGTATTTCCCTAGAGCAGCTAGGGTTATGGGAAACTATACTGGCTTTTGCACAAGCTTCATTCCCATTTTTCCTATGTATCTGCACAGCACCAGCAAATTCTTTCTCCTATTCAAGAGCCAAAACCCAGCTGCAGGGCAATGAACTGAGCAGTGAAACAACCTCTGGTTTAACCTCATGGGAAGTTCCTTCACTGGGAGAAATCAGCAATTGCCTGATCATTTCACTGTCTTTGAAATAATCTATCTGAATACTGTATTATAGTAGCCCTGGATTCTTTCACTAGGGCTTTTAATGTATTTTTTATACCAAAAGAATGAACTAATCTATCGTGTTATTTCCTCTCTGGTTTCAGCCAAACGCTATATTGAAACGGATCCTTCTGGCAGAGATAATGGGACTCCCATTGTAATTGTGAAGCAGGGGTATGAACCCCCAACATTCACAGGCTGGTTCCTGGCTTGGGACTCCAACAAGTGGAAGAACTGATCTATCCAAAGAGGCTGCAGCTTCAAGCCAAAGAATGATCAGAGCCCAGCTACTTTCTAGTATTTTTAAGCATAAGCTTATGCAACAATATAATGCATCTGTTATTACACTTTCCTGAGCTTTGATAGATTTCTGTGAGTAACATAGGAATTCTTATCCTGGAAAGGATAAATTATAATTGTAAGCTAGTTAAGTGGGGTAAGTGGGGTTTTTGATGTAGTAAATATGGAGAGTGCTACCAATACTTTTTTTAATCTGTTGATTCTTCAAATAGAAGCGTTGGATCAGTTGTTTTTTTATGTGCTAAACTGGGCCAAATTCTGCCTTCGCTTAAAAATCCAAACTAATGCCACAGAAATTGCTTTAGATTAAGGTCAACAATACTGTGCAGAATTTGGCCTGATAGAGGACTAATTCTACCTCTGTTGCGAGGATATGACATTATTTACTTACTAGGCCAAAATATTGCCACACTTGCATAAAATTTCAGATGATGCCTGATCCAGAATGGGAACTGGGTCTTACAGGAGACAGATAAGGGATGGGTATTTTGAGAAAGCTGTGGTTTGTCTTGTTAGTACATACATTTGGATCTTTGAACTGCATGGCTGTAAGAATACGAAGTAGACACAGTTTTATTTGAGAACTGTCTAGCTCATTGTAAATGAATTTCTTCAGATTTATCTCTGTGACCCACCTTAAGCTCCACGAGGTCTTTTTAACCAAAGCTCTTAAAACACATTCTAGTGCACCAGCACTTTTAAGTGGAAGCAGAAGTTACAGCTTCAAAAAATACACACTCTGCCTTACCAGATTGCACTTATGCCATACTTTGTCTCAGTTGCCTTACTTAGCAGTACTCAGTTCTTTTCCCACATGCAGACTCCTCACCTGCTCAGGTGCAGGATGTATTTTTCTATGCAGGTCTTAGTCAAATATCAAGTACATGAAGTGCAAGGAAACCCTTGTTTCAGTAGCATTCCACATCCTGGGAATTTGGAGTGTGAGTATGCACCATAGAATATGGCCTTCTCTTTTCTCTCAGACACAGTTATTTGGGATATTTTTTATTCTGGGGAACTTCAGAGTACATTTTCAAAATGGTTTTTATTTGTAATTTAGCCAGAAAAGTCTACGCAATGGTAGTGGGAACAATCCTGCTTCAAATCTTTAGCACTGCTTTAATCATTTTTCCTATAATGCGTGTTTTAAACAACAGTTTGTGCAGCTGTAAATCATGTCAATATGGCTTTTTAATGAAGGTATTTCAATGGTTTTATTATTCTTAGGTTGGAAAGTGAAAATTCAGACTTTTTTGTATTTTTTTAAACACGATTGTGATTTCAAATCTGGGTAATGCAAAAGAGTGAATTTAGTCTGTGGTTATAATCAATATCAATGACAAAAGAATTATGGAGGTAAAAGATTAATTATAGGAGTTTGTTAGCTTTAAAACCTTTGTTTAAATCTCTGCTAATACAGCTGGGCTGTTATCTGAATGTGATTTTGTTTAAAATAAAATTACAAAAATCAGTATCTTATATGCCGAGCTGCTCTTCCTTTCAGACATGTTGTTGCTCAGTGCTTCCACTGATGTCTAGCAAAACTTCCTAAAAACCCAGTGGGTACCTTCCTTTTTAGATGGACAATGCAATGAGAAGTTATTTGGTTTTGCTTTGATGACATTTTACCCAATGGAGGGTTAACTTCTTCCAGGAACTTAGAAGTTACAAACCTAAGTGAAATTCAAAGAACTGGTGCTTACTAGCTTGTGATTTCATCTTTAAGAGAAACTACCATTGATTGTTATCAGCTTTTTGGCTTTGTAACTTTCTGCTTGCAAAAATGATTGACTATGGAAGTGACTCATTTATAAACTAGGAGGAAATAAGTGTATGTTTTTAAAGGATAGATCTTTTTATTTGTGAGAGTAGAGAAGTTGTCCTTCTGCTGGAAGGAGCACAAAGGCCATTTCAGTTCCTCAGCTACTGGACTTCATGCAGCCAATGAGCAGGTTGTAATTATCTCATGGTTGTCTTTGACACACACTTATGTTTCTTCTCTTTTTTAAAAAATAACAGTTATAGTAGCTTCTTAACCAAGGATTAGACAAGATTTGTCCTTCTTGTACATAAACATCCTCCAGAACACTGAGGGCTCTGAACTGGCACAGTCTGCCAGCATATTCTGCAACACTGTGAAAGCCTCTTTTCAGTTCCCTCGCACAAGACAGAGGAGCTTTTGTGGTCTCCTGGCCTGGGCATTTGCGCTTATAGTACATTGTCCTGGCATGTTGATTATTGATGTTGAGAAAAGCATTGAGAGCTCATAACAGGACAGTGTTCTCAACTGACCTTTAAGCACAACAGCTGCTAGCAACATTGTTCTTGGGTTTACTAGCTAGTGAGGAAGTTTATTTTTCATGCATGTATATGCTACACACAAAGATGTATTTCTTTCCCCCTCTATCTGAAGAAGGAGACAGGGAGGGAGGGAAGACAGAGAGGATGGACTAGGAGTGCTTGAAAATATTTAAGATTAAGCTGCTTTCAAGAAAATATTTAAGCACATAACTTTATGAATACACATAGCATATCTATGTCTTGTTTTCAGAATAAATAGAATTGTGCAGGTGTATACAGTAGCATCAAGTTCAGACAAGAATAAGCTATGTTTTGTATTATTATCACACACTCTATTTGTAATGGCAAAATTCGATCCTGAGTTAGCAGTTTCACTATGCTACCAAACAGCAAGCTTTCATATGCTCTATTGGTTGTACATACAGAGTCATTTTTCATCTTTGTTTTATAGAATTTCATTACAACAGAAAGATTTTAGGAATCCTTAGAGCTAACAGGACATCGTAATACTATATAGTATTGACAGTTTACATAAACTTAGAATATAACTACAAATTGTATACTGGAAAGAAGCCGGCCTCCAGAATCACTACTCTAAATATCCATTTTGAGCATAGCATATAGGGCTATAAAGCATCAGATCTGCTGTAAACAATTATGTTAAATGTAGCTAAGTTCAGTTGAACAGTTTGATCTCTTTGCCAGTTCAGACTCTCATAGGCTTCACCTGCAACAAAAGAAAATGATGAAGATGGTAGACAGTGGGATTGTGGTACTGTCCCTCATGGGAGAACTAAAGAATCATAGAAAAATATTTTGCTCACTGAGATGCTCTCAGACACCTCTGTAGGCTACAGGAGCACTTACTGTTACTAACTTTGTGATCTTCTTGTAGTCTTTATTTAAGGTTTTGCTTTAGAACACAGTTGCTTCCTCAGAATCCTCCTGAAGTTGTGCCTTTATGGCTTAATTGAGCCAAATGTAAGTGCATGAGACAAAAGAATTATTCTTATAAAACCAGAGTTGTCTTTTTTTTTTAAGAACAGTAATTTTGTCTTTAACTAAAGAAATAGTACACTTTTCCCTTCCAATGGCTAGGAGTTTTACTGCTAAAATCAAAGGAACTTCTGATTTAATTGAAAACACAATCAGGTCTTTAATCCATTACACATTCTTAATGTCTCATTACATCCTCTCTAGACTGGTTTAAAGTTACTTTGACCTCCTCTAACTATTAACACATTACCTTATGCTGCAAATCAATTAACTACACTCACTTCCATTAAATCTTCAACGTCCAAGAGAGAGAAGGGCAGAACAATGGGAATTGGGAGGCCCACTGTGCCATAAAATTAGTCAATGACTGTTCTGGCCCTTCACCTCCTGCATGTCATTTTCCTCTTGACATTAAAGCATATTTGCATTACAGGGAAAAAAAAAAACAAAGCTGTCCCTACAGAACAGAAAATGTAAGTTGATTTTTGTTTTTCTTCTAAATAATAGCAAACTGAGTTATTCTAGGTGAACAGATAGAAACAGAATCAGCCTGTACCAAGCTTCTTCCTAAATGTATCCACATTTCCTTCCCTTAAGTGCTGTCTCCTCAAAAGGATACTATGAGTGTACTGAGATCCACAAGATTGTACCTTTTACCACCGCATTTAATCAGTCATCAGTGAAACGTGGGCCTCTGCACACATGAAATGAAAGCATCAAGTGAAAACATTTTTTCTTGTTTGGTAGGCTAGAGATCATTTGCTTAGAAAACTACCAGGATGGGGACAAGTAGGGCCAGTGAAAGTACATGTACTGTTTCTTTGGGAATGTATCAGGAGACTGAGGAGCAAGGCTGGGACAATCTGAATAGTATCCCACCGTAAGGCCCAGAGATAGGCACATTTGCTTTAGCAGCAATAATGCTTTGATTATTCTAACAAAGCCTCTTGACCAGTGCCAGAAAAGCACAGCTCTCCCTGCTGATCTTTAACAGATTTCACAGAGGTGATTCAGGGTGATTTCCCAGCAGTTGGCAATATTAACATCAAGGCTGAATGCAATCAGATTATTTTAATGTCATTTACCTGGCAATTCACCATGCTTTGTGTTGTCTGATGCCCTTCCTACAGAAGAACCAGCTGCAGCAACAATCCTGATTAAAATAAACCTAAGAGGAACCTAAGACAAACTTCCCTCTGGGCTTAGATTTTTACATCAGTGGCTCAGAAAGATCACAAGTTTCCTGTAACAGACATGGCAGCACAGCTGCGTCCCTGTACAGCCATCTGAGTGGACTTGTAGGTATCTTTGTTGGTGCCAAAGACTGCTGTCCTTCCCACCACTCACAAACTGCTATCCTATGGGAGTCGGGCAAGAAGTTGGTTATTGTAGAAGAGAGAAGGGACAAGGGTGGAAGTACATGTCTTATCAGCAAGGACAGCAGCTAAGAAGCCTACTCTAACAATCCCCTACTTTCTTGCTAGGGAGCCCCTGTCAACAGTAGATATCTCACACACCTGCTGCTGCCAGACTCTGTTCCATCCTAGCATTTGCAGATGTACTTAAGCATCCACTAACTAAATATCCCATGTGTGAATTCCAAAACCTTGAAGTGATCTTTCTTAAGACTGTGTGAGGAAAGGTGATGGGAATTTGTCCTTTATTTAAAGCAACAAACAAGGAGACTGGTACCTGAGTTTCCTGCGGTCTGTGCGTCCTTGTGTAACCTGAAGTAAATCACTGAATTTCAGTGCTTCTATTCTTCACCTGTTAAATGAAGGTTTCTTCTATCCTTTCCCTGATTATTTAAGCTATGCTGTCTTTTATCGTGTGTTTGTAACGATGTTTGACCTAGTGAAGTCACTTTTGAACACTCATCTTGCTGGCATTGCTTGTGATCCAGACAGCTGCCAGAGTTATCAGTACCAAGCTGCACAGACTTGCTCAGAGCAAGAGCAGACGATCAGACAAGTGCAATGTCTTTGAGACTTTCTGAAGCATAGGTGGAGCTCCAGCAATGGTGGCATCGAGGCAGCAGAGAAAGGGCAGGAGCCAGATTAGATAAGAGGTAAAGCTTTTACAATATAACACAATATAAGCAAAAATATCCATCACCAATGCAGTTCAGGGTTGCTTTGTCAGAGCACTCTGTAAGCTGTAACTATAGGTGCATCTGCATCAGGTCCATACAAATTCCTCTCCAGATCAGGAGCACCTGCTCTGAGGATAGTAAGTGTGAGAGGGAGGCAAGACTCTGCTGTGTTTACAAAGGAATATCAAAATCCTCAGATGCCCCTTTACTTTGACCTGGAGAGTGAGAACATTTGCTGTTAAAAGGTATGTCAACTTTTCTGATCTCACGTCCTTAAATTTTTCTGCTGCTATTGTTAAAGACAATAGCTTTATTTTTATTATATATTTATAGAATATATATTGTTATTATATATTTATATTGTTAAACGCATTTTGCTTCTGGCAAGTGGTATTTTCTGGGTGATTCAAGGACTGTGGCTCTTGAATATTTATGAATTTTACTTCTTTCATTACTGCATTACACTGAGTAACAGACATCCGTGGGCATGGTTTCAATCCAGAGGCTGAGCGTGAGCAGTCCTGTCCACAGTAAAGCATATTAACAGAGAGGACCAAAAAGTGTCTGCTGACTATAGATGGAAGGAAGAGGATAACTGCTGACTACCTTGCTCATTCTGAGGCTTTGGTTTTGCATTTTAATGGTATCTCCACTATTGAAATATCTGGTGGCTGCTGCTGCTATTTGTTTCATATAAAAGGAAGAAGTTCATAGTTTTCTAACAGTGAAAGCTTGAAGTTAGGGACTCTGTGGTGACTGCTAATGGCTATCGTTTTAGCTCAGCACTCAATTACCACAGGTCTGAAAAACACAGAAAGATATATGTGCGTTGTGGGCTACACTGCTTGGGCCTTGAGTCAATCCTTTGCAAGGACACAAGGATCAGTGGTTTGAAGAGAGTGCAATGGTGCTCACCTAAAAAACTCTCCATCTAGACTTGTGCTGAGGTTAAAGACCACGTAGATGTCAGTGTCCTTAAACAAAAGGGATGGGTTCTGAAGTAAAACTCAGCAGCTAGGACCTCGTAATACGATAGACATAGTAATAGGCTTCTGCAGAATGACCTGCAGTTTCAGAGGCCTTCCATCATTAAAACAGGAGGAAGGAATGTAACCATTTGTCCTCTTTAAAACATTCTAATACTTCATTTGAAGATTCAGACTGGGGTTGCATTTATGCATGAGCTGTTTGCATCATGTATTAATTATATTACTCACCATCTAAAATCCAAAAATGTCAAAGCATGAAGAATTCCATAGTCTCTTTCTGCTTATGGTATGTAAATGCTTATTTTTTCCTATATAAAGAGGGATTATTTGTTTTATTTTCATTTTATATGCCAGCAGTAGAGAGGCCTTGACTTGAATAAGTAAATAAATTGGGGGGGAATTATTATTATGCTTATAGTATCCTGTTCTTGCTTCTGCTTTCTAGACTCCTGCCTAAAGTCTTCCTTGATCTTCTTTCTGTGTCCTGTCCTAACAGAGGTATAGAGAAAGGCCTTCAAAGCTATGTAAGTTCTGCAGAGCTTACTCTTGCAGAACTCGGAACTACTGGCTCTTGCAGCATTGCCTCCATTCACTGGAGTTAAGTGACATGATTAAAATCTCAGCTAAACAATCTGTTCCTCCCTATGTTTGTTTATTTGCCTTCCTTACTTTGTTTTAAGTAGTGTTGCATGGCCACGAGAGTCAGAACAGGGGAAACTTATAGTCTGATAAAAAGCTGTGAGGTCAACATAAGGCTTAAAATTGTATGTATTTAAAAAAAAATATTTTGGCAGGTTTTTATATAAGTAGAGTTTACAACTCAAGTGGCAACAGCTGTTAGGTGCCAGATTCTCTGAAAGACTTTACTCTTTTTCAATATTACAAAACTGGAATGTATAATGTGGTTTGTTTGAATCATATTCTCTGTGAGATGAAAGCAAAAATGAATTTGCAGACACAGCTTTTATAAGGTCTTCAAAGTGAGTTTGCTGTTGTTTCCATCCAAGAATTGAAACCTAGCAGCATGCAAGAAATTTTTCTGCCTAGCATAGTCATGATAAGCTTTCAAATCAATTTTCAGTTGAGTTAGATGTTAAACTTTAGCAAACAGTAGGCCCAATCTTGCATTCATGGAAATAATTTTGAGATCTACTGTTAACTAAAAAAGAAGACACGGTGAGCTGATAAAGCTTAAAAAATCTAGACTATAGTTGAGCAATGAGCTGAAACTACTGTTCCCCACCCACACAGTGTTTGTCTTTCCTGAACACTTGCTCTTTCATCCTCTTTTTTGGGATTGTTTCTTCCTCCTTTTTTCACCTAACCATAATACAACCTTGGGAGATCCCTAGGATAAGGGTTGGTTTTCCTTTTGGTGTGTTCATATAGCACACAATAATGGGTTTGGATTTTTCACTGAAACTCTTAAGTGTATTGTGACTGAAAAGAAAAATTAGCTTTTTTTTTTTTTTTTTTTTCTGAAGTTTTAGAAACTTCAATAAATACTGAGTACTTACACAAGTATCAGATGCCCATTGAGTCTCCAGGTAAGAAACTGAAACCTTCATGCAGCAGTTCAGGTTTGCTGGTGAAACTGTCCATGACCCTGGGGGACAGAACTACTTTGGCTGCACTGAAATTAGTTCTTATCACCAGCAGCCAAACAACTCTATTTAAGCTTGAGAAAAATCCAATCTAGATGCTTAGCTCTGGTTCATATTCTGCTGTCTGAAGTCTACTTTTAACATTAGAAATCAAAGCAAGGGAGTATTTGCTTTTTCTATTCTGTCCTGTGAAGCCAATTTTTAACATCTTTCTGTTCCAAACCAGACTTTTTATTGTTCTGGGGCTAGATGCAACTGTCACCCCCCTGGAAAAGCTATAGACCTACACAGCTACTACTACATCATAGTTTTTGCATGCTACACCTTGGGAGTCCTGTTGTCTTGGAAGAGGTGAAAATGCAAATAAGTCTTGGCTCAAAACTCCTAGTCTGCAGTAAAATGGCAAATGAAAAGCCAGTCGAAAGTCTGTCTTTCCTTGCGAGCAATGATTGGGCCATATATCATTCTGAGTGCAAATGTGGCTTATTATGCTGGTCCTTATTAAGTATTTTCCCCTGTGCACTTCAGATGCATACTGACTAAAAGACAGACTAAAGGTCTGTCCAGTGACACAGTTTTTGAAAATTCTTTGCAAATGCCTCACAACTATAGTGCTAAAATAAAGTGACTGGGAAAGACTTCTGGTAGGAAGTGAATCAAGCACTACGGAGGGTGAGACCAGTGGACTGCACAAATAGATGTTCAGCGGGCTTTTATCAGTTTTCTATGTTTTATAAAATACCAAGTTAATTTACATTACAGCAAATACTGTGTTATCTTCAGGAATATTGTTAATCTACTAATTACCTCATTAAAGAAACTGCAACTACACAAGCTCAGTTATCTGACTAAAATTCATAATAAATTGTTGCTTTCTTAAAAACAAACAAAAATGAAAAAAACACCACAACCCTCCCCCTGTATCTAGAGAGGTAATAGGTCTTTCTTTTTACTAATTGTCCTGGTTTTGCTGAGACAGAATCATAGACCAGCCAGGGTCTGCAGGCCAGTTGAGTCAGGCAAGGCAGCTGACATGGATTTGCTACAGATGTATCCCATCCCATAAATGTCATGCTCATTATAAAGGGGGGAAGTTTAGTATGAGTTATATGAGTTCCTTCTGCTGGGAGTTCTTTCTGCTCTTCCTCTTGCTTCTCTCCATTCCTGGAAAGGCTTGCTTACCATTCTGCTCCTCAGGACTGCTTTCCTGTTTATTATGACCACCATACATTTGCTGGGCTGAGTATAACTTTGTTTACTTTATACTGGAATTGGTTTTAGGTTGGTTGTTTTATTAAAAGTATTTTCAATTCAGCATGTGGGTCTCTTTGCCTTTTTTCCAACCCCCATTCCCTGCTGGGGAGGAGGTCATCAGGTGGTTGAGCAACTGCTGTAGTTTAGCCCTGAATATGGGCTACATATAGACACTCATCTAAGAGATGTTTTTGGAAAGCCAGAAAGTAGCTACATTCCATACATATTTGTTCTATAGGTGAGCAGGAGTTATAAGGAGCACCGATAAATCACAGATCAGTGGTTGGAGAACACCAAACAAACTTTTTGTGCTCTACTCCATTGTCTCTATAGGGCTTTATATTAGTTTTTGCCTCTGAACACCAAGCTCAAGGAGCTGTGATATGATTGTTGTATTACCTACAACATTATACACTGAAGCAGAGACAAGATTTTTCACAGCCCTCCTGGGAGTTTAGGCAAATCACTCATAAAATTTTATTTCCTTACACTGTAATCTCTGTAAAATCTTTTTCTATTGCTGTGATACCTTTTTTTAGGACAGACAAGCAACCAAATTTACTCTGCAAGTTGTGCGCTTTGATTTACACAAAGCTGTAACTATTCATTTCTACAGTGGGCACTGTACACTGGTTGAGTATCTTCACTCAGTTGTTGCCAAAGGGGTCAGAACACATCCAGGAGCTAGCTGTGTGGACATCACAGAAGCATGTGTTCTCTGGCCCTGCCAGTTACAGGGGCAGGCTCGTCCCTGCAAATTAGCAGGGTTGTAGCACTTTGTCTCTTGTGACCATCTTTGAAATTGTTTCATAGCAGGTTTCAGTGCACTGTACTTGCCATTTAAGTATTTCAATAACCATATGTGGAGTCCTACTCTGTGAACTAAGTGCTATGCTTCCTGTCCATGCACTTCCTTTTGGATATATACAGTACCTGAAAGACAAAGCATAGCTTTTAAATAAGGAACTGTTGCAAGTGGGTGGATTATTATGAAATAACTTGTTTAAATGAATGTTTCATCCCACAACCACTTTAGTCAAGAGTCTCAGTCAGAACCTGCATCTCTTTTTCCAGTCAATCAACTGAGATACAAATTAATCAAAAAATAAGCCTTCTTAATTCTGATGTTCAAGGTTTATCTGATCTTTTGTAATACCAGCAAATCTCAGAATCCTTATAAATGTCAAATACTTACAAAGTATTTAGAAAAATCTTCAGAAACACAACAATTTAATAGTATTTTTCTTTTTTCTGCATCATTACTTTGTGCTATCAATATCACAAGGCAAAATCTGTTTGCAATCTGCTTCCATTGTATTAAAGTGATGTATTTAAAAACTGTGCAAACCTCTTCAAAAGAAGTACTGTAGGGAGATGGTAACTGATACTAAAATCTCAGATTGATAGAATTTTAAACTATTTAGAATAACTCCAGCATACAAAAAAAAGTTCTAAAGTGCCTGTGGCTTTTCTGGGGGATAAAATGGGGGATGGGGGGTGGGTGCAGGGATAAAGCTCTTGGAACCAGTGCTGTAACTGGCAAGATTTTCTAATAGTATCATTTCAGGAAAGGAGTATATTTGACTCGGGTCAGTAGTTCTAGAATAAACCAAAAATTGTGTCACAAACTCAGAGTGGGGAAGTGAGGAACCTGTTGCTATGATGAATGTAAGTCCAGATGTCTTTGATCAGTATAAAACAGCTGAAGAAACTATGCAAACCAAGGTTTTAAAGCTCTTACTTAGTATCACATGTTGGAACACTTTTGAATTTCTCACAGTACAGAACTACCTCTTGTACTGAAGGATTAAGGTAGGAGTGTCAGCTGCTTAGTCAAGTAGGGGTAAGGAGACTGGCTTTTTTTTTTTTACTCTTTAAAACTGCCCTGTAACTATTTGTACATCTGAGTTTGGATATTGTGACTAAAAACTTTGTATCACAACCAGTGTGGTAGAGAGTTTAATGACACAAGTCACAAGTCCTTAATACATAGATGCTGTTGGAGACAGCTGTTCTGCTGTTCCACCTGATCTCAGGAAGACAGTGCACTACTCACACAACCTCACATACAGAAGTTCGTCAGGCTGTTCCTTGTGCTCTGCAAACCTGGAGTCACTGCTCTCACAGCCATCCTATCAGCAGGTGAAGCAAGCAAAGTTCACAGAACTTGGAAGGTGGAGATTATAATTTTAGTTATCCTGAGACAACACTTGCTCAATATGAGTAAGAACATTTATAAGCTAGCACTTTTTTTCAGCTGACACACCTCAGCAACACTGAAAATGGAACTCGTTGTGGCTGTTGGTATCAAAGAACAAAGCTTTTTGCTTGCTAGTCTGCTATATGGCATAATGTTTATGTATGAAAATGAAAGCAATAAAATGTAAATGTTAGACTTCACGTGAAGGTACATGTGAGAATAGGTTTCATTAACTGGTCTAATCAGAGTGGTAACTTAAATTGTAACACACAGCGACTCCATCTCCTACTACTCTAAGCGTTGTTATTTATTTTGAGGAAATAAATTAGATTTTCTACCACCAACTACTTTTTAATAATTAAAGCAAAATAATTCATGCAGTGTGTAAGTTATCATAAAAGAATTCAGCAGACGTAGCAAGGGTGATAAAAGGCTTCTTTGTGCAAAACATTTTGTATGTCAATTTAAGAGATGGTCTTAGGAGCAAAACTTTGTATGTTGCAATTTGTCAGCGGTTTCATTGTTGCTGCTTATTTTCAAAGGGGTTCTCAAGATCTGTGATGAAACTACTGCAGTATTTTATGTAGGAGCTTAGTATTCTTTTAAAACCATACAACCTCATCTCAAAGCAGGTCTTTTTTAGTTCTAATCTTAGATCTAGGGTATAGCTGAAGAGAAGTAACATTGATTGTTGAAGGTACAACCAAGGTACAGTTGGTTACTGTAATAGTAATAAGCATTATTATAACACAGATTAATACATGTTACCCTAGCCTAAGTCTGACATGTAATTGTACTGAAATGCAGTTGGTTTTCTCTTTAATACACACTGAGAAATCTGCTCAGTTTCCACATGGAGCAGCAATAACTAGTGGTGTGAAGTTCTGAACATCTATCTTTCCTGAAGACAGAGGTGTTGGGATCTCATCACTACACGCCGGCTGCCTGTAGCTGGCAGTGCATTGTCCTTGCACTAATTTCATTCTCCTTATGACTTGATTCATAGTGTTTTACAACTACCTCAGCTCCACGATGCAACTGGTTTCTTCCTTTCCCTCCTCCTGCATTTGCTCATACGTTTCTGTTCTTTACTGTTCTGTAGTTCTGGCTGTATCCCTCTGCATCTGCAGTGTATGGGAGTTTGGGCATTTTTTAATATTTTACTTCTCATGATTTCATGATTTGCATGCTACACATGGTGTTACTGGAAAATAACTAAGGTGATTAGCTATTGAACTGGATAATAAATGTCATTAGCCTGTCTTATAGAATGATGGTATTTAAAAGCCAAAACAAAAGTAGTATTGTGCTTATCTGGCCACGAAAATTCAAACCCGCTGGCTTCCCTTTGGAAAGAATTTCTGATCTGCTGTGTCACTAGATGTGGTTGTTTAACAACCACTGTGTCTGCTTGAATGGAATTTACCTTTAAAATGACCAGCGCTAAGTGAAAGCTGTGGTTTAATGCCTTGCTCCAGTGAACATCTTATGAATTGCTAGCTTTTAATTCCCATGAATTGCTATTTTCATATGAAAGACAGTTTCTCGTGAAGAACAGGTGCAGCCTTGCAAGTGGACATTTGATGATCCTTTGCGTTTTTTGTCATCTGGGCACTGTGAGAGCGCTCCTGCAGAGCATGAGGTGATGTGTGCTAAAAGGTAACCTAAGTCTCTGCCGGGTAATATTAAAATGTCCAAGTCATCTCTTCCCACTCTATGCAGATTCTTTCTTGGCACTGTTTCAACAAGTTTCATGATCCATATCCCTAATAAGGACTATCTAAGTTTCACAGAAGCAGTTAATAGCTGCAGCACTGGAGATCTGGCCTTTCTTAACCTGCCTTGAACCAAAATTATGCCTGGACCATTCAGGAATTAAAACAAATAATCCTATTTTACTATAGAGAAAAGCTGCAAGTTATGCAGGTGTTGCTTTCTTTTTCTTGGAACGTGAAGGTTTGTTATGTAGACTATATGCATGAAATATATGTAGAAAGCAATATATTACCATTTACCCTGGTAATTTGGTATCAAAGAAAGAGGAGAAGGTTTTTAGCTCAGAGAAACTGAAGTTGCAATTGTTTTCATGAGGTAAGGAATGCTGAGCCAGAAAGAACTTGGAGCCGTAAACAAGTTAGATAGGAAATGAGAAAAGTATCAGTATGTGAAATGACCCCACCACAGAAATTAGGGACATCCTTATTTAGCCTTACAAAGTCTGCACACAGGTTCACCCTTTTTCAATTGTTTCCTCATACGTGTATCTTGAAGTTACCTTCACACGGCATCTAATAGCAACCCATTCCCCCCACTTAGCTTCATACTTGAAAAGAAAGTAAGTATACTTTTTGCTGTACACCTTCTTCATTTCAGACTTCTACAGGATAATCAAAGCCTTGCTTCACCCTTACCTACAATTAACAGAGGTTGAATGTGTCAGCTTTCTTGAACTCCCATTAATTCAGATACCATTACTCCCTTCATAACATCTGGAACACCTGTCCAGCCTGCACGTTTGACTTCTAAAGTAGCATGAAGTGCATGGGAGGAGTTGATCAACCTGGATTGTTATTTAATAGCTATTTTGCAGAAATGCCTAGAGGCATTAATTAAGATCAAGGTGCTAAACACTAAGAAGACTTACAAAGTAAAATAGTCCCTACCCCAGAGAGTTCATAATTCACTTCCTAGCAAGTTACAACAGGTGGATGTGATAAATTAACTGTAGGGAGGGAAGGAGAACAATTCTACTTCAAGCATTTTCTGGACAGTCTGGATCATTTTCATGTACATATTTACAAATACAGATATGTGGACCTAGTGCTTAGGGACATGGTTTAGTGGTGAGCTTGCAGTGTTGGGTTGAAGGTTGGATTAGATGCTCTTGAAGGTCTCTTCCAACCAAAGACATTCTGTGATTCTGTGATATGCTCATTTTGCTGAAGATGTTAATTTCTCTCTAGTCCTAAAATGATCTCCCTGATGTCATAAAACTCATCTTCCAAAGAAGCACCTAATCTATGAGATTCCTTCTCCAGTGAATGTGTTGGATACGTGATATTCCAGAAAACCATTGGTTTTGCATCCCTGCCTTTTCAAGGTGCTGAAAATCTGCTGTTATGTAGTGACTGTTTTGCAGCAGAGTGAAGCATAAAGGCAATCTTCCCATATTTTATGGTTACAATTAAAACACCTCCAATGAAAGCAGCAGCTGGCACATATCCCTCCTCGTGGAGTTAATTGTAAAAAACATGTTATTACAAAGCTGTTTAAAAGTGTGAACACCTTGGTAACAATGAGACATTAAAGACTCTAATATCTAATAGGCTTATTTTTCCATTAAAATGGGAAATACATAGTTTTGTAGGTGGAGATAAAGGTCAATTCGACTCTTTTCAGATAGGCAAGTTTTATTAATAAATCTATTCTGTCTAGTAATATCCTTTAACAAGGTTACTTCTAGCTGGTTTTCACTAATTTTAAATTACCAAAAACCATCCATGAAATAATTAAGAAACACTGTTACTGTCACTATAAATGCTCTTCTCTTTCATTGTATGCTGTGCAATAGTGGTGTAAAATTTCATTGTATGCTACGCAATAGTTGTGTAAAATACTGCCAGAGAAGAAATCTTACTAGCTGGCTGCCCTTAGGGGTAGTAACATACCCCTACTTTTCCATTGATGTAAAATCATTTTTCCTATACACTTTCCTCCAAAGAGGAGCATCTGCAAGATCAGAATGTAAATAACTAACAAAGGTAAAAACAGTGAAAAATTCCTATCAGGTGTGAGCAAATGAGAAATTTTCTGCTTTTAGTAGGACTGTAATGGGTATCTTAACAGTTCTATGACACAAAACATTGCCTACAACACACTGTGGAATTTTTGTTGCTATGCAATGTCCTTTTACTATAGAATTATTTCTCTTTTATACATATTTTTTTTTTGTGATTTAAAATACAAGGTATAATGCTTTCAAATGAAAAAAAAAAAAAAACAACCCAGAGATTGTCAGAGTATCCTTAAAAATTTATCCCTTTTCTGAAGCCGTATCGAGTCCTCTAGAAAAAAATACGAGGTTAATACTGAAAATGTCACATTTTCTCTTTTACTGGAGCTCAGCTTCTGAAAGACTTGGATGATTGAGGTACAAGGTAGAGAAAACATACTTGGAACAGTAGACTTGAGTAGCACAATAGCTGTAGTTAACAGTTAAAAATATGTTTTCATCAAAAAGATTGGCTTATTTAATTTTTATCAAACTAAGGGTTATAGATGAAGACTTTTCCAGTCTGCTCTGCTCCGAAGTCATTATATCTGCTCCTTTTGTGTGCTGTTGGTGTTTCGCACTGAGCTGGTGTACATCCAACACAGCCAAAAATGCATTGCCACAGCTGTATAAAAACTACAGTGGCATATGCAGTAAGTGGGAAGGAACAGAATGATGGAGAAACAGCATGGTATCTAAGACAAAATACTCCTCTGGACCTCCTCTAAAACCTGCTCTGCAAACGGTAACATACAAAAATGTCTTATTAGATGCTAGTAATCAGTTCTGACTTTGAAAGACCTCACTGCTCAAATCAGGCTTAAAGTGCATTATTACTTAACATACCCTTGTGCTGTGGGACGCCTTCCTTCTAACTAAGCTAGGCGACATTTGAGCACTGCTGCTATCTCTGTATGACAGGCGTGTCACAGGACGATTTCATCTGCTTGCAGTTGCTCTCGGCTCCTCCTAGACTGTTTTATCTCCCGTTTCATGGGGACAAGGGCAAGGCTGGAAGAGTACGGTAAGAACATAGAGCCACGCCCGGGGCCTTGGACCCCTCTTTCTCGTTTATGCAACAACAGCAAGAAACCCCACTCACAGCACTTCCCTCCCCTGGAACTTCGCCCACAGCAGTGTCTGGAGAGGTCCCAGGTGCTGAGAGCAAGGCAGTCAACGGGCTTTTCCACAGCCGCCGAGGCACGGCGGTGGCCTAGAGCCTGGGGTGCTTGCTGCGTCACTGCCGGAGATCAGGAGCTGTAACGCAGTTTTAGTGAGGCTCCGACAGCAGTACCGACCGCGACGCAACACCGCAGACCTCCCTGGGCAGCGCTCTTCACCCGCAGCCCTGGTGGGGCGGCCGCCAGAAGTAAAACCAGCCTGGCCGCGGCTGCCTCAAGCCAGCACGGAGGGGCGGGGGCCGGGCGGGACCCGGCGAGTGCAGGCTGCGGCGGGTTACGTGGCCAGAGCCGCCGCTGGGGGCCGGCGGCCCGCGAGCTGCCGCTTTGAAGCCCGTTGCTAGGCGACGGGAGGGCGCGCAGCGCCTACGGGAGCGACCGGTGCTAGGGGAGGGATGACGCAACGGCCGGGCCGGCGGAGCAGCCTTAGCGGCGCCCCTTTGCCGCCCCGGGCAGGCGGTGTCTCCCCCGCGCGGGGAGGCTCTCCCAGGGGCTTTCCGCGGGGCCTTCAGCAGGAAAGGGCGTCTGGAGAAGGACGACGCCGTCAATCCACCTCCCCCCGGCCCTGCGCCGTGAGCTGCGCGCTGTCGTTAGCGGTGCAGGTGCGCTGCGAGACGTCGCTAGGGGGTGGGGCTAGAGTGACAGCAACCGCGTCCAGTGGGCGCACGCGCCTCTGGCGACGGGCTCTGCCGCAGAGGGCGAGGGGCAGCCGGCACCGCCCGCCCATGAGGGCACAGGCCTGCGTGCCATGGGCGGAGGGCGCGGCAGCTTTCCCCGAGGGAGCCATGTAAGACAGCGGCTCCGCCCCGCGGGGGGCGGTGGGAGGAGTGGGGTCGCTCAGGAAGGGCGTGGGCGGAGAGCGGTGCGCCCCCGCCGTTGCGAAGGCCGCAGCCTCTTTCCCGGCCGCCCTCGGTCGCAGCTTTCTGTTGAGGACGGTAAAGACCGGGTTCTCCGATGAGTGGCCGGTGCTGACGGCCAATAGGCCAGGCGGAGCGCGCCCTCCTCCCCGCCCCAGCCGCGGGTCGGAGCCAATGGGGGGCTCGGCTCGGGGCGGGGCGCGCTGGGCTAGGCGCGGGCTGGGAGGCGCCCTGCCGGCAGATGCGGGGGAGTCGTGGGGACGGCAGCAGCAGCGGTAGTAGTAGCAGCAGCAGCAGCAGCAGCGGCGGCGGACGCGGCACGCGAGCATGGGGTCGCGAGCGGCTCTCTCCTCCCCGCGCTGAGGGACGTGCCCCCCGGTGGGGCCGAGCGGTAGGCGAGGGGTGACGGGTGCGGTGGCGGTGAGGGGCGCAGGTGCCCGGCGATCTGCAGTGTCGGTAGCGGCCGCCGCCGCGTCGCGGGGCGGCAGAGCCCGCTGGGCCGGGCGGGGGGACGTGTGGCGTTCCGCGTCGTGCTGCCTGCGGCCGCCTCCGCAGTCGAGACGACGACGCTGCCCGTCGCGTTGCGGCCGCGAAAGCTCGGCCGGGGCGGCGGAGGTCAGCTGCGGGCTAACACCGCTCGTGTCGTTGGCAGGATCCGAACTTAGCGCGTCGGCCAGCGTAGCCGCGGGAGCCGGCCTGTGCTCGTGGCAGCCTGCTGTCACCTTCCCTCCCGGCAATGGGGAATGGACTCTCGGACCAGACGCCGATCCTCTCCAGCCTGCCTTCCTTCCAGAGTTTCCACATTGTCATCTTGGGACTGGACTCTGCTGGAAAGACGACCGTGCTCTACAGATTGCAGTTCAATGAGTTCGTCAACACTGTCCCCACTAAAGGATTTAATACGGAGAAAATCAAAGTGACTCTGGGCAACTCGAAAACGGTCACTTTCCACTTCTGGGATGTAGGTGGCCAGGAGAAGCTGAGGCCGCTGTGGAAGTCGTACACGAGGTGTACCGATGGCATTGTGTTTGTGGTGGACTCCGTCGATGTTGAGAGAATGGAGGAGGCCAAAACGGAACTTCATAAGATTACTAGGATATCTGAAAATCAAGGAGTGCCTGTCCTTATCATTGCTAACAAGCAGGACTTGAGGAACTCTCTCTCCCTGTCTGAAATTGAGAAAATGTTAGCAATGAGTGAGCTGAGTTCTTCAACTCCCTGGCATTTGCAGCCCACCTGTGCAATCATTGGAGATGGACTCAAAGAGGGACTGGAGAAACTACATGATATGATAATTAAGCGAAGGAAAATGTTGAGGCAGCAGAAAAAGAAGAGATGAGTTCTATTTTGACCTTTCTATTTTAGAGTAATTACATGGTCAAAATTTGACATAAGATGGCTCCAAACCCAGGCCTGCTTGTTTGGATGCCGTTAAGCTTAGTTACATTAAACAATCAATTGCACAGCCTTGCCGTGTGGAAGGCTGTGCAGTTATGGAACTTCTGTTTTTTGTTGGTTTTTTTTTCCTTTTTTTTTAAAACTAGTCTTTTCTGAGTTTTATGGCTCTGCATTATTTCAGAAGCCCTAATAGATGATGTAATACTATCAGGAAATGGATGGATGGGTGGGTACATGTGACATGGATGTCTAAATAGCCAAATAAAATTGAGGGGTTTCTGCTTAGTGTTGTATTGATATGTTTGAGGGTGCCCTCTGCAAGCAATTTCCGTTGAAGGTGTTCTGTGTTTTTAAACTTCTAATGCTCGTAAGTGGAGTGTTTAGATGAACATTATACAGCTTTAAAAACATGTATGAAGCTAGTAACCCATTATTTTGAGAAGCTGTTTTTACCTTGTTTGGGGATTTTTATGAAAACTTGGCTACATGTGTAGGGTTTTTTTTTTAATTTGGCACTTTTTGAAATTGACTCATGTTCAGTTCAAATACTTGAAATTTTAAGTGCTGTGGATTTGTCAGCTGATAAAAGAAAGGCTTTTTTGACCAGTAAAAAATGTAAACAACATGCTGGAGCATGAAAAAGTGTTTTCCCAACATATTAGCATGTTTTTGGTATGTAAGATTTTTTTTTTTAGAAGTAGCCATTTGTCATTATTTAGTGCTAATCAGGTTTAAACTTACTCAAAATTAGTAATTTATTTTTTGAATTATGAGTATTATGTCCTCCTATAAAATGAAAAGTAAATTAATTGCAGTAAAGGAGCTATAAAGAGCAACTCTGGCTGTTGTGGTTCTAGCCAGTGCAGCATTCTTTGCTCTGCTGGTGACTATTCTGGCAATAAAACAAAATTATAATGAAGTAAAGATGGAGTTAAAATTAGCAGAGTACGTCTTGTATCTTCCTAAAATACCCTATTTTATTAAACTGGTATTGCTATGTCACTTTTAACGTACGCTTTTTTGGGTTTTTTTATCGTGACTCTTAAAGTATTTTGTGGTTAGGAATGTAATAATGCTTTATACACTCAAACATTTGACACTACTGGGGGCGGGGGGAGGGAGGGAGTGGGGGAAGAAGATTTTCAAGATGGGCCTGTGTTCTGCTTTAATTATGCTTTAAGCTGTTCTTGTTTACAGAGTGTGCAAACAGTGTTAACTGGGCAGGAGAGTGCTTGACAGAAAAGGGAGGGGAGTTTTTCTTACTGGTACAGTGCTTCAAGTGACGCTTTAGATACTTGGCTAGCCATTAAAAGGGCTAAAACAGAGCCTGGATTTTTAAGACTAACTTTAGTGGTGCTGTAAAAATTCATCAGAATGTTAGATTCTCTTTAAACTTTTGTTGGAAATACTGCATTAGGAAAAAAAAAAAAGGAAGATAAAAAAAGAGAAGGCAAAATCTATTTCCTCCTCTTACTTAACCAGTAAAGTAATGTCTTTCTTACCTGCTGCCATGTATCAGGAGGATGACGGCTACAAACCTGAATGTTAATCAATGTAACTTAGATATATTTAAAAAATCAAACTTTTTAACCAGCAGCTGTTCATCCAGGAGGTAACCAAAAATGCACTTTAGTGTCTTCAATAACTGAAAGTGACAGCTGTTTTTTTTTATGACATCTTGGTCCTTTTTGAATAAACTGAAGTAGCTTCCAGTGGAGCTTTTGTATGTTGGTTAATATGTACCTGCACTGGTGACATTGTAAGTCACTTACTCAAGTAATGTCTATATTTATAGAAATGTGGATGAATTCTTAAACCTCAATAAACAATTTAAAACAAGCCTGCAGATAGAAGGTGTCTGACTTCTTGTACTGCAGTGGTACATTCTCATCAATCTCTGTGCACATAGTGATTCAAATAACAGAATTCTATTAAAAACTAGTCTTACAAATGTGGTGAGGCTCATAAATGTCACACTATTATAAATTGCAGGTATGTTATTAAAAATTTTAAATCAATGGCCTGTCTGTACATTCACAGAAGAAATATTAACTCCAGTGGCTCCTTTCTGAAGTGATGAATCTTGCATAATTTGAAAAATCTTTCATAGAGCTGAACTGATTTTGTTATGTGCAATATTTAATAGGCAATGTTGGGCATTTATCACATGTACTCACAGGTGGTACTTAATTTAGTATCTTCAGGCTTATATATCTGAAGCTGTCTGAGGGATTCACGTGTACTTAAGCCTTGGGTGAATTTCCTCCTTGGATTTTACAGCAGCGAGTAGAATGTGGCAAGAGAGATGGAAGCTTCTAATTAGCTTCAGGACCTGAGTGTAGACAAGACAAACTTAATTTAGCCTGCAAATCAAAATTGCTATTTTTTAACAAGAATACCCAAACTTTTTTCTCAAAAAAATGATATTTTAATTTCTGTTTAAGTAGCTAATTGACACATCAAAATGTAGGTTACTAATTTTCAATGTTGGGGAAAAAGCTATATTAAATTTGGGGTGTAATTACTATAATCTGGCTAACATTTTCCTTCCTTTCAGGTTCATAATACTACTAGGCTGAGGAAGGTGAGATGACAGGCTGTCTCTTTGTACCCAGTAAACAAACTGTACAATACCAAATTATAATTGCTTTATTTTGAGTATTCATTAGGCTACTATTGGGAATAGTTGAAAAGGCATCCTGCTTGGAAAAGTCAGTCTTATTTTGTTCTGCATATTAAACATGCTAGTGTTTATCTGGTGACAGTCTCCCTAAACTCTTCCATGTATAAAACCTTGAGTGAATGATTTTAAATACAAAGACATGACTGAGTGTCTCTGGAGGAACAAGTGAGAGAAGGTGGACAGTAGTGTTTCTAAAATGTCATACATATGTGATATTTAATACTGACTTGAAAGTAGAAAACTTTTAGTGCAAGGATGAGTTTTACATTCAAGCTATATATACCTTTCTCTGTATGAGAACTGTCTTGCTGGAATATTACAGTAACCATTCTGAGTAAAATATACAAATGTAGCTGTACCTCTGAAACTGTGTTTTGTATTACTATGAAAAGGTCTTCAGCTATGCACAAAATGGTTATTGTAGTAGAGCGTTTGGTATCTTAGCTGACTGAATTTCTGCTGGCATAGTTCTGTCAGCCTGGGATCACTTCCATACAATGAATTGATAAATTTGGCCTAAATACTGGTATGTGCAAGAAAAACTTTAGAGGAGCTGAATAAGCAGGTGTAACTTTGGCAATGCTGGAGTTACACAACTTAAATTTTACATAGGTTTTCCTAAAGTGGGCTACAGACAACACTGTTCTCCAAGGCACTAGGTTAAGTTAAATATCTTAAACTGCTTCTACTTTAAGGAGGTATGGAATTGCATTTAAATCGGTGCAGCACTATTAGAAATGAACAAGCGAGGTAATGTAACCTTATCGCTGTTGTCTTAGCTGACACCTTATCTACCTGGCTGGTATGGGGACATTGCCTCAGCTGTTCATGCACCAGCAATCCCTTCACGTTAACCAGCCTTCAGGCCCTGGTTTCTATTTTCTAGCTGCATAACTGTGTGTTAGCTTCTGAGCGTTTCAGCTAGAAAAGTACTGTAGGATGGTCAGACTCCCTCAGGTTCTTGACATACCTTTTAAGTTGTATTGCACTGAAGTGCATTTGAAAAAAGTAAAAATACGGGTTTTTCAACAAGATGGTAGGTGAAACCTTTCTCTTCAATTTTCAATATTTTATTGAGATGGGATTGATCCCTTGTGTGGAAATCAGTACCCACAGTGTTGCAGTTTAGAGTCAGGGTGGACTCTTAGACCTGTAACAGATGCTCTCTGTTAACCCCCCTCCCTCCCTAAAGGGGAAGAGAAAGGGAATAAGGGAGAGAGATTGTGTGATTAGAAAAGGAAACTAGAACAGCTTTAATAAAAATGAAAATAATAATAAACAGAATATATATATATACACAAAACCACTATCAAGCCCAACCCTCCTGATGGTAATTACATCGCCGTCACCACTGATGCTGAGGCGCAGGCACCTGGAGAGTCCCAGACTGGGCCCCACAGCAGACAGGAGCTGTGTTCAGGAGATGGATTCTGGTACCAGATTCAGGAACACAGATCGGGATTGAAGGCAGAACGGTTAGAGTCCTACTCAGATGCTCCAAGGAAGAAACTGGAAGAGGACCCGAGCCAAGCTGGCAGAGTGGGCCAAGACGGCAAAGAGAGGGCAAGACCCTCCTCATCCATCAGCTTTATACCGAATATGACGAGTATGGGCTAGAATCCCTTGTTTTAGTTTGGGGTCACCTGTCCTGTCCACTCCTCCCTGCATGTGCGGCCTTTTACTTTCTGCACCCCCCAATGTGGTACACAAGATCCAACAGTGGCCTTAGTCTGCACACCAGTCCTTGGCAGTAACTCTAAATGTGGGGTGTTATCACAGCTAGAAGCAGAGACTGTGAAGACAGGCTGCTAACTTCAGAAAGTGAAGTTAGAATTGAGCTGAGAGGTAGAATCACTGAGCAGAATTAATTCTGTTCTCACTCAAACCAGGACATACACAGCCAGCCTGCAGATCCCAGCCTGACTTAGAGAGGGGCTTCTGCACCACCTGCACTTCAGTCTTGCAGGACTTGGTTACCTGGGACACAATGGTCACAGAGCAGTGAGGAGCTGCAAGTGGTCTGGTCAGGTGGAGGCTAAGAGCTTCTGGACACCAGCAGGTCTCTGTGAAGGCAGCCCTACCTTCTTGAGGGGGTTATCTGCATCTTAGGTCATTTGTTTACAAATAGCAGGGTGTTAATTAGTGTCTGGCTGAAACTTTTTGTTGAGAGTGTCATTCTTGGCATCAGAGGAGGATTTAGATACTGCTACAAAGGAGGACTTGGTAAGGCGAAGTGTGGAAAACACAGCACAGTGCTACATATCGGGCACCAACTCTGACATGCAATCTTGACTCAGCTGTGTGGATTGCACTGCGTGAAGGCCAGCAAATGTGTGCTTATAATGCTGTTTTCCTTTAACAACTTCTGAGAGAGAAACCTAGGCATGAATCAGTACTTTTGTGATCAGTGTTTTCACTTTACCGGTGAGTGACTCATCTTTTGAGAGGGTCACAGTTTACAGCCTTACTCTGACAGCTGATAGCTTTGTGTCCTTGGGCCTAAACAACTCCTGTTTCTGCTGGAAGGGATGTGTATGGAGCTGTGAATGGGCATCGCCTCCTGTTTGTTTAGTCTCAGGGATGAGGAAAGCATTTTATTTTCTTTTTAATCCTGACTGACATAGGTGTGTGAAGGCCTGCCCCTCTCATGCTGCTCTGCAGGATGTGATTATTTTTAGGAGCAATACAAGACTGTGGAGCTGTGTTGATAAACTCTTGTGTGTGTTTTTAAAATGAAGGGAAATACACAGCCTGACTTCCCAGCATGGTGATGCATGGGGTTGTCATATGGGCTCCCACAGCCATCCTATTTATCTGAGAACAAAATAAAGGGCTGACACATATCTGGTACCTTGTCCTTCTTTAAAGCATTAGTCAGTCATCTTAAACCAGCTGTGAAGTAGTAGAAATACAATTTCAAAGACCTAACTGAGAAAAATGCCAAGCAGCAAATTAAGAACTTGAGTTTCTTCCCCGTCCATACGCTGTTGTGTTGGTGCTGGCTGTGAATGACCTTAGGCCCCTGTGTGGTGGCTGGGCAATGCTGTCTGCAGTCTGCTGGCTCACTGTGGGGCTTGGCAAATGGCACAATCACCAAGTAGCCACAGATTGATTTTATTCAAAGGCAAAACCAAAATCTGAGGAGAAAAAGTAGGCAGCGAGGTCAGACAGTGCTTCTGGACTAAATACCTGCTTGCAAACAGCTCAGGAAGGTAAAAGATGATAATCCCTGAGCTGTGAAGATTATGGTTTCTTAGTTCCAGCTATATTTACACAGCTGCTCCGCCAGAATTAAGAGCTAAAGATGAAAGAATAATTAGTAGAAGGTCGAGTGCAGTTGTTGGCTTTGGGGGTGTGTGTAGGGAGAGAGGATTTGAAACTGTTGGGTTTTCCTAGCTTTTCAAGACTGAGCCCTAGGGGAAATAGAGACACTTTTAGGCTGCTTAATTGGTTTGAAATCTTTATTGTTTTATTCACTGTAGTTTTCCTATTGCTAAAATGAAACAATACCTTATTTAAGATAGTCACCTAATCACTGTATTAATCTCTTGAGTCCACTGACAAAGGAGGTTAGCAGGGGTGTTGAGCCTTGTTAAACATGCTGAGGGCTCCTGTCTGGCTCACAAGCTGCTGTATTTCAAGGTCTTTTCTAAAAATAGCAGAATGGTAGAATTTAGGTCAGACAAGGCAAAGGTATCGTAGAATCATAGAATGGTAGCGTTTGGAAGGGACCTCTGGAGATCATTGAGTCCAACCCCCCTGCCAGCACAGGAACACCTAGGGCAGGCCACACATGAGCAGATCCAAGTGGGTCTTGAAAGTCTCCAGTGAAGAAGACTCCACAACCCTTCTGGGCAGCCTGTTCCAGGCTCTGTCACTCTCACAGTAAAGAAGTTTTTCCTCATGTTGAGGTAGAACTTCCTGTGTCTCAGCTTGCAACCAGGTATGAAGCCTGAAACCTCAGACACCACACATAGTCCAGAGGTACCACCAACCCTGTAACTGCTTTTATTACCACTTCATGAATGATAAAGAAGAATTCTTTCATTTGGAGCACAACATTTCCACCCCATTCCAACATAATTTGCCCTGAAAGCTTTAATATTGGAATGTTATTGAATTTGGTGTTACAAGGATGAGTTTGTGAGTGAAGAGGGTCAGGAAAGAATGTTCACCTTTGCTGCACTGACTTGGTTGGCTTAAACCAGTCTTTTTTGTAAAGTTGGGTAAATATGGACAAAGATGACCTAAAAGTGGGAATTTTTCTAAAAGTTCTTATTTCTAGTATTAGCTGAGCTCTAATGGTCTTATAATCATTGGGTGGTGATGTAGGCATGGGCTGCTGCTGTTTTTTTGACACTAGTTGCATGATGATCTCTAAGATGCCTTCAACCATTTGCTTGCAGACTATGAGTGTAAGGTCTCCACAGTAATACTGAATTTATATATCCATGATGTATGTTTTTAGCTATTTGAGGTGTTTCTGTGGATTAATTTAGTTTCTCTAGGAAATTTGATTCTTTGCAAAACTTAGATTAATCTGTCAATGTCTCTGCAAACACAGTTTATTCCTATTTGGTTCCTAAGTGATACAATAAAATATCAATCTACAGCTTATTAATAGCACTGTTTCCTTTGAACTCTGGCTATATTTGAATCAGAGATAAATATTTCATTTTTCCTTATTATGCTGTATTTTATATATGAGCTGAATTGTGCTAACCTTAGAAATACTAGCCTCCCTGATTTTAATTAGCTTAAAAAATTGACCTGTACATTTAAAGTCACTGTAATTCAGCTGTAATCAGTCACATTATGCTGGAGACAAATGGGATTCGCAGTCTGAGCCCACACTGATGCTTTTTGACAGATCTCCTATTGCCACATCAATACACATCCCTCATTGTGTGCTATGGTAGCACTAGTACTAGGCAAGCTATATTTCTATATGGTTCAGCAACTGTATGTTTGCCTCTGTCATAGAACTTGCTTATATACAATTTTCGCTTATGTCTTGCTGTTATCACGATGGGACTGACTGAAAAAATTCTATGCAAAGACTCAGCTTTAAACTGCAACATTAAAAAAAAATACATCAAACTACATAATTTAAAATTATTTAGGGTTAATGCTGAAAGCTGGAAGTTTAAGACTGAAGATTGGTATGTCCAGCATAGTCACTGAGCACTGGGCATTGTATCCCTGAAATGTCTTCATCTATGTGTAAAGCAAGAACCTCATAATTGCTCTTACATTTAAATTCATGCTTAAAAGTGCTGTGAAATATTAAGATATTAGACATATACACTGTAATGGAATGTAACAGAGAGACTGTAACAGTAATTTAGATTTTTTGTTTGACTTGTAACGTATTTGTGATCAATAGTTAGGCATCAGGAAATCACAGCATTTCAAAAGTAATGCATGTGAAAATTTAAAAATACAAGTGCAACATACTGTATTATCTCTGGCCGCATGAGCTTGAGCTTCACAGAAAACAAAATATTACCATAGTTGAAAATAATGTATTTCATATTCATCAGTGGATAAATATTTATAAACTGGATCACCTGTACCTGATTTTTTTTCCATTTCACCATTGCTATTAAGTAGAAGTAGTCTTTATTTATTTATTTTATGTTTGAGTTAAATTGGGGTGAGTATATGGTCTTCAAATCAGGCATATGAAAGTTTTCAAGTAGAGGTGATTTGTGAAGATCTTGAATTAAAGTAACACATTATCTTAAAATAAGCTTTTATTTTGAATAGTAACAAAAATGGTTGAAAATTCTTTTGAAAAGATACCTTTATTTCATATAGTACAATGAGAGAAGTACATTAGAGTGGTTTCAGACCTCAGGATTCAGAGGGTCTCCTGTTCTCACTGCCTTTCTTGGCTGTAATGAATCAGTCTGCACAGGATGTGGCTGCTAACAGATGATAATACAAAGTGAAGGGCTGGGCCATGAAAAGCCCCAGGGTGGCTCAGCGTGGTGCTGAGTTCTCACGAAGAGCTGATTGCTTTCCAAAAATAAGAACAGGAACTAGGGCAGATAATCCATGTAAAATGCACTTTCCACCCTTACACATTCACAACAATTTATTATTTTCAGCATTGTGGAGCTTTACATGTTGATTACATACATAATCCATCTAGGCACATACACCTACCTACACACACTTCTGTTGTATTCTCACAAACCCTGCCTGCGAGAATTTCTCTGCGATGCTGTTTTGTGGGTATAACTTGAGAATATATAAATAGATTCATGTTTTCCCATCATTTAAACCTAAATGTGACTGCAAACATGACAGCACTAGAAATAAGATTCTTTGAAATAATTTCTTCTGTTTTAAATCTTTCATTTTATTAGGATAAAGTAATCTGGGCTGTTCACATTGCATATGAACTATGCTGTTGTGGTAGCGTTACCACTGCTTAGAGTCCAAGTTATGTCAGCACTTCTTTTATAAATAAAAATCCTTATTTCAGAAGCCTAATAACCTAATAAGCCTTGAAATTTCACACTTATCTGAAACTTGGCAGAGTATTCATTTTGCTTTTTACCACATTAACATATATATATTAGAGTGGAATGTAAATAAACAAAAAAATAAGCTTATTGTGTTTTGCTGCTGTTTCTATCTCAAAGTTAATTTTGTTTACAGAAAAGAGATGGTATGAAGTCACACTTCCAAACTGAAACCTTTGAAAATTTTTTTTAAGTTAAAAGTTGTAGTTGTTAGCATTTGCAAATCAGGCCTACACACATCACACAAACTTGTGGAGCTCACTCACAGTGAGTGAAATTCTCTCATCAGTGTCAGCAGAGCTATTCCTATACAGTAACAGTTGTAGGACTGGACATATACAGAGAATAGAAACATGGACATGTCTTTCCTTAGTTTCTTTAATACATAATTTCAAGTTCTCTCATTTGCTAAGTACATTTCCTTAGCACTGGTGATGTGTAAAAGTAAATCAAATGCACAGTTTCCTGTGTCTTATGGAAAAGCCCATGCTTGTAAAATGTCCAGGCTGTTTTCTAAACAATTAAAAAAAAAAAAAAAAAAAAAAAAAAGGGAGAGGGCTCTAGTCTCAGTAGAAAGTTGCATCTTTTGTTGTTTGCTCGCCCCATTTAGGTAACCTTGAGATTATCCTGAGGGTCACTAAGGATGTGGCTTGCCTGGGCATAGTATCTTCTTGCACAGAAGAGCATTTTTTCTTAAAGGTAAAACTAACACAGGAATCCTGTATTAATGATGGCTTTAGTCTGACCTAAATCACTTCTAGTCTTTTCCTTATGGATTCACTTAAGCCTCTGCACAGGGGTTGTAGAATCTAGCTGTTTGAATCTGCAAGATTTTATCCTCCCTTTGCATTCATTTTAGCTGCATGTACATGCCTGCACAAAGCAGCTCTTGCACTTCCTTACCAGGGAGCCTTGACCTGCTCAGAAGACTAGACATGCTCTTCACTCTTTAGTTTGCCCAGCCAATTTTGTAGAGAGCACAAACAATGTAGTCGAAACAAACAAAACAACACCACCACCAAACAACAAGACACACACAAAAAAAACCCCAAACCCACCCACAAACAAACTTTTTTTTTCCTTCTTCCTTCCTTTCAACTATCAAGTCCCACTTTCAGTGTGATGGCCATAATTATCTATGTTGTGTTGGAAAATCCTTACTCAATTCAAGTGCTTTGGGTCAAGTTTAGAGTATCCTTCCACTTAACCTGATTTCCTTTTCTTATTCTTATTTACCTCCCTAAGAAAAGGCCACATCTATAGTGTCCTCCTAGGAGTGGCTGTGGGTTTTCAGTATAATATAGATACAATGGTCAGGATTCATTTTACCTAATATTAGGCATTCTTGTCCAATTTAGGCATCTCTAGGTCTTTTTACAGTTCATGGAAAGAAATGCCATTGTCTAGGATATGATTCGTCTTAGTTCAGGAGTGGCATTGAAGGTGAGAAATTGTTCTGTGATATGGCTTGTTTCTCTCTCTGCTCTACAGAAAGCATAAGCTGATTAACTCATATATAGACACCTGCCTCTTACACCAACTGTCTATAGTTATATCCTAAATGACAGCCCCAAATCCATGCCAGCTACTCTGCTGGAAAACACTGGTGCCCGCCATGTTAAATCTGTGTCAACCTACAGCAGCTGAGAGGCTCTTGCCATGCTTTTCCTTAGCAAAGCCACGCTAGCACTTCTAGGTGCTGGTCAATGACCACACTGTTCATAGAAAGAAAAGATAAAGACCAGTGTACAAGAACAAGTGAAATGAAAGCTTTTATTTACAGTGAACACTACATTTCACACTCCAGATATTCTCAATAGAGAAATCAGTAAACCAAATTACTTCCTCTTAGAGTGTTTTATGGCTTACTCAAACTACTTGTGTATGCAAAGGTAACTTATCCATCAAATTCAGTGGGAGTGAGATACGGTTGTAGAATTATGCAACCAAACTGCCATCTAGAAAAGCTTTTAGATATTAAACTTTACATTTCTGTTTTAAAAATGTAAGTAAATCCCCACCTACTTGCTAGTACTGTCATGGAGTCTAGGAACACCCATGCCTGATTCTGCGTGCATTGGGAGTTGTGATTGCTCTTATGTGACTACAGAAGGCCTACCAGCAATCAGGCTGAAATTGGTAAAAGATGAGAAGGATTTGTTAAAAGAAAGTCTGCTAGCTGGTATTTAGGGATGACCTGAATAGAGAAATGAGATGGGAATAGGGAGCTCTGTAAGTAGAGGAAATTACAAACTGTTCTGGTGTTTCCAGGTCTTCTTCTGTATACCAAGGTATGCGTAACTGATAGTCTTTCTGATGAGGAAGCCCTAATTTAGGAGGGGGTATGAAAAGGGGTCTCCCTTGTCCCTGTGTTGTGAAAATTGTAATAATTTAATATTTTCTTAAGTATCTATTATGGCCAAATTTCTGGTTGATTAAAGGGCTCAAAAGCTACTACAGCCAATGCTCTGAGGTGGCATGTTACTTACTTCTTTTGGGAACTAACCTAAATTTTTGGGAGGTGTAGTAGAGAAAGGAAGAGACCTGGAAAGTAGAAATCTTAAAAGTAGAGCTTTGCTGTTTAGTGAATTATTAATCTGAGCATATTGTGCATTTCTGTAGTCTTGGGGAAAAGTGTGAGTCTTTGTTTTGTTGAGGTACTTGCTTGATCTTAGAGGAAACTGTTGTGTAGATTTACTGGGAGATCTGCATCCCCTAAATCACCATATCATCATATGAAAACACAGTAAGGGTGTACCTTCTGAAGGCTTGTTATCCCTAATGTGAGACCAGGTGCTATGACGTCCTATCAGTTATCTCTAGTGAGAAAATAACTGTACATAGACTCCTAGCAGATACTATCTTCTGTAAACATCCTGTTCACCCTGTGTATTGTATGGATTAAACCAGGACTGAGAAGACATCTAAGCTGGAACTGAGGCTGCTGTTGAAAAGCTTCCTTGTGCCTGTTAGTTTGCTTTCTCTTCCACTGCAGACGCGCATAGCAAGCGCTTACCTATTGCTTCTCAGGCCAGTGGCAGTGAATTATAATGCATAACATAGTGCAACCACTTACTAGTGTTGAATTTGCTGGGATTTGGAGAGTTTTCAGTCCTTAAGGAGAGTGGTGCAGGGCTAGAGGACCCACAGGGCTACATTTGGATGTTTGGGGTAGAGTGGTTAGGATTTTCCATGTTCCTTTTTAATGTGTGTAAGAATGTTGTTTGTTGGCCTTTTTTTTTTTTTTCTTTTGACCCTGCTGTGATTATTAGTACACATTGAAATGCAGAGATGAACAAAGACTTAAAAAAAAAAAAAAACAACCCCAAACAACAACAACAAAAACACAAGCAGAAAACCAAAAAACCCAGAGCATAAATGCAGTCTACAAGAAAATTAATCAATGTTTGGAAGCTATTATAAAAAAAAAAAAGCAAGCTATTGAACAAGGTTGTAAACACTAGTTGGTAGGTAACAAGTGACATTTAATTACAGAAACTTTTCTTGTAGCTGTTTATTTGGCCCTAATAACTGCCCTCTAATAAATGAGCTTCAGTAAACAAGTGACTCCAGGTTTTGTTTGGCAGGGTGTTGTGCGTGTGGTTTTTGGTGTTTGAGTTATGTTGTAGTGCTTGGGTTTTTTGTGTAAATGAACTACACTGGTACTCCTTCTATCAAGCTGTTCTGTTCAGTGGCAGTAAAACCCCTGAATGCCATTTGGAACAGGGCTAGTTAGCTCGGCAGAGATCATAGGAGATCTCCTTTTGATTCACCATTCTGAGCTGATAGAGGTACTAGGTTACTTTTGTTACAAAGCCAAGGTTTGTGTGCTAGCAGCTGAGAACCCTCCTTTAAACAAGCTCTAGGCTCACTTGGGTTCTGGTAGTTTGACTTGCCCATCTTGGTGGTGGGAATCCCCAGAACAGTCTTCACTAAAAAGCTCTTACAATGCCAGTAGCAGCCCAATGCAAATGGGGATCGTACTGTATATTTCTCCCTGCTAAACCCCAGACTCTTGTCCCTGCAGTGATGGTTTTTCCAACTCCATCCTGTACTGTGATTCTGAAAAGCTTGCTTTATATCCTGATGTGGATCAAATAATTCTGTATTCAAGCAGACTGCTGAATTTTCTTCCTCCTTCTCACCTTTAAAAGAGCTCAAAGAGGATATAGCAATAACCTTGCCACTCTTCCATAAAGAATGTAAAAGCAGGACAAGATCTCCTGAGAAAAATATTTTGATACTGAGACTAATGACTAATCTGTTGTTACTGTGTTTGAAGAGACCTTTGCTGTATTTCTTTGGTCAGTTGTCAGCAGTGTCTAGAGCGATAAGCTGTCAGCATTGGTGTCTCTGGGCCTGCAAAGCAATGCTATCCACATCACACTCCTCTGCATGACCAGCCAGAGGCTTTATCTGACCTCTGTGGGCTCTGAAATGTGCTGCACTGCTCATAAAAATCTCTCATGGGAAAAGTGACTGGAGTGACTTTGACGTACGCTATTGCATAATGATGAGTTGAACAGCGTAACGTTTCTGTCTGTTTGAGGGGCTGGTGGTGGGGTGGTTATCGCTGCTAGTGGTAAGTGACTCTTGGGCTGCTAGCTGTTTGGACAGGCTCTTGGATACAGATGCGCATACTTTCCTCCAGGGAGGAAGAGTGCAAAGAGTGGGGACCCTTAGGAAGCCCCTGCCTCTGGGTGACTGGACTGGAGGTGTGGACCTGTCCCAGGGCATAGCCCAGTGATGCCAGCATTAGCAGGCTCTTTTGCCTTCCTTCTCTCCTCAGCAAGGCCTGGGGTCTCCTGGCTGTCTTGTGCCAATATATCAGGAGTGCAGCCTTGGTATGTAGTCACATGCAGCTGCAGCTTCAGGAGGCAGCCCTGGGGTTCAAAATCCTCTGCTTGTGTAGAGACACTGTGCCCTGCGAAGGGTAGGAGGGACCAGCCTGTGAACTCAACCCTTGGCAGTGTTATCTTGAGAGCCTGCCCAGTGTGAGGTGCTGAAACAACCTGGGGACAGGGTGGATGTTGTGTATAAAATGTCTTCCCAGCCTTGGTAGGTGCAGCTGGAGACCAGCTCTGTGTGGTTCTCACTCTGGGAGTGTTTGCAAACTAGAATAAATTGTTACTGCTTCGGGAATTGTTCAGATGGAGACATCAGGCATGGCCCAACTGGTTTTTTTTCTTCTTCTGGTAATCAATAAGGAGTAAATCACTTCCTTTGGTGGAAATACAGAGAAAAGTCAAGTGTGAGCCTTGCCCTGAACAGTGGGTCCCATTGCAGCTCATGGCTGCATAACAGTTCCACAGTGCCGCCCCAAAGGAGGATGATGCCTCCTCTTCTGCAAGCCCTGGACACTACAGCTGGTGTGATGTTGCCACAGGATCTTCTGGAAGAGAAGGAGAGATGTGTCTACTGTTCCTCACCACCTGCCCAACACAGGAGTGGAGGTGCGGTGTGTCTGATCCAGAGAGAACACACCTGACACCTCCTACTAGTGCTTTAACAAAACAGTGCTATTTCTATGACTTGTAGTATGTGCCTGGTCATCTTACGGGAAGCTCCTTCAGTGTCTCATCTTAGAAACTTTTCTGTGGCTTCTAGATATTAGCAACTTCTGAATTTCTTTGCTGTGATTAAGTGCAAGAGATGTAATGCAGTGGAGTGCTGCTTCTCCAACAAGAATGTTATCTGGATAAAGATTTTTCTGTATCCAAAATCTGCAGTCTTAAGGATGTTATTTCTGGTATTAGTGTTTTCTTACCAGTGATTTTAATGATCTTTAAAAATATTTTGGTGTGTTTATCAATTTTTTTTTAATTATGATCTATTTATTTACCAAGCTCTCTTCCAGTATTAAGGCTGGATTATTTTTTTTAAAGTGGAATCTCTGACTCGTGTATCTCTGACCCTTATATTCATAGGATGAGACAGGGGGTTTTAAAAATTAAAAATTAAACTGCTAGATTCTTTGTTTATATCTTTGTAGCATGAATGCTCAGTAAAAATGTTGCCTTGCATCCTGTAGTTGTGCTGGCACAGTTTCCTGCGCAGATGTATTACAGCCCTTACAGTGAGCTGATCTGACTTCAGTGAAATTTTCTGCGTTATCTTCCAGTTTATCAGTTCAGGCTGCAGCTGGCTGGACTTGCATGCCAGAATAACTGGAGGGGGCCATGAAGAGATTCAAAAGATTGGTGGCAGTACCTTAAAGTAGTGCTCTGGCTGCTGAAGAATTCTGGATTGTGAAATTGGAGCCTTGATGTTTGCTAAGTAAAAATATGGTCAAAACATAATTCAGTAAAATGGTCCTTTTTTTTTGCTTCTCTTGAAAAGATGCAAAAAAAATCTTCAGGCTTGAAAGGATTCCTAGGTAGGTGTTTCTGGTCTTACTGACTGCCATCATGAAAATAGAGGGCTGAAGTAGCTTTAAGCAGAAAAGGTGAACCTTGGTTCTTAACAGTGTCTGCCTTAATCTACAAAGGTTTCTTTCATTTGCTACTTTGATATTTTCTAACACACATTCACTTCTGTTATATCACTGTACAGTATGCTGATGGAATTTTTTCAGTCTCAACGCAACGATTCTAAGTTTCTGAAAATTTTCTAAGTACGAAATTTCTATATTTATAGTGATCCACTCTCTGATTCATTGATAAAATACAAGCTTGTTTCTGCAGAACAGGGGAATTTTGTAGGCTATAATGTTATAAGCCTGATTTGAGCTACAACTATATGGAATGAAAAAAAAAGTGAAATTGGAGGGTGAAAACTCTTCTGATGTTTAGTAATTTCTGGGGTACCAAGAACTATGTGAGGTCAATTCTAAGGTGTGATGACTGTTGAAGAGTTTTGGTTTTTTGTTTGCTTGGTTATTTTTTTGTGGTTTGTTTTGGGTTTTTTTGTTTGTAGTGAGGTTGGGTTTTTTGTTTGTTTGGGTGTTTTTTGTTGTTGTTGTTTTGTTTGGTTGGTTTGGGGGTTTTTTTGGTTGGGTTTTTTATTTTTTTGTGAAGGAAGGCAAATAAAGCCTGGAGCCCTCATGGTGGCTCAGGACAAGGAACCGTCTGTTCTGAGGATCATACTACAGTATGTCAGCCTGCCTGACTATTTCTTGATGTGGTATGTAAATAGGTGGTACCTATGCTTCTTCCTTTCCCTCTTCTTGTTCCTCCTATCAACACTGTAGGGAGAAAATATGATACCTTAGAAATGTAATGTTTGTTTAAGTAATTCCTAGGTACCTTACCTTTAACTTTTTTCTTCGGTTAGTGTGGGGTTGTTCCACATACACAATACCTGACTTGAGTGTTAAGCAATATTGCATCTTAAATTCTGATGTAAGATTATTTATCTTCAAATGTCATGTTCAGCTTCTGAAGTGATACTGTCCACTGACAGCTTCTCAAATCATCTTGGTTAACTCAGTTCTTAGCTAGAGAATTTTAGGAATGTATGAATGCTTGTGATGTTAATGAAGCAAATGTCACTTTTACTTGCAGTTTCATTACATATTTGAATTGAATGTTTGAAGTGAGATGTTATTTGGTTGACTCAGACGGTGTTTATTTTCCTTTCAGGAGGTGACCTGTAGCTTCGTTTGAGAAGGATATAAATAACTCATTAAAAGACACAGTAATGACAGAATTGGTTGCTGTCAGTCTGTCCAATTATTAGACTAGTAATGAGACTATGTAATAACACTGGAGAGAAGGATGCAATTGATATCTCATGACACAAAAGTCTTGCTATTCCCTTACTTCCTTGCCAGATGGGCAGCCCACGAGATAAGGGACAGCAGCAGCTGCTCCCAGGGCTGAGAAATACATGTGTACTGGAAGGCTACTGCATCTGGGCTTCCGGATAGGACAAATAGCTGATTGTAAGGTGCCACTTTCTGCAAGGTGCCTTGAATGGTTTGGGTGCCCTCCCTACAGTGTGAGGACATGCTCTGGCAGAGAGCATTTGTCTGTCCTATTGGTTACCTCTGACCCATGGGAACTGATGACTCACTACTGAGGCATCCCCAACTCTGGTGACTCTGTAAACTGGAACTTATGCATATGAGCTCCTGCTTTCATAGTAAACCATGGTCTTGCTTCCTGTGTGTTGATTTATTAGGGTTTAAAGGTGTGTGTACTTAAGGAAGTTTCATCCTCTTCTTCACTCCCTTCTAAATTAACGCCTTGTGACAGCACTAGGATCTTGGGCAGTCCCTGACAGATAGTACAGGTTCCCCAGCCTCCTTGGCAGTGCTGCCAGCCAGGGGAGCCACCTGCAGCAACACAGCATCCAGCACACAGCCAGACCCAGACTTGGGGCTCATGTCCTTGCCTCCTGTGGTGTTGCTTGCATCAGGACAGAAACCTGGGCTTATATGTGGAAAACTGTAAAAAAAACCCCAAAACCAAAACAAAACAAAACCACCCATTCATTGTTTAATAAATATAATCACAAGTTACTTGGTGATTTATAGCCTTCTGTCCAGTCTTGCTTTTTGTATATTTATTTGGACAAAAATGGATAAATTATTATGTTTTGCTGCATCATGTAAAGTGAAAACAGTCTTAGCTGAGGGATGTGACTTGCCTTTAAATATAGTCAACTCTATTGTGATTTCTGTGTCTCTCTGAGTAGTGAAATGGCAAAAGATCTTGAAATGACTGAAAACAAGCCTGCTGAGACTTAGAGACAATCATACCAGTTTATTATTATGTTTTATTATCCTAATTGCCTGTCTTGTGATGTACAGGCAAATATCTTACAGTTCACTTGAGCTATGTTCCACTTAGTCTGCTGTTGTATTAGGTAATTTGGTTTTCTGTCACACTTTATAATCAGGATTTTATCTTCAATAGAATTGATTAATGAATACCATAAACTTGTTACACATGTGAGTAGCATGTCTTAAGAATATCAGTAGAAGGCTTCACTGTCTTTATGTACATCACTATAAAAAATTGAACTTACGATAGTATAACACCATCTGTTAATTGTTTGGTAATTCCATAGTATAAAGAGATGTTCATACATACTTTGTGAAGCATGATAATTTCTTAAAATTCACTCAACTTCCTAAAGCAGAATCTGTTAACAGAATTTCTAGGAACATTCTAGTTGCCAACAGTTATATTTGGGTTTATTATGATTAGGTATTTTCTTGGTGCTTACTCAGACCACACTTTGACATTAAAAAGATGCAGCACCTGCTTTAGGGTTTACAGACTGCTAGACTTGGAATTAGTGTGAGGGCATTGAGGAAAAACAGAGATAGCTGGAGGAAAGAACAAAGGTTATGCTTGCGTGGTTGTGTGGCTTACATCACTTTGTTAAGTAAACAGGGTGGTTCTGCTAAGCCTCCTGATTTTCTAGTTGCAAGGATACGTGTCTCTTGTACCGTGCCAAACCATCCCACTGATAGAGAAGTTAACTTGTTCTCCATCTATCTGTCCTCTTGCCAAAAAGCACATAGATTGTGATATGGGGATAAGATCAAATGTGAGGGATGAGTACTGCCTTTGGGAATATTTCCCTTGCTCCTTCTCATGGGAGACTTATCTGCTTGCTGTCCCCAGCTGTTAGTCTTACTGTTGCACTGTTAGAATTTAATACACTCATTCTTCTTGTAATCTTTTCTGCAGCAATCATTCTTTGGGGAGAGGGTATTACAAAGGCAGATCCAAAAAGGATGCAGTTGTATCTGTTGTTTGTCCTCTTACGTGCTGGGCTTTGTGCTTCCATCTTTGGAAATTTACCTGGCAAAGCATTGATGCAGGATGATACCTTGGCAATGTTGTTACATGTACTGGTGTTGTAGACTTGATCAAAACAGAATAAATGCTTGTGCGGGTATAATTAAGCTGGTGAGGTAAGAAGTTAAAGCATTATACCACAACAAATGCTTTTGCTCATAACATCAAGTAGCAGATAAGAAGGAAGTTCCAGTTTTACTAGTCGACCTTGGATATGTCTGTGATCTTAGTGGGTCTTTTTCATCCTACTGAATCTGATCATATAAACTAATGGTGATAAACAGAAAATATTAATTTAAAAGGAAAGATTGTCACTTCTGCTTGAAACAAAATGCTTATCTGGAAGTCTCTTGCCCTCTACAGTTTGTGAAGGCATATGGGACCAATACTGGTGCATGTGTTATCACAGCTATAGCCACTTGCGTGTATGGAGAAATTTATGTCACTGTCTAAGAAGTTAGTTATTACCTTTCCAACATCCTTAACCTGTCACTTGCTATGGTGACTACAAAGATTTTCTTCCTTGAGCTGTCTTGATGTTACTGCTCCACTGTGACCGCTTGCCTCTCTGGCTGTGTGTAGTGGACTTGAGGCTTGTCTTCAAGTCTCATTTGTTGACCAAGTCTACTATCACCCTCTGGAATGCCCTTGAGGTGGCTCTGGCGCACCTGGAAGGAAAGGGTGGCCACCTCCCCCTCCACACCATATACTTTATGGCACTTGCCAGAACACGGTGGAGGCAAAGTCCTTTCAGCAGTATCACAGGACTGGCTCACACAGCTGTATTAGCCTGGGTCTTCTCTATGAAGGCCAAGCACTGCATGTTTCAAAGGGAAGTGGTGCCAATAAGAAGCCTGGTTTAAACTAAGTAATACATCTGTATTTTAGGAAAACTGTGGGCTTTGTACTGTGTCTTGGTCAGTGAACTTAAAATTTTAGTTACTGTTTCCTTCCGACAAATGTAAAAGTGTATTGTATCTTTGCTGCTGAATTTAAATTGACTTCTGAGGCAATCTGACTTTTCTGTACATCTCAAAGTGCAATAGGCTCTGGATTTCTTGTAGTAGGAGCCTTGGACTCCTACTTGCTCTGCCTGATGCAAATGACTACTAGTGGTATCAAGCACTGTGTGCACTGGTGGTTTTAGGCCAAGGAAATGATTCTGCAACAGCTTAGCTGGCTAAACCTGACAGCTGGATTATATGAATTGCCATTCCTTGCTTAATGAAAACTGAAGCGAGTTACTGAAATACCAGTCACAGTACCTGATGCCACCTCAGCTGATGTGACTGCTTCTTTTTGGATGTGATCTCAGAACTTTGCTTCAGCACTTGCCTGACAGTTAGACTCTTTTTACTTTTTTCTTAGCTGTGATAAGGTACAAATATGTACTACTGTTACTACAGTAACATTGTAATTGAATGTTCTAGTAAGAATGTGTTTATCTTTAAAACTATATTTATCTCTTTGAACAATTTCAGTTTAGCTAAGATCCTTTAGGAGTGACAGTTTAAATTTATTGCACCGGAATATGCTTTCTTGCAGAAAACTTGGAAATGTACTGTGAACAAATTGTGTGTGTAGAGGGGGTGTTGTTTGAAGAAGGGTTTTAAAAAATGAACTAGGTGTGTGAAATATGTACATACAGCAGGCAATAAAAGCTATTAAACTCATTGTTGTCTTGCTCTGGTTGCAAAAACAAAATGAACTAAACTGAAGAAGCCAGAACTGGCACTCTGGGTGTGATTCGATGTACTCAGCCAAAAGTAAATCATGTCTTTTACTTACTTGCATATTCTTGGAGCAAGCCTTGAATTTGAAATGGGGAGTGGGGGGAGAAGGTAGAAAAGGATGGGAGACTTTCCAATTATTTCACTGTGTGTTGACTCAGATTCTTGTTCCATTCCCTCTTAGCAGAAAGACTCATGTAAACTAAGCAGGACCACATCCTATCTCCTTCTTTTCCATCAGGACAAAGTGTCTGGGGCCTGCTACAGCATGAGCAGAAATAAGTGATCCTACTGAAGCCTGTGTGCTATCTCCTTGTTAAGTAAATGCTGCCTATCACAGATGGAGCTTTAGGCTATTAACAAAACCTGTTGAGCACTGGGAATACTAATGAGTAACCATGGTTGACACTAATGGAGACAATTAAACAGAAGGATGCTCAGGTTAGTGACGGCTAAGACTAGCTTTCCTTGGAATGGATTTTTTGGCTCTGAAATCTCTTGTCCTGTATTGCTTAATTTTTCCAAGGCAGCCTGTTTACCTTTTTTGGAGAAAGGAGTTAAATTGTGGAGTGTGGGAATATTGAGTGCAAATTCATGTTATATTGCTGGTGACTTTGTTCGTAGAATTGAGACAGCAGTTGGATTACTCTTGCTATATCGTAAATTAGTCACTGAAGCACTGAGGAAAGTATGTTAGAACTTGTGATGGAAGTAGTTCTCTACTGGTTAGTAGATCTAACAGGTCTAATTTGTATGAACATTGTACTTAGGATGTACTTATGAACCCCCTCATCATTGTGAAAAGGGCTATGCAAACACAGACCAAAATGTCAATACTCAGCCTTGCAATTTAAATTAATGAGATGAATGGAAAGGAGAGGAATACAGAATGATGGAAAGTGGGAGAAACCTAAGTAAGCAGTAATCAGATGTTGGTGTGCTATGCAGCCTCAGAAACACCAGCATCCTTCAGAACGGGGATGCAACTATAGCATGCTGGTAATGAAAAAACATGGGGGCAACTCTGGCTTCTGAGGCTTCCTAATGCTGCCATCTAAATTAGACCCATTACAATAGGAATACTGTGCTTTGAATGTTATAATGAATTTTTTCTTTTTTTTTCTTTTTTTTTTTTTTCCTTTTTCTTACCATAAATTTAGAACACCTTATAAAACCACACCAAAGGCCCTATAGTTTTTGGCCCTTGGATGCTGGAACAGGTGAGACAGTTCCAGAGGATGTACAGGAGGTAGGGAATTAGTCTTGCTTCTGTTAGCTGAATGTTAATGCTGCTGACTTTGGAAAGAGGTGTTAGTATTCTGTGAGAATTCATGCAGGTGCAATGGCTCCACTCTCTGCCCTGGGAAATGATTTATGAGCCGCTTGAAGTAGTAACTAACTAAAACAGCCACCTGCCTTATGCCACAGCAGTTGGTAATAACGTTACAGTGCAAAGATTGCTATAGGGGAAGAGAGGCCATGGTCTCTCTGTCCTAAACAGGAAAGAACTGTTCTAAAAGCTGAAAGTCTCTTCCCTGCTCCATCAAAGTTTGTGTGATTTGACTTAGGTTTTTTGTTGTTGCTGTTTTGGTTTGGTGTGGGTTGTTTTGGTTTTTTTTGTTTGTCTTTTTTGGTTATTTGGGTTTTTTTGTGTTTTGTTTTGTTGTTTGTTGGTTGTTTTGGGGTATTTTTTAGTTAAGAATTTGCTTTACTGGCTGGCCTGCCTGTAAATGATTCTGAGACCATCATGAGGGCAGAAGGGCTCACTTGTTGATATTATTGTTTATTTAGGTGTGTAGGTATTTCCTGCAAAACTAGTTCAACAGAACAACTAGAGCTTGACCACACAGACATCTGTAATGCACGAAAGCCAGAAGTTCAAGGTGTACTGCAGTGTACATAGTTTACTCTCAAACTTGGCAGTTTATAATCTCTTCTGCTTGTTTGTGGATTCTGCTCAATCTTCAAGAGATTGGAATTTTTCATCTTGAAAATAAATGGAAAGCAGGGGGAACTGAGTGTCTCTGAAATGCCTACTTAAAGTTATTTCTTCCCTCCTTTAGGCAAAAGAAATTTTATGTGAGGCTGTACTTGAGTATCTTGTTCCCTGGACAAGAATAGCTTGGCTACTGACACGCAAGATAGTCGAATCAAACTCTCACAGGATGCCTGATCCAACTCCCTGCTGAAAGGAGGGCCAGCTCTGAAGTTGGGCATAGTTACTCACAACTTGACTGGGCAAGTCTGAGCATCTCAAAGGCTTGAGATTGTACAACTTCCATGGGCATCCTGGTCTAGTATTTGGCCACCTCCAGGTCTTGATCCCACCCCTTGAAGGGAGTCAAGGGATTTTGACAACTGAATCTTTCAGCCAGTGTCTGCTTCCCTTTTATATGCCACCCATCGAGCCCATACCTTTATAACTTGGCTGATCTGGATACTGAGGGAGACTGTTGAAAGCTTTGCTACTGTCAAGGTAATGCCATATGCCTCTCTTCCTTTGTTCAAAGTCACCCTTTTCTTCATAGAAGATCAGGTCAGTTGAGCACTATTTCCTTTTGGTAACTTCCTGTTGCTAGTTCCCCATGGCATTCTTATCCTTACTGTGTTTAGAAATGGCTTTGAAGACTTGCTCCACAGTCTCTACAGGGACTGTGATTAAGTCTGTGGTTTCCCAAGATCATCCTTCTCAAAGAGGAATGTGACTTTTGTGCCTTTCTATAGTTATTTGGGCCCTCCTGAAATTGCCATGACCTTTTAAAGGTGATTGAGGTGATGTCTCAGTGGTGTGCTGGCCAGCAGTTTCCCTGGTCTCATTTGTCACATGAGCCCATAGGACTAGACACATATGCAGTCTGCTCTCCCAGACTCTTCCATTAGGCAGAGGAACCAAAAAGGCAAACCTGACCGGTAAAGGCCTTTTCTGCTTCCGTTACCGCCAAGCACCCCAGCCCATTCAGTACCAGAACCATGCTTTTCTTTTAAATTGTTGTTTCTGACTCTGTATCAGGAGAAGTCCTTGTTGCCTTTTGCATTTTTTACTACTTTTGTCTCCAGGGAAGTCTCAGCCTCCCCAGGACCATCCCTATATAGTCAGGCAACGCTGTTCCTGTTTCCCTTCATCTTTCTACTTTTTGTGTGCTTCTGTGAGATCTCATCAGCTCATTCAGGGCTGTCATAAAATATGTTTAGGATTGTTTTTGTTGGGTGGTTGTTGTTGTTGTTTGTTGTTTTTTTTTTAACTAACAAAGTAAAATACCTGCCTTGAGATTTTGCTTGGGTAAAGGCATTATTTGTAGGGGGGGGGAAGTACCCTACTAGCATATATGAATAGTCATGGTTGAGTTAACTTATAGATCTTGAGATTGAAGTCTTGTGTGGGCTGGTAAAGTACTTGCAGATACGAAAACGAACTGCTAAAGGTGACCTTAGTTTTGATGAGAACTTACGAATATTCACTCTCTTCCATCTAGGTTTTAGTAGCTCCTTCCTATTGCAGCCTGTTGTGCATTGAATTTTTGGGGCTGTATTTCTACACCCACACTTCAGGTGTTGCCAACTATCACATGCATTCTTGTTCTGATTAAAGGAATTGCCTGGCTATGTTACCTGAATTCTTTTGGCCTTATTCATATTAGCCTGGGGGGGGGTGGGGGGTGGCAGGTGTGAAGACAAAGCATGTAACCTTTAAGTTCTCAAAGTCAAAAGCCACAGCACAGGCAGCTCATAGTAGTGTGGTACATGACAGCATCAGGGTAGGTGTTATGGCCATGCTTCTTATGACTACTTATGAGTCTAGTCACTTACTGCATTACTGGTGCTTTCCCCAGCACTTGTGAGGAGGGATTTATCCTGTGAATTCCTTAACCCACTAACTTCATTTTGGTCTCTGTACAGCTTGCGGAAACACTTCTGGGTGCTGTCTCCTGCAAGCAGAACATGACAGAAATGTAAATTTCCCTTAGCTAGAACGAACATCAAACTAAGCTGCATTTACTTGACAGATAGCTCTGTTGGTGTTGAATGGCTGAATGAGCGTTTGGAGCTGTCATGTGGCTCTTAATGTGTGGAAACGTTTCCCTGGCACTGATGATTTTTGCTTTATTTAGCTTGGGAAGATAGACTACTCTGATGTCCATTTTATAAAGATATTACTAAAACTGATTTTTTAATTATTTTTTTTTTTTTTCCCCAGCAGCTGCTGCCTTCAAGGCTGCTAGAAATCCACAGGATAAAGACAGAAAAAAACCCAAACCATAATCTGTTGAATACTGAAGTAGATTTGCAAACATAAAAAGTGAAGGAAAATATTCTGATTATAAAACATAAATCACTACAATCATTGAAATAACCTACTATAATAAAATAGCAATGAATTTTTCATGAAGTACAGCAATAGCACCAGATGGCTACTGGACCTGTGGGAGCTTCTTCCCATTTCACATTAATTGTGAAAAACAGTGAACTATAAATGGCATGAAGTAATGAACAGGTCACCCACAATATAGGTGACCACTGTTAGTTTAGACCTAAAATAAATGTACAGAGTCAGACTTGTTCTGAATTGGCATGTTTTCCTGGACTTCTATCTGAGATCTGGATCCATGAGTTCTTGTCTACACAGGTCTCTTTGCAAGGTGTAGGTGGAGGTGTTTGGCTTAAATTATTTTACGTTTGCACAGATGTCTTCTGGTCTGGTTTTGCTTTTTTTTGGGGTTTTTTTTTGTTTTGGGATTTTTTTTGGGGGGGGGGGCGGGGAGGGATTTCGGTGTTTGTCTGGGTCTTTGTTGCGTGTCTGTTTTTCGCTTGCTTTCTTGTGTTTTTTCGTTGTGTGTGTTTTTGTCGTGGGTGTGGTCGGGGAGGTATTTCGTTGTTTGTCTGGGTTTGGTTTTGGGTTTTTTTTCCGTGTGTGTTTGTTGTTTTTTTTAATCTTGTCACATTGTGATGTAGTTAATCTGCCTTCAGACTGATATTACTCCAGTGTGGAATGGATGAGACCCCTGTAAAAGTTAATGTGAACTTTACCCATGTCATACTAGCTAGAGCAGTGGTCTCTGTATTGCATGGCTTAGCTTGTCATTAGGAAGCTGTGTTAGTTTAGCTTTGCACTTTCCATGTTGAAGCAACACCTGTTAAATTTTGGCATGTGCCCACCTGTATTTCTTACTTAAATTTAGGGCAAGTTCTAGCCAGAAGTGTATGATGTCTAGCATCATCTGTGCTACTTTTAGTCATGAGTGTCAACCTGGTTTGTCATCTCTAGTGACAGCTGGAAACACGGTCTCATCTATCACTGTACTTCTGACCAGTGAACTGAATGGCGGCAAACAGGTTTGCACAAGGGGTGGGGAGTGTAGGGGGGAGGGCAGCAGGGGAGTGTGTGTATGTACACACAATGACTCTGCTGTAAGCCATTGCAGATCAAGATTTCATGCACAGTAATCCTTTTCAGTTCCTCTGAGGTTAAGTATACACTTTTTTTTTTTTTTTAGTCATATGATTTTGTTTTACCTAAAATAAGTACTCTCTACAATTTACAACCCCAGTGGAAAAACTTGGTGGATTTCAAAGCCTTTCCATAGAAAATTTAACTACCTGTGTGTACTTTGCACTCACCAGTCTGCAAACGGGAGTCCTGTGCAAACATACGGGTGTATCCACTTACAGAGTGGAGTTCAGAGTTCAGAGTCCTTACCTGCCTTTGAGGTGGCTGATATGTCCACATGTCACAGTCCAGGCCATGCTAGCTTCAGTGACAAACAGCATAGCTACATTAGCCTGATGTTATTCCTCAGCTAATCTGCCTCGTCTCCCTGCAAAGCTAACCAGGCTGACCCCAGTGAAGTTGACTGACATAGCTCTCTATTTAGAGGTGCTCTAGCTAATCAGGATATATATTCCTGAATATGTATTTCAAGAACTACACACAGTCATGAGTACACACACATCAAGGCAATGTGTATCTTATGGTCCTGTTCTTAACAGGGACTTAACTACTAGAGAGGGTCCAGTGCAGAGCAACTAAGATGATGAAGGGCCTTCAGCACCTACCATATGAGGAAAGGCTGAGGGAGCTGGGCCTGTTTAGCTTGGAGAAGAGGAGGCTGAGCAGGATCTGATCAACACTTATAAATAGGGTTTGTGTCTAAAGGGTTTGTATCAGGAGGATGGGGCCAGGCTCTTCTCAGTGGTGAACAGTGACAGGACTAGGGGCAATGGCCATGAACTGAAAAACTGGAGGCTCAACCCAAACATGAGGAAAAACTTCTTCACTGTGAGGGTAAAAGAGCCCTGATAGGGGTGGAATCTCTGTCTCTGGACTCTTTCAAAAGCCACCTGGACTTGTTCCTGTGTGACCTACTCTAGGAGATCCTGCTCTGGCAGGGGGGTTGGACTGGATGTTCTTTAGAGGTCCCTTCCATCCCTTAACATTCTGTGACACCATCTTGGAAAACAATAAGTGCATGTAAGTTTGTTGTTTGTTTTTTTTTTACTGCCTTCCCCCCCCCTTCTATTTAGGTCTCCAATCTGTCTTGATGAACTTCTCTGTACAGTATAGTCTGGTATAAAATGGATTGAAGGAATTGAGTGTAAACATTAATTTTTAATTTGGGGGTCAATCTAAAGCTTTAGTGCATTAGGTGACACTGCCCTGCTGAAGCAGGAAATCAGTATGTGTAGTTTGGTGCATGGAAGTGAATGGGGACAGAGCACCTGATCTCTAGTGAGTACTGTGTTCAGTTTGGGGCACCTTGGTACAAAAAGGACATTGAGGTGCTGGAGCAGGCCCAAAGGAGGGCAACAAGGCTGGTGAAGGGTTTGGAAAACATACCCTATGAGGAGCAACTGAGGGAGCTGCGGCTGTTTAGTCTGGGGATGAGGAGGCTGAGGGGAGACTTTATTGCTCTCTACAAATACCTGAAAGGAAGTTGTAGCGAGAGCGGGGTTGGGCTCTTCTCACTGGTGACAGGACAAGGAGAAATGACCTCGAGTTGCGTCAGGGCAAGTTTAGGTTGGATATCAGGAAAAACTTCTTTACAGAAAGGGTTGGTAAGCACTGGAACAGGCTGCCCAGGGAAATGGTTGAGTCATCATTCCTCAATGTGTTTAAAATTGTGGTGGATGTGGTGCTCGGGGACATGGTTTAGTGGTGGGTTGTTAGAGTTAGGGTAGCAGGGTTAGGTTGAGGCTGGACTTGATGATCTTGAAGGTCTTTTCCAACCTGAGCAATTCTTTGATTCTGTGATTAGCATGTGCCTAGGGTTGGGCTGGGAGGCCAGATCCTTGCACAGCCCCATGGATTTTGCTAATCCCCTTTGGGGTATGCAGGCATGGCACTGAAGAGTAGATGCTGTTTTGCAACACCAGCTGATCTAGGGGAATAATTGAACTGTATTTCATTATAGGATGTTCCTGGCCAAAGACTTTTTGGCATGTGTTGGGGTATTGATGGTGTCTTTCATGCCTTCTCTAGAGTACTGTACTGCAGTATTATGGCAACCATTCTTTATAGGCCCTTAAATATGCTGCAGAGTGAGCCAGATTGAATCTCAAAGCTGATACTGGCAAGAAGAGACAGAGCTGCAGTGAAAGTACTGCGTGTCCCTTTCCTATTGGGAAGATAGCATAGATCACGTGATGTGCTGTTAGCTAGCTGTAACTCCGTGTTGCTGACTTCATGAGTAAGTCTTACCTAAAAAGTGACCTGTAACTCCTGGGTTATCTTCTGTTTAAATTAAACCACCTCAAATATGACCCTGAAATGAAATGAACAGGAAGATTTAGGAGTGGACTTGACAAAGTCCATTACAAACTTAAAAAAAAAAAAGGCAACACAAAAAACAGGAACAATAACAAACAAAAACTCAAACTAATCAACCAAACAAACAAAAAAAACCCAACAAAAAACCAACACGAAAAGCAAAGAGTGGGGGGAGGAGAATTGAAACTGTACCAAGCAGTTGTGGACTGGTGAAAGGATGAAAACAAGAGAGTGGTTTGGAGGAGAGGAAGCAGGGCCTTATATGGGAGCAGACTTCTGAAACAGGTAATGTTACTGTCGTGTAAATATGTGCAACATGCAGCTCCAACCTGGCTCTGCAAGATTCTTGTATGAATACAAGGTTCAGAGTCTTTCTGTGCAGTGGTGTGCCCCAGCAAAAAACAAGCAAGTAAAAAAAAAAAAGCCTGTCAGTGTTACAGTCACTGACTGTCTACATATTTATGCTGATGATTGCACATACAAGCCCTACTTCAGTTGTCTTTTAAGTCTGTGTTGTAACTCTCTCAAAATGTACGCTTAAGATTTTATTGTTGTATTTAATTGTATAAAAATTAGTAACAATACTACTGTTCTATGCCAAAGTCATTCCACCTTAAAACAAACCGTTATCTTCCTCTGTCTGTATTCTCTGAGTATAAACACAGCACTGCTTTTGCTGTCCAGAGAGCCTCTCTAGGTATTTATAGCATTACAAAAAAAATTCTCCACATTCTCTAGGTACCTATTAATAGGCATTTCTTTTTGATATGGGACAACAACAACAACAAAAATCACAAATATCTAGAATGAGGCAGATAGGGAAAGGTTAGAGGCTCCTGAGAGATGCAGCGTTTCTATTGTCCTTTTCGCTTTTCAGCGATCGCTCTGAAGCAACACTGCTGATCTACAAGATACTCATGAACAACCCTCTTGTCTTGTGAAAATAGCTAGTAAAAAGCTTCACGATTCAGAAAAAAAGGAAGATAAACACCTCTATGGCTCTCGCTACTCCCTGATGTCTTGTTTTTCTGATGAATGCTGATTAGTTGGAGCTCAGAAGTGGTGTTCTGTCCAGCAAAACAAATGCAGGCAGAAGGAAATGAGTGGTTATGTTGCTATCCTTTCATAGTGATATTTTTTTTTAATCCCCTGCAAAGTCATGCCTCTGTGTCTGCTTGCATAACATATAGTAAAAATGCTGTACTGTGGTGTAGAGAAAACATACCTCATCATCTGTAGATCTGTCTTATTGCAAAGTGAGACTTTCTGGAATAACATAGGTGGAAGTATTTTGACGTCATGTTCCTGAACTCTAACAGCTGTTTCAAAACGTACTGCAGGAGTGAGTCCATGGTGCAGGTGGCTCACAGCTCTTCAAAAGCAAAGATTTTTTTAAGGATGTGTCTATATGCAGATAGACACATGCGTATTTGGGATTTTGTGTGTTATGTGTCTGCCCTTCACCACCGCCACCCGCCCCAGCAGCCCCTTGACTCCTGTATCCTCCAGCTGCTGAGAGCGCCAAGGCAGAGCAGTTCCCAGTGTCAGCACGGGGTTGCTTTGGCCCTGCTGGGGGAAAGAAGGTGTGTGGCTCCATTCACTCCTCCTTCAATTGTACAAGACAAGTACCAGCATTAGGTCAAGGAAAGAGTCAAGTGCATTGATGCCATATGGCGTGTTTTTTCTTCAAGTGACTTCCCCTCCCCCCCAACCCCCTTCTCCTCCCTGATCTTGTCTAAACTTTCTTTAAAAAAAAAATAAATTTTTTTTTTTTACTATTGGAGCCCCTTTCCTCTTTCACTATGACAGCATCGAGCGGGGGGAGAGTGTGGCTTTGGTGGGGTTTGGAAATGTAGGAGCGCGTTTCCTTTCCCAGGGCTTTCCGCTGAGTCAGAGGAGCGGCGGGGTGTTCCTGACAGCTGCCTTCGTGGCTCCCGCACCACACCCGCCTGCCAGATAAACACAACACTCGGGCTGCTGAAGAACTCTGTACCTCGGCCAGTTTAAGGCGGTTTTCAAAGCCGTGCTATTGTCACTTTTCCTTTGATGTGCAAACCTGAGCGGGAGTACCAGCACTCCGCTTCTACGGCCAAGAGCTTGGAAGATAACAAGGCTCTCAGCGCCCGAGATGAAAATCCATCTAATGCTGTTAATATGCAGATAGTGCAAACTTGGAGGAGATAATAGACTTTCAGCCAGGCTCTTCTGCGTGTAACACGTAGGCAGGGCTAACCTACAGAGAAAAAGGAGTCTGTATGAAATTTCTGACCTTTATTTAGGGCAGTGTTTAAAAAAAAACAAAAAACAACAAAAAAAAAACCAAAACCCCAAAAGCAACCAACCAAAAAAAAACCCAACCCGCACACACAAAAACCCCAACAACAACAGCAAAAAAATCAAACATACGCAAAAAAGACAACCACAATAGCCCTAAACCCACGTATGTAATTGAGGGAGGTAAAAAGAGGAGATTCCACTGCAAACAGGCTTATATCACTGCCCAGGGCTCAGCAAAACACGTGCAAACAGCAGGAATGTAGCTAGTGCTCGTCTGGGAAGGTTTCCTCCTCATGAACAAAGAAGCTGAGGAAACTGTGATGGACTATAAAAAAGCCTTGGAAGAGTAAACAGCAATACTGATGGTTTTGTTACAGGGAGGGAGAGGGTATTTATAAGCTTTTTCTCACTAGTAGGATTGGGGTGGGGGGTGTGAGCACAACCTCGGGTGGGAATATAACCAGCTCAGTAAATTTTTAGGATAAAATACACAGCCTCGTGTTCCCTGGGTGGACATAGCCTTTGAGAAGGACATATCTTAAGCTGATGAGAGGTAGGTGGAGAAAATTAGATGATGTGTTCAGAGATCTCTCTTGGTACAGAGAACATGAAGCTCATCAGCTGCATGCCATGTCTGCTCCTGGAGGCCACCCATGGTTCTAGGAGTCTTCGGACAGATGTTCTTTCTGTTTTTGTAGTCTCATTTAAGGTCTGTTAATGTTACCTTTCGGTTCTGGGTACAATTTGAGAGCTAGGCAAAGATTTTTTTCTAGATGTTGTATGGGTATGTTGCCTAGATTTTTCATTACACCCGCTAGGAGCAACTTAGATTAACTGTGGGGCTGAAACAACAAATTTACATCTGAGATCTGTATTAGATGATACAGAAGTTTACTAGTGCCTTTGTGATTCCCATGTCCTTTGGCTCATAGAGCAAGGGAGTGATCTGGGGACCCGAACTACACTTTCCTGTGCAGACACTAGCTAATGCTGAGACACTTGACTTTCTTGCCAGCCTTCTGTGATCTTGAAAAACCTAATCTAGACATGCAGGATATTATTGTGTTAAGTGCTCACAATAGTCTTGGTTAGATTTCTGAGAGGAAAAGGAGGTGTTAGGACTATGCAGTCAGTCTGTAATAGATGTTATCATTAATAATGTATTAAAAAGAAGGTTTATAGCCCTGAGGCTATCATCTCAATGATGCATAATCTCAGAAATGTCAAGGTGACTCAGGGTGACATGATGGACCATGGCATCTCTGAACTGCTCTTGAAATGTACTGTTCTGAGTAGCACACGTCCTGAAATGCACACAGTGCTCAGACACAAAGGCTTTGTCACCCTCTGAATTGTAAACACTCTCCTTGGCAAGGATACAGAGCAGCAGTAACATGTATTGTCTTTGCTGCCTAAAAACGTGGGCTTGTTTTTACAGTTTGTAACTAATTTGGGGTATGAAAGAATGCTACAGGTAAATAATTAATCTATTCTCCCCTCTTTATTTGGATATAAAAGCTTTTTACTTGTGTTCATAGTGGGTGAAGTGAAGTATGTCTCAAAAATACTGTGGATCTAGTAGAGATGCATTTGTCACATTGCTGCAGTTTAGTTGAAAGTTCTTGCAATTAACAATGTCTGTTTGTAGGTGTTAGTTTTGTGCTGTGTCACCACACATCTACCTCAGGTAACATTCTTACTATAAGTACAGCCTCTTTTTACACAATGGATTAACCAGCACTGTATTCTTATTTATAAATTGGATTAGAGCAGCTTTGAGCTATTCCCTGGGGTCAGTACAAATCAAAGCTGAGTAGTGATGCCAAAACCTTATGCACAGCTACTCTTTGACCAGTTTTTCAATTGGATATTTTTGTGATACGGTCCAATACGACAACAAAAATATGTGAAGGGAGGTATAGGAAGAAATTAATTTGAATTCTTCAGACTGTATCTGAATGTCATCAAATTACATCTTTTGTTGGAATAAGTAGTTGCAAATTCTTAGGGAAAAAGCATTCCTACTAGGGACCAGATGGTGTAGCCATTCCTCCTGCTCTGTGACCTGATGTTTTCATTTTATTTTTATACAATGCCTTTCAACAATAGGCTTTTATTATGTTTACTGGACTTTTTTAAATAATGGGCTAGGCTTCCTGACCAGTAGAACACCTACCTCCCTTGATAATTACCCAGGGGTTTCTCTCAGAAAGCTCTTCTCTTAGAGTACGTTATGTTTACTCAATAAACTGTCTCTGCGCTTGGTGCTCTGAGTGAGTTTTCCCATTTAGCACCAATTGGCTTTCTAAATTAAAATAGTTTTGCTGGTATGACAGTACAGGTGCAAATGTTTTTGGGTCTTGAACAAAACTGAAATGATCCCCTGCAACTTTGAATTTTTTCTGCTAGAGCACTGACCCCTAAGTTAGTCTTGAGCTGTGGTGTGGGTGAGGCTGCGCACTGGGGAAATTTGTCTCTGCCCATTGCATGTTACACCACAAAGTGACTTTGGGTAGTGCTAATGCAAGTTAGAGTGCTGTGGCAAACAGTTGGCTTTAGCTGAGTTAGTAGCTAAGCTCTCATTAATTTTTGTAGAGTCAGGCTTGTACTTTTTTTTTTGTCCAGTCCCTGACAAAGACACAGGTATGAGCACATACCTGCCCATTCATTTTGCTTTAAAATGAGGTGACCATGTTAGCTGAGGTAGTGCCATGCCTGAGGCTACAAAGTCATGGTGAAAGACTTTCTCTGTTAAGTTGGACTTGGTGTTGTCCTAACACGCTCACACAGACATTTCTTTTTTCCAGCATGGCACATGAACTGAAAAAACTTTCATCTGCTTGGCAGAAGCCTGTAGTATGCAGTGCAAACAGATCTCTGTCTGACATCCAAGTGAGTTATACCAAGTGTGCGTTCCTCAGTCCCTCTTTGTAAAAAGAGGGTAATTCTTTCTTCCTTTTGTAAGATGCTTTGGATGAAAGGCGTTTAATTGATGTAAAGTGTTACTGTTAGGAATTTATCTCATTGCTTCCAGCTGCACATGCTGCTGACATACAAAACAATTCTTTTCTTCTCAGGCGTTACTCCAGTGAGAAAACACGTTTTGACTGGTCTTCATGCAGTGATATCCCTGAGTTCATGGCATTGCTGCTACCACCCTAATGATTGACCTTGATAGTACTAACACTTTTCCTAATCCTGACAAGAAAAGTAAATTTTGCCTGTGTCTGGCAACTCTAAATATGTTTACTTAACTTCCAGTAAAACTGAAGCTTTGTCTTTAGTTACGAGAATTTCTTAGCAAGGAGGAGAGCTGTTTGTATCTGAAACATTGTCAGGTTTCTCTGCTTGGTGGCTTTGTCTCATTGTGTTCACTGTTCAATACAGTTGAGGATAGCCTCTTTTTCTAGAGGCCATCAGTAGTCTCTGCTTATCTTTAGCTGTAACCAAAGATCTTCGGCTGTACTTTTTTTTTCCTTTTTTTTTTTTTTCTTCCACCGAGGAAAGCTTTCAGCCAAAAAAAGAAATATTCTTGAGGGAGATCAAAGGCTGCAAATGCAGTAAGTGAAATCATACGGACAGTATGTTTAGAGGGTATGTACCACAGTTCTACGTGTCTATCAGGTTTAATTAGCTGGTTTTAGTCTGTGGCACAGATAGCTCCAGGACTTATTTCCTATTTATTCTTCACCATTAATGCCTTTATGAGAAAAGTCAGAGGTCTTGGGAGTGGTAAGGAGTGAGGGAAGTTACCTTCTGAAAAAAAAACAGCCAACAAAACCCAAAAAAACCACTTTGTAAACAGTCCTTTCTAGTTCTCCGTGGCCCTGTGGCTGCTTTGTGCTGTTGAGAGACCTGTTAGGATTACCAAATAGCAGTTCACTCTTGGCAGGTCCTAGAAGAGCCTGATGAGAGGAGACATTATCTAGTATCTGCCAGAAGCTCTAGGAAGAATGAAATGGAATTTGGGTCTCCCCAAAGGTGTCCGAACTAAGAGAAATGCAGCCTTCAGGTGCTTATTATGTATAATCATATAACCAAGGGTTAATTAGGAAAGCCCCTGTGGTATTTCAACTGTTTGAAGGATCTCTTAAAGCTGAGCAAACCAGGCTTTGGGATGGAGATTGAAGTCTTAACAAGTAGTCCCAAGGGACTTTTGCAGCTCTGTATGACTTTTCCATTCACTGTCTCAGCTTGCTATGTTACAAGCTGTGACGCAGATGTTAAAGCAAGAATAAGGAAGTATTAATGCCTGATAAGCACTGCAGCGATTTGTAAAGTCACCAGGTAATTTAATGTGAAGTAGATTAGCATATTCATGATCTGAATGCTAGCACATTCATGGTCTGAATGCTAGCACATATGCACTCTTGTATAGTCATGATACTAGTTAAGTTGTTACATGTTTGACATAGGGTATATATTGTTATCTTATAAATGCCAAACTGCAGGCTACATCTAACAGCATAGGATGTGTTTAAAATAAACAAAAAAAATAAAAGGCTGATGCTATCAAAGTCAGAGAGGTAAAAGCTTTGGGTACCAATAATTCATCCTGAGGAGTCTGTATCTAACTATACTGTATCCTCTGCATCTGGTACACATCTATTTTAATTTTTTTTTGCCTAGTTTTTAGAAATCCTGAATACATATTTGAAAGAAGCTGTGAAAAGAATAAAACCTATATAAAAAGTCCCTTTTGTAGGAATATATTTCAGCCTGCTTTGGAACTACTAGGGAAAGAAACTGCAAGGCTCTGTTGCAGAAAAGTTGTTTGTTTGTTGTGGTTTTTGTTGTTGTTGTTTGGTTTCTTTTTTTTCCCCAGCAAATCCGCAGTTCATTTGCCTAATAACATAGGATAATTCAAACAGCACCAGGCACTTTGATGCCTCCTGCCTTGCCTCTTGCTGCTGTTCCAGAAGGATACAGGTCCCATAATATCTGATTAAATATACAGCTTTAGGCAAGTGTCTTGGATACTCCGATGAAATGAGTCTAAAGACTTCCAACAAAAATCTAAAGCATGTGGAAACTGATTTCCTGCGTTAATACAGTATTGTGGAAAATTGTAGAGTAAAAGCTATGTTTTCAGTTTCATAAAATAGTTTCTCTAGTCTCTTATCTGCTTGAGCTGCTAAAAATCTCTTTGCTTATAGTATAATGGCTCCAGAGGTTTTTTGTTTCTTTTCGGTTTGGTTTGTTTGTTTATTTGTTTTAGTGGCATTTTTGGTTTGTGTTGTTTTGGGGTTTTTGTGGGTTTTTTTTGTTTGTTTGTTTTTGTTCAGTTGGTTGGTTGGTTGGGTTTGTTTGTTTGTTTATTTTGTGTTTTTAATGTCCAATGCTGGATACTTTTCAGCACCTGCAGTCCACAAATTTCTATCTGTCTAGGATCTGATATTAAAATATAAGAAAACCCCCAAATGCTAATAACTTAGCTTGTTCTCATAATTTTTTTAAGTTCTAATCAGTACCAAAACCAGTTAATTTTGCTTCATTTCATTCTTGTTTGGATCTGTGTGTTAATAAAAAAATCTGTATTAAGTTGCAGTACTGGCTCTCTTCCAGAAGTACTTTATGCAAGATAGCAGCAGTAAGCCGTGCTCTGGAAAGCCTGACAGAGAGCACGTAGTTGGAGGCAGGGGACTGTGCTTTCTTCTGCATTGCACTGCTGTACACATCATAGCAGGGCTCCAGCATCATGAAACTGCAAATCTGGACAGATGTTCTTTAACAACTGTTTTGATGTATAGTGTTTACAACAAGAAAACGTGTTTAAACTTGTGCTCAAAGTCAGTTGAACTCAGATCATACGATTTAAACCCTCACTGTACTTTGGTTAGTCTCCTCACTGTCTTCCCAGTAGAAACTATTTCTAAAATGACTGATGTGAGCGACGGACTTTCCTGGATTTTAAGAGGGACTGGACCACACATTTACCATTATTTTATGATTTTTTTTTTTTTTCCAAACAGCTTTAGCCTGACAGTGTTAATGCAGAATCAAGACCATCTTCAGCACTGAATCAATTATGACTAACTAAGGATCTTACTGTTATCTTTTAATGTTGAATACAATAAGGATACACCCAGCTTGCCACAATAGCAAAATTCATCAGTGGGAGGTGTAGGCACAAAAAATAGCATAAATCCCTTTTTTGGCTATTTGGTCACAAATATTCTGTTCTTGAACTCAGCCCTGCCCGATATTAATATGCAGGGAAATTGTATAGGCAGATACTCAACCCTATCCCTGCCAGGGGGAGATAAGAGAGGATGAAGATGGAGAGGAGTTCGAACTTAACAAAATCTTGCATCTTTGAACTGCGAAATTGTGGAGATTTACTCTACAGTTCAGCAGCTGTCAGTTTTTCATCAACAACAAAATCAAGGGACATCTATTTGAGAAGGATGATTCCTACTCAGGCTAACTCTGCTTTCCTGTGGCTGTTACGATGTTATAGCTGGGTTACGTATCCTCATGAATTTGAAACTATGGCAAATTATACTACATTCTACATGCACTTCTTATTGCTTGCTGCACTCTAAACAGTATGGTATTCAAACAGGAGTGTGATTATTAATTTTTTTTAATTATTAGAAATAATGCATTCCAAAGAATGAAATATAGTACATGGGCAAGGGTACGTCAAACTCAGTACCTGTCAGTTGTGACAATGTACTTTTCTCTAGCACTGGGCTATAAAAGTCTGGTGGTGGGAAATCTGGCCAAAAGGGAGGTTAGAGTATTACAAAAGAAGTTTTCTATAGAGTTATGGATATAACAAAAGCTACCTCAATTTCACTGGAGAGAAGAATAGAGGTAAGGATAGAACTGAAAAAAAATGGTGGTCTACCTTCACAAAGCAGACATTGGGTATTTATGAGGAAAGAAATACACACTTTCTTCCCAAACACTCTGCTGTATGGCCCAGTGCCAGTGGTGGATGCTGATGATCAGGCAAAGCATTTCCAGATGCAGGCTGTTGCCATGAAACCTTTTTGTTTTGTTAATTGCTTGCAAGCCAAGGGTGGGGAGGGTGTGTGTG
>WUAM01000323.1:19801706-19829288 GCA_024336885.1 Actenoides hombroni
CTTCAGAGCAGCACTCACCATAGAAACTTGTTCTCAAGTTATTACTGATAGGAAGCTGTTTATTTTTTTAAAAGTTACAAAAAAGTTATATGTGTAGTTGGTTTTTTTTTGATAGGTGTATCAAGACTGTGGTATGCTAACTTGCCCAAGTAGGACCATAGGGTCAGGGTGACTGTACTGAAAATTTGGAGGGTGGCATGCTCCCTTGGGAGCATCCCTCCAGTGGGGTTTTGCTGAAAGCCTTGACCTGTGTTTTAGGCAGGTATCCTACTGATGAATTAGTGGTGATGAGAAATGCTGGTGTGACTGAAGTGTTCTCTGGATGGCACTTTTTGGACAGTGTATTTGTGCAAGCTTCCTGGTGTGGCCCCAATATTTCAACCCCTTTCTGCCCTGTGCTGCTCTATGGGCGTGCTCTCTCTTATAGCAAAAAATGCCTGCAGTGAGGAGAGCACTTGCTTACCTAATCCTGTCCATTTCTTACACAGGGAAAGAGAGGGTGGGTGGGAAGGGGTATACAGATGAAAATCCTGTCTGGAGAACCTAAAGAGGGCTGTGCTGCAGCACTTTGTTTCCACTTCTGTCTCTCATCTCTCCCACCTTGTCCTTAAAAATGCTCTGGTGGGTGGCCTGGCCTGATGCAACAGTAACCATAGCCGCCAAGAGCCCTTCCTATTGGTGTTACTTGTTTTGATCTGGTTCTGGCTGCATGGAGCCCAGGCTGCAAGCCTCAAAGTATGCGGCTCCTTCTTTGAGGTAGCTCCCCGAGAAAGATCATCTATTCTCAAAGGTATTTTCTCTGACTTTATAGAGAAGACCTTGGTCTGCTGCTGCTTTACTAGGAATAAGGTTAAAGCCTTTGGTATTTGAAAGCCGAGCTGTTATGATCAGATACATAAATCACATGGGTAGCTGATCAAAAGTCTTCACTGTTAGACAGATAATAATTGCTGAAAAATCCTTCTCTTTATTTCACTGTGTTTTTCATCAGGTTTACTCATGTAGTCTGTGACTTCAGTTCTGGATTAGGTAACTATAAGAAATCCTATACGTATTAGGCTTACTAATATATTTAGTAACAGGTTTAGCATCAAAATTTGCTTCTCATGAATGATCTTCAATGTTTGCTTTTAATTTACTCTGATGTCCATATTGGCAAACTTACTCTGCCAACTATTTATAAAATATGAATGGGAATAAACAAACCCCTGAGGTTCAAACTGAAAAGTTTTTTCAGGCTTCATTGCATCGTGTTTGTTTTCTCTTTGCTTTATATTGGTTTATTACCTTTTATTAAGGTGCTGGAATGGTAGCTTGGAGCATTGTTATTTTTTTTTCTTTGCCTCCTTTCTGCTCTGCAGCTCTAGAACACAGGGGGAAATGTAGAGGAACTGTAACTGAAGAAATCAGTTTTCTTTTCATTGTGTCCAAAGAAACTGAGTTATAAATTTCATGAAAATGTGTGATGTGAGCTGTGCTGTGCTTTCTCCCATTCCAATGCTTGGAATGAGATCCATGGACTCTGTACCTGACCATGCTTTCCAGATTGCTGCCATGAGATGCTTGAATAAGAATTAATTAAGATCTTGGTTTTTTTTTTATGACAAGAAAATCAAGACAGGTGTAATGAGAAGTCAGTTGCAAACAAATAACCTCACTTAGTCTTGAAGGTTGAATAATTCTGTATGTATGAGCAAAATAAATTACAAAGCAAATGTGCTGAGGCTCTGCATCCAGAGGGAGTCCATTTTTGCAGCTAATTTATCACTTGTTTTCATGTTAGTTAGCCTGTCAGAAGAGCTACTTATCTCCTGCATGAAGTGTTATCATTCTTGCTAGATGCTGTTCTCTGCTACAGAAATAATGCTTTCCAAGTTTAAGATTGAGATACTGTAAAGCCCATAGAAATGAACAGTCTGGCATTGGGCAAACACCGTTTGCCTAGCAAACAAATGCACCTTTACATTTTTATGTCATTGACTTAGGTTAAGGTTTCCCCTGACAGTTCATGAGCAGAATATTTAGGTGTTTAACATGAAGGGCGGGAACCACTAAAGCAGAGGGTGCTCGTGAAGACTGGCTCTTGAACTGGGAAGTGCAGCACTGTGCAGGAGACAGATGCTTGTGCTGCTGAGTCATGGGCTGTTTGGATTTTGTCCTTAAAGCTCCAGCTTCCTGAGTTAGGTGAACGTATAATTAGCACAAGGATTGGCTTTTGTCTTGTAATTGTACTGTTGGAAACCCAAGAGCTTTGCATTGTTTCACTGCACCTCCGTAACTTGAACGCTGGGCAGTAATCCTGAAATGCAGTGTCGATTTTTTTTTTTTTCTTTTCCCCACCATGTGTAGTAGTTGGGACTTAAAGGAAAATACTGTACATTCCTCAGCTTGCTGCAAAATGATCAGAGTTGGTGTGCTAGATGTAAACAACCTCACACAAAGTGCAGCAGGATGTGCTGGAGGCTGACTGCCTTGTGTACTCCACCACAGCTGGGACCAAAGCAGAAGCCCACGGCTTGTTGCCATACTCCATGCCAGAAATGCAACAGAGCTTTATTTCACAAATAGGGTTTAAGCCTTGCCCTTGGCAGCTCTGTTCAAAAAATACTTTCTTTGAAATGATCAGGAGCAATATTTTGGCCATACTAGCTCATTCAGGCATCTGGGTTGCTGCTAGAAGTGTGAAGTGTGAGGGTCTGTGGAGCGGGGGTCTCGCGTAAGATCTACATGTGAAATTGAGTGTGGTTTGCATAGCGACTAGGTGAAACTCTGCTGATGAATTCAAAATGTAGTAACTGGCAGCAGTTCAAAATCAGAAGACCATCCAACTGTGTTCTGTTTTGTTTTTGTGGGGTTTTTTTTGTCTTTATTTGTAATCATTTTTGGCCCAGTAAAGAAGTGTGGATTCTTCGTTTTATTTTTACTTTGTAGCCTTGCAAGTCTCTTTATGCAAAGAGGGTCTGCTGATTTCAAGTGAAGCAGTGTTCACTGAAGTGGTAATCTTTAATTTGCTTCCAGAGAGGTGTAGGTGTAAATAAAATAGTCCCAAATTGCCAGCTTACTGTTGGCAACCCTCTGTTCGAGTTCAGGCACGCTCCTTCCAGTCATGCCTGCATGCCAAGGAGCTCCTGGCTAATACATGTCAACAGAAACCCTCACTCAGTGTCATGCATCATGAGTTACCAGTTCCTAGACTGGCCCAGATGGAAGGGAGAGTCTTTCACCTCTCTTTTTCCTATTAATTGTAAGGCTGGGTACTGAATTATCTAGAGCCCTGTTAGGAGAGGTGACCACTCCCCTTGAAATGGAATGCTGTTTGCCCATCATTCTGAAAGCATCCCTCACCACCTGGGGCTCACAGTTAAAAATAAAAACTTCATAAATTGCAGTCATTGACAACAGAAATGAACTAGAGAAAGGCATGCAGAAATAAGTTTCTCTTTCTAATGGATAACTTCTACTTTTCACTCCTATTGAGCTGCAGAGTTTTTGAGGATACTTGTGAGAAGTATAAATGCTTCATCCTACAACTTGTCTTTGTTAAAAGGGGCTCTTGATTAAGAGGTCACGTGTCCTCCTTAACATGGATACTCAATATTTTGAGTGTATATTCAACATTCTTCATTCTCCTGCTGTAAATTTATCAATTAATTATTCATTACATTTGTTTTAACACTCTTTTAAAAGATCAGTGACCTCCTCCCTTTTTAAGGCTAGAATAAGTGATGCCATTTAGGGCAGAGTAGAGCTGGCCCTGTCAGAGTAATGACTTCCCTGGTGCTTACCGACCTGCAAACAAATCATCAAGTGTGTCTTCTGCCTCGGAGGGCTATGTTTACATCAGTGGAGGAGTTTGTTTTGACACAGAATCTGTTTTACTGTATAAACCTATAAACCAAATATTTTGGTATTATAGTAAGTTTAGGTGATTTAACTGAGTTATGAAAAATCTCCAATGTTAATAAATTTCTTAAAACACAAAGATTGGAAGTTAGGAATCTTGAACTAGGTGGTTTTGTGTGTGTATCATTGGTTTTTTTGGGTTTGTGTGTTGGGTTTGGGGTTTTTTTGGTCTTTTTTTGTTTGTTTGGTTGGTTTTGTTTGTTTGTATTTTGTTTTGTTTTTTTACAAACCTCTTTCTCATTACAGTGAGGATCCTAAAAAAAAAGTTACTCTAGGACTTCTTAAATGACTAGAAACAAAGAAAAACAAATTATAAAAGTTTGTGTATGTAATACATGTAAAGTGTATATTTAATATAAAGATGTAGACATAAGTGGATTGTTGTGATTTTTGTGCTTGCACAGGTTTGTCATGCTTTTAGTGGAAAAGGACTGAAACTATGGTAGGATGTGGAAGTCAAGAGACATTTTTGGAAGGGCTAACTTGTAACATGGGTAAAGGAGGTGTCCCAGAACTGAAATCACAAAAGAAATGTAACTGTGAATGGCAGGTCAGGAGGTCAAAGCAGAAGAAAAACAGCAGGAAAAGGCACTAAACCTACATGCAACACTTGAGTTGCCGTTCAGTAAAGCGCTGGTAATTCTGCTTGCAACAAGGAGAAAGCAAAAAAAAGCAAATGTTCTTGGTGATCCTGATATAAACAACAAGGAATGTAGAAAATTTTGCTGAGTAACTAGGTGTGTTTGATCTTAAGTCCTGTTTGGAAGGGTAATTTGAAAGGTCTGTTTCGGCTGAGATAAAATTTGCATTTTGGGAATGGAGTCCTGTTTGGAAATGCTATGCAAGTATTAACAGAGGTCACCAGGATACCTCTCTACATAGGCCAAAGGGTGTGTGTGACTTCAAAATGACTTGTGTAAAAGGGAGAAAAAGGATACCTGCCTCTGTTTACAAATAATGACCTCAGTATAAAGCCTGAACACTCCCCTCTGGAGTACAGCTGGTCAGAGTAATATAAATTATTTCTATTTCCTTACTGTTTGCAGGAGAAATAATTGTTTGCAGTTTGTTTATGTTTTTTTTTTTTGTCATGGGGATTTGGTTTTGTTTTCAGGTTTGTTTTTTTTGTTTGGGTTTTTTTTTAGTAGACTGTAGTTATGTGATTAACTTTATGAAAGAAGGCTAAGATAGCGTGGTCCTCTGCCCTCAGTTTAGCTGTCACCTCTATCTCCTCAGAACAAGCTCTAGTCATGGGAAAGCTGCAGTCCCTCTTGGGCCAACCCTACTATACAATGGTGCAAGACTGAAAGTAGATTAGCTTCCCCCCCCTCTCTCCCCCCTGCCCCGAGCTTACAATTTAGATAGATCTTACTTAAGAGAAACTACTGGATGCATTCCCAAGTATTCTCTGCAATGTTTGTGAAAAAGAAGTGAAATTTACAGTTTGAATGTTCACTAAGCTCTTGTTTTGATTAATGAGTAGGAGTGTCTGGTAGAGAATATGACTTCAAATCATACTAGAAATTTCCATTCCCTTCTTCAGCAACAATGTTGAAATAGTCATATTATGCTTTAAAAAATATCTTGATTGCAGAGATAGACATATTGTGTTCCCTTGAAGAAAAAGGAAGAACAGAAACTTGCTTTGTTCTTTAGATAAGACAGTTCCTATTCTCTGTCTTTATAAAAAATCTCAAGCTGTAGGCTGGGAGGAATCCCAGGGCCCAGTTAATCTGCGCCTCTGTGCTGATGTGAGGTCAAGTGTACTCAGCCTCCCCAACACATGTTCTGCTAGTGTCTGCACTTGAAAACCTTCAGGGATTGTTTTCCAGTCTCCCTAGCTGGTCTTTGTGTTTCATCTCTTTCTCAGTGCCTTCAGAATTTCCTCTGGTATTTAAGCTGTTAGTTATTGCAAATTAAGCTAAAGTTCGTGTTTTCTTGTTCCTAGAGGCCATGAAAAATAATAGCTCACTGTTTTCTTTTAGTCTGAAAACTGATATTGTATCTGCCTCTGGCATTATTTTTTTTTTTTCCCTAATGAAATATGGCAGTTGGTTTTTTCCCACCACTTCTGATGTTCTCTTCTAAATTTCCTATATGAAAATTTGTTGTAGTAGAAAAGGAGTCTAACAGATCAGACACTATTGATGAAGTTTTATAGAGCTGTAAAATGAAGATATACACTTAGAATAGAATTATAATATACATAGAGCTTCGATTCTAGATATTGAAATACTATTAATTTCACTTTGTCCTTTCCAGAGGCCTCTTGCATACTTCTCACTTGGCTTTCCTGCAACCCTGACAAAGTTTAATTTTGCTGTAGTGTTGCTCTAGTTTAACATGAACAGCTGCTTGATCAAGAAGGCAGAGGCTGCAAAATGCTAAAGGGAAACTAAATTACTTAGCAGCTTTTTGACTCCTGCGTAATCAAACAAAAGTGCACTAAACTTTCCTATGGGATGCAGGAGGGGCTCAGAGGTGTGAACACCAATCAGACAGTTATGATAATCTAGAAAATATCACCACTCTGTGTTTTCTACACACATCTCCTGGCTCAGATAGGGCAGGAATGTTTTAACTTAACACTGGGTGTCTCTTTCTAAAGACTTCAAATGATTGATAATATTGTTACCTGTGTGGATTATTTAATCAAATATTGCTGTGGAAAAAAAAGTGTGTAAATGGTATCTCTATTTTAGGATCCCACACCAGTCCTTGTCTTTTGTTCAGCTACTTTGCACCCTCTTCTGATCCAATGTCCTGTGCTCCTTATGGCCATTCAGCAGCAAACAAGCTTGTTTTTTCCCCATCACAGGTATTTATTAAATCACTTAAAAGGCCAGGAAATTCCCCACCATAATGTGGTCAAGGTTTATCATAAAATTTTAACATTTGTTAACAATACAACTCAGTAGACTCTAAGAGTTGTCTGTTGTAAGTGAAGAAAATTAACTGAAATGATGTTAAGTGATTCTCTCTTCAAAACAGCGTCTCTTGCCTGTTCAACTCTGTGTCACAGTAGCTGTGAACAGCAACTGTAGTGAGAGCAGAATCGTTTTAGGAATTTTTGTTGCACTCCTAAGTGTCGAACTAAAGAAAATATTTCATTTATGCTGTGTGAGTGGAACAGCCAGTTTCTCTCCCAAGGACAATAAGCACAAAGCTGAACTGAAATTACTCATTGTTTGTTGCATTTGCATTCAGCAGGAGAGCCTGTGTATAGAGGGCCAGCGTTGCTGAATCACTGATTGTGGTTTGCTTTCCTACAATAGTGAGAGGTGATGGTTATGAATAATGCCGAGGTCTAAATGTGTATAATTCTTATGCTGTCCTTATTCTTATGGATATGTGGGACCTTGCCATGTCAACAGCAATTCCTCCCTTCCCCCCTTTATCCCCATCAGTCATTTCTAAAGCTATTTGCATGTGAATCCCTGTGAGCACCCCTTGCAACACTGGGGCTGACCTGCTTTAAAGTAGATGTCCTAGGCTTTCAATCATCTTGCCACACATAATAGCTAAATAATCCTGCCTGACTGCAAGAAAATGACCTTCACACTGAAGGAAAGAGCAGATGAAGGCTTTTACACTGAGCAACTGCTCAGATAAGCATACTGGCATGGAGCAACAGATCACAAAAAAGCTATGAAACCGCTGCCAACTTCCTGGCGTGTGGATACCACCTAGTAAAGTGCTCAAGGTATTGATTGTACTTAGTACATTCATAGTGTCTACTCCCCTGGAGACTCCTCTGCATTACCCTGCTTCTTGACCTCTTATCTCTGCGGGCAGTCACAACTGGTTAATGAACTTAATTCTTCACATTTAGATGTGTTATTAGCTATTGGACTTCAGATAACAACACCTGACAACTATGCTGAAGTATGTCTGCAGAAGCCTTGTTTAAAGAATCAGATGGTAGCACAGCATACTGTAGTGTGGAAAATGAAGGTTTCAGATGGGTAACAGCAGCCAGTGTCATGCTAAACATTGTCAGGGATTTGGAGCTCTGATTTCAGCAGAAAGTGAGGTTTCACTCACAGTGTATCATAACTATTCTACCACAGCAATGAGAAAGCAGCATTGCAGCATTTGTAAAGCTGTTTTCGCTTAGAGTACTGTGAGTGCAGCTGTTGCTGGCAACTAGAATGGCTTGGCATTACATTAGGCAAAGTGGCATTCCCATAAGGAGTAGGGGAAAAAACCTATGAGAAGCAATTATAGGAAACACTGTTTGGAAAAGTATATTCAGATTCATCAGTGTGCAACATAAATGCTTCTGCATAAGGAAAGTGTTACTTGTGGTTATAAGAAATATAGTCTTACTGGGGCAATATGTAGTGCTATCTCAGCATGATGATAACTCATAAAATGGAGCAAAGTAGCTAAGTGGGAGCTGATAATGCCATTATTATACTTTCTAGGCATTTCACAGTCGCCCAAGTAAATAAGAAGTTAGGAGCAGAAGCAATTGTTCTGTGGTTTTTTTTTTCCCTCTTTATCATAGTGTTAATGACTTATTGGAATCTTTAGTGTGCAGTATGCTCCTGGTCGCTTCCAGCTGAGCAGTGAAAGACAGCAAAGCTTATTTTTCCAAGCCTTCACACAAATATAGCCTTGCTATTGTTTGAAATATTGTGGCAGGATGCTCCAGAACATTGTTGTCTGGGTGCAGATTATCATATGATATATAGATAGAGAAGGGGAAAAATAACCCATTTTACTTTTTCTAGACTGCCCTCATGGAGGAGCCTGTATAGATACACAACCTCAGAGCTGGGAAAGACAAGGACCTAAACTAAGCCTGCTATCACTAAACCTTCTGATATTGTTTTCCCAGGTCCTGAATGTTGGCCCTTTCCTTCTGACACCCTCTTTTCTGCTGGGACTTTTAGAGATTTTTTTTAATTTTTTTTTTTCTTTCATTACACAGTTTTGGCCAGATCTATTTACTTAAGTAATTGGGGGTGGGTTTTTTCCTCTTACTGTTCCACTTTGCCTGCCTATCATAAAATTTCTTTAGATAATACTAACCTTATAAAAATCAAATTGACTTTTCTAATGAGTCCTTATGCTGGTTGTAGAGAACATTTTGCTTCTGAAACTTCAGAGATGTTTGATAAATTACTTACTTATATCAGCTTAGGCTCTGGAAGTGCTCTCATGAGTTTAACTGATGTCTTCGGCTTCAGCATTAAAAATCTTGTAATTTTCTTGTAAATTAATATCCTCTTCTTGAAACAATTACTTCAGTATTTCTGAGTGGTTTTTCTGTGGGTTTTTTTTCCCATTATCACTGGGGTATGATGCCAACTGTTCTGCTCTTCTGAAAGTAGGACTTCTGAAAAATAAAGTAAAATATTTGGAAATGAATGAGTAGTAAAGTAGCCAATTTATTTATTATATATTCTCTCATTTTCTGCTAAAATAAATTAGAACACATTCATGTAAGTAAATGGTAACAGTTTTGGTGTTGTGGTTTGTTTGTTTGTTTAAATATTTTACATCATTTAGGCTGCTGATTTTCTGTTTTTCCTGTTCTGGGCATGGCTTGGGAAAATAGATACTACTGACTTAAGGATACTTAAACTTTCACATGCAAATAAGCTCACTGACTTCAAAGAAAATAACAAAGTGTGAAAGTTACAGTTGTGTTTAATCTTCACAGAAGCATTGTTATTATTTGTGTTCTTTTGAAACCTTAGGGGTTATAAGAACAAACTATTCAAAAGACCTACTATACCTGCAGGTAGATGTCAAAACTTATGGTTTTTTTCAGCAATATTAATCCCTTCTTTTTCTATTCTCATCAGAAGTAGCAAAGAGATTGCAGTAACCACTATTTCAAGACGGTTACAATTCTGCGAATTCTCTATTTTGCTAATTTCCTGCTGCTCAGTCCCACAGTCTTTATTTATTTATTAATTTAATTAAAGAACTAGGTGCCTGCCAGGCCTCATGCTTTATCCTACTTAGGACAGGAAGAAGTACTGAGTCTTGACTTGTGTCTAATAATATCCCTTTCACTGTGATCTTCATGTCTCACATTCTGGTGTGGTGGTTTTTGTATATTTAGAAGGTTTGGTTTGTTTTTGGTTTTTTTAGCCAACAGGTAACAGAAATTACAATTGCTAATTTATTGGCTACTTCCTGAAATAATGTTAGAACTGAACTAACAATGTATTCCAACAAACAAGACTCAGTCCTTGGAGTATCCTTATTGAAATTCTTCTGAGGATTTAAATCTATGGAGAAACATAATGGGAGAGTAGATGTATTATTTTTAATTTTGTAAACAAGAAAGCAGTTCCTAAATTGTGCTTGCTGTGGTAAATGGGGAAAAAAAAATTGGTCTGAGAGGTAAAGAATAAGTAATGAATGTTGTCACAGGTGCTACTGTCCCAACAAAAATCTAATAAAGGCCAGGGCTTGCCAGAGACCTGATGGAGATAAGTTTGGTGCCTCATGGCAATTAACTGGAACCTCAGGGTCCAGGCCCTTAGCCTGTTTTTGTTATGTGTTTGCCCCTGCTGCCAGCTAATCAGAATGACCACAGTGCTGGACTAGCATAGAAATGGAGCCTCGCTGGAGAGCTGATTTTGAGTTGGTCCCCTTGGAGCAAGCAGGCCTGGCAGTTTTAAATCCTTCCCTTAGATATACAGCATGCTGTCCAAGGATAATTCTGTGGACTGAGTGAGTCTCACCCCCCATTTGGTGAGTGAATATTTGGATATATGTTTGAGTGAGCCCTTGCCCCAGTTTGGGTGACAGACATGCACATCCCCACACACAATTTTAGGTACTTCTGAGCAGGAGGTTTTTGCCTTTATAAATGAGCGTGCTCACATTTTGTTTCATCTTTCCAGAAAGAGTAGTCCTTAAAACTTAGGAATTAGTTGTGTAGTAGTGTATATTCCTGACTGACATCCAAATTTGTAATTTAATTTATTCAGGAGTGCCAAGTAATTGTTGTTACAATAAATTGACATTCTGGGTCACTGCTGCTGTTTTGTGGATCCACCATGACATTATTGGCATAGTCAGCAGGATGTCAATAGAGGAATTACTGCAGAGGCACAAGTGTGAACCTTCTTTCCCAGATGTAAAATGGGCAACAGAGAAATTGTCCAACTCAGTGGAGGTCAAGGAAAGGCTGGAACAAAGCCCTGTAAGGTTTTGGGGTGGCATAGATAAAGGGGCTATGTGTGCTATGCTAGGTGCCTGTTTTGTTCAGGTGCAGGATCATTCTGCAATCTCAGAATATGAAGTATGTTGTTTGAGAGAGAACTGAAAAGAGAGAGAGTGGACACGTCCATTGACTGGGCTTATGTTGGCACAAAAAATATTCCCCCACTGATGTCTGAACCTGAAAGTGAATCATGGGTGCAGACCCGGAAGATTTGGGTGGAGACACTTGGGAAGATCCTGATGAAAATAATTCTGATGGAACGGGAGAATGGGAGGAAAAGGAGGTGTGATGTGACCTTATTAAAACAGAGGCACATAAAGGACCGGGTGGTGGGAGCTACCATAGCACTGTCTGTACCATCCCCTGCTCAGGCTCTGAGCTCAGTGAGCTCCAGGACAGGTTTTCACTCAAGATGAGTGAAACTGAAAGGGAGTATTTGTGGAGAGTGTCTTTAATGGGAGGAGATTAAATACTGCTGAGTGATGATGAGGCAGAAGGCTTTTGGAGTCCCAGAGCGTTTCTGAGCAACAAGCTAGCAGGTGACCAGTCAATCACATCCTGAGTGGCTTATTGGGCCAGTGGTGTGCACCCCAAGGAAAGGGGGGAGCCTGTTACTATCAGGGTAAAAAGATGATTGGAACTGGCACTAGGAGTAGAAAAGGCTGCCTGTATCCAGGCAGTGTACGAGAGGGAACGGCACGGGATACAATGGCTGCACCAGTGGACCCCAACCACCTCAGACAGCTCATTAAAGGGCTACCAGATGCTTTAAAGATACATGTGCAGGTTCTTGGAGAAAGGATTCTCAGAGGGCTATAGAACAGAATTGTCAAAACCCTTGGAATCCATCTGCGTGTGTGATGACAATAAGACAGTGCCTAGAAAGTATGAAAAATATGAAGGACCTTTATGGCTTTCTGCTTTGAAAATCTTCTTTTCCTAACTTTAACAAAATACTGTAAAGATTGTTTGAGTGTTCTTTGCTTCCTGGTGGGGAAAAAAAGTGTTTATAACATCAAAGACTACAGGGGAAAAATAACAAACCAAAAAACTGCTGTTACAGTAATATGATGTTCATGGCCCAAAGGAACTAAAATTGAGTGCTGAATCTTTCGAGGGCTGTGATTTTTTTTGTGTGTGTTTGTTTTTTTGTTGTTGTTTTGTGGTTTTTTTAGTGGTGTTTTCTGTTTATTTGTCTTGGTTTTTTTGTGTTGTTGTAGGTAGTACCTGGAATCTTTTCTTTGGAAGTTTTTCATCCTTCAGGTTGTATGGCAGAAGTGGTGCACCCATCTTACAAGACATGATGTATGTTTTTGTAGATGCCTTTCATTACCTGTCAAAATCTACCTAAATTGCTGAATAAAATGAATCTCGGTCAAAACATTTCAAGTTTTGCATTCCTCTGGTGAATAACCAATTTCCTTTCACTGGAAAGACCTAATGTGTGCAAAGGTCTTCACAGGACTCTGCTTTCTCCCAGAAGAGATGGGCCTAACTGTTGAGAGAGACTCAGGAAACAGTGCAGTACAGGATTTCCTCTGGGAGAAAGCATGACCTTCCTTTGATTGGAAGAAGTGGTTCCTGTTTCTTTCATGCTTTTATGTGCTGTGATAAGACTGCAGAGCTTAATAATCACAGGAGATAATAATCTTAAGATTTCTTGGGTTTTGGTTACATAGCAAAAGCTTGAGTTCTGCAGATGCAATTTGTCTCTAGTAGAGAAGGAGTGGTGACCTTTAAAGAAGCCAGCATGTGGCAACTTCATCTAGCATGGTACTAAAACAGTGAAGGGTTGATATTACTGAGCAGCAGCAGGAAACTCATGCTTTCACTGCTCATACCTTTTGATGATGAAATAAAGGAATTTAAAACTGTGATAGGAATAAAAAAATGTGTGATATTTCTAAAATTAGCTCATGTACTAAATGAGAAATATGGAAAATGGATTTCCAGAGCAGCCTCTCCAAGAGAGAGGAGATGACAGCAGCTTTGGAAATGCATAGAAGTTTGCATTGCTGGTGTCCATGTTGAAGTTGTCCTGTAGTTAAATAAAATTATCTGCTTTTAATTCAAAACCTTTTACCAGGAAAAATATTGAATGAATTGCAAAAATAAAAATACCAACATAGCTTTAATTTTCACAAACACATAATCTGTTGCTGTTTGTCTAAAGAACTTTAGTTCATTCAGTGTGTAACATTTTTTCAACAGAAGAAGTACGTACTTTTTTTTCTTTTCAGAAACATAATTGTATCTGACATGCAGTAAATAAAATGCAGGAAAAAAAATTAAATTAGGCCAAGCGATTTGAAAGAAAATGCTAATGAGGCATTATAAAATACAAAAAGCATTGAAAGCATCTATCCAGATCTTTTGGATGCAGATGTTAATGTATGTGGAGACTTACACACCCAGACTCCTGTTGAAACCTAATCTCAGACTTATAGAAGCCTTTAGTGTTGATAAATATATTAATTTGGTGTACTTTAAACTAGACTAACAATCAGGCTACACTCTCTGAAAGTCCAATAAATTTCTAAACAGGCTAAAAAAAAAAGGTAATTTTTTTGAGAACTCTTGGAATGCTTTTGTTCTTCTGGAAAATCTACATTGGCCAGTAAATGTCATTTATTAAGAAAGATCTAGTTCCCTTGAGAAAAATGGAAACAGTGAGTTGATGTTTATCACCTTCTAGAAGAGTCTCTTAAATTCTCTTTTATTTCTTCTGAATTTTCTTTCCTTTAAAGTGATAGTAAGTTATAAAAACGTTTAGGGAATGTCATTTAAAATGTGGAATATGTACTAAAATAATTTGTGCTTTTTCTGTTTACCTCTGACTTTGAGCACACTTTGATACTTTAAAATTTCCTTCACAACCATGAAGCAATAAAGCTACAAGTAATTATTTTTAAATTAAAACTAAATGAAGGTTGAAATGTTCTTGTAGATCTTCTGAAAATTTTTACTCCTCATCAAACTCCAGATATTGTAGGATTCACAATAAAATGTTAGCAGTAAGACATTTAAGGATGAATTCAAAGACTGATCATGAGTTGGCATCCAAGCTGGAAGTTACCCTAGAGTATTCCTACAATAGATTCCTATAATAAATTTATTGGAATACAGTGGATATCCCTAACATTTTAAGACAACAGTTCTGATTACGCAGTGTGTTTGTCTTTGACAATGAGAGACAGGACTCTTGATGACTTAATCCTACATTTTTAACTTGTGAGTAGCAAGGTTTGGTGGAGGTTTTTAGTTTGTATGTTTGGTTGTTTTAAAATACTGCTGGCAGTATTCTTTCAGCACCTCTTGTGTGGTTCCCTTGTGAACCTCCTGGTGCCTCATGTAAGTGTATAGCACAATACCAGATTGTGGCCATGTCATGAAGGAGTGTTTTTCTAGTAATGCTTTGGAAGTGTGGTGAAGACAGACTCTAAGAGCACCAGCTGAAAGGGAAATGTATAGCTTATATTCCCTATGGTGAATATGGTGAATAACCTAAGAAGGTGGTAAATTGTAGGCAAAAGCTTGATGTTAACACTTACGCTTCTAAGTAGGAGTAGAGGATTAGATCTTAAAAAGAGAACAGGTAGAAGAAGAATCTGCTATTGCTGTTGAGAACTGCTATTTAAAAAAAAAAAGAGGGAGCTTTTCTTTGCATTATTAGAACCACTGAAAAAACAGCTGCTGCTGTGTTCTGCATCTAAAGCCTGACTCTAGCTTTGCACACATTTCCAAAGCATGCTTGTTTTCATTAAACTTCAGCTACTGAGTTTGTGTCATTTTTATTCGTTTACTATGATGTCATCAGTCTCTCTATCCAGGAAAAAATCATCTTTTCTTTCCTTAGTGTTCAATCATCCAGGAGATATGGATTAATTATTAAATTGTGTTATGCAGGAAAAGTGGAAGGCAAATAAATACAATACCATGAAATCTATTACCCCAGAGATGTGGTGTGTGCGTTTTCCTCTCTCTCCCAGTGACAGTATGCTTGGGAACAACAGTGGTGGGGCACAACAGAAAAGACTACTGGAAGTAATAGAAACCGGTTTTGCTATGCCAACCTTGACAAAAGCAGGGGAAAGTTTGCTAAAGCAAACATCATGGACTGTGCAGCAGAACTTGAAAGACTGGACCTGCCTAATGACAGTCTGCAAGTCCTTGCTGAATGAATTTATACAAAGCACTAATGAAGACAAGCACTCTATTTAGGTGTCACTGGAAAGCTCCTATTCAGCTAGCAGCTGGTATGAATGTTGTCAATCAGAAGACATACACAAATGAGAAATAACTGAATATGTGGAAAAAATGAGATGACAATGAGCTGATTTCTCATTAGCACTTCTTTTGTTTTTTCTTTAGATATTATAAACACATTATTCAAGGTTGGTTGTACAGGCCTCCTAAACATCAAGAAGTCACTACTGAATCAGTGTGCAGATGGGAAGCTGCTGCCTGGGTGGGAGAACAGTTCCTCCTCCACTGACCCGGGTACTTTGCATCCCAATGTCTTCAGAACTCTCTGTGCTCCCAAAGTAACTTCTGCGGGGCACAAGAAAAGCAAATCCTGTATCAACGGGGCTGCTGTGAGACTTCTCTTGCTGTGATTACAAAGAAAGCCATTTTTTAATGAAAACTAGAGGAAGGATTACTGTCAACAGTAGGGCTGATAGAATAAAGTGTATTATCAAAGTAGAACACCCTATTTCTTTCTGTTCTAGTCTTCATAGATTTTATGTGGAAATGATTCAATAACTGTAGATTAGAAGCAATTTAAAATGTTACAGAATTGTCTCAAGAAGTCTGCTATAGACCAGGTCTCTCAGCAGTATAAATGGCCCTGAACTACAGTGCCTTGGATTCGGCTTCACATCCATTGTGAGAAATGAAGCTGTTTGGTACAATGGTTAATTTTCCATTCTAGAAACTGGAATTCAATATAAGTTGGACTTTTTCAGCCAAACTGCAATGTCTTTAAGCACCTGAAAGCTGTTGAAGATTTGGTGTTTGATTCCAGCATTCTACCTCCCTTCCTCTCCCTGACCTTCCCATTTCTATCACACTTGCCTTGCAGAGTCACACTTCCTTTTTCAGTTTGGACATTGATATAAATTCAGGTGGTACAAAGCAGACGAGTCCCACACTGGCATTGTGTTGAGCTATTTGTGGGTTTCCTAGCTTCTTGACTTAAAGAAAGAGGTTGGATTGGGCTACACTTGCCCATGCTTGTCTGTATCTGATGTTTAATAAGAGTTTAAATTCTAGAGAAGAATGTGGGAGTTTCTGCTTTCTAAACTAAAGTGGTCAGTCCAGCTGAATGTAACAATCTTTTAATTTTTAGAAATGAAATGTTTGTTGTATGTGAGTCTTTTGTTTGTTTGGGCCTTTGTTCCTTCTCCACCCAAATCACTGGACAACTGGTCTCAGTGATTTCATGTTATATTGTAGGTTATCCAATTTAATATGACTGAAAGGGTATGTGTCTGTTTATATGTGTATATATAGATACATAGTGAAAAATGTTGCTTTTGCTCCCTTGAGCAGAGGATTACAATGGTCAGCTGGTAGATGCATTTCTTCCATGTGCTTCAAATCCACCACAACCACTTCAAATTATTACTCGTCCAGGATTTATAGTACTATTTTTCTCTCCTTGCTTCCCTCTTCTGCATAATCATCAGTAGTCTTAAGTACCTACAGGCATTTGAAAATCCCACTTGGTTCTTATTTACTTTTTGGTAATCATGTGGAAAATATAGCCCTTAGCCTTTTTCTGTCTCTAAAGGATGATAATACTTTTTTACCTTCAGCGGAGGAATTCTGCAGAGTTGGGGGAAACTCAGCTGAGTTTAGAAAACTGAGTTTAGAAACCAATCAAACAAAAGATCTATTTATTGGGGCTCCTTTTAGTGCACTCAGCTGTGCTTGGGGAATGAGTATCTTCCCCCACAGAATGGGAGGCACCTGCTCTTGCTGCCCAGTTATGCTGTGGAGGTGTTTATATTTCTCTGACTTTGAGGAGAAGTTCCAATTTTAAAATACAGTAGATATGATGTAACTTCAGGCTGCTGCCTAAAGGCTCCTTCTGCATGTCTCCTTCCCCATCTTCATGGGGGCTTTTGTCAGAGCACTGCCAGCTGTGCTCAGGATGTGACTTGGAGCTCTTCTGCTCCCACAGGTTTCCTTTCTTCTGTCCCTCTCTGCATTCCCACTGCTGCTTGTCATATTTCCATCTACCTGTACAGAGGCTACTGATGGTAGAGAGGAACTTGGACATACTTATTCTCACTGCTTCAGTGGCAGGGTCCTCTGCCAGGCTCTTCTTCCATTTGAGTGGGTGCTGGTGCTGCCAGGCCTGATCATTGCAACTTCCCTTGCTCTGTTTCAAGTTGATTTTTTAATTTATTTTTTTTTTATTTTTAAACTGCTGTGGCCTTAAGGAGATTTTGAAATGTCAGTGATAAATAAAGCAAATATTGTGCCCCCCAACCACCACCACCACCATCAATGAAAACAAACAACAACCAACCAAATGTAAAAAACCAACCAACCAAAACCAAAACAAACAAAAACAAAACGCAAAACCACACACCAAACAAACAAACAAAAAACCCCAAACCAACAACTACCAAAACTCCCCAAAACATCCTTGGATATGTATTTTTGTGCTAATAAGCCCCATGTTCCTGAGAGATACTAACTGGTGCTCTATTATATACTGTATTATGTGGGGATTTAGATCTCTGCATATTTTAGCAGTGTATGTATCCGTGAATGCACATTGAAACAGCCTCTTTCTCCTCTGACTCAAAATACATGATGATGGTTTGTGAAAATAACATCTGCCAACAAGAAGTGTGCTAGGCAGTAAAAGAAGAGCCATAATGCAAGCATTGAACTGGGTCTGGTTTAGCCTTTTGGTGTTTTCCAGTACGGCATTGAATCTTACAGTTTTTTGCATGATGAACACCTAATATATCTTCATAATAAGTAATGGTAGTTGCAGTGATACCTTTTTTAAGGATTCTAAGGTTGGTTGCACGTAATTTGTAATAAAGCAGATATGTATCTTCACAACCTGTGCTGTTAACGTACCTCACTTTGCCTTCACAATTTTTTGTTGATCATAAAAATTGTTAAAATATTACTCAATATATTGATGCCTTGAAATCCAAGACATTGTAAAAAATGAATCTTGAATTAATATCCCATCCTTGGATTACTTGTCTCCAATTCTGCAGACTGTAGACCATTTCCATTTAAGTGTTCAGCTTCTCATTATTTTTTTAGAGTGTAACACTGAATGGGAATTAGATGGTTAAATAAGTATATTGGAATGAGTCTTGTGATATTAATCAAGGAAATAAATTAATGACAGAAATAATGAGGATAAAGGGATGAAGATGGAAATGGATCAATATGGGGTTAAATCCCTGCCATAGATTGCCCATGTGTCCACATTTTTAGCAAAATAAATGGATAATGTGGGGTTGTTTGGTTTTTTTGGTGTGTACGTGTGTTCTTGCTCAGGATTGTTTTTGTGTTTGTTCTGATTTAGACTGCAAAGTTCTTCAGTTACTATTAGTATGTATGTCAGGTAGTACACCCTGGGATCTAATTTGGTTACAGATTCAAAATAGTACTGCAACAGTATTTAATTATGATCATGATGGAAAGATACAAGTTTAGCACTACATGTTTTATAAATTTTGGGAATGCTGCTTCTTTTGTTATATGGGTGAAGTTGATGGGACTCCGTCATTCTGGCTGACCATAGCCATTCCTGTTGTCATTTTGTTTGAAGGCACGCTTTTAATATACAGTTTTCACCAAAGGAAAAACTGTTTTGCAGCCTTGGAGAATTATGCTAAGGGGAAATTATCATCTGAAAGATGCCTACAGCATCTTGGATTGTGTAGACTGTGCCAATGTGTGCTTGAGACTCTCAGGCACTTCCTAGGTTAGACTTATGATTTGCAAGGTGTTTGAGTGATGATCCAGAAGATTTAAATATCTCTAAGGTACAAGAACTAGAATAATATAAAATTATTGCTATAAGTGTGAGGACAAAACGTATATATGAAAGGAAAATAAATCTATCAAGAGGCTGGTTTGTTGGTTGGGTTGGGTTTTTTTGTGGTAGAATAATAAACAGGCACATATTTTTTTGGAATTTTTATTGGAAATAAAACAGATAAGTTCCAAGGTATAAACTCACATAGCCTCTCAACAGGAATAGTGCTGTAAAGAATTTAAAACAAAACAAATCTCTTCTATTGCGAGAACCCTGACTGTCTTTCTGTGGTGCATGTTAGGTGATAAAGGATTTTCTTTTCTCTGTGTGGTCCCATTTGATTACAATGCTAGGAGTGCCTGGCCGCATTCCATATATAATTAATTGCAGCTTTGGTTTCAGATTGCAGGGGGGCCAGGCTGCTTCTACCCCTTGCACTCGTTCACATCTTTAGATAGCTTTCCACCATGCCAGCTGGTGAGTGAATGGGGCCTTTCACAGCAAGCCTAATAGGCATGAATGGTTGAGTCGTTGTCCTTGTTGGCTCTCTAGTTAATCTAGTGACAAACAAGGTTGGAGCTGCTGCAGATGACATTCTCTTTATTGCCTGTGTTTTCAGCGTAAACACTTGTGTGTAAAGGGATTTCATCTTTTTGCCAACTCGTTTCTCTTTCTTGCTGGTTTTTGAAGGAAAGTTTTATTTTGTTTTTTTTTTTTTTTATGAAGAGGTACCAGTAAAAGCTGCTATGCATTACGCTCATTTGTTTACTTTCGGTTTCCAGCTACACAGGCAGTTGAATACCTAAGGTTGTGTGTTGAAGTTCCAAGTTTTACTTTTTTTTTTCTTTTTTTTTTTTTCCAATTCCTTCTGAGACTCAGTTCTCTCTACTCACACAAATGATTTCTGCATTGCATGTGAAGTTACACCAAGCTGTTGCTTCAGTTCTTGCCTGCTTAAAGCAATGTGTTTCTGAACTATTTATTTATGCAGTATACAAGGTTAAATAAGATTAGGAATAAAAATAGAGATCTATTTTCTTACAGGGAAATGTTATATATATTAAAAAAAACAACTGGTTTTGACACATGCAAAAAGCAGAAAATGTACTCTAACTATGGAATTCTAAAGCAATAGAAAACATATTTTCTATTAGTTATTTTCAATCCCATATGTATAAACCAATTTTTTTTCTAAAATACTTATGCTGTTCCTCTTACTAAATTCTAAAAGGTAAAGTAACTTTAGGTAACATGAAGAAAAAGTTGTCAAATAAAAATAAATTCAATGTAATGTATGAAAACTGTGTTTTCATAAATGTTTGCTTGATCACAATGTCTAAAAAGTGCTGGTTTGTTGGTTTGGGTTTTTTTTTTTTTATTCGTTTCTGAGTTCAAGAAGGAAGAAGAACATTTGACAACTTTTCATTCCAATTTTTCTAGTTCTTTCAAAATTAAAGAAAAAGTGAGTCAAAAGGGCAAAAGCAACATCCAGCAAAACTGCTCACCAACAGCCTTGTCACTTGTGGAGGCAGGTTAAACAAAACCATAGTTCTGGTAGTTGCTTTTATATAATAAACTGTGTTGTACCAAAAAATAGAACTGAATGACTGCTACTCAGTCTTCCTAGAGCAGAAAACTGTTTTACAATGAGAAATGTGGTCATTGTAGTAACTTCCTCCCATGTAACGCTGGTGTGATGGGAGCATAGGTGGTGAGCTCTTGGGTCTGATGGAGAGCTTTAATGTCCCTGAACTAATGAATACCACCAGCAGCAGTGCTGGGGGCAGGGGGAATATTTCATATTATGCCCTTATTTAGCCTGGAGGATCTGGGAGGTGAGGGAGGGGAGTACCCTGGGTAGCAACAAGGTGATGTCTTGTCTGCCAGAGAAGCAGGATGCCTTCCTGAGCCCCTTGGATAGAGGACTCCTATATGTTTATCTGTGTTTTATTCTGGGCTGTCCTGTTTGTCTGGCAATAATGCAGTTTTGCTGAAGAAGATACTGTCTTTAACACTGAAAAATGTATTTCATATGGCAAATGAAATAAGATTATCTTCAATAACAGCTCTTGTAGACCTTCTTCTTCCTCGTTTTTACAATAAAAAATTTAAAAAAATTCTGGAATCAGCCTAGGCCTCTGCCCACATCTGCAGTTATAAATGAGCAGTATGCATGTTTCACAGTGCTCAATGGGCCCAGTCTAAACTCACATATAGAAATGCTGGAAGTTGTAGGGGTGGGCTGGGGCAGGGGTTGCCATAACTAATGCAGAGGAACTGGGAGCAAAGCTCTTGTTAATGCTAAAGGAGTAGCTTGCCTAATTCCCTGCTAACCATGCTGAAAATCTTCCTGAGAGACAGCTTAATAGTCATCATTTGATACGCATTAAACTTCTTTGACTAACTGAAAAACTATATAAAAAAAAAATAGGAGACAAGAAATAAAAAATGAACTTTTCAGTATTTGGGACTTGCTATGATATTTTATCAGTGCAGTAAAAGCAGAAAGAAAACAGCTCATCCTTTCATAATTCTGCCATGTCTTGGGACAGTTAGCTAGCTACAGTGGTGATTGATGGACAGTCAATGTTGACTTTTCTATCTGTTAATCTAAACATTATGCTATTTATTTGCAAGGGCAGTAAGAGAAGAAATCTAACTACAAAACAGTTATAAGGTTTGCTTTAATTAGACTAAAAGCAAATTGGTTATTTTTTTGTTTGTTTGGATCCTATATTTTTTTATGGTTGCCTTTAAATTGAGATCTATTCTTACCAAGATAACTCAGTGAAATCCTCTCTCTTTTCTAGTATGTAATTTTGTTCTGTAGTCTCTTTATCTGAATAATCTTACAGATCTGGTTTATTAAAGTGAGTAAATATAGCTACATTTGACCAATTCTTGATGGCCTTCAGACCTTTAAAATTTTTGTGCATTGTTCTCTTGCAACTGAGAAATTAAAATATCATGTCTGATTATTTATATATTTTTGTTTGGTTTGTGTGTGGGTTTTTGTGTTGTTCCCCCCCCCCTCAAGGATTTATTTGAAGTTTCATGTTCCAGAGTAAAAAAGCAAGGGTGGGAGGGGTAGGGATGGGGGTGGAATTTCTTGATTGCTTCATTCTGTGTGTGGGAGCTTCCTTGAGAGCCACACACATGATGTAATCAGTGTGTTTCAATCTTACTGTGCAACGCTGATATTATGCTGTGTTCCAGGAGTCCCTGTGGCTGAAGGTCACAGGCTAAATGTTATTTCATTTTGTACTGGAAAGTACAATTTGGAAGCTAACTAAAAGAAAAAATCTGAAATCCAAACTGAATGACACTCATAGAGATTGCACAAAGAGATGATAAAATCTCATTGTATGAAATGAGCAAAATCTCTTTCCTTTTTTTCAATCCTGCCTTTTCTGAAATAAATAGCTACTTGAGTAGGCGTTATGTTCTGCACAGGAGTTTCCTGCAGAGGGTTTGCTGCAGATTTATTAGGATTAAGGAATACCTTGGAAGGATTAGGGTAAAACTCTTAGCAGACTAAGTCTCCAGAGGACATTCCTGATAACATGTGACTGGCTTCTGACTTTTGACCTTCCTTTTTAAAGTGTTGGCATTGGAATAATTATCATGAGGCGCTGTAGAAAATCAAATGTTTAAATGATTGCCTCCAATTCAGAGGGTTTTTTAACACGTAAATTAAACATTACATATGTAGAAGTCCTTACTGGTGGTGGTTCTTCATGATAACGATATCAAAATAGTGCTGAACTGTATCTTGGTCCAAAGAATAATTATAATTGCATTGAAAGTTTATTAACCAAAAGAAGTATGACACAAAACCAAAAATGAACAGATTTCTGGATGTGACTACTCTGTCTTCTTCTGATTTACCTATCTTGCCCATCATCACCCTTTATTTCTCACTAAAAAGGGTGTCTAAAACATATCTGCTTTGCCTTCATGCTGCAAGACATCTTTTTTCCTTCGCTGTCAGCACCAATGCGTCTTCAGTCGTGCAAGCATAGTCTGCTATGAGCACTTCACTGTTACCTTTGTGGAGATGAGCCAGAAAGGTTTACATGAGGTTTGGGGTTAACATTTTAGCAGGCAACTGACATTCTCCCACTTCTTTTGCTCCTGAAGTAGAAGCAGCAGGGATAATTTTAGGAGAAAGAAAATGCTGGTCACACTGTAACTACCCTCATAAATAGACCTTCAGAAGCAAATACAGAGAAATTCTACATTTAGGATTCCTACTGCTGTTTTAAAAAGAAATAGTAAGTTTTTGTTGGACTTTGATCCTCACCCCCTTCTGCTCTCCCCCCCCCCGGAAAACAATCACGTTTGTTCTGCCTAAAGAGAAGATTTTTGTTAAATCCTCTTGCAAATTGTCTCTGATCTGATTGTATTTCTGAATCTTTCTTCCTTTCCAGCCGTGTCAGTTTGAGGGATGAACAAAATCACTATGGCAGCAGGCTGCTTCCCAGACGTGTCAAAGAAACCTGCCGAGTTGCATAGGTTTATTGTGCGTGGTGCCGAGGTTTTCTTTTGTGTTTGTCACGTAATCAGTTGAAAATAGCAGTATTTGAACTAGGATTTCACACTTTCTTATTCTGTCCTTGGCAGCACTGTGTGTTTCCTCATCCATGTCAGTCTCATGCTTGTTCCTGAGAGGACAGAAGGGAAACAGTGGGGTGAAAGCCTTCTTAATTTGGTTCTGAAGACAAAGGTCTCGTCATGCCTATGTACTGGAGCACTGGTACAAATCAAAACTGCAGCCCCCTGAGAGTATTCAAATGAGAGTTTTTGAGGCTGTGTCACAGTTGTTTTCTCATTGGAAGGTCAGAAGGGCTCAGTAAAATCAGTAACAGCAGATCAGTCTTGTCTATGCTGCAAGACTGAGCATTTTTTTAAATTTTTTTTTTTTTTTTTTTTTTTTTTAATCATGTCAAGGGGCAGCATCCCCAGCAGAGCAGCTATCACTGTTCCGCTAGCCAGCCCTGCTGGAAGCAGGGAAACCCTCAGTAATAGATGCTCCTGTTGTAGGTTGTGTTATTGCCGTTGGGAAAGCACTTCCACGGTTTTGGCATGTGCTTACTTCAATATCCCAAATTAATTTCCTAGCTCTTGTTTAGATTCATTCTTTACTATTGCATCTGGGAGATGCTGGGATGCCATACCTAGTCATGGGTTATGTATTCTTCCAGGCTGAGGACTGTGGGAGTGTGATCATATTGTTGAAACACCTGCCCCTCCACACTGCAGATGCTTTATGAGCACCCTTAGGTCTGACTTTTGTGACATCCCCACAGGTATTCAGGTCTGCAGTGCAGATGTGTTCTGAGTTTCCAGCTGTGGCAGCTGCTTCTTGCTATCAGCATCAAGTCAAAAGGATGAGCTAGCTTCTTTTCTCATAAATTTCTTGTGCTTTGGTATTGGGATGGCCACTGGAGGATATAGGTGATGCTCTGTGCCCATATTCTGGATGTTGATGTATGCCTGTGTTTTGATTACTTAATGTAAATTACAGGCTACTCTATTGATTCCCTATCAAATGTCTGAGTCTAATTTCATCTGTGTTTGGAGCCAAAGTTGCCTCAGTTAAATGCTTAGAATAGTTCTTCAGAGACATCCATTTCTTTCTACTGACTGTAGGGGAAAAATAAATTTCTAGCTTGAATTCTTTCAGTCTTCCTGATGGTCTGTGTACCTTTGTAGTGTCATATGAATCCAGCCCATACTCTTTGAAGTACTTGATTTAGAGCCTTTCGTTGCATTGCTCTTTTGTTACTCACTGTTTATCTCTCTTTTGCATTGACAGCAACAATGAAACCCTTATTTCAGTGCAATTCCACCAGTCATGTGTAAAAATAGAGCAAATACCTAGGAAATCACAATGGATCCCAGAAGGACCTCATGGCAATTTCTGTTTCAACTTCAAAAGGTACCATTTACATAATGCAGCATCTTCACTGGAATGAATAAACTGATTTAATGCATGACCTTTTGTCTTTTATACCTTATCTTTAAATAACAGATGCATAAAAATTAAAATAAAATTACCTGAAAGATTGATGTTTGGTTAATGAAGCTGTGAAATTGAAACTTGTTTCTGATGCATAGCATGCATAAGAGTTTTCACTCTTCTTTTAGCAAGCAGTAAGAAGCAGACTCATATTACTCAACTATTATATTATCTTAATCTCACCTGCTCCCAGTGCTCAGTTTCAATTTGTTACTGGCATCCCTCTGGTCTTCTCTCATGCTTCTCTCTGGTCATTTAAGATTGTAGACAGCTCAAAAAGAGTCACTCTCTTCTAAGACAAGCAGGTACAGAAAAAGTCTGTTCATCCTTGGCTTAGACCTGAACCCCTGCATTATAAGGCTCTCTAACTTCTCTAGCTCTTATAAGTAAACAATACTTTATTTCCATCAAAAAATGCTTTCCATACTGTTCCATTTTCTTTCTTTTTTACTGCAATTGGATAATTTTGCGGAAGTGTGGAGGGTCTGTCTCTGCTCTGAAGGCTTTAAACACACTGTAGATGCTTCTCTATATAGAATTTCTACAGCCTGCAACCTCCTTTAATCTTCTCCTTTTATAAGTTTCCCATCTAGTTATTCTTGCTTTTATTTATGGCTATGGGGTTGTTTGTTTTTGTTTTGTTTGCTTTTTTCTCCCTGAAGCTTTTGGGACAACTACTTCCATTCTCTTTCACCCCTGGCTCCCACCATTCTCAATTCCCTCTTAAGCTTTCCTTAGTGGGAGAGTGTTTTCTTTATAAGCTATGAGCAGCCCAGAAAGGCACCCTTGCAGCTTCCACAACTCTCACACATACCTCCATGATCAGGTAGCTTGAAGGGAACAAGTTTACAAAATGTTAAACATTAGCAAAGCTCACCCAGCACATGCTTGATACGCCATCTGTTAAAAAGAGGAATGAGGCTGTGGTGGAAAAAGAACACACTGAGAATAAGAATAAATCCTGTTTCTTACTCTGTGCCACTCTGTGCTCTGCCCTATCATCATTTTTCAAACTACTTCAGGCTCTCTTTGCAGATTTGTCCTTTAGCCTTTCCCTAACATCAGCAAACAGACATCACAGATGTTTCTGTACTGCGTCTCAGGTGCTGGTCATCTATACTACCCTTCTAACTGGAAGTATGGTGCTAGCAAGTCCCAGCTGCTCTTAGAGCAAATGATGTTTAGAGTCTTGTAAGAAGAAGCCAAAGTCTCTTCTACCTTTCCAATACTCACTGAATCCTGGCCTTCAGGTATATCTTTCCAATTCTGAACTGCTCCCCTAGTTATTTCCTTTTGGTCTTATTTTTCTTAATCACTGATGGAGGACAGCCGAGCCTCCTTACTACTTCTGTTTACCATGCCTTATATGCTCCAATTGCAATAAATCTCAGGCTGTGTTGTTTTTTGGCATCCAAGATTGTGTTGGTACTAGGAAGAAGGCCAAAAACTGTGTGAGGAGTGGAAGCTTGTTCCTCGCAGGAAATTTCGCCTTTGGCCCTTGCACCCTTGCAGTTGCTTTCAAGCAGGTACCTGTAGCCTGACCTCCTATTTTCAGTCTCTATTTTTTTTAAATTTTTTTTTTTTTGGTGGGCATGTGCCTAACAGAGGAGGACATGGCCAGCTTTCACATGGGAACCAGAAGTTTGGATTCTGGGTGCTGTTTCAGCCCACATTTGTTTATTAAAACACAGTGTCCTAAAGAGTAAACTATAAGCTTGTAAGTTTTTAATGTTGGGAAGGGTGCAGAACAGTGGATACATCCAGATTCTTTAGGAATAGTGATTTTTTAATTTTTTAAAATTTTTTTTAACTTGCCTACCCCACAAGTGTTAGGATGAGGACTTTCAACACGTTCATCCTCTCTGTTGCAGACAGTAATTTATGCCTTTCTAAGGTACTTGCTATAGAGTAATTACTTCACAAGAAATGCCCTTTCAATCAAGGACTTAACCATCTCCCTGTGCACCTCTCCTCTCCAAGCATGAGGAATGGTAACTAAAGGAGCAGGGTACTGTAAAATGGGAAGTGTGAAACCATCTGCAACTGCATTCCATATTTTTGACTAATCTGAGGACAAATACTTAAAATCACAAGAAGACTTACTGCCCTGTGCATAGCCTCACTGAATCCTCATGGTACAGGCCCCCTTCACACACAGAGTGTGCTCCTTAAATTAGCAGCAACTCAAGAGCCTCTACTAATGGCTTTCAGAGAGGCTAGACACACTTTTAAAAGTTGTGAATCTGGAAAAAAGTTGTGATTTCAGGGTGTGCATTTTTCCTCTTTTTTCCTCTTTTTTTTTTTGGCCTCTTTTTCTCTTTTTCCCCCCCCCCCTCCCCTCCCTCCCCCGCCACTCGCCTCCCCGCCTCTGGCCTCTCGGCTGTTCTCTCTTTGCTGTTTGTTTGTTTGTTGTTTTTTCTTTTGTTTTTGTTTTGGTTTTGT
>WUAM01000323.1:19829388-19840783 GCA_024336885.1 Actenoides hombroni
CCCCTTTTTTTGCCTTTTTTTTTTTTTTTTTTTTTTTTTTTGTATGTGTGTTTTTTATTTCATGTGTTTCGTTTAGTTTTTGTCTTTGGTTTTTAGGCTTGGGTTTTGTGTGTTGTTGTTGTTCAGGTCAGCTACTTAGGATGTATGCTGGAAACCAAGAGGCTATTGGAGTATAACAGCAGTGTTTATCACTGCATCAGACCCTGATAATAGCCAGCTCTCAACTGTCAGGAATGTCATGCATATGACTTGAATAGAAGTATTTGTGAATAGAATACACCTACTTGCTATTTCCATGTTTCTATAAAAAGAGATTTATAATTCTTCTTGATAGTGAATCTGCCTTTCTTTAGATTCAGAATTACACCTTGCTGTAGTTTGAAGGGCCTGCAGACATGCTCTCACAAAAGCATTACGCTAGTTATGCCAGGTTTGCTGCGGTCAGGGAGTGAATGAGACGTAAATGAGATTAAAATCCAGGTCATAGTCTATAATGCACATTACTGTCAACATAAGGGAAATTATTCTGCTTTCCTATCTGGTTACAGTTAAGACTAGTACGTCATTAGGAGTTTTGCCAGGGGAAATCCATATGTCTGACGCTTTTAAGAGATCAGAGCTACGTTAGAAACCTTTCAGTTACTAAAATGCTGTTGAATGTTATAGCTGCAAATACAGGGAGAAAATATTTTGGTAGCATAACAGAATGCACTTCTGAAGGTTAGAAATGTGCAGGGCTGCAGTTCACACCTGCAGAATCCCTGCAGTCTTCAACCTTTCAGAGGTTTCTGTAAGAAATAAATTACAGAGCAGCTCCAAATAAGGGAGAACTTGGAAGAATCTTGTTTCCTTTGTTTAGAAGAGGAAAGAATAGTTTGTACCTCTTCTGAATTCAGAGCTCTTTTTTTTCTTTCTAGTATGTAATATAAGCCAAAAAAAATAAAAAAATAATTGTTTTAAAGTGGTTTATTTTAATATCTCTTTTAAAGGCAGGTTGTCTCTCCTGGAAGGTATTGCTGCAGAACTGGGCAGTAAGTCCGAGAGGATTAGAGTTTGGCAAGGGAAAAGGGTATTTCATCGATATTAGATTGAATTAATTGCTCGCTTACATGGCAGGCAAAAAGCTTGGAGATTGCGTGAGATGCTGCATCAGCAAAAAGAAAAAAGAATGATGTGAAGAAGGGAAAGAGAACTTTTTTGAACAAGTTGACTCTCATGATTGCTGTTCCCAAGAGGCTTAGAGGAGCTGTAGAAATAGAGGATAGGTAGGAAGGAATCACCAACTAGAGTTATCCCAAATCTATCTTATAAACAAGATTGCTAACAATGCAATTCTGAATCAGGGCAAGTGCAAAAGTGTTTTTTTTGTCCACCCTGTTCATCTCCTTAGCTAACCTTCATATACTCAAATAATTCACTTCAGTAGGTAGGATAAAGCTCATTTCATTATTTCCATCAAATTGATGTTGGGAAGGAGTGGTGAAAATGCATTAGCATCCCTTGTATGGATCACACGTGACTGCTAAAGTACTGTCACTGTTTCAAGATTAAAAGACTACCAAGGTCTTGTCCTTGGCTTTTGAGGTTCATATGTATTATGACTGGTGTTGTCATAATACAGAATGAAAAACCTGAAGAAGGTGACACTTTTTTACACAACACTTGAAACTGGTATAGGGAGCAATTATTACTTGTGTTAATGTTTGGATTTGATAAAGATGACAGCCATATCTAGACAAATGTGTTGAGTGAGTCACAAAATGGCAGGTTCTGATGTAACTCTTCTGACAGTGAGTGTTTCCTGAATGTTTAAGAAGAATGTGTGTGTTGTTTCTACTTTTACAAGAAGCTGAGCAGCACATCAATATCTATTCCCTCCCTGAGCTGGAAAATCCTTTCTATAAGGAGCAAAAAACCCTAAAATATTGTTAAGACAAGTAATTCCATGGGACAAAGGATCTGACTGTTAAAGCTTGTGTTTCGTGATAGATTTTCTAATGTCTAAAGTGGTTGGAGTTTTGAGGGAATCTTTTTCTGTCTTTGAGATGTTTGTCTTTCTTCTATAAGGATTTTTGGGTTGTACTTGTACAGCCCCTGTCTGTTAGGGGCTAATCTGTTTTCCTTTCTTTTTCTTTAAATATGTAGGAGCTAAACATCCTTCTCCCTTTCTGGCATGTTTGGTTGAAACAAGTCAACATGTCCAGGGATGTGAGCATGCATGGAAATTTAGACAGGTTGGAAATAGATAAACCTTCCAGGCCAGCGACATGAACAGGAACATTTGCTTTACATTTCATTTTGCCAGGCTTGAAAAAAATTGTTGTTAAGATTGGTTGGTACCTTTAGCACTCATTGTGGCAGCTGAATCTCTATGCTGAACCAATTACTATGGTTCTAGGGGGATTGGGCAAAAACGCAGTTCAATTCAAACTACTTTATTGGCATGAATAGTGTTGCAAACTTTGCCAAAAGGCATGGTGCCACTAGGGATCTGAGAGATTCAATATGTCAAAATGATTTTGGTCTTAAATTAAGTGCCAGTTGATACTTTATTCTTCAATGTTTAGAACTGGAGAAGGTTTTGATATTTGTTCCTGATTTTAAAGGTTCAGATAAACAGTCTTGGTAATGGCAGTGTAATACTGTGTCAGCTTTGCAGCTGAGGAGCAAGGGAAAGATAGGTCTTTTCATTTAAAAACTGACAAAGGCCAAAAACTAAGACTTTTTGCAGTGTCCAGAGAAAATCTAGAAAATAGAATTTGGCTTTAGGACACAAGGCATAAATCTTTGGTCACTATTTAGAAGGACAATGCAAAGAGTTAAATCTTATTTTCTTTCAATCCAACATTAAAACAACATCAAACAACGCCACAGAAAATGTACGTAAATTATGAACAGGCTGGTTTGTACTTCTCGGAATCTAGTGTTGTGTACTGGAAAATGTTAAGCTGATAAAGAGTAAAGGGCTGCACTATTTTAAGCTCTCTTATCCAGTTAGCTGACTAAAACTGTTTTATAGCTAGAACAGAGCATCTGGACTGGTACACATAGCATTCATCAGTCACTCTAAATCTGTGAAAAAGAGCAGGGAAACAACAAGCTTGGAATAGATTCTGTCAAGCCCACAATAACTGAACAATTTGTAGTTAGAAAACCCCACTGATGCTCAGAAATCACAAGTATCTGCCAGTCCTTCAAGATTTTTTTTTTTTCTGTGAGCATGTGCTGTTTTTCTGAGGTTCCTATGTGCCTTCTAAAAAAAAAAAATTGGAAGATGGAACATACTGTACTGAGCAGCAACACAAGGCAGCCAGCACTGAAAGGAGAAAAACAATTCAGACTAGGACACTTCTGCTACCTCCCAATGTATGGTTTGCATATAAAAAGGATGTTAAATTTGTTTTCTTTGTTCCTCTGGAAGTTTTAATGTCATTACCAGGTGACTGATTAGTGCCCTGTTGCTCCCATCTAAAACCTCCAAAGAGATCATGGAGTTTAGAAAGGATTGTCTGCCTGGGGCAGGTCATCTACTAACAGATGTAGTTCTTAATCTTGTTCGTGGCTTTTAACCTAAGCTATGTCTTCAGTCACTGTAAGAGGCTCAGTAGTGCCATAACTTGTGCCTTGGTTTCTAGATTCTTGATTAAGAAAGTAAAACTCCAGAAATTTACCACTTCAATATCCTTTCCTGCGAAGAGCCCCTAGGTAGCACTTAGATGTCTACTTTTGCTCTTAACAGGATTTTTGACTCCTTTGATGTTTACTAGAACGAACTGAGGAATTGTGAAACCAGATCTGCATTCTCAGAGTAAGGGGTTGAGCTTTAACTAAAAATACCTTTTTTTAAAATTATTATTTTTTTTTTATTTAACCCCACAAGTACAACAAAATAAAATCCTTTTTTTCTTTTCAACATCAAAATATATTATGAACTGCTCAGTTATAGTTATTAGAAAAGTGAAGGAAAATATGAAGAAAGCAATATTAATCTTTATGTTGAGATGGCTGTGTAATTTTGGATCCTTAATTTTATAGGTTCTATTTTCAAATTCCACATACTTTTACAACTGAACTTGAATAGAATATAATGCTTTTGAGGCAGTATAGATTTTTCAGCAGAAGGCTATCAAGTGGAGAACGTTGAAATAAAAAGGTGTTCTCAGTGATAACGCTGTGGGCTGATAGCACTGAAATTTTTGCTTTTGGTCTTGAAAGCAACAGGACTTCTGTGGAGGTAAAATGTGGTGTTGGCTAGAAAGTGTGAAAACCACCTTTTAAACTTACCTCCTTTGTAGATGCTTCACTACAGACATTTGTTCTGGCCTCTGCTTTCTGGACACTTCAGTATATGAAAAACACTGAAGGGAAACCCCTTGGTTTAAGGAAATAACAGTGTTCTCCTCCTCAGCCCTCTTCCCAATCCCTTGCCACAGGGGTAGGATGAGGAGAGGCTCCAGAGCTTTAGTTTTGCGTAATTCCAGGCTCATGGGCAGCCTTGGTGACCTTGACTAGGCAATATCTATCGACTGGACTAGCGCAACTCCAGAAACTGTTGTAGCTTGTGGCTGGGGCTTACACAGCTCCTCAGAGCAGCCTGGGGGCTGAGAGATGCATGTGACGCTTTCTCTCCAGGGAGCATGGCTAAGGACTGCTACTCTAGTGGTTTACCACGTCTACTTCCCTGTCTGACCCTGGACAGAGCTGATCTCTGAGCTATTGCTCATGCACGTATGAATATAAATGTGTTAGATTGCCTCCCACTCACCTGCCATGCATGTGCCATGTAGATTGGACAGCAGACTGTTGGGAGAGGGTGACTAATTTATTCCAAATATACATCATGTAGCACTGTAACTTCACAGCAGTTTCCAGGGCTACCTTTCCTTTATAAGAACACCATTAACACTGAGGTCAGGCTGTGGAAGATCACCTTCCATTCTGTGAACAATGGTGGAGAAAGTCTGTCACTCTGGATGCTGAGCCTGACAGGGATGGTATAATGGTAGTAAACATTTTCTTGGCCATGGTGGTTCTACCTCAGCTTAATGAGTTTATGAGCCCCCTGGAACAGGTACTGGCTATATCTGGGGGTACTTCCGAAATTGATGCTTTCTGCTGGGACAGTTCAGCTTTGGCACTTCTCCTAGCATGGGAAGGTTACCAAATGATCCACCCAGGCTCTGCATCCCCTCCATTTCAAACACTGAGGCTGCTGTCAGATGGGTGCCCTGCTATACTCCTACGCGTACCAGCTGCAGCAGGGAGGCACCTGGGCCTGAGTGTTTCCCCAAGCATCCCACAGCCTGCATGGGAGGGTGTCTCTGAGCTGTCATACTGTTAGTGATCATGGCTTGGCTTTCCAGCTTGATGTGGGAGGGGTACAGTATTGCAGCAAAACTTCTCAAGGGCCTTAGAGGTCAGCCCTGGGACAGGACTCTCCCCTCTCATCTTATATATGTGCTCTGGGTCTGGCAAGATAATTAGTCCTTTTTGGGCAATTTTCTCCTTCTTGCTGAAGTACTGTGTTATAAGGAGTTACAGGCCGTGCCAGTGTGGCTGGCATAGCAATTCACTGCTAAGCAACATGCAATTTAGCCAGGTGTAGCTGGAAGGCGTACATCAGCTCAGTCAGCAACTCGCCACCAATGTGAGAGGGAGGAGGTAGCCATGACAGTGCAGGTAAATGGAGATACACAGAAGGAGCCGGCTGTCCTGGGATCAAAATCAGGGGCTATGCAGAACTGAAAGAGGCTCCTTATCTGCACATTTGTCCTATGGTGTTTACTTTTAAAGTTGGCATGCTGTGAGCAATTGTATTTTCCCCACTTTGTTGTAGCAGTCACTGCCATCCTCGTTCAACAAGTATCTCCTATCTTTGGCCTTCTGTGGAGTGGGAGGACTGACTCCCACTGCGTCTGATATGGTTAGTTACTAATCCCAGTTCTTGCTCGATTCCTGCTCATTACCGAAAAAACATGGGCTTGGGAGTTTGTTTATTGAAACCGCTTTTTATTATTTTTTAATGTAGAACTAAGTGTTGCAAGCGAAGCAACTGCAGGTGCATGGGAGAGATCGAGGATGGAGTTTTATTAGGGGTAAAGGGAAACTATGGAGTTGAGTTATGTATAAACCAGTTTGCTTTCATGGCTCAAACAGAGGTGGGTGACCCCACCCTGTTCTCTGAGGGACCTGTTCCTGCCAACTAGGGTGTTTGCTATTCATGTACAATCCTGTTCAGATTTCATACCTGCCCTGTTGTGGACCTGTAAAAGGCCATTCTTTGCTCACCTTCTACAGATTCATGGACTTGTTTGATGTTGGACATGGGAAGAATTTCTACTTTCTACAGTTTTCCAGTTTTTCCTAAACAACAATCCCTCAACCACAGGTTGTTGTCTGGGGCTGATGGAAGGCCAAATTTGAGAACTGTGGGCTAGATGCAAACAGCGAGCTGGACTGGAGAGGTTTGAAGGATACTTCTTCCAATAAGGTTTCAAGATGAGGCCATTGCATCGGTCTCATCATGGATATCAGATACAAAACACACCGAGGTGCTACTTTTCTTTTTTTCTTGTGTTTGTGTATGTTGAATAGAAGTAAGATAGGGAACAATGATAAGACTGAACTTAACAGTTACTTGATCAAGGGATATGCTTAGATTATTTTTTTTTGGTTGTTGTTGCTTTCTGCTCTACTGCAACATGCATTGCAGCACTGCTGTCCAAAATAACACACTGCGGGAGGAAATTAACCTGTCTTTGTTATATGGAAATTGGGATGTGATTTCTACTGTGTTTGCAGGAAAGGGAATGAAGCGGCTTCTGACACAGCTATTAAATTTTATTTTTGCCACTTGTGCTCTGTTGTTATAGATTAATTGTACCTGGCATCAACACAGCTTGGTAAGGGTTATAGAAAGCTGAAATTTTATAATTGGAAATATCTGAAGCTATTGTAGTAAAGCAAGTCTTGCCAGCCAAACTCCATGTGAGCATGGCTTTGTCTAGTTTTGCTCTTAAATAGTTGAGACCTTGGAGTCAATGTAATTCATTGTGCTCTATGTAAATGAGGCTGTACTAAATGACTAATGCGTGTTATCCATGTAGATCTGAGATTAGGTGTCTGGGGGAAAATGATAGTATCTGACTGATAACAGCTACCCACCAGGGAAGTCCCTGGCTTTCATTTCTATAAAGATATGAGCACAAGTGTATTATTACACCAGTAACAAGCCAGAGGAAGAAATTCTTCTCCCTGCCCTTTTTTGAGGGCACTCAGGTCTTTATCCTTCCAGCCAAGAGCAATTTTTGCAACAATCTGTCTTCTTGAGGGATTAAGCCAGTGTCAGAGACAAGGGAGGCAGAACTGTTAATTGCAGGCAAATCAGTTGGGGTAAAAATGCAATTAGAAGAGATATTGTGGGAATTGGCAAATCCCAGGCACACTTTCTTTATACTAAGATTTTCTATGCTTTGATACATTTGTTGTGACCTGCCAAGCTACCCACTTGGTAAAGCCTGTAACAAAAAGGGAATTTATCAGCATTTTATGGCGAAGACAGGGAAAACCTCTCAGGCATCTCATGTCAAATTATACATTTTTCACCTGCCAGTGCACTTGTTTAAGGTTGTGCAGACCTACCTATACCTGGATTATTTTTAAAGGTACACACATTCAAGCAGTTGACAAGAACTGCTGGATGAAAAAGACTATATAAACCCAAACTTTTGGCTAAGGGTGCTTCAGGGCTGAAGCATAGATATCTGAACTGGATTAATCACTTGTTCACCTAAAAAAATATGAATGGATAGGGTCCGTTATTACAATAGATGTCTTGTAAGTAGTATTCTTGCATGAAGAACTTGATTCAGAATGGTTTCTGTGTAACTCCATTCAAATCACGTTTTGTGCAGTTAGTTTCTACTCTGGACCTGTGCTTTTCATCACCACAGTCATCCTTTAGAAATAATCCAATGCCAAATGTAAAAAAACAAAACAAAACAAAAAACATTAATCTTCACGAAGAGACAACTCTGAAATAAAATGTGTATGAAGATCTCTTAGAATACACAAACATTAAATCATACAGCTGAAGCAATGAAGCTCCTATGTCTCTCAGACTCCTTTTCTCCCTTTCCAGTATTCACAAATGTATTAATGTTTTCCTCTGGTTAGTGTTTTTGTGGTTTTTTTCCTGTTTTTTTGATGTTGGTTTTTTCGGTGTTGGTTTTTTCCTTTTTTTTTTTTTTTTTTTTTTTTTGGTTGGGTTTTTTGGTGGTTTTGTTTTGTTTTGTTTTTACTTTGAGGTGGGGGCTGAATACAAGATTTCTGTTACGGAGAAACTGACAAAAGAAAATTTGCCTATAAAAAAGACTCTAAGATCTTGAGACTCTGGCTATCTGAAGTTCAAATACCTTAGAATACAAACTGTGATGTACAAAGTTTTGATGATGTATCTATGTGCAGTATCTACGCGCCTAGAGCTCTAGCTTGGGTCTGAAGAGATACTTGAAGTGTTCACAGGCTGTTCATACCTTACTAATGCATCCTCTGATAAAAAGGGCAAATGCCATGGCATTTGCAATCCATCTATAACCTCCAGGCACACTGTTGAGGATTGTAAAAAAAAAATCCCAAACAGACCTGAGGAGGGGGAAATAGTTCAGAGTTGATTTCTGACTGAAGATGAAAAATGTAATTTGGCTAGAATGTAATTAACATAATGTTATGTGGAACAGATTCACCAAACAGGACTGTCAGTTCTCATCACCATTCCCTGTCTGATTCTTGGTAAAGCCTGAACCAAACATTAACTCAATATGTCTATCTCATTTTGTATGAAATGGCAGTATAACAAAGAAATTTGTAAAGAATCTGTAACACTCTAAATAAATAAAACCCCAGCACTTTGGGCAATGAAAATGAGTTCTGGGTAGTACCTGCCCTGAACTCTGCAAGAAAGTTTGGTTTGTTTTTGGTATTTGTTTGAGTGTGTGTGGTTTTTTTTGGTGTTTGTTCTTTTTGGTGTTGGGTTTTTGGTTTTTTTTTTAAATATTGTTGCAAGTGACATGGTATATCTAACCTGGCTTGTGGCATTTGAACTCCATCTAGTTCACTATGCCTTTTCTCACACTTCTACCATCCATACCGTAACCAGAAGAGTGGCTGCATCTTGTTCAGGTACACCTGATCTAGCCTGGAAGCATCCAAACTAGTTCAACAAATAGAAATGTGGCAATATAAGATATCTTTAGCTTCCAGAAAGGTTTTACCTAGGTTTCTACATTAATATTGCTGTAGTTGAAGCATTGGTTGTGCTTGTTTGTGTGATTTCATACTTGGCTAATGCTGATAAAATTCAGTACTCTTGGGTGTCAGAGGTCCATTCTCTCATCAAGAAAACTTTGTTAAGCTAGTCCTATCCTTTTTATAGAGGTAATAGTGATTGTACAGATGACAGCTGAGCTGAATCTGCTTGCTGATGCAGATTAAGGCTAGTTGTGAGTTTGAATTGGCAGCAAAGACACTGGCTTCCCCCTTCTCACAGAAGTGTGGTCTTAAAGCATTAGTGCAAGAGTGCCCTGAGCTAGTTTCAAGCTGATTCAGGCAAGCCTACACAGAGTGTAGTTACATCTTTGGTCTCTGTGTGTGCAAACCTGAAATGTTAGGGATGTCATGGCATGGAAAGAACAAAATTCCAACTCAAGTAGTATTAAGGATGCTGGATTCTGGACTGTGCTGCTTCGACAATGAACTTCACTTAAGTTGAAAAGAAGCATTAAGTTTTTCTGCTGCTATAATAACTGAGTTTTAGATGTGCCTTCTCTTGAATGCAATGCAGAGTATTATGTATCATATGCCTAGAATTGATATATAGGAGACACAAAGGGTGCTACAGATGATTCTGAAGCATGTGCTATGGCAGTTTAAGAAGTTACTACTTGTAGCCATCTCTTCTGCCCTTCTGTAGGAGTTTCTAGTCTCTGTATCAGAAGTGGGAAAGGCAGTATGTACCCACACCAAAGCTACCTCAGGTCATAACCTGGTGTTGTAGCTTAGACCCATAAAGGCTCTGACTGATCGTTGCAGGGAGATTTAGCTGTTGCTGCTGGTAAACAGGGTCTGCAGTGTCCCCATATGAAAGATTGGAAGGTAGAGCTGAACAGGACTCTTAAGTTGCTTCTGAACTGTCCCACTTTACACTGATAACATCTGCAGACTCTGGCAGCTGAGGTGTGGATACATGTCCCTTGCAGCCTCCCTGTTACAAGGTGGCAGCCTTTGTAGAGTTAAGTGTTGGGTAATGGGAGATATCACTGTTAGCTGACCTGGCTAAAACTGACCAAGGAAAGGAGCTGGAGCCATGCTGTGTCAGATCATACAGCATTGTGGCTGTGGTGCAGGCACCCATTCCTGTCTGCCAACTGTTGCTTTGGGAAAGCAACCTTTCTCCAGAGATCTAGAATAAATAGGGTGTGCAAGAGGAAAGGAAAGAAGCAAATTTAACTGTGACAGAAACGTTCAGCAAAGGGTTTGTATGTGTCATCTCTAGATGTCTCTGAAGGCCACAAACAGCTGGTGTGTAGAGCAGGCAGTTGTCTACAGCCCCTAGTGTTGAACTACTTAAAACTCAGCAACATGTAATGCTGAGGAAAAGGAAATTCTGAATGCAGATGGTCACATGTCTAGTCAAGATAAAAGGTATTAAGGTAACAGTCTTGGACCCTGTAACCTATATTCTGCTGACATCCTTCAGTTTGGAGTTGTTCTTTTCCTTCTGTGCCACAGGGGAAGACTACTTCAGGTGCTGGAATGGGCTGCCCAGAGAGGTGGAGTTATTAAAAAACATGTAGACGAGGACCTTTAGGACATGCTCTAGTGGGATGGTGAGGTGGTTTTTCTGTGTGTTATTTTGTTGTTGTTGTTTGGTTTGGTTTTGTTGTTGTTGGCTTTTTTGTTTTGTTTGTTTGCTATTCTGGGTTGACAGTTGGACATGGTGATCTTGGAGGTCTTTTCCAACTATGATAATTCTGTGATTCTGTGTTTCTCTGGTACTTTGTTTGATTAATCCCCTCATGGGCTCATAAATAACATGACTAGACTCTTAGGTTTGCATCAAAGAAGCATGAGCTGGTGCTGTCTGGAAAAATACAGGTAGAAAATATCTGGAGTATTGTGTCCAGTTCTGGTCTCTCCAGTTCAAGAAGGACAGGGAAATACTAGAGAGAGTCCAACAGAGAGCTATAAGGATGGTGAAGGGGCTGGAACATCTCCCTTATGAGGAAAGGCTGAGAGCCCTGGGGCTGTTTAGTCTGGACAAGAGAAGACTGAGAGGGGATCTTATCAATGTTTACAAATATCTGAAGGGTGGGTGTCAAGTAGAAGGGGCCAGTCT
>WUAM01000323.1:19840852-19880418 GCA_024336885.1 Actenoides hombroni
CAACATGAGGAAAAACTTCTTCACTGTGAGAGTGACAGAGCCCTGGAACAGACTGCCCAGAGAGGTTGTGGAGTCTCTTTCTCTAGAGACTTTCAAAACCCACCTGGATCTGTTCCTGTGTGGCCTGCCCTGGGTGATCCTGCTGTGGCAGAGGGGGTGGACTCAGTGATCTCCAGAGGTCCCTTCCAACCCCTACCATTCTATGATTTTCTTTACTCTCATTTTCACAATACACTACTAACATTTTGCACTGGGATATGGGGTGTACAGACTCTTATTAGCCAACAACAAAAAAATATTTTGTTTACATGTAGTAGAATGAAAGGGTTTCTCTGGTCAATATTAAGAAAAGCAGTGGCAGTGTTTCCGTATCTCTCTGCTTTAATGGTTTGGTTCTTTTGATTAGTACTAAATTTTTCAGCAAAACCTGACTAAATTGATGTAATGTTTAAAAAAAGGAACAATAAAATTTTTATACTTAAAAAACCTTCTGAAACAAAGGTCTAGGAAATGGCTTAGGCTGAATGTAACCCTGTGGTCTTATATCTGCCAGTGCAATTAAGGCCCAAGAACAGGTTTTGCAGTAATAGAAAGGATCCAATATAGTTTGTTTTAAAAGTAACTGAAGGCCACGGTGATCTTCTGAATGGAGACCATTTTGACAGAAAAGAACCTCTTCTTTTCTCAACATGCATAAATATTTAAGTTTTCTATCATGAAATATTAACAATAGGAAGAAAAAAGGGACTACTTGAGTTGTGGGTTTGGTTTTTTGTTCCCCCCCCATAAATAAGAAGTGAAAAAGAGAGTTTAAATAATTCAAGTCATTCTATTAACACAAATATGACTATATTCATACCTGATAAGTATTGTATGTATTCTTACATATCATCTGTAGAAATAAGATCTATAAGCTGAGCAGGTTTCATTCTACCTTGTTGGAAACATCTATGGTCAAGGATTAATGAACAGGCTTGCAAGGGGCAGTGCATGACTGGTTGCCAGATCTGGGAGTCCTTAGGAACATGTTATATACTGGTTTAGGTTGTAGCTTCTTTCCATTAAACTTCCTTATACAAGAGTTGGGTAATGACAACTATGTGATGTGTCTGGGAATAAGTGTCCAGGAGCTGAAGGGGGCTAGGGTCCCCTTGCCCTTCCCTCTCTGGCAGTCCAAGAGAGGAACGCACTTCTGGCTAATCTTGATCTTAAAATTAGGAAATGAATTTTTCAGGAATGGCTCAGTCATTTTTTCCAATAACTGTGAAAAGCATATGAAATGCATATACTGTTCAAGGAATGAAGGTTGGCTGGGAACATCCCCTCTTCTGGATAAGTGGTGTCTGATGACAACTTACAGAATTAGTCTTGCTCCCATGGACCTTGTTTTATTTGTTTTCGTTTGTTTGTGGTGTTTGTTTTTTTTTTTTTGGTGTGTGTGGTTTGTTGTTGTTGTTTTGGTTTTGGTGTGGGGTTTTTTTCCTCTGTTTTTTGTTTGTTTGTTTTTCTGTTCTCTGAGAGGATAGCTTCACTATGTGTAGCCATGTGCAGCCTGGTGGGAGCCTGGTACTTGGCAGCTTAGCCCTGAGTGGTCCTGCATCTGCAATGCATGGTGCACCTGGTGATGTCAGGCAATGCCTGGGTTGGGTTATGGTCTGCACAGCAATCCTTGGTAGTAAATATAAACATCAAGCACTACCTCTTCTAGCAGCTAACACTGTCTTCAAAAATACACTGTTAATTTAAGAAAGAGCAGTTACTGAAAGTAAAATCACTGAATGAAGAGTTGATTCTGTTCTAGCTCAAATCAGGACAATCAGATGTCTGATTATATCAAGTGCTAGTCGCCTTTCCATGCTGTTAACATGCTGAAGAAAGCAATTAAGCCCTATCTTTAAAATTTTAAATAATGCAGATGGTGGTTTTCCTCATTACAAGGAGGAAGAACCAAGGACTGTGTTATAAGAAAATACTTCAGACGGACTTGTTACAAAGTGCTTTAGGACAGATCTCTCCATGAGAGATTGCCATGGGAGCGCCATGGGAAGCGCTGTCAGAAAGGCCAATTGTTCCTAAAATATTTTACTCATATAGTATAGGTATAAAAATGGTAACTCAAAGATTTGAACAGAAATCTAGTAATTTTGTTCTGAAAAATAGATTCCTCAAGGCACTTGTATTTTGTGAGATCATCTGAAAGCTTTTGTGAAATGTTTTTGTGAGAAAGCAGAAGCAAATGTGAAATTTATTGCAAACCAGGAGCATTCTCATATTGGTCATAACAGTAACGTATTACAGCAGCTTGGGACAGGCCTAAGTCATTAAGAAAGGTACATGACAGTAGAAATGTACATCCTCAGTGCAGGCTGCAATTTCATGGAACAGCTTAAATGACAAAAATAGTTTAAGCTAGTTCCTGTTCAATGATAACTATTAGTTTCCTAACCCAGAAACACATTTTTCTATGATTTGCACCAATGCAATGAGTAGTGGATCAATAAACATCACCTGAGGTATATCATGATCTCACAGGTGTCTCTGCCAGAGGGTCAAGGGTGGAAAGGCTGTGGTATTGAGTGGGGAGGAGCAGAGGGAACAGCTCCATGTTCCAGCTGGGCCACTGAGCCCAGCGTTGCATGTAAAACTGCTGCTGTAGACCAGCAAACATTGAATCTCAGCCAAGGTGAATCATATGGTGAAGCTGAAAATGACAGTGCTTTGTAGACTTAAGTTGATAAGGGTTCAGTTCATTGATTCCTCTCTTCTCATTTGACTCCTTTTGACTGTTTATTTCCTGCAGAAACAGTGCGTGCTGGGCTTATACGGGTGGCTGCTACCTCTGTTTTAAGCAATTTACTGCTTCATAGGGCAAACTTAAGAATGAAAAAACCCAGTCATTTGCTGTTTTGTCTTCTAACCTTCCACACTGCACTCAGTCTGCTCCTTGGTTTTGTGCCTGCTGGACAATTTGAGCATTGAGGATGTTTATTTCAAAAGGCTTTTCAGGTGCAACTGAATGATTTTAAGTAAATGTGACTCTCGGAGTGAAGGGACCTAGTTTTGTTCTGCTTGAAAACAAGCAAAACAGTGATGCTTTGACAAATGTTTCTCTTGGCTATGGAAGGGGTCAGATGGGAAAAATACTTGGCTAGTCTAGGTAACATCTGCAGTATAGCTGTTGATGTGTACATGGATTTTGTATGTACCTGTATATTAAAGTGGCACTAGAAACATTGAAACATAACTAATTTTAACTCAAAGAGGTAGTCTTATTTCCAGTGTAATTCCTACTCTAGCAGATTACTTTCCCACCTGTCAGGCAAAACAAGGCACCATGCAGAAAGTTTTTGTTGGATAAGCACAGGTGTCTCCCTAAATATTTTAGGAGCATATCTCCTGGAAGTGTCTTGTAAGTGAGTGTCTATTTAATATTTGCTAGGGTGACTGTGTTGCAGGTGTATGCACCACAGCTGCTGACAGTGTATGCATAAGCAAAAAAACTGCACTCCTTTCTGATAGAATGGGGAGAAGATATGCACATCAAACCAGTTTAGTGGCTGTCACTAAAAGGTTGTCCTTTTCTATTCCTCTTTTTTCTATCCATCCCTTGCTCCTAGCCTCAAGGACCTGTCTTCTTGCTCTGCTTTGCCCTTGCTCTGGGGCTCACCAGACTAGCTGGTGCTTAAATTCACTACCCCAACAAAAAGTTATTCATGTTCTTTTGTTGAGTGTTTGTTTTGTTCTTTTTTTTTATGATTTTATTTTTTCAGTGGATGAATGAGGTGAAACAGTTTGTTTTATGGCTAGGTGTATTTGTTCCAGGTGCAAGGGAGACCATGGGAACATGCAGCAGAAAGATGTGGAGGGAGGACATCTATCTTTCTGCTGCAGCCTTGAGATGTTAGACTTGTTCAGTTCAGTATTGTGTAACTGCCGTATGATGCCCTAGTACAAAAACAACTGATTAATGCTTGGTTTCAGCTTTAGACAGAAAAAAATTAGGAGATCATAGAAGGATCACCTATTATCTCTTGCTTCATGGGTTTATTTTCTTTCCTGCCTATAATTCAGCCTCTATCTTATAAATAGCATTTGGTGGTCGCTGTAGAAAGCATTAGCAAATATGTTTCATGTAAATTGAGTTTGTTTTATGAGTGATCTTAGTGATCAGATTAGTTCTCAGAATTTTTTATTTAACAAAGTTTTGTCAATAAAATAAGTTGTGAAAATTCTGGTCAATATATCTCGGCATCTACATATTTGCACAAACACATAAGTGCTTGGACTAAAATTGTTCAAGTCATATTCTTGAAATGTGTTTTTGAACATTGCCTTCTTGAATTCGAAAGCAATCCCGTTGAGAAATAGAACAAACCTGTTTCTCTCTTGTGGTCATTCAGTAGCTAATATAAAAAATAATATTAATGATGAATATTTAGTGAATAATCTACTAGCTGAAACATGTTTGTCACTATTAAAAGACCGGCTTAAGGAAAAAGATGGAAGCAGCAGAAGGCTTGTAAATAAGTCTGAACTCTACAAACATTCCTGGCTTGGATAAATCTGTGTTGCTTCAAGTGTTTTAAGGGAGCTAAGCCAGTTTACATCAACTGAAAGTCTTCCATTTTCACTGGGGACTAATGTTTGACCAGCTGTAGCTCCAGTAATTGTATACCTCATTAACATATTCCAAAATTATGTATTCAAATGGTGTTTGACCGCTTTGTTAAATGGCAAATTAATGTGATCAATTCAAACTGTGTTCATAGAATTCATGTACACTGGGGAAAAAGAAAGCACTTTCCACAAGCTTGGATGTTAAGACCTGTTCAGCAATATTAGGTAGCCTCCCTTTTGCTGAACTGTACAGACTGGCCTGGCCTTCAAGCTAAACTTTTTGAATGCCATCCTTGGGCTTTCACAGTGAATTAGCACAGTCTTTTCTCCCCTCACTCTGAAAAGGTTTGTCTAAGATTGTTTATAGGCTCTTTAGCTGTCCCTTGTCCTCATTGCAGAAGCAAAAGCAGGTTAAAGCATTAGCTAAATCATGGTTATGAAAACATTTAGATTGACATGGAGCTTTGTTAGCTGAAGTGTTTGAGGTAAGATGCTATTACGTAGTGGAGGGTGGGGTGGGAGTTGCCCTCATTAGGGTGGTTTCATCTGAAGCCTACAGAGAAGTAATAAATACTGGTTAGTCCTATTATCTTAATCTCTAATAGTTTCTGTCTTTCCATCAGCTGCTTCTTCATAACATGACATGATTATGTTAGTAGGGGTCTCTTAGACATGGTTTCTGATAGGTGTTTACCTATAGCAGTGAAAGATGTTACTTGTTGTCCTGGGGAAGTTTCATGGAGGGGGAAGGAGGCTGTGTGCATGACTTCTGCAGGGCTGCAGGTCACAGCCTGGCTGATAGCTGTGGGCTGCCAATGAAGACAGCATTGCAGAAACATGACAAGTTGTGAACAGAGACACAGGCACGTGTCCCATTTTGCTTACTTCCTCCAGCAAGTGATACACTCTGGAGAAGGCCCGAGGCCACTCTCCATTGTGTTCCTCTTCTCTTCTGGTTATTGCCTCAAATTACAATTATCAGTTTAAGGCTTAATAGAATAGACTTCAAGCAGCATTTAATAACTCTAAGGGTCCCATATTCAACACAAAATATAAATGAAACATAACTTGAGATGCAGTCTCACCAAGCAGTGCTATATTGGAAAATCTTCAGGCAATAACCTGCTGTTTCTTCTTGGCACAGTGCACCTTTTCTTTACTGGCAGCATTCTTGCAGGTTCTGTGATGGAGAGGATGTGAAACACAGCTCACATGTGATTAAAGGTTTATTGTTTGAGTTTTACTGTTAACAATATTTTTTTTTTTTTTCAGTTAATCATCTGCCTTTCTGTAGAGAAGAGCAGGAAAGTTTCTAACATTTGGTTAATTCTAGCACTGAATTATTTTTTATTGCCTGACTGTGTAGTATTAAATTTTGTGGGCAATTAAGATCAGTCCATAGCTCACCTAGGGCCTTTGTTTGCTACAAGAATATATTGCAAACAGAGTATATTTTATATTTTAAACTGCATTTTAATGTAAAATACAAGCACCTGCTCGTATAGCCATTGAGTAAAAATGAAAAAGGTTGTGTACTTGGGTTTGAGGGCATGAAGTTTCTAGTGAAATTTGAAGTTAGTTTAATGCTGCCGATGGGGGTACATGAAGGTATTTGGCCCTTTGAGGCAGTTAAGTTGAGCAATGCAGAGAAGGAAGGTATCTCAAATCTGTGCTTCCTTGTGCTCCAATTCCTCCAGTTCTTCATTAGCAGCACAGCCTTATTTGCAGTTCTGGCTGGTTTCTCATCCCATGCTCATGTGCTCACTGTGCTTGTACCTCTGGCTATCAGTACTGCAGTGGTAGTGGAGGCAAGCTAATCTCTCCCTACCAAGAATAACTCTGCTTATAAGACTGCCTTCTGGTTGAAGTAGTATTCCTTGGGTTTTTGCTGGAGAAATCTTATCACAGAATCATAGAATTGTAGGGGTTGGAAGGGACCTCTAAAGAACATCTAGACCAAACCCCCTGCCAGGTCAGGATCACATAGGAACAAGTCCAGGCAGCTTTTGAAAGTCTGAAGAGACAGATTCCACCACCGCTCTGGACAGCATGTTCCAGTGCACTGTTACCCTCGCAGTGAAGTATTTTCACACGTTCGGGTTGAACCTTCTGTTTTCCAGTTTATGGCCATTGCCCCTAGTCCTGTCACTGGGCGTCACTGAGAAGAACCTGGCCCCATACTTCTGAGACCCACCCTTTAGATATTTATAAGCATTGATGAGATCTTCCCTCAGCCTCCTCTTCTCCAAGCTAAACAGATCCAGCTCCCTCAGCCTTTCCTCATATGGTAGGTGCTCCAGGCCCTCAATCATCTTAGTGGCCTCTTCAGTAGTTCCTTGTCCTTGTTGAACCAGGGAGCCCAGAACTGGATACAATACTTCAGGTGAGGCATCACCAGCACAGAGTAGAGTGGGAGGAGAATCTCCCTTGACCTGCTGGCCACGCTCTTCCTAATGCATCCCAGGATGCCATTGGCCCTCTTGGCTGTGAGGTCACACTGTCGGCTCACGGTCATCCTGTTGTCCACTAGGACTCCCAGGTCCTTTTCCCCAGAGCTGCCCTCCAACAGACTAGCCCCCAACCTGTACTGATATGTGGGGTTGTTCCTTCCTAGATTCAGGACTTAACACTTGCCCTTGGATTTCATTAGATTTCTCCCTGCCCAGCTCTCTAGCAGACATACTTCATTGGATTCTGTTAACTAGTGTGGCTTTAAAACAAAGCAAAACAAAAAAAAAAAAAAAAAAAAAGGAGCCTGAACAGCATTAAAAATGAACACAGCATTAAAAATGAATGATGCAGAGTTGTGAGGGCTAGGGATGATAAGGCTATGTTTGGCTTGTTTGCTCTGCCTTTTCACTGGTACAAACAGGTTTGAGCTGGAGAGACAGAGTTCAGGAGCATCTGGCTGTATGTGACTTTTTGTGGTTAAGGGAATGCATTAAATCCTCTGTTAAGCTAGTTGTGTGCACGGAGATAAATGCATTTAGAAACAACTTGGAAAAACCCAACCAACCTTGTCCTCCTCACAGATGGAGCATATTCACAGATAAGAACCTCACTATCCTCAAAAATAAGAGTTAATAGCCAGCTTGAGGGATGGCTAATATTCTAAATTGTCTGGTTTTCAGGACCAAAGCACATTGCATACTTGCTGCTTTCTATGCTTGGTCTCTATGAGTATTGAAGTTCTCAGGAAAATTACATGGTAAACATGTGCTCTTCGTTAGGGGAATCACAAGTTATGTCTTTTGTGTTGTAAGAGCACTTGATAAAGGCTCATTGGAAATCTTTTCCAGAGATTCAGTACAAATAATCTTTTAAAATGATCCAACAAATTTATCTGTCTCCAATAAGGCTGGGCATAGGAGGAAGCATATTTAAACTTTGCACTCAGATGATGGATTTTCCAGAAACATAAACTACTTAAAATTCTCTTTTCTCATTTTGTTGTCCTGCTACTTTCCTTTAACTGACCTTGTCTAATCTCTAATGAGTAGCTACAGCCTGTGGATGTAATCAGAGAAAAGAACTACCTGAGTTAGTCTTCTGTGGTTTTTAGCAAAATAAATAACATCTGTGCAGTATAAAGGAATTGCCATTCATAGTGACCATTCTTTGCTACTCTGTTTCAGATAATTGCCTAAATGGGTATAAAATGTCAGCCCTGTCCAATGAAATGCTACTGGGTTCAGGCTGGTTACTTGGGAACAAGAGCAATTCTTCCTCTTTCCTCTTTCTTCTGCCTAGTTTCCTCTGAGTTTTAAAGGAAGAATTGATAAAGATCAAGAAATGTAAAAGAACTCTAGGTTTCAGGTGGTTTTGAGGATTGCCCAAACCCATGGAGCCACTGGTCTGGAAATGTTATAGTGAGTTTGGCTCCTGCTGCACTATGGAGCATGATTCAGACTGGAGTAGCACTCAGTTCATTAAACAGAGAGCTGATGCAGTCTGCTCAGTGACTGTGGAAAACCAAGCTAAACATGCTTGCCAAGATGTCCTTTCCTTAGAACAGTGAATCTATCTCCATTCAATCATTTTATGAGACAAAACAAAATGTCATAGCCATGGCTGGATTTTTGTTATGCACTTTTTTTGTACAGCTGGATTCAGGTTGAAGGAACCCTGCTCCAGGTGTTTGCATTTGCCTAGACCCAAATTAGTACCTCCCATGATGGGAAGTAAGGAAAAAAAGAGAAAAGCCATTACAAGTCTTTTAAATCACAAAAAAATAGCTTTTCTAAAAGTGATTGGAATGTGCTTGAAGCTATGAATATTCACTAGTGAGACACTTTGACTACATGCTAAAAATGCACATCTCCTCTTTGCAAGAGGAAGTAATAACATCACTATGAAAATTCCTGAGTATCTGAAAAGTATTTCCATTCTTTCTGCCTTTTATAAAAATATTCTTAACAGGAGAAAAAAAACCCCATAGCCAAACCTAAGAGTGAGTTTCCAAATGTGGCTGGCTCATTGCATGCCTGAATGCTAGTGCTGTCAGGAGGGAAGGGGTAGGCAAAGGTATGAACAGACAAGGTGGGGACTACTGTTTTTTGGCATCAACTCAAAAAACCCCACAACTCACTCATTTAAAATAGTTATGAAGCTGAAAATATAGTTTAGGATAGCACTGAGGTGACATAACCACAAGCTACTACTGAAAGAGGCAGTCCTGCTTCCTGTCTCATTCCTGCTATGTCACGTGCTCAGCTGCTTCCCTTATTTCAGCAACAGTGCCCACCTGTACCCACTGTGGATCCTGTTCAGGCATCTCACTGAGCAAAGACATATAACATCTGCAAGAAAACAAATGGCCTTTCACTTTGATTTCATGAACCAGGGTGTTATGGGTGCAAGGCAAAGCGGCAAGTATGAACACACAGTATGGGACATGGAGATTAATTATGGACAGAAAAAAATGCGAGAGATTTATCTGTAGAGCAAAATGCAGGTAATAGGAGGCTAACTCTGTGGACTTGAGTCAAAGCAAGAAATTAAATTTGGGTGTCCCACTTGCTGTTAATGAACACAGTTATCTAACTATTGGCTAACTTTAAGAACCAGTTGGTATGCAGGTGGGTGACAACTAGGAGAAAAAAAAAAGAATTTGGTTTTAACTGTGCTATATTTTTGACAGAGATTGAATCTCTGTTATATAAAATGTCATAGGTGGTTATGGTGTTTTATCATTCATATCTGTCCTTCTTGATAGTGAGCTTCTTTTTATGGACTTGCCTTTATGCCACATATAGGGCTTGGAAGATGCTCACACACATTATTTCAGTTAGACACTCTAGTCTCATGTTGATTTATATTTCTAAGAGTTTCCTAGCCATCTCTTTAGCTGCTACAGTTAAAATGGGAAAGTTGTTAGATTTGATGATCCATCACAGTGGATCTGAACAATTTGTCTATTTTTTTATTATTACTAACCATGAAAAAATTAGAGAGTTCTTTATATTAGTGTTGTGCTAGAATTCCTTTGTACAGACTTTTTTTGCTTTGGCTTGGTTTGTACAGTAGAGGTTTTAGTTGGACATTTGGTCTTCAGCATATAGTGTAAGGTTTTCTCTTTGGAGATTATTAACATCTTTTTATACTCTCTATAATAACTGAACAAGCAGATGGACAATTTTGTCTGTTTTAATTGTCTTTAATTTGGCCTAAGTTGGTTGCTGGCCAAGTATTCATCACCTGTGGATTGGACTTGGCAGCCCTTTTGTTTCTCGGCCAGATATTTTGTTCACAGGATTATTTCCTTTTGAAAGGCCGCAACAAAGCACAGCTGAAAAGCAAATAAAACTCACTACTGGATTTCAAATAACAAAGAACTGCTGAACATGTAATTTTTCTTGTTTTGGTCCTTTTAGGATCATTATTCAGTGCTTTTATTGGCATAGCTGCCAAAGACTAGGACAAAACAATAAGCTGGAAATCATCCTTTATTTTATTTTTTTTTTCTCCTTTCCCGTTCCCCGCATGCAGGAAGTTTAGCACAGTACATCCCGTTCTCTTAGGATGGAAATCTGCTGTGCTTATTGTTCTTCATTTTCTCTCATAATAATACTAATTAGTATTTCATAGGCTAGTGACAGTTGTATGACACAAAAACATTGATGTAATACAAAAAAATCATCTTGTACTATTGACTGTAAAGCACCCTGGATTGGATCCAACTCTATGGTTTCTTGCAGCAGTCTAATTTCATTGGAGTGACGTCTCTTCTCTCTTGTTTACAATCACTGAGTCTGAGTGAGAAGTCTCATGTTTTCCAGTACAATCGTCCCAGAGGGTGTTTAGCTCTCCCTGTCCACTGTAGGACCGTTGCCAGTGTGTCTGAAAGAGATCGTTAGGAAATAGGGACAACCTAATGAAGCATTCAGTTATCTAAATCACAGCTACTCTGGCTGATGTGACCACTTTCTGTCATCAGATCACTGGATGCTAGTCTGAATCTCAGAGGTCCTGTCACACTTGTATTAGATCACTCAGTCTCAGTGATACAGTGTAAATTGATTGAAATGAAGAAGGGTGTCTGGCCTTCACACTAAAAAGGTAATTAATTATTGACATCTATATGAACAGAGGGATAAGCATGATACCTCTATGATACACAGTACGACAGGAACAGAACACTAACTCCAAGCAGCCTTGACTTCTCTAAAGAAAATGACTTTTTAGGTGCCTTTCGATATTAATTTTGCTACCTGAAACAGGCCTTATGTAGGAACAGTTTAAACAAAGGATATTCTGCTTTTTTCTTTTCTTTAATATATCTAGCTTATAACTTAGAATATTAAAAATATAAGAAGTCCCTCTGAATGTGACTCATACCTACCACAGAGGTGGTATTAAACTCATTAAATGATCTCTTACCTATTTGTCTTAGGAAATCTTTTGTCTACTTAAGCCACAAATCTGGAAAGCAAGATGTCACACATAGCTGTTCTAGCCAACAGTTTATATACAAGATACTAAACAAATCTTCCATCCAGAATAACATTTTATATTGGTCAGTATGCTTCACCTGAGTAACAGATTTGTGTATTTCACTCCTTTTTTTTAAAAAAGGACCTAGAGAAATTGATTATGCTCCTCATCTCTCTAAGCCTAATCCTTTCTACCTGTCCCTGGTCTTTTACTTTGCTCCACTAGTTCAGATCTCATTCCTTCTCTTTTAATACACTTTTGTGACCATCATAGCTCCCTGGAGTCTACTTTTCCCTGGGTTGATGGAAGCACTGCCATTGCCTGCCTGGTTTGGGGATGGTTTACTTCTTGCTTAGCCTGGCTCTGCCAACAGGTTAATAAAGCTTTTTATCCATCTTTGAACCAGGCTACCTAGCACTTAGTTTTCCCAGAGTCACTGCAAAGAATTCTCTTGAAGCCCAGCCTTTCCCTCAAAGAGGGATTATTGCCAGAACTGGTTCAGATTTTTAAAACTGCCAAGTATGGAGATTTTGCCTTCCCTTTGGTAACCTGGGTAACCTGCCCCAGTGCTGCATGGACTTCCTAGGTGTTTTCATTTGTGTGTGTTGGCTGGCTTTTTTTTTTTTTGTCATTGTTGTTTTGGTGTGTTTTTAAAGTTTTTCCTACAGTCCCAATGTGAGCTTGTGGCTCTTGTCCATGTTTAACTTCCATATCACTACCCACAATAGTTAGACTTTATCTGTAACTGCCTTTTAAGCAGTAGTAGAAGCTCAACATGGAGTCATTGGTAATGGCTCTTCATGGAGCGTGTAAAGGTGCAGCTAAACTCATTTATTTGATTTATGTATTTCAGCTGAGACATGTTCATACCTGTACTCCAAGGTGTCTTGTCTATGTACTACAAACAGTGCTTAAAAATTTTCAGTTTCTCTAGTTTGCTTGCAATCCAACAATGACCTTGGACCATTCAAGACCTGTCTTTGCTACAGCAAACAGAGATTGCTGGCTATGGGAACATTAGGAATATGTAAGGATGAAATCTCTGACAAATATTGTTTCCTCAAATGAAACAACCTGAGGCTGGTAAAAACTATTTTGTCAAAACCATTGTTTTCATGGGTGTGGTTTCTTGTCCGGGACAGAAGCCTTGAAAAGGCTGGATTGCTCTGTAGAGCAACCTGAGCCAGGCTGCAAGGTTTCTGGTATTAGCTACATTCACACCGAGATACTTAAAGTCATGTAACAATATTGCTGGCAAAGTGGTTCTGCTGTAGTCTTGTTCTCAAGGTTTAAAACCCCTTCCTTTCACTAACTTGTGCATTTACTCTCACCACCAAAGGGCCCTTTTTTGAAAGGATGTACCTTGCTTTGTTAGTGCTCCTGTGCCAGTGGGGTCAATAAGTTAGATCATCTAGGAAAGAAGCAAGGTACTTTCAGTGCTGGCCTGAACCCCTTCCATTACAGAAACACCAACACATGGTAACTGTCATAAAAGCCCATTGTAACTCCAAAAGCTTCTCTGATTAGTCAATCTTTTCTCCATTTATCCTGGAAGATAGAATTAGGCACAAAGGAACAGAAAGCCTGAAATGGGTCAGTTATTTACAGTGCATTCAGCTTTCTTTTGTGTCTGAAAAGATTTCTATTTACTTTTTATATGATAAAAAAAAAAGACGGAGGAAGCTGCCAGGGGGAAGAGCCCAGGATTTTAGGTAACTGCTTTTAGCAGTATAAAAATAGTATTGAAGCAAGGCTATCAGATATTTAAGTCTTACTGGAACAAACCCAATTTTAAAAGGCATTTCTAAGCTGTTTAATAGTCTACTCTTTCCCCAGATTCCTGTTTTCACACCTCCTTATTGACATAAAGATATGGCTGGGGTCAGTAGTAATTTGGGAAAGAAAGCAGAACAAATTTCCTGATCACCATGTGATAGTACATCTGTCATTTCAGTTTAAGCCAGCATCTGAAGCTACTGCATTTATAGGCATTTGGACAGATTCTGATTTAGCTGGCATCAATTTTAGACTTGTGCAACTACTCTGTAAATCAGAGTAACTCCAGTGTAGTCAGCTGTATATGGGGAGAATAAGGCGTATTTTTTTACCAGGTCAGCTTTTTTGTATCATGCTTGTAGTGTCTTGGCAGCTTATCTTAGTCTCATAGTTGCTTCTTATTTGTTGCAATTAATCTGCTTGAACTCTTTCTCTGCAGTGTCCCAGTTTACTCAAATGTTGGATGCAGAAGACAGGACTTTATCACTTGATCTGTATCTTGAGACAACTGTTATAATCTGTTATGTTTTTATGTTGTCTTTATGAGGTTCAAGCAAAATTTTAATGTAAGGAGGCTTTAGTGCAAGAAAGTAAAATTTGTGGATAAAATGTTTATATGCAGTAAGAGAAGTGCTCTAATATATGGTTTAATCATGAGTCTAATTCAAACAAAGAGTGGGGGTGTATAATTCTCACAAGTCAGCCAGTTGCCTGTGATCCAGGATGTCTGCTCTGACTAGGGCTGAATGTGTTGGAGTGTGGTGGAGAAAGCAAAAAAACCAGTGCTGAGTTATCTAATAGTAGGGAACTATGTGCTGTAATGTCCTTCACCAGGGTATAACCCCACAAGGAAACTGAGACTAAGAATCAGGCTTTCCTTATTGAAACTCAAGCAAATCCAGTTGAGGAGGTGAAATACAGTGTGGACATTGGAAAAACAAACTGGGTTCTGTATGAATAACCAGTGTGGAATGATTTACCTAATTCCAAATGATTTTGTTCAATAGGTTTGATTAATAATAAACGAGAAAGCATAACTTCTTAGGAAGTGAAATAGCTGAGAATAAATAGAGTTATAATGCCACAAAACATCCCACAGGGGTTAGTGCTCCCATATATTAGATTTCCTTGAGAGAATTTGGACCAATAAGCCTTTTAGAGCCATTGGCCACGTCAGCAGCATTGCTTGTGCTGAGCAGTACAGTATGGACATTATTAGAGGCAGTCCCGAAGAGGCAAAACTGTGTGAATCTGAAATATCAAATAACAAAAATACAGCAAAATCTGATAATAGGAATGTTTCTAAAGGCACAAAATGTCCCATGAAAGAAATTGTCATGTCAGAAAATGGTAAAACACAGAGTGGCCCACTGTCATCTTTCTGTGTGACATCCTTTCAGTGTAATTTTGATTTAGGTTGGTTGTTTTTGTTTTTTTGTTGTTGTTTGTTTGTTTGTTTTTCTTCTCAGTGTATGTTTATACTTATTCTGCAGCTAGAATGGACCTGTGTGAATCTCTGAGGGTTTTGCCAGGGTTCTGTGCAGTTTCAGCTCATTGTCTTGTGTTGCACTGAGTGGCAGAGATGGCAGGAACTAGTTGTTCTCACTGGTCACCATGTTATTTCGTCACTGTGCATTTTGTACTCATTTTATCATTCCTATAAAGTAATTTTATAACTTCTTAGGATAAGGAACATAGCTAATGAGGCTTTCAATTAATTCAGAGAGGTTTTTTTCTTCCAGGTTATTCTGTGTGTTATTAGTGCTACAATACTTTCTGTATTTTGCACAATCTTCTATACAGAGATAACCATTGTTTTACTTGTAGATTTTTAGGTGTTTCTTAGAGAATAGGAAAGCTACATGATCATCTTCTTTACCACTGATACTACATATTAAAAAAAGACCATAAGATAATTGTCAAGGGGTGAAAGAATTTTTTTTTTTTTGCTGTCAGTTTCAGAGTTCTTATTTGCTTTCTAATTTCTAGCCTTTAATAGTTTAACTCCTTAGTATTTTCTTTGCAGTTAAGTAACTGTGTAATTCTTGAAAACAAAAGCTAAGCTTTTCATATAATCTCATCTCTTCACAACCTGGCAACCTAGTGAAAAAGTGCAGTTGAAAGTCTCAATATTTGAGATTCACATTTGTCTGTACTCAGTTTCACTTTTTTTTTTAAAAAATCTTGAGCTATGTATTGATTTTCATTTAAACTTGAACATGTTAAGAATACTTAGGAAAATTATGTTTAATTTTGAATGTAATTTTGAATTTAACTTTGACAGTTAAATAATGTTTCTAGTGCTGTATTCAGAAATTGATCTGTTCTCTCTCCATTTGCAGTCTTTTTTTTTTTTTTTTTTGCCTTTCATCTTTCAACTTTCCCATCCAGATTACGCTAATAGTTAGCTCCAAACAATATACCAAATGATTATTCTAGATAAAATTTAAAAAAGTTAAAAAGAGGTCCTAAGGGTGTCATAGTCTTAAAAATATATATGTCTCAGAGACATTTGTCTTGTTTAAGGATAGAGGTGAATGTTTGGTAATTTGCAAGCACAATATAGATGTGTGCAGAAAGTATCTTAATGACATGGAAGAAGTCCCTGCTGTAGGAGGTGAAAAGCAGCTATATATTTTGTGATCGTAAAGGGAGTAGTTTGGGTCATTTCCAGAAATAGAGATCACCAATCAGTGTTGATAGCTGTGGCCCCTTACAATACATGGACCAAATGTAATCCTGTAAGGAATGAGGGACTGGATCAATAGGAAATGTTCAGCTGGATGTGCTTTCCCCATATACAGGGTCTTAGGTCCATTACATGCAGATCAATTTTGAATCCAGGACATTTCAGCAGGTTTTCTGAGTGTCTTTAGAGTGCAGCAAACTTGTGCACTCTTTGGACACCTATAATGGGAGGATGAAAATATTTGGATGGATTCTAGGAGGCAAGTTTGTTGTCTTGGCAGAGCAAATCAGAGGGATGAGGACGAGTATGCTCTCATCCTTCTGGTGACTCTGAGGATGTCAGCAAGACTACAACTGCAGAGTTTGGTACAGACCTGAAGAGGAAGGCAGAGGAAATCCACAGGGAGCATGAAAACTGTGATTCCTTTTCACATGATTAGCAAAGCTTATCATTTTCACGTGATTACCACCATACTTTAAGTCTGGGATATCTGCCATCAGAAAACATAATCTGTAATCATGATCTTAGTCAGTAATTTTCATTTTTGGACATATGGAAGGAACCGTGGCAGGTTTTCTGTAGAGTAATTCTGAAGAAATAGAAAGGAATTTAAGGTAGACAAAATGAACTTAGAAAAACTGTCAGCTTTTTGGAGTGGGGAAGAGGGGAAAAAAGAGAAAAAATAGTAAAAGAAAAAAATGTAGTGATGTAAAGCTATAGACAGAAACACTGAAAACAGGTGTTTTAGGAGCAGTTAGGTTGGAAGCCTCAGTCTGGGATGATTATAGGGAAATAATCTTTGCAGTATTGATATAAATATGAGAATGATATTTAGGTTGAGCCTTATTGGTACCTTTAAAAGAAGCGAAGATAGTAGGGAGACATAGATTTTAATGTTGTTGTGCTTGAGAAGGCAGCTTTATAAGCCAAGTTTTGCTGGCTTCATGTTAAACTAACACTGCCATATCAAGAATGTATGGGGCTGTCTCTGCTCCAAGAGGGAGAAGAGGTTTTCCCCTTCAGAATTGCTGCTTTTGGGGCCCATCTTGTCTCAAGGACATTGAGGAATCTTTACACGCTCTTTTATTCAAAGATCAAAAACCAGAATTTCAGATATTTGGAGCACTCAGCCAGTAGTACTAGCATACTGAGGTACTCATACATGTAGCCATTTTCTAGAAGGACTAAACTGGCCAGAGACAGTCAGTGTTTTCTGCTGTTTTATAGCATCAGTAGATGAGGTAGTATGCTAGAGGAAGGCTGGACCAGGTATTTGTCTCAATTTAAGAACCCCATGAGTGCTAAGGTGAAGGCATTAGAAATAAAGATGGGGGAACTTGAGCTTTAGTTTAGCTGGAAAGATGAGATGCTGTAAGAGGAGTATTCTGAGCTTCCATGTGAATAGTTCAGCTAGATACACAGATTGAGAGAAGAGTCATTTCTGTGTTAGGTAAAACCCAGCATAATACAGTTGTTGCTTTCTTGATCCCCATTTCTTAAATAGAGCCAAGTGGAAGGAAGTCGCCAGCAGACTGAGCAGGCTGTAAGACTTGAAGCTAAACAGACATTGCAGAATTATTTGGGGGCTATGATGGTGAAGAACAGGGGTAGGACATGACTGAGCTGGAGCTGGAAACTGGAAAAAGGAAATTGCAAGAAGTTGAATGAAGATTGCCAAGAAGTGCTATACAGGTACTACAATAATAGCCAGCATGAATCTGTCAAGCTGGCTTAAACATGTAGGAACAGAATATTTGCTTCTTTTCCACAAATTTGGAAGCAGATTTCCTCCCCCCTCAAATGTTTTATATATAAATAAGGTTGTATCAAAGATATCTTCCCCCCCCCGCCTCCCCCAGCTGAAGCAATTCTAGAACACTGTTTTTGTCTTTCTGTCTTCAGGGAAGGTTCATTTGCAGTAAAACTACCAAAGAAAATATCTCTAAGTAGGAAAAAAAAATTACTTTTAGTTTCTAAAATCTTTTTAGTGATGTCATTTTCCAGCTCTGTGACTGAAACCTAAAACTTCATTAAACCTAATAAAAAACCCCCCAAAAACAACAAACAGGCCAACCCCCCGTGTCAGGTGCAGCTGCCCCCAGGAGACCCCCCAGAAAGCACTGCGGCTGCACAGAGCGGTTCGTCCCCTCAGGCAGAGCAGTTTGACGCCCTGGCCATAAAGCTGCACCTCCCAGTGCTCAACTGGGGCCTTGGAGTCTGCGCTGCTCGGTGTTGTGTCGGGGCTCGTCCCCTCGACCAGAGTGACCAGAGCCCGCCCTCGACTAGGGTGTAACTGGGGTCCTGTCAAAGAGTCAGAGGAGCTGGTTCTTTGCGGAGTAGCCGGTCTGGCAGCTGGGCCCTTCCCTTGGACACTCCATTCAAAGACACGTCTGTGGATGGAGTGAGTCTCCATGGGTGGAGTGAGCTTTCCCCCCACGCTCAGGGTGTGTGGTGTCATGGGCACTCTGGGATGGGAGGTTTCCCCTTGATGAGTGAGGGTGTGCCCATTTTGGTTCCTTTTTCCTTAAGGTTTAGGAATTAGTTGTGTAGCAGTTCATTCCCAACATACATCTGAACTTGTATTTGGTCAGAAGGAGTGCTGAGCAGCTGTGGTTGCAATAAACCCCATTTTGGATAGCGGCTGGTGTTTGCTTTGTGGGTGCCTCTGTGAAATCCCCCCCCTTACTACACGTGATTGGAAATGTTGTTTGCCTCAAGTGTGAAGCTGATAGTTGAAGACTGCATGGTAATGAATTTGGTAAAAGTGCAGATGGACAAGTAACTTTTACTCTTCCTGTTCCTAAATATATTTCCTTTTACCAAGTTAAAACTAATTTTTCTTCTAATATTCTTGAACAAATCACTTCTACATGAACAGCAGTCAGAATGATTTAACTTTGCTAGATTGAGAAGGTTAACAGTCCTAGTTTATAGGATGTAACCACTAATTTGTTCTTTTACTGTTACAGTTAAAGCAATTATGAGTCTCAGTGTTTTTATAAATGAACTTCATAGTTATGATATACAACTCAGTGGAAAAGGGTCATTTGTCAGGGGGTTGATAATTCCTCAGGGTGTTGTTCGTATCTTAGTTGGTCGGTTGATTTGGATTCCACAAAGATCCAGTCCAAAGCGTTTTGAAGTGACTAGAAGTCTTGTTAGTGGCAAAGGCCCATTTCTCAGTCTGAACCGCTCAAGTTATAGTGAGGACATGACAAAAAAGAAGAGAGAGATTGATAATCCACCTGTAGGGATGCAGCTGAGTCATCCTGCAACTGATTGCTTCAGCCCTGGAACCAGGGTAAACTTCCGTGGACGTTGCACGGATGACAGCGTTAGCTCTAGTGAAGGAAAATGAAAACTGAACGTTAAATAAATAATTTTTTGAAAATCAGATTTTGTATTCACCTTAGCTCTTTCTTCAGGTAATGCTAACACTGAAGGGTAGCTCAGCTGTTAGAGAAGATAACCTTACCTTTCAAGTCTGACTTCTCTTGCGTGGTAGAAGAACTAATCTTCAGAGCACATTTGGGAGCAGACAGCAAATGTGTTGTATCTCAGTGACTTTTGATGCTGCATTTACTCTTTAGAATTAACTCTTTTCTGTGAGAATACAGAGGTTGTATAATAATACTGAAATACTCAAAATGTTTAGCAACATTCAAGACTTACTGCTATATAGGTATGTAATTCATACTTGTTATTCTCAGCCTTGGTTGGGTCCCTGTTGCTGTACAGCTTTGTAGACTCATTCAGTATGGGATGAAAAATGAATACAGAAATCTTCAGTGTTCATTGCATATCATCCACATGGTAGGAAGATCAGCCTTATAATAGAACGAAGGTGAGCAAGTCTTGCAGAAATACGTATCACTATCCCAAAAGTCACCATTCCAAAGAAACTCACAGTTGCGCTTTTTTTTTTTTTTTTTTTTTAAAAAAAAAAGAATAAGCTGACTGAAGGAAGAACATTATTAAATCTTTACCTTGATGTCCAAAGATTTAGTCTCAGGCAGGAATGTATTCCAAAACTTGAAGACTGGGTTCAGTTAAAAAATGTAGTGTGTTTATCTAAAAACTTACACAGCCCCTAAGCATGCAAAATGTGATACTTTGAAATCTGAAATACAGTGAAATGATTTCTTTGTACTAGTATAGTACGCTTTCTATTCTGATTCAGAAAGAACATTGGAAATAACAAAACATTCTTACAAATATTTTGTTTCTTCAAAAAGTTTCAAAGGAATGACAAATATTTTGTCTTGCTTAAACTAATCTTCTGTTTCTCAAACTGCGTTCATGAGAAACCAGACTGGAAATCAAGGTTTCCAGTCTTCAGAATATGTTAGCTGTGGTCCAAATCAGAACAGAATTCCAAAGTTTGGTTTCCTTTAGAAAGAATCTTCAAAAGAAATACTGACTCAGAACAATTGAAAAAAAAATTTTTTTGAAAAACCAGAAAGCTTTTATCATGTTCATGTATGAAAATCAATCTTAAAGCAGTTAGATGTTGTTTACAAAAGTCACAGGAAAAATTAGTTGTAAACAGAACCCCAGATATTTTTATGGACATCTAAATTAATAGATTACATTTTTTTCACTAAACTGTTAGTTTCAAAATTAACTGTATTAGTAACCTAATTAGGTCAAGCCAATTCCATTCTCTCTGTCATTTGTCTTGAAAAGTGTTGTCTTAGGCTCCTTAAGTAGCATCTTACTTAGATAATGATACAAGGAGACAATTACTATTTGAGTATTTCCATCTTCTGAACTCATCCTCTTGATTCTTCACTACTTTGCCTTCATTAGTGACAAAACCCAAACAAATAACAACAACAACAAGAACAACAAAACCCCAAACCAACCAAACAAAAACCTCAAATGAACAAAAGCCCCACCAAAATCCCCAACCAAACCAACGTCCTTTATTTTCAAATATATCTTGTGACCCTATTGTTCTTCAGAGAGCAAATGAGTATATTGTACATGGAACTTTGGTTTGCCACTTCTGTTTCGCCCGAATGTCCTGATTCTTGCTCAAGACTGCATATTATTGTTAGGGACCCCCTGTACCTTTGCTTAATTACAGGATAAAAGCCACTTCTATTAGACAAAATAATTTATTCCTCTGTGTTTCTTCAGTCCCAATAATGAAACACTAATCATCATATATCATATGTTTCATATAGAGTTAGGACTTCCTAATGTGTCTGATTTTTGAGCGGAGCACATTGTCTTCGTGTATTCAGTCATTTAAACTGTTTTTTGATACTTGTGTTTTTAGAAGGGAAAGATGAAGCAATTCATATCCAATTATATCCAGATGTGGAGAAGTGGAATTTTTTTAGGATTTCTCTGCTCTTTGAACTCACTGATTCAGGCTATGAATGAAGGTATATGAAGTATAAAGTTCAAAGAAGAGAGAGAGGTGCTATATGGGCAGTGTAGTTGCTCATAAACTTCACAGAGAAAAAGCTTCAAACTAAAAACAAGGTCTTTTCTGAGCATCTGTTTACAGGTAGAATTCACAGCTTAGAGAAATATGAAGTGCTGTTTTCATTTTCAGTACTGTGAGTTTGAAATATAACAAAAACTTTAAAATACTACAATAAAATACAGTGGTAAGAAAGGTTCTGGGGCCATCTCTGCTTAGTAAATGTAAACAGCATTTATCTGTATTTGGAAATTTTAGGAAAATTGACTTTTAACAGAACAAAACTTTGTCTAACACTATCTGTTACTTAAAATGCATCTTGGACTTGGTCAGGAAAACACAGAAAGTATTGAATGGTGTAAAATTATCCAGGGGCTATCCTTGGATACCCAGAGTTATCCAGAGGCTGCCGCTGAGAGGCACAATGCTTCATTTGGATGTAAGTTATACAACCAGGTTTTAATTGTGGACTTGTCCCACTTCCTGATACTTGTGCTAAATGAATCTGGAAGTGCTTTGAAGACTTCAGCTCCCCCTGGTTTGTGGTCAAAATTTTAGAAATCTCTGAGGTTTTTTTTAATATGTTTTCCATTTGCAAATCATAAATAGCCAAGACTCTCATGAAACTGTTCAGAACAGGCAATACCTGTTTCAACAAACCTAGCTGAGCTATAATGTAGTGAAGCCTCCAATTATCATTGTACTGATTTTAGTACTTACAAACACCTACATCCTGATTATGCATCACTTGAAATAATACTATAAAACTCACATACTTCCACTTCTCCATCAAATATAATGGAGAATATTGTACTAAAATTTTTTAGCTAATGCTTCTTCAGAGATTTCCTATTACATGGTGCTCCTTCTGTTCCATTCTCTGATTCTCAGTTCTGTTGGTCCCACTAGTTTGCTTCCCTAAAGATTTCTGGTTTAACTGAGAAAAAGAGCAGCAAAATACCCAGTTGGTTTTGTTTTGTTTGTTTATTGTGCTTTGTGGTTGGGTTGTTTGGGGTTTTTTTGTGTGTGGTGTTGGTTTGTTTTTTGGTTGGGTTTTTTTTCCTAGAGTTTTTTCTCTGAGCAGTTCTTTATATTTTTAACACAGGCAGCAAACAATCTGCTTCTCAAAGATTGTGTGATGAGCTGATCCACAGCGGCGGAGGAGAGAAAGGTGCAAAGAGGCAGGAGGCAGTACCTTTCAGTGGTGGTGTGGAGCTGTTACTCCACACACTCTACACAGTGTGACCCCAGACTTTTGCATTTAAGCTTCTTTAATGTTAGGGGTGTATTTACAGTAGTAAAAGCTTTGATGCTATGTAGGGTCACCAGGACCCTGGCTGTGAATACAGGCTGCTGCATAGTGAAATCTGTGGGCTAGTGCTGGTACTAGTGATATTAAATGCTCTCTCTTGTTGCTGCATTCACACTTGAGATTGTAGGGAAGACAAAGCCTTTGTTTGTTGGTGTCCAGAGACTTCTTAAGCCATGGTGTGTGTAGCTGTTAACCTAAGATAATCATATAGGAATGTATTTGTTACAGTATGTGGCTGCAAGCAATAGGAGGTGGAGGTTAATAACAAAACTGGAATTTGGCTGAAGGGTTTTGATAATATTAAAAACTTTGCAATAAATGTGAAAAATAAGATACCTTGAGATCATAGTATGACTGAATTACAGCACTAGTGATCTTGCAGCCTATTCAAGCCTATATCTTTTTAATAATTGGAAAAACAAGGAGAGTGATTGCACCCTGCAAACTAATTTCAGGAACATTTGTTTCAGGAAAAAGAACCCAACAAACTGAACAAGGGAAAGAAAATATATAAATGTAAATATTTCAGAGTATGCAAATAGCACCATGTTGCTGCTAATGAGGATATTTGCTTCCATAGCTTTTTAAATGCCATACTTTCTATATCTGATCAATAAAGGGACTATTTTACTTCCCTGTGAATTTTCCATATGTCACAGTGTCACCCTTGAGAAACCAACTATAACTGCAATAGGTTTTTCATTAATGCCTCAATAAATATTTTTTGATAAACTGAAGACCACTCTTGGCTTCTGCTCCAAAGAACCTGTGTCAGTTGTAAGGTTCACTCTCAGACCAGGCTGGATTCTTTTCCCTGCATTCATTTTACCCCTAGTGACATATGCAAGCACACTGGAGAAGTCTTGACTTTATAATTGTAATGAAAACAGTATAGAAACAAAGAACATATATCGTTATCATTTGTTGATTGTGAAGTACTTAGGGATGCTATATTTGGATAAAAGTCAAGCATACAGACAAACTTGTCTATTGACAGGAAGAGATTAAATATCTTTATCATTTTATGCTTTCTATTAGGGAAATAATTTGAAGGGGATCTCAAAAGAATATGACATATTATTGTTCACATAAGCAACCTAATGTTTGGCTTGCTATCTGCAGCTCTGATGAACTAAACCAAAGTTCTGTATTGAAAATTGACTACAAATCTCATAGGAGTTGACAATTCATTGACATTTCTGGTATTCTGTGTTAGCAGAAAGACAAAAATAAAAGACTTATCCAAAACGGTTTATCTTCCAAAAAAAAAAAATCTGTTTAGTTTTGCAAACTGTTCTTGGTTTTGAACGTGCAAAATTCTGCCAGTTATAGTCCTGCCAAACAAGACTGTTGCTGGACTATGAGTTGTCATGCTGATAATAGATCCCCTAGCAGAAGTGTTATTGCAAGGAGGCTGATAAAATAACATCTGTTTTCAAAGGGTAACTTGCCCACTATTTCAGACCATGACGTATTCTGCCATACTGGTGGGTTATTGAAACCACACTGTTGGGAGAAAATGTGGAGAACCATAGCTATACCTGCTGTGGGATATATGTATTTGTATCACATTGGGTTTTGCCAACAAAGGAGAGGTTCAGTAGAGCCATTTATAAGTTAAAGAAAATTTATTTTACAACATTAGCATATCCTTTTCTTGCAGAGAACTAGTAAAAATATTTATTTTAAGTAGTTATAGGCTTCAAATAGTTTCCCCTTTCTTTATCAGTGGGAAACTCTTGACAAAAATTTTGAAATACCTGTGACACCAGTCAGTCTCATTTTCTTGTGAAAATGTGCCAGGAAGTTTATTTGAATAATTTCAGAATCAAAAACAACAATCAGATTAGAGGACATTTCCAGTTATTTACTTCAAAAAAGAAATCTGAACATGGTAAAACACCAATGTAAGAAATCACTTGAGATAGAACTCTGTTTTCTAAGGTCACAGCTTATGCCTCAGAGATGCACATCTAAAGCACCTGATATGCTCTCAGAAATGGCAGCATCCCTCAGCTCCAATTTCTGTTAAGGTCATCATGAACCTCAGAGGGCTTTCAAAATGCTGCTTCATTTACTCTCACTACAAGATGCCACATGTAGGTGAATAAGACCCATCTTCTGTTTATGCCTTAGTGCTCATGAAATTGTGTATATTTAACAGTTTTCACTACCTATGTATTATGCCAAGATACCATTCAGCAGGCAATAATCTAGGGAACCTTTGCAACTCTGCCCTAATTTATAAAGGTCAAGACCTGGTGCTATCTGTCCACAGAACAAGTAATTGCCACACAAATTGGAACAACTTGAACGAGCTGAACTTTAGACGGCACCATTAATTTAGGTAAGCATTACTCATCAGACTAATTAAGTATAATTGCTTTTTTTTTTTTCTTCGAGCACAGAACACCGTGGCCATTATTCCTATGCTAACCTTTAAAGAGTCTTTACTCTTCACAGAAATATGAAAGCTGTTCTTAAAAATAATTCTTTATCACACTGCTGATGGACAGGTTCAAATATAATTGGGTGCCTTCCTCAGTTGGAAATGAAGATTATTATGGCCCAAAGTAGGGAAAAAATGACAGCTCGTTTTGTACATCATGAAAGACACTTCTTAACTTGATGGTTACTTAGTGAGGCTGCTTGACCTTATAGAAATAATCAGGTAGCTAATGTACTAGCACTGCCTCAATTGCAGGAGGTGAAGCTATTCCTGTCAGTACTGCTTGAGACAGTGCAGCTTCACTTGGAGTACAGTATCTGGGACAAATGTTTCCCTTTGCACAGACCTTTAGGATGTGTATCTTTAAAAGGATCTTTGAGTTGTCTCAATGGCTCATGAGAATTCTATGTTTTATAGATGTTCCAACGGCTGAAGACTCAATCCTAGAAACTGTTTTGTTTTGGTTTTGGTTTGGTTTTTTTTTTGATTAAGAATTTACCTGGAGAATGTGAAGCAACTTTTGAACAAAATCTCTAGTCCCAAGATCTGCATCCCGCAGTCCTTTTGTACACCAGAGACCAGGAGGCAAGATATCTCTAGTTTACGTGTGTCAGTTGTTTGCGTAGACATTCACATTGACAGCAAATTACTTGATATAGCATACAGGATTTATTTAAGAATATTTAAAAGAAGAACTCTGAAGAACAGTATTCCAGTTAAAATGTGGAGAAAATAGTAAAGCTCTACTTTTCACCAAGGATGTTACAACATTCAAAGGTGGTTTCGTTTCTCCAGATTCCCACTTTCAAGATGTGTTTAATGAAACAAAAAGAAGCTTAGACACTGATTGTATCACAGAGTTTTCCCCAAGAAGGTAACACAGGAGTCATCAACCCTTCCTCATGTCTCACATATCCAGACATCCTTACAGCAGTGTAACATGGTGCCAACTGCCTTGGACTGTAAATGGAAATACCACTTAAAATTTAAATGAGATTTATATACAATCAGGTTTATATGAATTTGGCCTGGAATTCAGTAGGTGCCCCAAAAGCTGAGTATTGATCCATAATGGAAGTGAGAGGGGAAAAATAAAGAAAACAAAGTGTGTGATAGCTTATCCTTTTTTACTTGTTTTGTTCTTTTGAAAACTCAAATTAACAGCTTGGAAGTCATGTGATCTTTTTGTTTCCTAGAGTTGTTTCTCCAGCACAGAAAAAAATAAGTTGGCAAAGTAGTGAAGTATACATACATTTCTGTGCTCTCTGAGTAAGTGAGAGATTCAAGTTACCAAGTCTTCAACTTAGGAGGATTATTTAAAATTTAGATCTGACTCTTTTTTTTTTTTTTTAAAAACACAACCTTTTTTTTCCAGCAATATGGATGTGAATCCCAGCATGCATTTAATTAGTTCTATGCACCTAGCCACCACTAGAAACGTTCAAGGTCAGGTTGCATAGGGCTCTGAGCAGCTTCATCTAGTTGAAGATGTTCGTGCTCATTGCAGGAGGGCTGGACTAGAAAACCTCTAAGGGTCTCCCTTCAAACCCAAACAATTCCGTGATTTTAATTACAAAAAGCTACATCTTAGAAGTTGAATAAGGTTTGTAAGGGTTGCTGGTTTGATTACAGAGCTATGCTAACAGCTTCTGTACCAGATTGGCTGGTGTCCAGGCAGCATGGAGCATCAGAAGAATGTTTGTGATGGTCCTTGTAGATATACTCTTGGATTTTATATTTTTTTTTACTTCTCTTTTAGGCTTTGGATTTTCTGGAAGACACAGTAAACATAAAGAAATATGTATGTAAATACATGTATTTATAAAACTATACAAATATGCATGTGTAACAAGCTGCAAGATTAGAATATTATTTGTTAAATCACTAATATAATATATTAAAACATTATGATTTGAAGAAGGAGAAGCCACACGGGTGAGGGGTTTTGTTTCTTTTTTGTTGTTTTGTTTCTGTTTGTTGTGTTTTCCCTTTTTTTTTGTTGCATTTTTTTTTTGTTGCTTTTGTTATTGTTGTTAACTGATGCACCTCATGCTAGCAGGAGTTTTTCCATCAGAATAGTGAGTTAGGAGGAGGAAAGAAATGCACCATCCACACCCTCATATTTATTTATTTATTTTATATTGTTCTGTTTACTGTGATTTAATTGAATAAGGGCAGAAAAGCATCTTAAAACATTGCATACATGAGGATAGCTTGTTCCCTTGAAAAAAATGTAAAGATATATCTTTAGGTTTCTGCATGTGTATTATATGTCTGGGTTAATAGAAGTTAAACGGACTTTGATCAAGAGGATTTGGTCAGCATGTTAGTGCTGTTGCATAGGCATATAAGGACTTTTGACTTTGGATAAGAGTCAACACCATTCTTTAGATTAAGTCCCTCAGAGTTGATTCCTTCTTCAAAATGCTTCTGAAGGTATTTAGAGGCTGTACAGTTGCCAGTATTTCTATTGCAGACTATTTTCAGGAGAAAAGTTCTGTCTAGCCTGTACTCATGTTAGCCGTTAGCTTGGTACAACATGTGTGGATCTGTACAGGAAACCCGTTGGTAGCAAGGACCTGACACAATGAGTATTTTTAATGGATTCGTTTTGGGTAGCTCTAGTCTGGTCCCTTAGGATGGAGAGGATGGGAGCCTATTGGGCACCCTCCTGGAGAGTGTATTCCAACTTACTTTCTCAAAAAGAAATCCAGTTTATGAGATAGCTTTGCAATGGAAAGGAAAATGCAGGAAACGGGCATGACTGGGAGAGCTGCTTCTATAGTGTAGTCTTGATTTAAGTAACAAAGGTGGATGTATCTGCACCACTACTTAACTCTGTCTCCCTGTTGCAAATGGGATCTCTGTGGCAATGGCTCTTTTCAGGTTTTTGTGGTTTTTTATTTTCTCTATTCAAAACACAGCAGAGGAGCTGGACAGGAAGTGGTTTCCAATTCTACAAAGTAATTTGTGATTGCAGTTTTCCTTTTTCACCACCCAGGATAAGGTTGGCAGCTCTTAAATATCTTCAAGAAAAACTAGGTTAAGGGAGAGGGACTCTCTGAAAACTGCTAATGGCATATTTTCTTCTGAGAAAGGTTGGTCTCCCAAGAAAAATTTCAGCTCCAGTGAGTGGATTTTGCAATTTTGACAAAAATGCTTTATAAGCTTAACTTTCCATTGCAGGTTAATGTTGTTGATAAATGAACTTTAAGAACCAAATTATTTGAGTTTTTGTTACAATTCTGAGTCTTACTTAACAAATAAAATCCAAAGGAACACAAAAGAACTGTCATTAGGAAAGCATTATCTCAGTAAATACAGATGTAAAGTTGCAAGCTGGTTGCCTGTTGTATTCTCTGCCTAGCATCATCTGGTGTCATAGAAAGACTCACAGAGATGAAAATGGAAAGGAAAGAAGATGCACATGAAATACTAATGTAATTCCCACTTATGCGCAATAAAACATGTTACTGAAATCTATTATCTATCAAAATAGTGTTAGTACTGACCTAACTTTTGAGATATTGATTAAATATTTAATATATACTCATGATTAAATATTTACTATACCACCATTAATATATAACTATATGGTATTACCATCGCTCATGAATATGAAGACTATCATTAAGAAATTAATGTCTTTAAACAGTAATAAATTTGTTTGTAAATTTTCTCCTAAAGAATATATCATGAAATAGAATCAGAAGAGAACATCTACGCTGTCTAGATGATCTCTGAAAAAGGGTTCTGCTATTTTTGCTTGTCTTTGTACAGTTCTTTTCATTGTACTTGCAGAGTTCTTTGCATTTGATATGTGGAATGACTGGTAACTCTTTAGCTTATTATATATATGAGAATAAATAAATGCAGAGCTGAACATATGCAATAAGGAAGTTAATTAAATACTTTTAGATCTTGTTGGTTGTGTTCTGTTGTTTTGTTGCCACTGTTTTCCCCGCTAAATTACTGGTGTTAATGATACCCACTACTGAAGACAATTTGTTTAGTAGTTTGATTACCAAGGGTCTTTTCTATAAATAAAAGTGTTAATTCACAGGAATAGATGTTCCCTTACAGAGAAAAAGTGTTGAAGATTTTATGGCTGGAGTTTTATTATTTCTTATTCTGGGCTTTGCTCTTGTCTGTGCTTACCAAGGAGCTTACCAGAGACATCTGCTGTTAAAGATTACTTCAAAGGAGATGGGAATTCAAGGGCAATGTTCCACATATGTTTGAACTCACTGTTAAAAGTAGAAGTGCATGTTTTCTGTGCTGATCCTACTCCACATATTTGCCCTAACAATAAACAAGACATAGGTTTTCTCAGTTCCTTTGAAATGCTAACGAGTACTCCTGACCATTTCAACAGGTGCTTGTGCTGTACAAGTAGTGAAGGAATGATGTTCTTACACTTTTCTGTTAGAAGACCATACATACATATATATAAAAATATATGAAATATTTAAGTAACATTGCCTGGAGACTTAATCAACAAGCACTTAAACCTCAGTTTTGAAGTGCTTTGCCATGCCATATTTGAGTACAGGGGCTTCTGTATCTGTCCTGTATCCAGAGGTCTCTAGTATGGCACAATAGACTGGTGGTCCCTGCTTATAGACACTGATTGAGATTGCTACATATCTAGAATAAGGGGCATGTATGCACTTGCTATCAACCAGGATTATTCTGAGTTGGATACCTTTTGATTAAAAAGTTGTTTAGCCTTTTCAGAGCAGTCCAATGATCATCTGAAAGAATATTCTAAATATAGCCTCTGTATGTTAGTAAATGGCAAGTTCTCTTTTCCCACTAGATATGGCAATGGCTGTGGATTTATGGATGAGGAATTTCAATCCAATAGTTTCAAAACAGCCGCAGACTGTCAGGTTGTTAAATATGTGTGTGTTTGTGTTTTCTCACAAGTTTTTTTCCTCTATGTTGCACTGCAGAAAATGCATGGATATGGGACGGAACTGAAAGTTTTTGGCTGTTTTATTTAAGACAGTTTTGTTGTACTGCCTTGGAATGACCTGGAAAGATGGAACTGATATCAGAAGTTGAGATGTTCTAGGTGGTTTCAAGTAAGAATACAGCTGAACTAACCAGAAAAAAAAATAATCTAGTTCTTTGAGGGACTTGCATGGTTTCTTTTACTAATGAGATTTGTGGACTCAGAAAAGTCCACTCATTTGTTTGGAGCCTCGGCGCTTTTCTTTGGCCAAGCCCTTTGCAGCAGCACAGATTGAATTCAATTTCAATACAGCAGGGAAAGTTGACAAGAGTGTTATTAAAAGTAGGTTATTGACTCAGTGAACAACTTTAGGGCATATCAAAATGAGCATAGGAACCTTTGGTTACTTACGATCATCTTTAGGCAAAGCTTATTGAGGAGGAATTACTCTTTTTCTTCCCTTGGTTCACATTGGTTCATCAGCGTGTATCTCATCCTTTCTGCCTTAATTAGCACCCATGCTGTGATTACTGTAGATGAGATTAAAATCTTGCTTGTTAGGTTTCATGTGTATCCTCACACTTCAGAAATCTTTTTAATTAAAGCCTCTGAAAACTGTATTTACTCTTCAAATTCAACACTTAGCATCTGTAATGAGAAGTTGGCCCCTTCACAGGGGAATGGCTGAACTACCTGAGAGAGGACAGAGCTTTGAAAAGATTGCATGTGCCCTAAGAGGGCAAGGGCTAATTTGCTGCTGATGGAGCTTTCTAAAGCAGTACAGGCCACTTAACTGCGTTAGTTTTAGTGATCTTAATGTAAATAAATCTCCTGTATGGCTGTGACAATAATCAAACAATGGTTGAGACTTCCTATGTCCTTGTTACAGCATATTCAGCAGAGAAGACATTCAGTCCAGGCACACAGTGTGCTGTGGATCAGCTCTTTTATCAAGATGATCAGTTCCTGAAAGTCATAACACATGGCTAAAAAATGCACTGGAAGGTCATGTTAGATCCTCCTTGAAGCTGCTGCATTTAAGCTACCAACACATGAATGGTGCCACTTACACCCTTTACATGAGTGGTAAAATAACTGTTATCTGCTGTACACTGAGGGACGTTCCTTAGCAATAACTATTCATATTAATATATTATCAGCATTTTGCTTGTACTGAATCCAAACCATATCATTATTCTAGCTACTAAGAAAAGAAAACCAGCTCTATCTCCGCCAAAACCAGGACACTGGTATTTTGGTAAATGGTGGCCTCTGTGAAGTGTTTTTCAGTGTACTGCAGAGAAATGTGTCTGCATTTTTGTGCAAATGACATGATCCAAATAATCAGAGAGGTAAATCAGTTCCAGCGTGTCGTATGTTGGACTGTTGCCTGGTAGTTTTAGGATAGCATGCAAACTACATGTAAAATTGGTGTAAAGAGACAGCTGGTGCAGTTTTTCAGGTCTGAGGGAAATCTTCATTGTTGACCAGCATGTATTGCATCTGCCACGTTATTTTTTGATTCTAAAGAATAAAAAGTTGCTGCAATCTGTCTCTAGCCACTCTGTTTTATTTATAATAAACAAAGGAACTTTGTGGCACTTTGGTATATTAAGCACACAAATCAGCCCATTTATAGAAATTAGTTCCCACCCTTTCTATAGTGATCCAAGCTTTACTCTCTTCAAATCCATATGAAATTACCTTTATAAATCTGTATTTTTTGTTAATTACTATAGTTTTAGGGGAAAAAAAAAAGGTTCTGCTTGCTTCCTTAAAATACATTACTCACAAATTAAAACAAGCAAAGCAGTTCTGAATTATCATCTGACATCATACAGGGAAAGGAAGAATTTCCTTATGTAAAATGTACACCACCAGAACTGGCTGTCAGTGACAAAAGTGAAGCTACAACATATCTTCTCTATATGACACTCAAGAGCAGCTTTTGGCAATTGCTACCTCGCAACCACACGGTTTCATACACTTGCTGACACATCATTAAAAATCTATCATTGTTAGTGATCTGTCATCATAGAAATCAATGGATAAGCTTTGCTGATCCTGTGTTTGTCCTGCAGAGCAAAGCATGTAGCAAAACAACACCCACCAAAAAAGAAAAAAACCCAAACCCTGCTGCATTGTGTAGCTTAATTATTAATTCAAAAGCAGATTTCTGGAGCAAAATTTACAAGTTAGAAATGAAGGTGGTAGGGTGTACAGTAAGAATTCTGAAATGTTCCTGTTTTGAAGCGTCAGGACTGTCATATAGGAAAGTCTCTTTGTCTGTTTGCATAAGGTGTTTGTTCTTGGTGCTCTCACTTAAACCAAAGATTTTTCTAAGGACTAGCTGTGGTCTGTAATTTGTTGGGATGAAGATTCTTCTGAACACACCATTTAGAAATGTGATGTTATTCTGCAAATTTCTTTCATTCTGTGGAAAAAAAAGTCTTTACAGAAATTACTGACTTCATCATAATTTATTGCACCTTCCGACATGTAGCCACAGAAAATACGATTCCTGCTCTAAATCTACCCAGTATGAAGGGAAAATAAGAGACAACTTCAGTATACAAATTTACATGTGTAAGTCACTAAAGATATAAGAGGAGGAAATGGAATAATACAGTAGAAATTAGCAGCAGTTGTGCAGCTATCAAAAATTTATAGAAAGGACCTGCTTTATAGAGCAGGTAATGAATACAAATAAATTCCTTGAAAAAAGGTCCCAGAGCTTTCCCAGAGAAAAGAAGCTGATTAGTGGTTCTCTTTTCCTTACTGTACTTATTCTGTAATTTATTGCTATATGCTAGAAATCAGAAACCTGTTGGTATCTGATTTAAGAGCATGTATTCTGGGTTTTTCACTTGCTCCAGTATAAGAAATAGTGTCTCTTTCAATACCAAAGTAAAACCAAGGGGCAAGGGTAGAGCGGCAAGTCATAGGTAATATAATAAAGCCCATCATTTTTGTGAAGGTGTGAAGTGCATCTCCTGTGAAGCTCTGACACCTGAATTATAATGGAAAATCTGCTGGGGTTCATTTGTGGCAGAGCAAGTATTTGGAAACCTAATGCCCTTTCTGATGGCCTTTAGACAGACTTATTATATGATGGTAAGTAGTAACTGAGCTTATCTTTTCTCTCTGCTGTTTTGCATTTTTAGTATCAATATAGACTTCAGAACAAGAAACATCTCTCATTTTATTTTCCAAGGCCTTCCATATTGAGGACCAGATATTACTCAGCTTCTGCAAGTATCCCACTCATAGTTTCTTACCATGAGTACCACCCAGAAACCTGTTAGTCTCATGCAGGGCAGAAGATTGGCCACTCTTTTTTGTCAGGTACCAAACTAGAACAAATTAGATAGTTCATCCCAAGTCTCTAAAAATAGGCAAGCTGAGATTTTTCAAATATCAGAAAAATGTGCACACATCAACATCTGCTAAAGAGACATGGTTCAGGAATCTCAGATCTATGGGGGATCTAAGAGTTGGTGTTCCTATTGAGTGTTGTACTTCCTGCAGCTATGTACTGCTGTCCTCAGTGCTTCCCTGTCGAGGGTCAGCACAGTCAGCTCATATCTGCACAGCAATGATGTGTCTGTGTCCTATATTGACCATGCCCAACTTTAAGATGCACTGTACTTGGGGCTTCTACTTTAGCTGCATATAAGACCTTAAGAAACTTTCAGATCATGCACCAAAAGTCCTAGTGTGGATTTGGCTGCCTAAAATGGCTGCCCAAATTTGAAAATGCTGCTTATCCTGAATTGTATCCATATAATAGCCTAGTTTGGTTTCCACATTGATATTTAAAGGTGAAAAAAAGCAGCCACAAAATGTAGATGAAATATTTCTAATGTCTTTTTATTTGTGTCTTGACCTTGAAAATGTTAACAACCCAAAGCAGCATTTTAAAATCAGAAAATAAAATGTTAATCCTTTAAAAGAGACACAAAGCATGAAAGTGAAAAAATATTTAGCCCTGTAATCAAAGACATGGGCCAACTGTGTACATTAGCTGGATGTTACACGATCTTTATTTCCATTTCCTTACACATCTGTTTTTTTTCTCAAAAGTGTAAGAAATAAAAGCCTATTTATTCCTCAATAAAACTGCTCTATCTACATAAGAGATTTTGTGGGATAGGTGGTCTGTCCCAGCTCTCCAAATTGAAGTTAGTGAAGGGAATAAATAGAGAAATGTAGAGCTGAGGGAAGAAAATACAGTAAACAACTAAAGAACATGTATGAAAATAAATATTGGCGAGGACAGCGAGAAGAGTAAAGAAGGAAAGAGAAGTGAGAATATTAATGAAAGTTGGAAAGGGTAATTTAAAATAATTAGAGACATAACAATGTCTAGACAAGTGAGAAAAAACAGTAAGGAGGTAAAAGAAAAGTAAAAGCAGTATGCCCCAAAGGTGAGATTTTCAAAGGGAAGAGGTGTAATTAGTTAGAGTTAATAAAAGTTGGACTATTAGCCATTTTCTGAGTCTCTTAACATCTCCCTCATCTTTGTCATAATAGTTATTTCATCATAAGAGGACGAACTTGTTAGAAATTCTCTGGTTAAACTTGTGTTGGTTTTGACACGTTAACTTGTCCAAGGCAAGTATTCCATTGAAAGGGATAAAATCGGACAAAATATTGTTTGGAATTTCAGGTAGGAAGGAGGGAGAATGGAAAGCCCATAGCTAAATGGTGAGAGTATGTCCCTCTGGCATGTCAGGAACTGTCCTGCATATTGGGAATTTAAAATTGTCTACCGCAAACTGAGCATGTCTCTTAACTGCTGGGCTGCTGTTTTTTTGGGGAATGGCCTCTTTGCTTAGATTTATTTAGGGCTATTTTGGCTTTTGCACAAAACATTTGGAAAGGTTAGATCCAAACTGAGTTCTCAAATCTGTGTTGTTGGTTGTTTTTTTTTTCTTTTTCTTTGGTATGTTTGGGTTTTCTTGTGTGCTGCATGAAGGAGAACTGTTATTTCATCAATTGTACATAGAGCATCTTTGGGTTATGTTCTTTGGTATATATTCTTTGCTGCAGTTTAAAGATGCTTTGTTTATGTGCTCTGTTTGAAAACCTTGGGGTACTTCATACATTGGTGTTGGTGGTTAGCACCTTAGCATTGGAAGCAGTGTTTGGAAAACACTCTTGTTTTCTCCCACCTTTAAAGATAACCTGTTGCTTTCAAGCTTCACTATATTTATGTGTAACTTATTCTAGTTCTGCTCTAGTTTTTGCCTCCCCTTAGATATTGAACTCTCTGTTTCTCATTATCACTCCCTTTTCCCAGTCCAAAGTGTTCTTTTTTTTCCTACAACTAATTTCTTTTTCTGCAGTCAACACCCTTTCTCTAGGCCTTTATTTTGAATTTAACAAACACGCTAGATTAATTCTCTGCCTTCCACAGGTGCCTGCAGGACAGGACTGTGGAAATGAACGCTCCTAATTATCCCTTTTATGTATTTGCCAACCACTGTATTTGGTCACAACATTTTTGTCTTGGCCTTCTTTGTGTTGTATGAAAGGGCAGTTTCTGTGTGCTTGTGTATGTACGCGTATGGCTGTATAGGTGGATACACACACATACACACAAACAAGCATACAAGTACCTTAGTGAATTTAAATATCTCTCTGGGTAATTCTCAGTCAGTAGTCTGCAGTATTTGCTCTTCTGGAGAGTGAAGTGAACGCTTTGAACTTGTTTTGCTTTCACTGGAGTTACTGGAAGGGACACACAGAGATTTGGCTGGCCTTCAAAACCTTACCAAACCCCTTCTCCCTACAGTCATTGTGTCACCGCCTGTGGGGTGCCACCTTCTAGTGCAATGGGTGTGCCCTGGTTTGCTTTAGTTTTAGTGCTGTTAATGGAGGAAGCACGGAAAGAGATGAACATCTATGAACTCCCAAGTATGGTACACGTACCTGGGAGCACATGAAGTTTCCTAGTGTCAGACCCATTGTTCCCAAAGCAGAACCATTTGTTTATAATTGGAATAATAAGCATATTTTGGCAGTCCTTCATCTGAGGAACATGTGTAAGAAACAAGTGTCCAGCCAAGTGCAAGTGTTACGTGAAGCCTCAAATTAGACCTGAATATGCAGTTACAAAAGGGCGTTTTGAAACATCCTTTGTCCAAATAAAATCTTTCAGTCTAAGTAGCTCAGAAAGCTGATGGTCAGGGTTATTCAGACCCTGATTTTATTGCATTATTTTTATGTACATTTCAAGAGAATCTTGCATTCAACAGTTGGAATCACAGGGTACTACGTTGGCATTATGTTGATGAAAATTTGTGGGTTTTTTTGGTGAAACCCATAACTTTGCTAGGTGTTTAGCTGCTTCTAGCTCAGCACAGAGCTGCTTCATTTTCAGAGCTTCTGGTGGCAGAGCTTCTGGTGGCTGCAAATGGGAGGCTGTCAGGTGGAGAAGCCCTACAAACCTTTGTCCTTTTGAACCAGCTTTCAAAAATCTTGCATCAAATCATAGTTCTCTGGCGTGCATCGTTGAGTAACTAGCTGACAATGTTGCATGGTGAAGTAGAGCTCGGTGAGCAGAGTGATAGCCAGCTTCCAGGGAAATGGTCAGGAACTGAATTTCCAGTTTTAAAGATGTTAAGGCTTCTTATTATTGTGCAAGAAGACCCCAGGTTTACTCTGCTCTTATCACCTGTATAGTTCTAATTTTATTTATTACTTACCTTCTTAAATTCTTCCAAGTTATGTTTCTTCTGGCTTCAGTATGCTACAGAATGAAACAGTTTCTTAATGATTGATCCTGTTTGGATTGAGATAGGGGCAGGAAGAAAAAGTTGAGAAAGACAAAAGGCTGATACATACAAAAGAAAAAGGTATGTGTATTAGAGTTCCTGAACCATTTAAAGTCTTGAAATGTAGTTTATAAAGAATCTCACTGAAACTTTTAATTAGAGGTTACATAAGGGCAGGAAACATTTCAGAAACAGGTAAGACATCTGACCCAACATGCCTGCTTACTGAAATGGAACAGCCTTAGGCTCTCCTGAGATCATTGCAAAGCAGCTCCCTCCCCTGATTTCGATTAAAGGACTTCCCTTCACCTCCGTGCTGGTTTGTCCTTTAAGAAGAGGAAATATTTCCTCGCTCTTCAAACTTCTGATTTTCTGCAAGTGCCAAATCTCCTCACATTATTTAAAATGTTTTAAAAACTGGCAAAATCACTTCCCAGACTTGAGAAAAAAACCCCATCCATTCTGCATTTGGCCTTTACTACTTGATGTGCTTATTAGCATTCTTGTTCTGACACCATGTTCTCTCAGTGACAGCACTTACCCCCACCTCAGCTGATAAAGTTTAGCTGCATGCTTTTCCTTTACACTTTCCGACAGCTGCTGTAGAGGCTTTACAATTGGAGGCATTTGAAATATTCTGCCAGCATTCTGTAGTGCTGAGTTTTAAATCAGTTTAATACTACAATACTAGCACTTGACCACCCCTTTGATGTCTCTTGAGATCTCCAAGTGCTGTGTACGAATTGGAATTAGCATCATGATCCCATGTTGTTGAGGAATAAACAAAGTGACCCCTCCGCCCAAGCTGATACAGCATGTGACCTGCAGAATTCTTGATCTAATGTAAACTGATTGAAACATATAAAAATGTCCTTCTCATTCACTTTTAATCTTTTTCAGTCTTTTAATCTCTTTTTGGATAACTGGTGCACACATCGATTCAGTTTCCTTGGCTACGGTCACCACTTTTTTTCCGCATGAGTGAAATACTGAATTCCTTCAGCATGGGGAGGAGAGGAAGAGGAAGGCAGCTTTGTCCAAGGAGGGCAGCTTGGGAGTAGGTCCCAGTGGACAGAGGGGAGGCGAGTGTGCCCGTGGGAACCCAGTGGAGAGGCATGGATGCAAACTGTGGGTAGAGCAGAGCTTGTCCCCTGACTGTAACCCTTCTCATTGATTGCACGCATTTAACACTCAGTCATCAAACTTGTTAGTGCAAGGTGAGGCACCTGTAAGTCCACATAAATCTTTCAGAGACTGTGTGGAAGCAGGAATGCCAGGGGGAAAAATCTGCTTCTTTGCTTTTTTCACATAATACCTGGACCAACTAACATTTGCAAGTGCATCAGAAACAGACACTCAGGGTGAGATTTTACATGGCAGCTACCCTGATCTAACACAAATCTGTCATTCTCCTTACTGCTTAGTCTTCCACCAGGTTTGTGAGCTGAACCATCTCTAAGCTACTGAAAACAGTGGGGCTGCATCACTGGCAGCAGGGGTGGGAGGAGAGTGAGATCACCCCGTTTGTTTGGCAGCAAGCCATTCTATCTGTGAAATGCCACTCGCCTTTGTGAGCTGTGGAAAGGAGCAATAAGCAGCGTTCAAAGATGTATGCATTCATTTTAATGATAAAGCTTTTCTACAGGAAATCCTGTGCACACTGAGAGTCTCCCTCACCATAAACCCTAGCCATGTGTTACCACCTCCATAGCATCCCTGAAGCTGTGTCCATTCCACTTGTTTATCAGGATGTGAATGGACCGATGAATCAGTCAGGCTGGAAAATAACCCAATAAAAAAAATGTTATACTTAACCGTGATTACTTCTGGGTTAAAAATTAGGTTTACTATTAATTAGGTTTACCTTCATTATTCCTGCGCAATAAAATTTTAATTTTCTGATCTCCTCCAGCTTTTCCTTCCCCTCACAAAATGGTAATGATCCAACTGTTTTTACTAGGTTTTAATCAGTGAGAAAAAAAATCATTCAGCTCCCCCTACCAAAGGTGTTCATCCAGGACTGTATGGTTATTTTTTTTGGGGGGGAGACTGAGGTTATACCTGCCCTTCAGTAACTAAGCAGGAGAAATTTTATTTTTTTTATGTAGTTTGGGTGATAGGCCCGTAAGTGTGTATCTGATAGGAATAATCTAGTTGCTTTTTAGGATAAATAATAATGTAATAGAAAAAATGTATGGTTAACAAGGACTGGGAATGCAGAGGTACTTAAAAAATAATGCAGGATATCTATATTTGTACAGGAGGCAATTTGCTTCTTGCTGTGTTTTCTGAACTTAATTCCAGTTTGAATGAGACTACTTTTATTTTTTTAAGGACTATATGATGTGTGTATTTAAAAAGACAACTGTGGATTTCAGGGAAATTCTATTTTGTGTGTCAAAACATAGAATTGTAGAATGGTAGGGGTTGGAAGAGACCTCTGGAGATGGAGTTCACCCCTCCTGCCAGAGCAGGATCACCCAGGGCAGGCCACACAGGAACAGATCCAGGCAGGTCTTGAAAGTCTCTAGAGCAGGAGACTTCACAACCTCTCTGGGCAGTCTGTTCCAGGGCTCTGTCACTCTCACAGTGAAGAAGTTTTTCCTCATGTTGAGGTGGA
>WUAM01000323.1:19889651-19907199 GCA_024336885.1 Actenoides hombroni
GGTGACGGAGCACTGGAACAGGCTGCCCAGGGCGGTTGTGGAGTCTCCTTCTCTGGAGGCATTCAAGACCCGCCTGGACATGTTCCCGTGTGACTTAATCTAGGTGATCCTGCTCTGGCAGGGGGTCCTTCCAACCCCTAACATTCTGTGATTCTGTGTAATTATGAGTACTACCCTGTCTCTATTTGCAAAGGAAAAAATACCTGTTAGTGTTAGGTTTAGAGTTGGGTTTAGGTTGCCTTATCAGGAGCAACTAAGCTGATCCAGTGTAGCGTTTCAATTGTGAAGGGGATGTGTCACTCCACCTCTTCTCTTGCCTTTTCCTGCAGGTTGACCTCCATGCCCCACTCCCTCATGGCTCTGGTATTTGCGCTGCACTTTGGGAAGCCACTCAACTCAATAGCTCCATAGAAAACTATTCAGCTGTTTTTGCTGGGTTACTTTCCTGCCAGGTTAGCAAATTGGTTTAATTCACAAAAGGGATCTGAGAAACAGCAGAATGGATGTGAAGGAAGCAGACGGAGTGTGCGGACATGAGTGGAGAGAGCTTTGTTGTGGGGGATGTTTTCCCCTTCAGCAGCTGCAAACTGAAATTGCCTGAGCTGAGTAGTGAAGACACCCCTTAGCCGGCACTTGCCGGCCAAGACTTCACTCAACACTGTTCCCTGGTCAGGACAAATCTTTTAGAGCTACGCATTTTGGGGTGATTATTAATGAAATGTAGTTTGTGTAGTGGGAGGGGATGACTGAAGTTCTGCTCAGGAACAGGCTTTTGCCCAAAAGATTTTAATGCAGTTCTCAAAGAGCTGGAGCTGCCTTTCTGGGCAGTTGCTGGATGATGGTTTAAACACAGCTGCTGTATACAGCCCTGCGAGATGTGAACTTTGCAGCTGTGTTTTCTGTTGAGTATCAGTTCCTGCTTAACAAGCTTTCAGCTCTTGAAATCAGCTTTCATACCCATGGAATTTCTAGAGACTTTTCTTTTTAATATTAACAAAAGGAAATCTGTGCTCTTATGAAGTATTTTGTGAAGGGAGAACAAAAGTAAGAGATCCAGATCCTCTTACCAGAGACAAGATATTTCTGGAAAACAGATTTTTTTTTCACCTACATGTGAATAAATAGATTTAAACTGTAATTTAGAGTACATAAGACCCTCACAACTTTACTTTTTCGCAACTGTGAAATGCCTTTCCTGTTTTCAGGGTAACAAATATTACTGCATTAATCCCAGATATATTTGTTTATTAGCATATCTGAAATGTTGCATAGCGATTATCTTGTGATTAAGGTAAAGTCTGAAAGTGTGAGGAATGCCCTACAGCTCTACTATAGTTTTTCTTTATCGCTAGTTGATCTGTATATAAGGCTAACTTGACTTTTTTTTTTTTTCTCCTCATGTGGAAATTTTCAACCAGAAAACCACAAACACATTCTAGTTTTCATGATACTTTAATGCAAACCTTCAAGTTCATGAAAAACTTATAAACATGAAGTATTTCAGACAGAATATTACAAATATCAGATAGCTTTTGGAAAAACTTTTTTAAAAGAAAAATATCTAAGACAAGACAGCTGCAGTCAACCTCATTCTTCATGCCTTAAATTTCTAACATGTAAGTCAATGGAGTCTCAAAGGTTTCTCTGCGTGAGATGTGGCTGCTGGAGTTGTGGTGTGACCTGAGGCCAGAGGCAGGAGTTACAGTTCCTCTTCTCAGAATGGAGAAATTCAGTAAGAAAACTAGTTATATATGAAGCTTTCTGGTTAAGAAGCATCCTCTTACAGAGGATATGTGGCACCAGAGCCTGCAAATAGTCACATGGAAGTCCATAAGGCAACAGAGAAGGAAGAGAAAAGGAAGTGACAATATATGCAGTCATCAAGCTGAACAGTTGTGGCAGCTTGAGGACAGTCACTGGTTTTACAATGCAGAACTTACTGACTCAGATAAGCCTCAAATAAAAATGCAGATGGGGTTCTTCAAAATCTAAGTCAGGGCAGTTCGCTTGACCTATAACAGACACTCTCTATTAACTCCTTTCCCTCCCCAAAGGGGAAGAGAAAGGAATAGGGAGAGAGATTTAGCAATTAGAAAAGAAAGCTAGAACAGCTTCAAGGAAAATATTAGAATGGAATATACCCAAATACATACAAAACCAGTATCAAGCCCAACCGTCCTCCTGATGGCAGTTATGTCACTATCGCCACTGATGCTGTGGAGCAGGTACTGAGGAAGTCCCAGACTGGACTCAGTGGCAGACAGGAACTGGATTCAGGAGCTGGATTCTGGAATTGGATTGAGGAACACATGGACTGGGATTGAAGGCAGAATTGATAGAGTCCTCCTCAGATGCTGGCCATTGAAGAAGAGGCTTGACCCTCGTGATCCCTCAACTTTATACTGCGTATTATGTCTATGGGATGGAATCCCTTGTTGGTCAGTTTAGGGTCACCTGTCCTGTCCACTCCCCCCTGCAGGTGCAGCATTGTACTTTCTGCACCCCCCAACGTGGTACACAAGATCCAGCAACGGCCTTGGTCTTCACTGAAGCAAGTAAAAGCAAAAGCCTTTCTGCACACCAGTCCTTGGTGGTAATTGTAAACATAAAGTGTTACCACTTCTAGAAGCAGACACTGTCTGCAAAAATATGCCATTAATGTCAGAAAGTGCAGTTAGTTAGAACAGACTGAGCTGAAAAGCAGAATCACTAAAGAGAATTATTCTGTTCTAATGCGAAGGAGGACATAAGTAAAAGAGTTGAGTGACGTGCTTCACTCCAAGTTTGCAAGGTGCAGCCTAGCCCTTCGGTAAAGAGACATGGCTCGTTGTAATTAAGCAGAAAGACTTGGATCTTAGAAAAAAGTTTTGGCTTGAGTTACGTATTTTTATACTGAAACTGTTCTACCTGGCAAACAAGCTAAGAAATTTCAAGTATCCAGCCAGCAATGAACTGTCCCAGTAAGCTGCTTAGAAAGCATGTTCTAAGGTGTAACAGAGTCTACCAGGTTTTTGAAGTGCTTGAAGAACTTGAGGGAGATGAGAAGTAAGAACACTTACTGTCATTCCTTCATCTTACTTACTTTCACCATCAGAATTAGTGTTGCAAAAAAACCCTGTTTGACTTCAAAACACAGATATGTCTTCTCACTATAAACACTTTGTGGGAGAGAAAAGGCTGTGAGAACTTGCTGCCAGAAGCAAGACAAGTTGCCTTAACAAGACTCAACTCATAATTATGATTTCCCCCCTTTGTGACATTTAAGCATATCTATCTGGAAGTCAAAATGTTTTATACGTTAATCAAAACAAGAGGTGTCTTAATGTACACTTATAAAATGTTGAAACAGTTTGGAATAGGGGCTGAAATTCTCCTTGTTCCTCTGTCTGAGGAATCCCTGGTTGTCCCTGTAGCAGGAGCAGAAAGGGGACAGTGTATCCTGGAGAGATAAGAAGTATAAAATAGGTTACTCATGCTGACACATGAGGAGTCCTTAATTTTAGTGTCCTTAATACATGCTTTTTGTGCGCTGACTTGTGTGTCCTTCTCATACACATTTAAAGATTAATGGCTTCTACTGGAGAGGGACGTGAATATGCAAAGACAGATTTTCTCATTAATTATCTGCATTTCTGTTTCTGACTCAATAGCTTCACGGCAAAGTTTTTGCATTTAATGTTTAATTTATATCACTGCATATTTCCTTTGGAAACAATAGCATAGAATAGCATTTGGTTTTGCTTTTTATAGAACCTCTAATTTTACAGTCATTTCAGGAATGCATCTAATGACTGGAAAGACAAAAGACTTGGCCGTTAAATTCTTTACAGTGTTTGAATTTATAAATTTTTATCTGTAGGAGGGCAAAGGCACTGGAAAAATGTGCAGAGTTGATAGTACATTCAGTTTTTGTTTTGACAACGTTACTAGTATTTTTCTAGGTGTCGTATATATGCTAGACCTGTGCAATATTAAAACATCAAATCATACCCATAGGTGATAACCCCATTGAATAATATTTATATGAAACAAAGAAATCACATGAGCAGTATGTATGAGGTGCAAAATTGAAACTGAAATATCAGACAGTGACACTTGAGTTCAAGGATACAAATGAACAGTGGTGTGATGCAGCCTGGTCAATAAGAGTGAGAAAAATTATTGGGTGAATAATATCTCATCAGTGATTCTGTCCTGAAAAACTCTCCACATCAAATCTGATGGTGTATATTATATATCAAAAAGCATTGCTAATCTGAGTATTAACTGAAGAAAGTTAGGCCAAAATCTTACCACATGTTACATACATTTTTCTTACAGGTATTGACAAAATCTAACAATAACAACAATTTCTGTTGGGTTTTTTGTTTTTTTTTTTCTCCTCCCCTTTACTGATGTTTTTTCATACAGTGGTTAAAACACTCTGTAATGGCTATTGGAGGATTGTAGATGTGGAAGTACAGTGTGTTCAAACATGTAACTGAGAAAAAGGATGAATGGAGAAGGTACCCTAATAAACTTCTCCACCTGTGGTTCATGACATAGGTAGTTGTAGACCACAGTGTTATTTTTACGAAATGATTCTACAGTCTTCATTTCAGTATTAACACCTTTGCTGTTGTGTACACAGTCTGCTTTTTTATGAGTCTGTTCATACAATACTGAGTTTTGTCCCAAAAGCAGTAAAAAGGGGAAGAGTCAAACATCAGTGATTACTCTCTGTCCTCATTTTGTCTCTGAACAGAGAGGAAATGCGGTTCTGTTGATTTTGTGGTGCTACAACTGTTGGCTTCTGTATCAGCTGCTGCCTTTAGATGTTTATGCATATATCTCAGTGTGGACCACAGAAATGACATGAACAGCCAAGGAGCAGTCATAACTTCTTTTTCATGTAAAAATCCATGTGGAAAGAATCATTGGATCAAATACTGCTTTCCGTGGAGCCTGGTGTGTTTGTGAGGCAACGCACCTTGAGGTCAGGCAGGTGGCCATGCTGCCTTGGTGGCACACTGACAGTTGAGCTACTTGGTAGGTGAAGGCATCATTCATGTTGCTTCACTACCTTGTTACAACATGCCACCACAACTCTATGCCTATAGCCAAAATTGCCATGTCACTGACACCTTCCCCACTTTTGGGGAAACATTGTGCCTTCCAGGACAAATGGTAGGAAAAAATCTCTCTGATTCTGTAAGAAAGAAAATCTTTACAGGTCCTTTGCCCCTTGGCCTCTCCTGCCCATGGACCTGTCAGAACAGGACACCTGTGCATGGGTCAGTTGGCAGCATGGCTCACTCCTTGTAAAGCAGAGAGTACATGCACAACAGCTCTGAAGGTGAAGTGCAGGTGTGAGTTTGTTCAAGAGCCTGAATCAACTTTTGGATAGTGGCCTCTGGCTACTGGCTTGTGTAGGCAAGTTTGTGTGTGCACCAGGAGGAGGAAGGAAAATAAGAGTAGTATGAGAGACAGAGAGCAAAGGAGGAGTGATGGTACGACATGGCACAGGCTGCTCTGTCCATGCATGCAGATGTGTTTCAAAGGGGGTGATGCTGGGCTCGGCTGGGTTTGCCTGGGTGTCTCCGTCTTTCCTCCCACCTTGAAAAAAAGCAATGAGATGGAAGAGTTTGGACCATGAACAGCTTAAAAGAAGCCTTTAGAGATCACTGGACGTAAGGAAATCTTGTAGAATAAGGATTTCCTATGTTCTTTATTTCACACATATACGTACTTGAAAAGTCATCATTCCATCAGTTTGTCCCACAGGCAGGACCACACTGAAAATTAATTGATTGGATCAAAAGGGAAAGTGATTCTTCTTGGTGAAGTTTGTCTTGGAGTCTTTACTGACAGGAAAACAATGAATTGGTTAGGCCAGCTGGGAGTAAGCAGTATTCTTTTTCTTCAAGTGGTCTCTTAAAATATAGTAATGTATGTTTCAAAAACACTGGATCTCTGATGGTATTAGATCTATCAGAAGGGCTCTCATGGTGCATGTCAGCATTATGAGTAAACATTTCATCACTGCTTCTCTTTGAAAAGTGATTTAGATGTTCATTATTTGTTCAAGTGTGTGTGTTTGTCTGTTGTAATTTACTTCTATCATTATGTATATGGCTTTTCCCTGGATGGTGGTCCAGCTTTGTAAAATAGATCTTTCAAGTACTCTGAAAGGCCATTGAAAAAGAGCGCTGTAACATGTGCTGTCTTATTAGTGGTGATGTCTGAATAGAGTCTATAAATAGCTAAATACTGTGATGTTTCAGTAATGACTATTTTGTTTCTACTCATATGGCACATGGGCAAAGATGCAGAAATGAAAAGTCAACATTTTGGTTCCTATCCTCACATAGGCAGAGAAAATTGCTGCATGTGAAAATTAAATAGTAAAACTTTGTTGTGGGTTTTGTGCATTAACATTAGTTTAGTGATTTGGAATAATCTGGGCCTTACTGAAAAAAAAATTTCTTTGAAGTAACTGGCAGCAGGTTTTCTTTTTTTTTATTTCTCTTGAACTTCAATTTTGGGGAATGGAGGTCTATTTACTGAAAAATACAATGTGGTGAACAAGCAAGAATATACTTTTAATGAGCTAACCTTTCATATTTGCTTTAAATACAATTCTCAGACTTCTTGAGTTGATTGACTGCTTTGTACTACTTTGTACTAGAACACAAGTGTGCAGACATACTGGTATGGGTGTGTACTAATGCTTGTGTTAAAGCACTGAAGCCCAGGAACATTCTATTTTAACTTTGCATAGTGGTGACCACAAATTGCAGTAGAGAACCTTCTAATTTGCAGATGAATTGAAAGCAAGCATTAGTGGACCTTCAAAAAGGGTGGCGTTGATTTTTGCCCGTGAAATACAGAAAACTGTTCAACATAAGGCAATAGGATTGTGCCTAGCATTGCACTGCATTAAAATATTTGTTGTGAAATATTTAATTCAGGTATAAATACTTAACACCAAGTGTTCACTTACGGGGTTTTCCACATTTCTGCTAAATTTTAGATACGTGTTATTAGATGGGAGCAAATGAAAAGGAAGCAACACATCATATTATTTGTAGCTTTGACCCAATGTTTGAATTCTTTCGTAATGTGGAGTAGCATTCCTCTTTCTGGTCTACAGAACTTACGATGTCAAAATTCATGTGTCAATATGAATGATGTCAATATTCATGTGAAATGTCTGCTCTGACAAGGTGTTTCTTGGAGGGAGGAAGTTGCAGTATGTGCACATAAGAGTCACACTGCGAAGTGGAAACCAAGATTTTCTGCTTGCCTTTTGATCTCTCAGAAATATGAAAGTGTCAGAGATGCATTTAGCATTTTCAGGGAAGACTAGAAAAAAACCCACAACAAACCATATTTAGTAAGCAGCTCATTTTGCAGTGTCCCTGCAGATTTTATCTGGTGCTGTGAATTCCTAATGAGTAGTTCTTATAACAGAATTATCTTTATTGTGCTGTATCAGAGCCCTTATAGTATGCTGCAGAGTGTGTGCTGATAAGCAGGTGCTTTTTAAAGATTGTGGAAGCCTGAAAGAAGGGTGTAATTTTGGAGGCTGCAAAAATCTGTGCACTTCATGACTGCACTGCTGATTTACGTTGTGTTACTAAACTTTATCTGTCAAGCATAAGCACATTATCTTTCTCTAAAAATGTGCTGTTTAATATGAAGTAGATCAGGAATTTCATTCTGAGAAACATGCCATTGCATGCATGTATTTACACCCCGAACTCTGTGGAAGGAAGGGGTCACCGATCATGGAATGTTCCATGATCCCTCAGTGCTCTGTGTGCAGCTGCTGGGTGAGTGGTGTCACCCAATACTTTCAAACATGTACAGAGTTTGGGCATTCATCAGAAGAGCAGACAAATGCCCTTTGGTGAGGACCAGTGCTGTGCTGTGATTTATTTAGTACAGTGGACCAGTGTGGATATGGACCATTATCATTTATAACTACAATCTGAACTGCTGGAGGGCTTTTTGTTGGTGTTGGTTGGTTGGTGTTATGTGCGGTTTTGTTGAGGTTTGGCTTTGTTGTGTTATTGTTAACCCTCATGCCTAAGTTAGGCAGCAAACTTTCTTTGGAGATCTACAAAAGAATCTGAAAGGACCTGCTGGAAAAGCTTTACATGGTGCATTGTTGATGAGAGTTGCATTTGTCTGTGTTTAATCTGATGAAGCAGAAAGTGTTTAGTAGACATTTCATTGATCTGAAGGAAAATGAAACACTTGAGTAAAAGCAGTCAGCATCTGCACTGCCTTGGTGGGGTTGCCATAACACCTGCACGTGTACTTCTCTGTCTTTAATTGGATTGTTTTGGAAATCTCTTAGGATGAATGTTCTAGTGTGAAAATCAAAGACATGCTAAAGCTGAAGCTACCCTCTGGAACATGAGACGCTCCCAAGTCACCCTAGTTATGATCAATATTTTTGTATGGCTGTGTTTATAATGTAATTGTTTGGTTTTTAATCTAGACTTGTTGTTGAATCAGTTTTCAAGCTGCAGCATTAAGCTCTCCTATTTTTTTAAAGGAAAATATTTTTATATACTAACCTTACAAAAATGATTTTCATCTTGTTAGCTCAAACTGAGTTTTCCAACATGTAGTGGCACAGTATATAGCAAATTCATTGCCTGTGGCAGTTTTAGACTATCCATAATTTTGTTACTGGGAAAAAGACAGCTGGATTCTCCCTCTGTATTAGCAGGACTCTGCAAGTTGTGACAGTCTTGCCTCTCTCACTTTCTCTCATACCTTCAGGCATGTAGATTCTCCTTGTGGATTAGAATGTTTTGATGTGAAATCAAAGCTATTGTGAAATGCATTTCTTGTATTCTTGTAGAAAGTATCAAATGTGAGAAATGCCTATGCACACCACCTATAGAGCTGCTAAGGATGGGGTAGATGCTTCTAATACCTATAGATTTCTACGAATCTATAGCTGCCATCTCATTTCCATAGACTCTTGAAGGCATTTTCTTGTACTTAATGATGCTTCTTCTTAAAAGCAGTCATATTAGAGATATTAGAAACTTTTTACAATCTTAACTAATTGAACCAGAGGATAGTTGAAGGGAAAAATCAAAACAAAATACAGTTGTTTACTGTTTACTTAAAACTCAGTTGGACTTTAGGCAACAAAATATTGCAGAAGTAAACCACATCTCAGAACCAAGGCAACATTTTGATCATAATCTGATACTCAGTTCTCTCTGGGAAACAGATGATTTGCACTGCTCTGGAGATTGATACACCTGAATTTTCTGGTTTATTGGCTCAACTGCTTGGAATGAGCAGTTGTGATTGATGGGCAGGTCTGGGGAGCCAAGCTTTTGCCATGTGCTTCCACAGGACAAGAAGGCTTGCGTAGTGATCTTCTGTGCTTTTGAGTGCCTGTTTTGGAATTGGGCTTTAAGCCTCAAAAAGGTTAGTGTTTGAAGTGCTTCAGTAGGATTGCTCCAGAAACCTCCATTCCCTGCCTCTTTTTCAAACTGGTGGCACACCAACAACAATCGGGGATGATGCAGGAATTAGGTCTTAAAGTTACTTAATTTTACAGGAGTAGGAGCAGACTGAATGAAGTTTCAAATGAAGTGGTGATTAGCTTGATGAAATATACAGAAAACACAGCTGAAACACTAGGAAAGGCTGTGGACTATCACCTAACTACTCCCTTACAAAATAAGTGACAGAGATGCTTGTGAGAGTGGAGGTAAATGCACATGTGAATGATTACCTGGAGTTTTGAATGAACCCTCTACTTCAATGTCAGCTTGCACACAGGCTTCCCAAAGTGGAACAGACATTACACACAGTACTCTAATGATGAAAGAGGGGCAGACTTCTGAAAGTAGCTCAGCTCACGCTCCATCTTTTGCATACAGAAGAGCCTTCTGCTAATTCTGGCATCTCATTAGAAAATATTGCCCTACTTTTCTGTAACCTACAGCTCAAAGCACTCTAGAACTGATGGGCCTTCTGCATGGAATTGGAGGGCAAGCAGTGATTGTAGTCAGAGATCCTGTGTTTTGGAAATTAAATTGGAGCCCTATAGCAATATCCAGGGAAGTCTGCATACCTGCAAACAAGCTTGGGAAGTAGAAGTGGTGCCACTGATTCTGTAGGATAAAGAAAAAATTGAGGAAAAGAAATATGATGTACGATTCCAGAGGAAGTCCCTTGAAAGCATGTGATTCCAAATCTTCTGCAGCAAGACATTTGTTTGATTTGGTTTTTGTAGCTACCTATTTTTCCTGTGTTTTTTTTCCCATTTTCCTTTCCAGTCCTACTCAACCCAATCTCCATGGATTCATATCCGTGATGACCAATGTACATTGCCATATACTACTATTTCTTATAAACTTCAAAAAGATTGTGCAGTTGTCTTTTACAGTGTTTTATCTAAACAAGCTGCTATTCCCAGTTCTATTTATTGGTCCTTTCCACATGTAGAAGATAGAAGGACATATTTGAAATGTTTTAATGGCTTCACCCCTACGTAGTGCTGACCTTGTTATCAAGATCAGTTAGCACTGTCCACAAGAGAAAGACACAACTTCTACCTTGCAAAGTGGGAGACAGAAAAAGAAATCCACTGTTTTAGACAGAGCACCAGAGGCTATAGAGAAGTTAAAATGGAAGATCCTGGATGATCCATAGGAGATTCTGACCTGGCTACCGAGAGCTCTCAGGAATGAGGACAGGAAATGTACATTGTCATTTTTCTCTTGGGTGTTTATATTTATGGTGGTAGCTAAAGGATGGGCAATTCCCAGTACTTTTATCAAACAGGAACATGTATTTGCTACCACTGTTACGGGTCGATGGGAGCAGGTAGTCTGAGAGTGCAGCCGGAAACTCAGTACCTAAGAAACAATGAGTAAAATCTGTTGGAGAGATTGGAAAGTGATGTCAGGGAGTTGTATTGCTCCTTAAACTGCCTACAGAAACTGCAAGGTCCCCGTTCATAGAAAGATAAAGAAATATGATAGTGATGCTAAAATGAGTACTAGAGTCCTCTCAGCTGAAGGCCATCTTTTGAGCCCAGAACCCTACATCAGAAGAATCCAATGCATTAGCTTACTGAGTATCTTGATGACCAAAATATACCATACCTGGGTTGTGAATACAGGATTTAATTCTGGTGTAAACTGAATGTTTTGGCAAACAAGTGAAAATGAACAAAAACAATTGGCAGATTATGTTATGATCCCAGTCCTGAAATTTCAGGGACATGTACATACCTTCAGGAGCTGTGTGGATTTTGGTTATGATAATTTCAAAACAAAACAATATCGCCCCCAAATGCATACAATTTTTAAACAGCCAGACTTAAGTTTTTAATCTGATCAGTGGAGAGTGACAGGTCTCTCTAGCATTAGATAGAGGGTGTTACACTTCATTCGGCAGTGGTCTTGAATAGGGACATTGAAATCACCTCCAGAAAATAATGTTGTCTTTCATTGACAATAGAGGGAGATGATGTGACAAGTGTAGACTAGATGCCAAACTTTTATACAATAAACATCAGGCAAGAGAAATACCCTTTAATTCAACAGTTCTCTTTTTCTGTTTCTCCAATGGTGCTGCTGACACTGTTGACCAGAAGTAGTGCACTTAAAAGAATTTAATCAAACGTGTACAGGGAGGATGGCACCCTGACCCTCTATAACCATCATGTTCTCCACGAGATAACAATGATGTTATTTCTTTGAAGTATTCCTTGGAAAGAATTTTGGGTTTGGGGATATTTATTTTAATAGACTATTAGAACTGTTTCTTGTTTTTCTGCCATATATCAGTCATAGGAAAGAATAAAATGAAAGTAGAAAACTTGAGCAGAATAAAATCAGAAGGCTTTTGTAGTTTTCTGACAGAAATATATTTTGGCATTGGAAAATGGGGGGGAAAAAAGCACTTGGATTTACTTCACTCAGCAGTCAAGCTTCAAAGGCTCCCAAGGCAGACAAAAATCTGCATGACTAGCTTTCTGAAATACAGAGAAGATATTAAAGGTTGATATAACAAAAGTGCTTTGTATAGCATCTTGGTACGGCTGCATGGCAAAAAGTTTGTAAATGGTTGAGACATATTCCTAGACTTCTGTATTCATCTTCATATATTGTGCAATTTTAATTCTATCGGGCACTATGTATTAATTTTTCTCTCTCACAATTCAGTGTATGCATTTGGAAACACTTCAAAGTACCCCCAGGTACAGTAACTCCTCAAGATAATGAGGCTAGTTTGATTAAAGATTCATGTTTTTTCTTCTGGAGAAGAAAATTAAAGAGCAGTTCTCCTGCTATATTACTGATGTTTAACATTGACCCTTGGCCAGTATCTAAAGATCACTTATCCCCTGCATAGTCACACTTATTATTCTATCCTAGGTCCTTTGTACGCAACATTTTTGTAATTCATTAATATATGTGGTAGGTTGATCCTGGCTGGCTTCTAAGCCCCAGCCTGCGGTGAGAAAGGGGAGAGAATTGGAAAAGCAAAAGCAAGAAAAGCCTATAGGTCAACATAAAGGTAGTTTTATAAGTGAAGGGGAAAAAAAACCCCGAAAGCCACCAAGCACCAAGTGGTGCAAAGGCAATCATCACCTCCAACCAACAGTGATGCTCAGGCAGTCACCAAGCAACAGCTACTTTGGAAAAACTCCCCCTCTCCAGTTTTATTGTTGAGCACAACATTACATGGTATGGAATATCCTTTTGGCCAGTTTAGGTCAGCTGCTCTGGCTTGTCCACCTTCCCAAGCTCTTTCCCACCCGCAGCCTACTTTCTGGGGGAGACAGAGAAAAAATGGAGAAGGTCGTAATGCTGCGTAAATACCATTCAGCCACAGGTAAAACACTGATATGTTGTCTATGCTGTTTTGGTCACAAATTTAAAACATGGCACCATACAGGCTACAGTGGAGAAAATTAGCTTCATGTCAAGCAGTCCCAGAACAGCTAATTTTGCAATCATCTTAGCAGCAGTCTGTTAGCAATGAGCAGTGATCATTTTTAGCAGTGAGGAAAGGATATGACTACTTAACCTAACTTTACAATATCATAGGGAGCATTATGAGTGAAGTTAGCAAAGTTCAGAGTCACCTTGATATTCATCCTTGTCACACTTCAATTTTCCAAAAGAAGGCTACTAGAAAGTCAACTTTTTCCATATTCCCCAAGTTTGGTACTTAATTTTAGATCCTATATCCCCAAACTCTAAAATGTATATTGGGAAATAATCCTGAAAAAATAAGAGTTTTCATGTCAGTGAAAATGTTGATTTGTTAGGCTTAATTGATTTGTGAATAGCTGAACATTCAGCATTGATTAGAATCTGCTGGTTCACAAATAAATTTTATACAAACTTCCTTGTTATTTGGTGGAAATCATAAAAGGGACCTTTATCTGCAGTACCTGATTTTAAAAATGTGACAAATGGTAAGTACATAAGCACCTTACAAGAGGCTGTAGCTGCTCCATTTATTTAATTTTTTTGTTCTTTGACAGCAGCTACTGAAACAAATCACCAGTGTCCAGGTGGTAATTACAGTCAGACTTCTTTGTTTGCAGTTAAAAGTGATTTGTCATTAAGCAGAATCAAAGGCTGCCATTTAGTTCAAGTACAGACAAAATGTGCTTGTAAAATAAGCTGTACTCCCTCCTATTTTAGGTTGTCTTTAACCATGTTGTGAAATCTAGATTTATAAAGGCACACACATAATAGAGAATTGGAGTATTACCATTGTTTGTTCTTACATTTCAATTACATACTATTGTTTCCTTTTGCTTCACTAGAAGTAATTAAGTCTATCATAGTGGTGGTCAATCCCCAGACTCAGCTTGCACTGCTACTTACTTCAGAAAGACATTTTACAACAGACTTTAGAGTAGCTATGAAGAAACAAAAATCATCAGTCAATTATTACAACAGAAAAATCTTGGCATAGGAGCATGAAGGGCTGAACTATGTTTACACAGGTGTACACCTTGATAATGCTGTTTGCTTTGGTTGAGTGGGCCTAGGCTTTTGTTGGTGGAGCAAAAAGAAAAGGTTAACTCAATGGAGCAAATATACCATGGTTAAATTTGTGCTAGATGTGTTCCAAGGAAACTGAGGAACACTGTTGAGAAGTGCAATTTACGAGCTTGAAGTCAGTTCCTAACTCATATTATTTCAGCAATTAATCCATAGTCCATCTGCATAAACACACATATGCCCAATAAAAATACCTTGAGTCTCATAATCTTTGCAGTACTTTGTGCTTTGAACTCAAAACTGTCACACTTTCTATTTCACTGCTATTTGAAAATAATGGTTGAAACTTCTGTTTCAGGTTCTCCAATGTCATGAACTGGTGTAGGTTGTTTGACTTCAGAGGAACTGAGAATTTATTTAGGCACTCATTTAGCTATTGTACCTATTCTTGAAACAGTTTAATTAGAATCATTGCTTTCTGTAATTCTGGACCCCTAAGAAAACTATGGGCTGTGTTTCCCCAAACATCTAACAGAAGTTGAATCTACTGTGAATTCTTCCAAGAACAATTTAGAAACTGAGTATTTGGGACAAACACAAAACAGTGTACATTTTTAAAAGTCATCATAAGAGCAGCGGTACTCAGATGTACGAAATGTACAGCTCATAGTGGGGAAGGTATTATTTCAAGGCAATTTATCTGATGAATGAACATTCCATGTTGTTTGAATTGTAATGTTCATAAGGAAATAGCCTCAGTCCTGTGTGACAGACAGACACTCCACCTTGACTGTGCTGCCTTTTTCCCTCACTAGCTCATATATGTGACTACCTCAGGACCATCATTTTGAAAAAATGCCTGACCATTCCTGAATTGCACTAAACTTTCAATGGGGTGGTTAGGCAGCAAATAAATAAAAATCCCTCAAAAGAGTGGAGGCCTGTAAATGTTTGCTAGTCAATGGTGCTCACTGGTAAGGTAGTAGGTGTTTGCAAAATGTACAAACTTCTCTGTTTTCTACATCTGATCAGTGTATGGGTAAAGGGAACCAGTATTAAAATATCTCTAACCCAAATCTAATTTGAGCTCTTGTGAAAATGTTATTAAAATGATGTGAAAATTTAGGAAAGAATTATTCTGGTTATGCAGTATTGTCTTTGTTGTTTTGACATTTTTTTGGAACTGATCTACATGAACATAATCTTTTTCTGGAACTTTAAAGTGATGTTGTTGTACTGTGCTTTCATTCTGTGCATGTTCATAGGCGCATCGGTGAATTTTTCTTCCTATTTAGACTTGGACTTCATAGTGGTTTGCAGTATGCCCTGTGTTAATCTCATGGGGTAAACCTGATGGCACATGATGCTATTAAGTCACAGTATTGTATTATGCTAATCTTTTCCTACTAAAATTCTGGGGAAATAAATGACTAACAAAATTGAGATACATATTTGACATAAAAATCATCTGAACTCTATCCTTTATGATATTTGTGTGGGGCTTTTTTACTGGTTTGGGGCTTTTTTAACAACCACGTTAAAATTAATTCTTTCAGGTTTTCCAAGTCTGTAAGAAAAGGGGGAAAAGGTACTGTTCCAGTGTCTTCAGTTTATGGTTTTTTGTAGCCTATTTCAGAGGAAGCTAACTAAGAATAGGTAATTAAAGATATTTTTGAACCTAAAGGTGAAAAAGTATGTTCCTGGTAGAGTAGAATCTTGTTTTATCACATCTGTTTCAGTGGATTTTATGTGGGTTTTGTGGGGTTTTAAAGAAATTTAATGCCTCCACCTTCCCCCTAACCTATTCCTGTACCACCCCCTTTTCTCTGACCAGTACATATCTGCACAATAAGCAAGGGTTTTGGGGCAGGTACTCATCTAGTATTTCATTTTAATGGTACTATTTAACTGGGAAGTGTCTGCTGCATCATGCCATAATTTAAACAAGTTAGTTGTATTAAGAAGGTAAATTTTTAGTTAGAATATGTAGCCTACAAATATTGTAGCAAATATGAAGACTTTCACTTAGTGGTTTTGTAAACTGGCCTATCATGTAGTCTGTGAACCATCACATGTTTAAAAAATGAACAGATACTTCTGGAGCCTGGATTGTTCTAGGAATAGCGTTGGTAGCAACAGCAGGAGCTTTTAAGGCAAGAAAATCCACTCTAAGTACATCATAACTAACAGTTTCCCCTGGTTTGCTCAGGCCTGTGGACAAATGTCCGAGGACTGACCATATTCTCATAAAAAAGAGAGAAGTGAATAACAGACTGCTGTTAGAATGTCCCAGTCAGCTTAAGCTGGGACTGCTGCTAAAAAAGATGGTTCTCTTCCTCATGCCAGTACAGCAATTTCTGTGGCTCTGCAGTGAACCAGATTGGGAAACTGGTCCTGAAATGGTTACTACAAAAACGTATTTTCACAGAAGTTCCTGTTACAGCTCTGCATGGGTAGGGGGAGGGAGGTCAGTTGGTCAGGACCCATCCTCACAGCCAGGGAGCACTCACCCTGGCTTGAACTGCTCTGAAGACTGAAGTGCCAGAAAAGCCCTTGGGATTTGTTTGGGTCCATTCAACAGAAGATCAGACTGAGGTGTTTAAGAGTACTTGAAAAGATGTAATGCTTATTCGAACCCTGTTAAACCAAAAAGTCTTTGCAAAGCTTGATTTGCTGTCTTGCTTTTAGTCATAAAGTAAACAGCTCCAGTAAAGTAAGTGAGAACAGTGTTATGTGCTTGAGGGATTTTACTCCATATGAGAGAGATATCTTTTACTTTAAGACCTTTCATCCCTAGGAGGTAAAGCTCTGTGTTTCTGTTTGGGCTTTCCCACTACAGGGCTATTCTCTACTCCCTTCAATCTCTGAGAAATATTAATTGTAGATTGACCATCATTTCTCTGCCATCCATGTTTCAAACCTGAGATAAATGGTTGCCAGATCCTCAGCTGCAGTTACATGGGCTAGGGAGCTGCATCAATACGTACAGGCTGAAGAGCTGTCTGTAAGGATCGGTGCAAAGATATTTGACTATTAAAAAATTCTTTCACAATAGTTTTGATTTTAAGAATTTTCTATGAAATTCGTCAGCTTTTTAGTAGATTATATTTGGAAAGGAGGGTTTGTGAGGAGAACTTAATCTTACAGTGTCTTGAAATGTGTTAATGTTTTTAATAGTTACATTTTCTGTCCAAATACATTGATTAAAATAAATATCAAAATGATCAAAACAACCAGCACAAAGCCTATTCATGAATAAAATGTTGTCTGGAGCTGAAGAACCACTTAACTAGTCCAGGTTCTTTTCTCAGGACATTTCAAGCAGCCTTTCCCAGGAAGTTCACCATGCTTTTCTGGAAAAATAAGCATTCCCTACTACTATCAAAACATCATTATTGACATTACTTGCATATATAGGATTCTGGTTTTTGGTGAAACAGAACCATCAAGGTTGGAAAAGACCTTTAAGGTCATCACGTCCAACCAGTAACCCTACTCTACTAAGTCCACCACTAAGACGTATCCCCAAGCACCACATCTATACAGCTTTTAAA
>WUAM01000323.1:19917432-19957917 GCA_024336885.1 Actenoides hombroni
TATGTTAGTGGTGGGGGATGAGTAGTAGCCATAACAAAGTAGAATTAGCATTTGGTAAGCCGGGGGAGGTGGGGGGGGGGGGGGGGGGGGGGGGAGGAAGTCTGTATCCATAGTTCCCATTTGATCAGGGAAAAGAGAGACGTATTTTAAAGGAACATATAGGTATGGAAGACCTGTGCTGTCAGGTAGCTGTACACTTTAAGATCAGTCTTGGATACAGATGCAGTAGATGACTTTGATTTTGGGGGACAATGGAGAGTTTGTAGTTGGCAAGAAGTGCTTACTTTTAAAATTTAGTCAAAATGCCATCCCGGCGCACAAGCCTCGGACATTTCTGCACATAGCTGAAGTATTGACAATTCTTTCTACCCTCCTTTTATCTCAAAGAATATCCACTGAGTTCCAAAGTTGCTTTTGTCTCCTTTGGTTTTTTTTTCCTTACTTTTCAGATGTGTTTTTAATTGTTCAGAAATATGGTCAAAGTTTCAGTTACTGGACTGAGCTACGTGTCTTGCTTGTCACGACTGTGTGATCTGATCTTAAGTGATATCTGTCTAAACACAGTCTCAAGAAAATAACAGAAATAAGAAATGCTAGAAGAGTAGATTTGTGTGTTAGCAGATAACTGCCTGTGTTACCAAAAGCATTTGCATCATGTGTGTCATCTGTCCTGGAGCCCAGCCTGCAATACCTTCTAGTCATGGAAGGAAACTTATTTTAGAGTGCCTAGGCTTTGATTTACTCTATGACAAAGCCCAAGAGAGCAGCCTTCTTGGTCAGGCTCTCTGTGCAATGGATTTTTAGACATTGGCACTGTAACATTTCGACATTTGGAAATGTCACAATTGGAAAAATGAGTTAGGTGTTGAAAAATGTTCATGGTTATCTTTGTCCTGATATTGTCCTTGTGATTTTCTGAAGGCCTTGAAAGCAATCTGATGTCAAATAAACTAGTCTTTGTCCTGTGCTCTTTGGTAAAGTATACCTTCCCTGGTTCACGTGATGGCTAACTCTGTTGACATTCATAGCAGCTAACTTCTTAAATCTCTGGGGTATTTTGTGCTGACCAAGTGAGTATCCACTGGCAATGGCATTGTGTGGGACTGCTGCTAGAAACAGTAGTCTTTTAGTACTGTACTGGTTAGTTTTATGAAACCAGAGCAATTGTGACACAGCTATCTGTTGATTTGGTCCAATGTAAAAAGGGCCTAGAATAATAAAGTCCCAAGTCCTACCTCCAAACTGCCAAAGTATCCTGAAAATAAACCTCCCTGGAACTGTTAGGTGAACTACTGAGACTTAATGGTGGAGTGGGTAGGGGTGAGGGAAAGCAAGAAAACTTTTACCTAGAAGATGAAGTCTAGGCTTAGTCTTTGAAACAAGGGCCACTGGTTGGTTTGTGCAGGTGTAGCACTTAGTCCTGGTGCATATCTGGGGCTGCTGGGTGTTGCTGCAATTCATATGACAAACATTTTAAACATGACAGCAATCTAGAGAGATGAGTGCAATGGGTTTACAAATATTAAGTCACACCCACAAACTACTTTCCTTTGTGCACTGCCTGACCCCGTGGCACATTCCAAAGAAGTAAATGGGTATGCCTGAGCTGACCTATCTGCTATACTGACTGCGTAGTAGTTGTGCTGGGAAAAGAATAACATGTTGCATACTTCTATTGAAGCCTATGTGATGCTGAATAATAATTTTGTGTGTGTGTAGTGGAAATAAGATTAGCAAGTGCTTGAATGTAAAAATAATTTGCAAATTTATTAGCAGCAGAAATAATTTTTGGTCTAATTTATATTTGTCATCAAAGTGAAAGTGTGCCTGGTACCCCTTTCTAATGATATCTCAATGTATGTTTTAGAATTACTACCATAGTTTCCTACCAGCTCCTGCAGAATACCGTGTTATTGTAGTGTGTTAAGTTCCTAGTGCCCAAAGAAACAGACAGTTTCCTATGGCTGGCAGACCTATAAAATGTGGTGGGTTTGTTTTTGTGTTGTTTGGTTGTTTTTGTTTTGTTTTTTGTTTGTTTGTTGCTCTCTACAACTACCTGAAGGGAGGTTGTAGTCAGGTGGGGGTTGGGCTCTTCTCCCAGGCAATTAGTGACAGGATGAGAGGGCATGGCCTGAAGCTGTGCCAGGGGAGGTTTTGGTTGGATATCAGGAAGCACATCCTGAAAGAGAGGGGATCAGGCATTGGAATGGACTGCCCAGGGAGGTAGTGGAGTCACTGTCCCTGGATGTGTTTAAAGAAAGGCTGGATGTGGCACTTAGTGCCATGATCAAGCCAGTGTGGCGGTGTTGGGTCATAGGCTGGATTTGATGATCTCAAAGGTCTTTTCTAGCCTTAATAATTCTGTGATTCTGTTTTGGTTTTAATTTGAGTGAAGGAAGACAGAGGAAACAGAATTGTGGTGCTTTGGCTCAGTCTAATCATTAATGATAGCGAAAAAAACAGTCAATGAAAATACTTGTTCCCTGCCATTTTATCAAAAGCAGGGTTTCATACAAAGTCACTATTCTGACAGAGCACGTATTTTCAGATATTCACATATCCATATATTCAGCCTGGACACCCTCATGCTTTCCAGAAGGCACACAGCAGGCAAGATCTCTCCAGCTGTGCATCTGCCAGAGCCATTTATGTCTGTTTCCATTGTGGGTGTAAATCCTGCTGCAGGAGAGGCAGAACTGCTGTATACCTGGTAGCTGCTCATTCAGGAAGGAATAAAGTCTACTTTTAGGACAAGGACTCCAGAGAATGTAGCTTTGCAGCTATAGGGAGGAGATTTCCATTCTAAGCGTGCTTTCAAGGAGCAGGCAGAGGGATTTTTTTATTTAACCTGGAAGCTACTTAAATGCAAAACTACATCACAGAGGTGATTCTGCTGATCTTTTGTAAGAGTTTTTTTTAACTCTGCCAACCAATGGCTGAGTAAAAAACCCCAAACTTTCTGTTACTTAATTTGGCACAGTGCAATGTGCCAGCAAGCTTCCATGTATTATTCTGAACCATAGTTTAATTTAAGGCCATTAAAATGTGTATATTTCTTCAGAAATAACTTTCCAAGAATCCTGTCAAAACTCAGGTGAGTGGTAATTCATAGGTGAAAATTATAAAAATTGTGCTAAAATATAAGTTAAAAATCACCATTAAGGTCATGGTTACAGGAAACTAAACATTGGAAAGCATGAACATGAGCAGTTTAATTATCAAGCTGTTTTTGAAGGGCCTAGTGACACTTGCTGGCACATGAGAAAGCATCAAAACATCAGGATATTCATCAGTGCTCACACTCTGCCTTATGAGCCATCAAACTAGACCCATTCAGTACTACCAAAGCATAAAATTTCCAATAAAGATAATCTGTCAGATTGTTTTGGCTTGAGCAGGTGTGGTCTTTGTAAACCTCCAGCTTCCAAGCCATATGCAGTGAAAAAAGAGCTGCTGTGATTTAAGCTATTACCTCCCTTGTGCTGGATGTTAGTGCCTTCCTTGCAGGCGGTAACATGTGCTATGGCTTAACCACTTCTTTCTGTGGCCAGGCAGTGTTTCCTTCACAAGGGTAGGATAGTAGCAGAGGGCTAGCAGAACTGTCCTTAAACCTTCCCAGAGTTTATCTGTCCAGAAACCTAAGACTTGTTGGAGAGAGGAGCTAGAAAGTCCTCTGGGAGAAAACTTAAATATATTTCCATTTTGCAAAAAAAGACTGAAGCCTTGAGATTGTGGTTTCAGTCCCTGCGATAAATTTAGGTGTATCTTATTTCTCAGATTGGCTTGTAAAGCTGATTTCTGATAGCATACCATACATATTTTGGTGCCAGGAGAATCACCCTTAAAAACCTGGTATTTTTCAAAACAGCCACATGTGGCTATTTTATGTATTTTATGCTCTCTGGGCACTAATTCTCTTGAGTCCTGTAGACTTTCTAGGCTGTGCTCCCAGTGTTGTGATACAGCTGCTAGTTGGTTAAAATAACAAACACAGATGTTTCCCTTTTTTTAAGGAAGAATAACACTCTTAATTGCAGGTGGAGCACCAGAAATATTGCCCATTACCAACGGCTCTCAGAGGAGGTAGAGATTAGAAGAACTAGAGCTTGTTGCTAAATAATTCAGACTGAGGAGAAATAAAGAAAAAATAAGTGTTCAATCCAGCAGTACAACTCTTCTTACACAGATATGCTTTAAATGTCTTTTTTATGTAAAGTTTTTTTGAAACACTGGTCTAATAAAATAGGTTTTATTTTTGAGATGGAAACATTGGTCTAAAAATAACATCTCACAAATTATGCCAAACTTACTTTGATACAATGAGGCTGTAAATACCCCACTGTACCTTCTTTTGTTTGTCATCAGTCAGCCATGGAAGCAGAAGTTCTCATGCTTTATTTTTCTTCACTAGTCCCCAGACTTGGACAAGTGTGCCCATGGTCTGTATAACTGAATAGTATTTTTTCTACTAAGTACCCAAGTGAATTCTCAATGAAGCTTACCATCAAACATGTTTTGACCTAGCAACCAAATGCATAAACTACACAGAATGAGTTTCTATTTGCATAGTGATCTCAGAGAAAACAGTGCAGATGCAGCCTGAGATGCTTAAGCAAAGTTGCTGAGGCAGGTCTCTTCTTCCTTCTTTGTGTGGTACAGGACTGTTGTTCTTATTTAAAACATTTTTCTATAACTTTTTTTCTTTTTATTTAAGATCTTTAATTAAATGCTTAAGAAGCTATGTTTTTACCTTAGTTTGCCTAATGTTGTGACTCATCCCACAAGGAGGTGCTTTTGCTGTTCTGTGGGAGAGACTTGCTGATGTCTATCCCAGGCAGAGCTGCCACTGCAATTTACCTCAGCATAAGATGCCTCGTACTCACTATGCTTTAAAGTTAGGAAGGGTGTGCACATTGCTCTCCCAACCTAGTTCTTACAGGACAATTCTTTTGCAAGGTCATACTCATAGTAGTGTCAGGTGCATAAAGTCTGTTCTCTTCGTTCTGCTGTGAAATAAAAAGAGCAGCACAGTGAACACTTCCTACTTGTATTTACAAGGACAAAAAAAAGGTGCCCTTTAGAAAACAGATGTTTATGAAATTTTTTTTCAGATTGGTTGGCCATTGGTAATAGCTGAGCAACCTGGTGTGATTTGCAGGTTGGAGCTAACTTTAAGTTTGGCCCTGCTCTGGGTGTAGGCCACCTGCGGATGTTCCTTCCAGACAAAACTATTCCAGGAGTATATGAACAATCAAGCTGATTCAATCACTTGATCAAATTTTTTAAAAATAAATAATAAAAGAAATTGAAAACTCCCTTCTTCCTTTGCAGAACTGTTATTTTTCATTTTTAATATTCTATTTGTCATAGAGTTTTCCTCTACTATAGTTTTTACTTAATAAAATGTTTGCTAGCTAACCAGAAATGTGGCACATCTGCAGTGCTTCACATCAGGAAAAGCCAGTAGCTACATTCCTTTCATTCTGTCAAAATTTGTTCCTTGTGAGGTCTAGTCCTGTGTGGATAGGCACTCTTTTGCAGAACTTTCCCCCTCCTCAGGGCTCCGATTTTCTGTCTCTCAGATGTCTTTACAAATGTTCTTATATAAGTTCTCCTTAAGTCATTTGAGTTACATCTTACCTTTAGGTTTAAACTGTTGAAAGATTAGATTGTGGCTAACCTTTTTTCTCTGAAGCTGAAGGCAGTTATGGGACCTCTCACAGGCAGTTTCTCCAGCAGTTCTGCAGAGCAATGACAGAGCACAGCTGGAAGTGGGCATTAGTTTCTTATGCCCACATAACTCTTTGCCCAGTGATCTTCTGCCTGCTGCAGTGCTTCAAGCTACTGCTGTCTTAGCTGATTTCCTTGAACATCTGCCCTTGAGCAGCAGCAGGAGGATCATGCTCAGTCTCTGCTGTTGCTGCCATTCACACATGAGCTGAACTACCCACAAAGGTCAATTTGTGTGAAAACTATGAAACAGAGTGGCTGAGCTGTGGGCACATATTTTGCCTTTAGCAGTCTTGAGCAAAGACAGTGTAGACATCAGTCTGTGCGGTAGTATCTCTAGCCACTACAGCTGTGTGCTTCAATGGGCATGTTCCAGACTCTTGGGATGAAACCTGAGAAAGAGCTAAACTACTGCAAATTTTAAATAATCTTTATTTCTGGTCTAAATAAAAAAATAATTTGTAGCTTCTTATAGAGAAGCCTACACTTCAGGAAAGGGACTGCATTTTGTAATAACTACAGCTTTCTTCTTGCAGTATAGACTTTATTAATCCTGTCTACAATAACAAATAAAACATGGTGGTTGGGTCTGTGCATTTCCACAAGTGATATAGAACATGACGTTTTCTGCAAATAGTGATATTAACATATTATTTAATGTGAATGAAATTGTTTCAGTTTCAAGTTTTCTCTTCTTCAAATGATTTTCCCTTGAAAAAGCTGTGTTACTATATTGAGAAGTCATCACTGGATTTTCCTTGATGAGAAAGGATTATATACTTAGATATTCCAAGACTGTAGCTCTTGAGTCTGGATGTGGATTAGCTTCATGCTGGAACACGACTGAATCTACTATGGCTCTTTTTGTGCCCTGGTTTCCACGAAGAAAATTCATACACAGGCAAGAGATATTTTTGTCATGTCCCAGAGATTCCCTTGCTCCATCATATAAAAATATAGAAGGAGAACAGCAGGACATGACTTTGAGATAAACAAGCCATAGGTATCCATCTTCTTGTTCTTCCTTACTTTACAGATTTTTGCAGTGCAAAACCTGGCATATGTTTTAGATGCGTTGTCCAAGTAATACAGTGTTTCCAGGAAGGAATGTGCTGGCATTTGCATGCCATTATTTCTTGATAGTGGAAAAGTGCAAGCATTGCAAGCTCTGATTTTTCAACAAATCTTATCTAAACAAGAAAGTTTTGATTCTACAGACTGAACACAGGAGTCCCACACAAACTGGCCTGCCAGGGGTTTTACTTTAAGCTTGAAGTACTCAGCAGATAAGATAGATTCAGTCTAGATATTCACTGAAACACAAAGCAGAACTCACAGTCACCCATAGGTATAAGTCAAAGAAAATGGTACTTCTCCATGAACAAGATAAATGAAAGAGCAGATCTCCTTATTGCTTCTGCAGGTCTCCTTATTGCTTCTGCAATGACTTCAAATCTAGAAGACCTATGGGACAAAGGTTTCTCCTTGTTCTGGAAAACGTGCCAGGGCAGGGCAGCAAAGAGTGAGGGTCTGGAATGACATAACAGACAGTGAGATGTGAGTCCTGTTTGCAGCATTACTGAGCAATTGCTCTCGTAGAACAAAGAAAGCAGAGCTTCTGTCTCGCCTCTAACTGGAGTTGGCCAGCTCTGTAAGGAACTCTGTAGGTGTTTGTATTTACAATAGATTGAACAAAATCCCCAGACTGTGTTAAACAGCATGTTTAATTGATCTAGAAGTTTATTTTGGCCCAGAACCAACTTTTCTATCTCCTATTCACTGCCAAATTGACTGCCAGATTTTAATTCAGAAAACTGTAAGTCTAGCAGAAATTAGGTCAGACTTCACCAGGCTGGAAGTCATAGATCCCCTGTGTAGGCAGCGCTGACCTCCTTTCTGCTGGGCACCCTGCAGCACTTACATCTTCTCCCCTCACACTCTTTCTAGCAGCTTGTGGGGAAGTGCTAACTTGTTAAAAATTATTTTTTTATCATTAATCTTCAGAGTCCAGCAAATGGATAATTAGAAAATAACCAAGTATTTTAGGAAGTGTGAAACAGGAACTGTAGTGATCTCTGTGTAATAGAAAAATCATAAGAGATTTTTAACCAAACTTGGTTTTGCTTTCCATCACAAAGCTCACCTTCCTCTCTTCTGACTTACTAGCTGTGGTTTCAGTCAATGTATGTACAGAGGAAGTGGTGCTACAGTATAAAGCTGCCTCTGTTATCAATGCACTGTACATTATAAAATAAACAACTTTATTAGATGAACCCTTCTCTTGGACTGAGCTTGAACGTGAACTTATATGTAGATGGTTTTGAACCAGGTTTTGACAGGCTCAGTGGAAAAATCTTGTGTGATCACATTTCTCTCTTCAAAATGGGAAAGCCAGAGGCACATTCAGTGTCTTGTAGGCTGCACACTACATATTAATGTAAGGCAAAAGAAAAGGCGTATCTTACCACTGAGTTTGGAAACCCCCCTTCCCCTTTCTTATACACTTCCTTTTTCAAAGTCACATTACTTGAAGCCATTTCATTTCAGAGGATAGATAAATCATGAAGTTGAATCAAATACAGATGAGGGAAAACTTTGTCAGGGTTACAGACCAGGCCTTTACAGTGCTTCCTTTGTATTTCACTTGAATCATTGATTGTCTTTCTGTTCCAATGCCATTCTCTTTCCTTCTATTCAGGAGTTTTCTATTACCTTCCAGACTATTGTATGACTACGCAAGTAACACAAAGTCCTTTGTATGGTAGAAATCAGACACAAAATAAACACACCTTTATCCTGCACTCTCAAAACCTTCCTTCTTTCTGTACGTAAATAGAGTTCCTACTAAAAAAAATCAGAGCTCTATGAACCTGATGTTGCAGTGTTAGCCAACTGGCAAACTCTTAAAAGCACTGGGAGCTTTCTTCCATGAAGTCCACTGCCTCTGAGACAAAGCTCTGCTACTGCAAACAATTGCCCAGTTTCCTATATTGACAGTCACGGTACTGATTTTAACCTCTGTAAAAAAGGAAATGATATACAGGCGCATGAAGTGGGGAGTCTGGGCCTCTTAATGACACCAAGCTTTGGAATTTTATTCTTTCATGTGTCTACTCAGCCCTTTCCTATTCTTGTGTCCTGCATAATAAAATAATTTATTCAAGTGCTGGTTTCTGCTTTTTGGTTCTGCACAGCTATGTAAGGGAGGAAAAAGGAGGAAAGAGCTTTTTCCTTTGCGCAGGTTGCAGATTTTCCAGTCTCTCCAGCCTGGTGTCAACAGAGGCACTTCACAAGGAAAGGTAGGGGTCCTGAGGGCCTTCAGCAGACCCTGAGCATGGGAAGGAGCTGTGATTTTCACTGTTCATTCTGATTCATATCACTTGGGTTAGTGAGGAACAATGTGATCCTACCGCACAAAACTACTTAAAACAATAGTCTGGCCTCAGATACGTGCAGATTTTTTGTGAGTTGTTTTCTTGTCCATTCTCTTGGAACAGGTAAAATTATTTCCTTTCCTTAACTCCTTGCACCAATTGCCCACAGATTTATGACCAACCTGTCCATGCCAGACAAAATTTAACATGCTAATGAATCAGAAAGGAATTTGTTTTTATACAACTTGTCTCATGTTCTGTACTCAGTAAAATTATTGGAATACCCAGTGTGGTTACCTTAAGGATTCCTGAGAGTTTCTTTCTCTCTGATAACATGATTTGAGTTCAGGGATTTTCCCACTGCAGCTGTGTCTTGCTGTCCTGAAACCGCTTCAGCCAACTAAGCCTCTGTAAGGCAACCTCTGCCGCATTAAGGACCTTCTGCTCTCTTCTGTGTACTACTTGGACTTACAGAGAAACATGGAATGTGCCTATCATACGTGTAACACCAGCAAAAAGTTATCAATTTGTTATTTTACCCTTGCTCTCTTGCCATGGGTCTCTGAAGGGGAATGTGGATTTTTATTTTACGATGGTGATTAGATATTGGCTTTGCAAAAGTCTTTTGTCTCTCTTGGGTTTATTGGTGATTTCAGTCTTGCAAACTACTCAGATGCATTGTTGGGAGTTCTGCAACCAAAGTAATCAGGCACAAGGGACATTTAATGTATTTGCTTTGCATACGTTCTGAAAGATTTGCAAATATTCTAAAGATATGAGTGTTGTTTTTTTAAAGAGCAGCTTCCTTTGGGTGAAATGCCAAGGATTCAATTTTGACAAGTTTGGTGGAGGTGCTGTTGTATGTTAGAGTGGTAGAAAATTGTGAACTGGTGGCATGGCTGGCAGGGTATGTATTTAAGAAAAATATATTATTTTTAAAGCAAATTGAAACGTCTTATTTTAAGAAGCAACTGAAAAGATTTACCAAAGCATATTTTGTAGTGTTTGGAGGCACTATAACTTGAGGTATGAGGGTGAAAGCGAGTTCTGTGGAAAGGAATCCTGATGGCTTAGTGCATGACTAGAATCACATTTTGGTTTTGCTTTGATCCCCAATGCAGTAGAAAATCTGGGTGTTATACATTCCTGGTACCCATACGGTATAGTTCAGAACAAATAGCATTTATCTGGGATGTAAAATCACCTCTTAATTAACCTTTTCACCAGCATAGACATTCCTTTCACTTGTTCAAGTGTAAATTAAAATAGCTTAGGCTGGGTTTTTCAAAGGAGCTTTAGTGAATTAGTTATCTAAATCCCATAAAAATTAATTTTGGACAGCATTTAGTTATTGTGCAGTTGTTTGAACTCACTGTTAATAATTTGCTATTTTTTTTGTATTTTTGTAATTTTTAGTTGCAGCTCATGCTGGCTATTTAAAATGATTTGGACAATGAATTGGGGCAGTAACAGCCTCTAAATGTTTTCTGTCATTTCCTTTCTGTCTTTAGCTTTTCATTAAGATATGTGTCAGCTTTGGTTAACTGTATTTTGTTGCTATATTTCTAATATTAAAAATAGTATCTTATTCAGAACACTCTGCATGGACAACAAACTGAATCAGCAAGGGAAAAACATATGTTATAATTTTTCATGAATTAAAAAAAAACCAAGTAAGAAATGAGATTAAGCCTAATAACTAATTCATAGGGGAAAGGCTAGCTCTTCTATTAATGCTTTTTAACAAATGAGATTCCAAAAAAGTCTGCTTGTCACTGACTTACAACGTAGAATTTAGGATATATTTTGAGGGCCTATGTGTTAGGTTGGGGTCCCATTAGAATGTGATGAAGATGGAGAAGATGGTTGTGGTTCAGTGGAGACATCAGGAGGAATGCTTGGTCAGAGGTTAGGTTAGTTTATGAAACAAGGTTATGTCAGACATAAGATGCTTAATCATAAAAAAGAGAAAGTTTTCAAGTGCCTAAAAGCATAGCAAGTGAGCATTTGTAGGCTTAGAAAAGGAGTATGAGGTGGTCCATGCTTTAAAAGTTTCTGAAAAAAATTGGAATTTAAAGTTCAAAATTATAGTTGAGATTTTGCAGAGTTCAGCAGGAAAATATCTGTTCTTCCAGTGCCAATATTACCTGTCTGTTGAGATAATGACAGATGTCTGTGATCTTTGAAGACAGCTTCACAACTGGAGAAAACAAAATTGTGGAATTATAATACATGTTAGGAATCATATATTCAACACCTACACTTACACAGGACTTGAAATAAAGGAGGTCAAGCCCATGCAGATGGTCTCTTTTTGGCGCAGTTTCTCTAGTTGCAGTTATGTGTTTAGTTTCCAGAGAGCAGCTCCAGCTACTATCTCTGAATTAGAGACTAAGGGGAAAAAGTAAAGTCTAGTTGTTGGAGTTTATTTTGGTTTGGGGTTTTTCCTGGGTTTTTCTTTTTTTACAATTCTTTTTCCATGGACTCTCTCAATAGAAACAACTAACAACAAAACATATATTCCCAAGATTCAACAGTTCTTCATGTTAAAAATACAGTATAAAGTGTTCTTGTAACACTGACATCAGCGCCAGTATTCTCTTAGCAGCTGGGTGAACTGAGACACCAGAAACCAGAAATCACATACATCCAGTTACTAAATCCCAAAGTCTGGATATCACAGTTGGGTTTGAAACATTCTGGAGAGATGGATTCGCTTAAAAGTAAGTCTCTGGAGGTTTGGGTATTTTTTATTATTTATTCAGACAGAACTTCCAGACCTTTGAAATTTTGCCAGTCACACTTTGATGCCAGGAAAATAGTGTTTTATTGTGCGTACAATGTAGTGTTTTTGCTACTTATTATTTTATTAAAGCTGATAGTGTACTCAGTGTTGTGCAAGACATAGATATCATGCTATTTAGCTTGAAGAGTTCATAACTTAGAGACCAAAATAAACAGCTTGAGGGATTAAATTATATTAAAAGGCTTTAAATTAAAAAGGAAAATTAAACTAATGTTCTCCATGGCAGAAGAATTCTTTTAGATTCACATATGTAGAGAGATAATGTCTGTGTTCTAGCTGCATTTAATTACAAATATCATGTTGGAGAAATGAATGGATGAATAGTATTTGGATTTTAATAAAAACCTCCATTCTGCATAACCCTCTTATTCCTTCCTCCACTCCCTCCTCCTTCCACCCAAAGGTGGGAAAGGTTACTGCAGCTCATCCCCTGTTAAAAACAAATATTTTCCTGCTGAGGGGAAGAAAGTGCAGCTGAGGGAAAAAAAGAAAACAGCAGCAGAAACTATTAAAAATGTTCTGAATTTATTACAAAAGTTTAAAACAGTGCCTGAGAAGAAGAGGTAATGTATTTGCTAATATTTGGTAATTGCCTAATAAAGACTATTAACTGTCTAAGGAAACAATTTTACATGGCTGTGGTAGAAACAATGAAAGTGGGAAAAAGTATTTAAACCATGTATGTTATGAAACCTTACATACTATAAAGGTTTCAGATTTTGAACAACATACATCCCTATAATCATGTCAGCATCTATATTGAAATCAAGTTTACTGCCTTTTTGAGTGGCAGGGAACAGTATGAAGAAATTACGTATCGCAGGACATCTGTGATAGATGTTTCTGTCCTGGTGTATTGCTGCCAGATGCAAAGGAAATAGAATTTTTATTCAAAAACTGGAACCACCTGAGTAGATGAGAATCAAAAAATTCCTTTACCATCAGATCTAATAAGTATGCACAAAGACCAAATCTCTTTCCTTTTTTCTTCCTGGGCTTACTTGGTATCTTCAGTGTGTTCTGCTTGAAAATCTGGGCAAAATCACCACACAGTGTAAAAAAGTGGTAAAAGGATGCTGTGAGCCCCAATATCTATGTTTGCACATAGAAATGATCCTTCTAGTGTGTGAATAGCACAACACCCCAGGCTTTATTCCAAGCATACACGTCTTCCTACAGAAAAGGCTAAGGCAGCTCAAATCCAAATGTTTGGGCAGTGAGGGAGGATTTTGCTCTTGAGTTTTCCCTATTTTTTAAAACAATTAAGAAACCAAGACCAAAGTAAATAGTCTAGCCTTTGAAAGAGGAGGAACTGCCTTTGAAGTTCCCCTATCCTGAAATATTACTAGATGCAGAACTTTTAAGTATTTTTCCACCAACATAGAATAGTGGCAGAGAGAGGTTAGAAAAACTTGTTTGCTTGGTTGTTTGCCTGTTTATTTATTTTTTTTTTGTTAACGAGACAGGGTTTAATTTTCCTTTTCTATTTTCTTGAATCATGAATGTCAGTCACTTGACATTTCTTCCCAATAACAGGAAAATATTATAGTATAAGTATTAACTAGTCCATGTTAAAACACCTGTTAACAGTAATTGATTTTACCGTGGTCAGTAACTGAAGGATGTCTGATCCTGTTTCTGGTGTTTCTCTCCATCCATTTAATTTTTTTTTCAATTGTGAGAAAGGCAATGATTGTAGGGGCTGGGAATAATGACTCTTGAGTTGTTTCCAGATCCGCGGTGCATTTTATGGTTAGCCTTGGGGGAAGGTATTTGCAGGTACTGAATGCTTGTAATTCTAGTTTGTTGGGACCAGAGGGTACCCAGCCTTTGCAAATGGTAGGATTTGATATTTAATGAAACTCAGTTTCCTCAGCTGTATAATTTAGACTGTAATGTGTGCGTGCCTCACAGAATGAGTACTTAATTAATGCTTGCAAAACATGCTGAGAGCCTCTGGTAAAAAATACTGGGAACTTGCAACCAAACTCTTGTTCATATTCATGTGCATTCTTCCTGGATTCCGGCTTCCTAACTAAACAAAATCAAGCGTAAGAGAAACTTAGGACAGTTTTCAAAGTGCACAAAGTCTGAAGAAAAACATAAAAGGTGACACTGATAATATTACATCCACACGTCAGCCTACTGAAGAAAGCTTCACTAATGGAACACTTTGTGACCCTCATGTTTTTTTTCTGTACTGCAAGCTATTCATTGAAAGCAGCAGCCTTACTTCACATAAAAAAAGCTGTATCTCTCCATAGCTGAAGGCTGCCAGAAGCTGAAAAATAAAAAACAACAGGACAAAGCAGCATACCATCAGAAAAGAATAAAAAAACACCAAAGCACCTCAAGCTCCATAGCTAATGGAAGGAGTGCTTGAGATGGCAAAGTGCTTAGATGCAAGCCCAGGGGCATAGTGGGATTGCAGGATAGAGACTCACCATGCTTGAGTTATAACATGCAGATCTTAGCTAGTATATTGTTAACACAGTGCTCAGGGCCAAATTCACTCTCAGTAGTACAATTTGAGCCAAACAGTGCCCTGAGGCCACAGAGGAGGAAGGGGCAATAGTACAGCACATTTCTGAAGTGTTATGAAAATAGGGAGTGTTGCTTATGTTAGGAACTGCTCTCAGGAGAAGATTACACAAATATGAAAAATGAGATGTAGATCTCTCCTAGAGCAAGTAATTGGAAATTGCAAATCATAGCTGGCTCTTTGGGGTATCTTTGTACTACAGATTGATCTGCTTTTATAATGCAAGTGTTCTAAGACATTCAAAGCCTTTCTCTCTGCTTCATGCTCACACAAAGTCTGACTGGGGACTCAGTGAAGTGAACACACATACTACCACTGGATTTAATCGGTTTTGGATTAAAATCCTAGTGCCAGGAAGAACTAAACAGGAGAAGCCTTGTAAGAGTTGTGTACATCAGCAGAGAATCAAGTTATAGAAAAATGTATTAAAGTAACATTGAACATTGGTAAATTTACTTTGGTAAATATCTTCTGGTAAATATCCAAGCACTTCTCCTGTTGTCATCCATTCTCACACTAAGTTTCTCCCTTGTACATTGTGCAAATTTATTAGACACTATTTATTTTAATTCTTTGCAACTGTATTTTAAAACAGAAGAAAAATAATCTGGAACATTCAGTAAAACTCGGGAAGTCTTTACAGTGACTTATAGCTAGATTCATTAGAAAATACCGATTCGTTACTTGTTTCAGATGGCTTTTCAAATGCTAAAATTCAGATAAAAATTACATTGTTATTTAAAGATCTCCTAAAGTGCCTGAGGAATGACCTGCCTTTTTCCTCCTACCTCTTACTTATGACATATGAATGAAAAAAAATTTTTGTTCATTATCTGTTGTAAAAAAATCATAGAATCATAAAATCATTATCTTTATCATATATATTGTTATCATCTACATTATCATATACACGAAGCAAAACAACAAGAAGGAAGAGAGAAAAGGCTGAAGAGATCATATGAAAATGAGTTAACTGTGTTAAGATTTGTCATCACTTCACAGCAGAGTGAATAATAATACCGCATATTTTTTCCCAGGGACATATAACTCTGAACTCATCTTACCCAGGATGGAGTCTGGCCTCATATGTAAAATATGGCCTTTTCTCCCTTATATTCTTGCATGGGAACACCACTTCCTCGAAAGCAGTAGGGTTTCTTGAAGGAACAGTAAGGGTGATCCAGGGACATGACCTTGTGAGCACACCTCTCTTGAGAGGCCTAGGAAAATGAATATTAATCATTTTTTCCAAAACATGTCTAAGTGACATGTCTAAGTGACTTCTGGAAGTAGGTAACTGTCGACATTTTGATCTAGAAATACATAAACACAGCAGTGCAGCAATCTGGACAAATAGAGAAAAGAACTCATCTTTTTAAAAGTTTAGGTAAGAAATTATCAAGTTGTTGAGTTGGATTTCCCATTATTGCACACTTTACTTCAAGGCTGGATGCTTTTCCTAGAGGATACAACCAGCTTCAAACTAAACTTGATGCTGCAGTGAGGCTCTATGTCTTTGCCTTATATAAGCTCAGATATGAGAGTTGTAGCAATGCTTTCTGGTCCTAAAGTACACAGGAAAACAAAACAACCAAGCAAAAAACCACCACTCTTTATGTTTGTTTCAGTGGAGTTGTATTAAAGGTATCATGGCCTTCATTAGTTCAGCCCAATTTAGGACATGGTCTTTTGTGGTACGTTAGCTTAAAAAACATTTACCTCTGATTTGCTGCTCTAACTCAATAAAATGTTTAGGTTCATTAAGATCTTCTTCAGCTGTTGCTAGTGAAATGAAGTTAAAATGAGAAACAGCACGTTCCAGAAATGGAATTTACCCTTTCATTTGAGGTATTCCTCTCGGTTTTTATATATAAGTTTTATTTGTTCTAAAAACTCCAGACTTTCTGGCAATATTATATGACAAAAGTCCCAGGAGTTCACCTCTTACAATATGATAGAAAACAAATCTTCTTGTTATGTATATTTCTATTAAAAAACGATATTATTTCCTTTTCTATTTGTCTGTTAGTCTGGAACAGAATGGCAGGAGATCATTAAAATACATAGTAATGTCGAGAGGACATTCATCCAGATTTCTGGCAAGGACTTCAATGATGAGAATTCTAGTAAGAATGATGGGAATAAAAGAAGGAAAAAATCATGCAACCATTTGGTTTGGTTTTTTTATATTTTACTTTAAAATGTGATACAGGAAAAGCTCAGACAAATTTGGTTTCCTAGGAAACCTATCTGTTGAGATGATTTGTTACTGCTTGCTACTTTGTCATCATTCATGCCCATGCAAAGTAAGTCAGAATGCTGCTAGCCTGGTGGTAGCATATGTTCCTCGTGGAACATAATCTAAATACGAGTTTTGCAGAAGTGCACAGCAATGAATAAAACAGCTTTAGGAAACAAGTCGTTAAGTTGATGCTTATAAAGACTTCCTGGAAACACAGAAAATAAAGCTTGAGGGTTCTGTTTTGAAACCCTTTGTTGAATCCCTACAGGACCTTAGTCATGGTATGGCAAGAATCAACTTCTAGGCTTCCTGCTTCTTAGTTTGAATCCTCAGTTGTAAATTAGTTGGCAGGCTTTTATTTATGAAGTGCATGGGAAAACAGAGATAATAGCAGCTGTGGTGGCAGGTATGGGTAAGGTAGGTGGAGAGTTACTTAATCTAATTCTGACCAGAAGCCCAAGGTGACCCCAGCTTTAAAGTGGATCCACCTGGATCTTTGCCTGATAGTATTACTCCTAGGAGACTTTTAAAGAATATTAGATATCTTAACTCAAAAAGTCAATTTTAATTCAAAGAAAGTTAGCAACAGTGCCTATTAAAGTTGAAAACTCAAAGTAGCTCCGGGGAAGAACAGAGACAAAGGTCTTAACAAGTATCTTTTTACCCACCATAGGACCTATCAGGAAGGATCTTGTTTCTGGTCAGCTCAACAGCTTTCTGAGTGGCAGCAAACTCTCTGGTTTCCATGTCTTCTCTGAGGCTGTCTGCACTCAGTTCCTAAGTCCTTCCTGTGACTTTCCTACCTGGCCCTTTTATTTTTAAGGCTGTAGGGGTAGGATGCCTTCTATTAGGTGGTCTGTTACGTCATGTTTTATGTGCAGTGTAGAAAATTATTGGTTGATAACAACAACCGTTGAGGCTTTCTCATTCTTCCGTAATCTATTGCCATTCATTCTAATTTTACCAAATCAAAACTTTGCCTTGCTTTTGGCTGATTGAAAGATACTTTCAAGTGGAATTACTAATCCTTGCTAGTTTGGCTGTAGTCCTAATGTAATGCTTTTGTTGAAGTCACTCAACAGGCGAATCCCTTTAACAGATATTAAATGTCAACCTAGGAGACAAGTAGCCCCTGCTGAAATCAATTGCCACTAGCATAGCAGTCATGTAGTGGTTAATTATTAAAACAGCAGGCTGCTTCTCCCACAGAATTAAAGACAAAATTCTCATAAGAAGTTGATCACTCTATATTCTCAGCCTTAGAAACTTTGAAATGTTAAGGCAGGTTTTATTAAGAATAATTCTTGTCAAAAAATTACTTTTAGAGACTGGATGATTGTAGAAGTTCATGAAGGGATATGCACAAGTGACATGATGGAAGTGTGTACATCTGTCAAAAGGCTTAGCATTCTCATATAGTAATAAGCTGTGTTTGGACTGAAGGCAAGTGGAAAATGACCATGAGTTCTATGCCGTTTACAAAAGTAACAATAACAAACATCCCAGTGATTTGAAAAATAAATAATGTATTCTGAAGGTTCTGATTTTATACATGTATTATTTTGATTGAATGTTATTTCAGTGTACATTCTCATTGGCAGCTTCATATGTAAGAATGAGATATTAACAGTAATAAGTAGAAAGTGAAAAGATAACGGTTCCTGTTTTCATTAACTCATGTCATCCTAGGAAGCTGGAATTGTGACAGATAAAAAGAAAGTCAGTGATATTTGGAGGTGAATTATTGGGGGGGGTGGGGAGGATGGAGGGGACGGGATGGAATGGAATGGAACAAATGTTTGCTTATACCTGTCACAAAATTATTCCAGTTTTCCTAATTCAAGTGGGAAATAATTTTATTCAGGATGTTGATAAGTGGTACAAAAAAAGCAGAGCTTCTCTGAGCTTCTTTATAGGAAAGCCGATAGGGAACAGAATGACTTTATTAAGCTTTACTTCTTTGGAAATGGAATTAGTATTTCTTGAACAAAACAAAGTAAACCAAGACTAATTTGGGAAAATAACCTGTTTTAAATATCCAGCAAAGCTATTATTTAGAAAGATACAAGTATGAAAAGGGAAACATCAGCAGAAATACAGATACTACTTGTTTTCTATGGCCTGTTTTTGATCAACTCTAATTGACAGTGAGTTAGGGACTGAGGTGGCCTCCCTTGCACCTGGGCTTCGAGTGAGTTTCTGCAGGAGGGATTACAGCTGTGGTTTTCTTTGATCTTCTGTCAATGGAGTCCTTTAATTACTATAGCAGTCTCTAATGACTGTAGTATTGTTTAAATGTTTGGCGGTTAAAGTGTAACAAATCCTGTATCTCTGTTGTGTAGGGGCCTTGAATAAATCCACTGACATAGTGTGTCTCAGTAAAGTAGAATAAATTGTTTGGCAGTCTTTCTAGTGTGAGTCATGAATGTTACAGAGTATCAAATTTTAAGATAATTTTATGTAGAAGCCTGAATATGGATATATATGATGTTACATTGGTCTGAATAGTTTTCCTTAATGGCCAATATATACCTCTTATCTTTCAGATCTAAGAAATGTTCCTCAGTACTAACTATACTTGCATAAAGTTTATGAAAAGCACCCAGGTACATGAAGACAGAAGTGAAGCTGACAGGAGAAACCTGTATCAGATTACAAATTTTGGACAAAGTCAATTAAGTCTTTGCATTCATGAGGAAACAGTTTTAGTTCCTTGAGTTCCATAAAACTGTGATTAGAAACTTTTGGGTTTAAGGTGTCTTTTCTGGCTGAAATTTTAAACTAAACTAAAAAACCTCCCCGAAGTTATTGGAAAGTAGTCTGGCCTATCTCTGTCTCCCTCCCACACATCTTAGGTTAATTCTAAAGCAAAAGTGACTGTGGTTTAACTAATGAGAATTTAGTGAAACTATGATGACTGAATACTACAAATGGTACTTAGAAAAGCAATTAGAAGTCATTGAATGAATTCATGCTATTCAATAGCTGACTTGGCTGGGCAATTTGTAAGTCAGAGATTAGAAAAAGGTGCTAACAAGTAAGACACTAGTCTCATTAGTAGTGATTAATATTTCTTTTCCCAAATTGTGTGAGAGAGTAAAAGAACATCCACGCAACAGTCAGAGAAATGTGTAATTTTTGAAAGTATTTAAAGAGCTATTTAAAAATAATTCTTGCCTTCCTGAGTCAATTCAGTGCAAGAATTCACTAAAAATTCAATAAAACTGATTCTGACTAATAAAATGTACATAAGGATAGTCTTATAACTGGTTACCAGGGAAGAATTACCAAAAAACCCCTCCAACTCCCCTCAAAATGCTGTCAAAGTAGGAGGAACCCAGGCACAGATTTCACCTCCCACTAGAAGAAGTTTCATTAAGAGTAGGCTGTATTTGCTGACATAAACCATGGTTGATGTCAAAAGCCATTACAGAAATATTAAGATCTCACATTTTTTTGACCAGTGGAAGTGTTCCTAATACTGTTACAGTAATCTGAGGACATTATCATAGTATGGGAAGCATCATTGTAAAGTAAACATGGTAAAGTAAGTGTGATACTTTTATGCAGATAGATACCTAGAGGAGATAGTCTCGTATTTGTTTTTCCTGCAGGAAGAAATCCTCATGTTTTGCACCTATTATTCAACATCTAACTTGCCGTTGTTAAGTCTAGCTGAATGTGCAAAAGCATAGAACATCTACTTTCCTCCAAAGTCAAAAGTAATCCAATAACAGGACATTGTATTGTGGCAGAGGGTTAAAAGGTTGCCCAGTTTTGAGAGGATTGTGGTTACCGTTTGGAGCACTAAACCCACCTACTAGTCCCTTGAAATGGGAAAGATTCATAACAAAGCAGAAATCAAATGGTACAAAAGGAATCTTTATTCTCTCAGCTGTAGCTTAAACCAGCTCCATTTTTCTTCCCAGGACAGACAACGTTTAGGAAGAAAAAGTGAAACATTTTATTCACTAGTGGGCCTATTTTATGTACTTACATAAAGCTTGCGAAATCTTCTTCAAGAAAGGAATTACCAACAGCCATTTGTGATACAATGGTAAGAGACATAATTTTTTTTGCTTGAATGCTTTGTTATTTTTAAGAAGGTAGGAGTAAGCATTGTAAAATGCATAATCAAAATAATAACAATGAGCATTGTACAGTATGACGAGAGTGAGATGACAAGAGGAAGGCAAGGCAGTAATGGCAAGCAAGCAGAAATGCCTTGGCAAGAATCCACCCCCAGAACTGATGCTGCTGACATGCACACCCTAAAAGGCAGTGGTGGTACACACCACTTGCTCGCTGTTGGCTTTCTCCATCCTTCTGCTGAAGTAAATTGATTGTACACAATTATGGAAGCAGGAGACATAAACCAGAACACACACCACACCCCCACACCCCCCCAAGTTCCCTTTCCTGTTCACTGAGACAGATTTTGACCACAATTATGACCAATTTTCATCTTAACTGATTCACATAGCTTCTGGATTTGGTCCCCAGTGTATAAAAATAGAAAATTCAATAGGATTAGATTGCAGCACTTCCCTGTTTATTAGCCATTATTTCTCATCATATTGTGTGTTTTGTTTGTTTGTTTTGCTTTTTGCTTCCTGACAAGGCCATTGAAAACTGCCTACAGAGAAACCACTTACTCAAATTGCTCCTTGCAGTGGGAATACAGAGTTTTAGAAATGAAGTTTGTAGAGCTAAGTGGCAGATTCTGCCTTCTCTTCTATGTGGAGAAATTTAATTCACTTTGTTGCCAGTTCTATAAGCAGCTGGAGATTAATTCAGTACCCCTGTGCAAATTTCAGGTTGTGAACAAATAGAAGATGATGATTTTAACTTGGGATTTTTGGGTTATTAATACTATTTGGGCACATAATTGGCTTATCCCAATACTCAATAAAAATTATATCCCTTTTTCTGTTATAAATAGAATATTTGAGTGAGCAGTGGAAAACGCAGGGAGGCAGCAGAGGAAGCAGCTGTGGTGGCTGAGACAGGACCAATATGAGCTGCAGGAGAATGCTAGTAATGCCATCCCCACCTTGCTGCCAAAGTGCTTGACTGAGCACTGAGGCGAAAGCTAGACTCTTGCAAAATAACAGGCAAACAAGAATACTCTTACCCAGTTGAAAGACCATTATTTTCTCCTGTTGATGCACTGTAAAAGCCTGGAACTTTAGATTCCTAAGGTGTCTTGAGTATCTAAACAAGTCAGAAGCGTTTTCCTGAGCTACCTTCCTGAGTATGCAAATAGCATTTTAGGTTCCCAAGTGCTTGGTTAAGCCTTTGAGCTGTGATGAAATTAGACCAAGAGGTTACAGAAACCTTTGCTTTACAGCAACCGAAAAGCAAAAATGTTCACCAATAATTGAAAGAGGATTATGACAAACTGCTGTGTTTTTCTAAATGCTGGGAAAAGGCTCTGTGTGTGGTCTTTTAATTATTCTTGTTATGAAATCAAGCAGCAATCGGTGGAAGTGTGCTTCCTATTTCTCAGTACTGTCAAATCTAGCTTCAGAAACATGGTATCCCTATTCCCATCTTTTTTTTTTTTTTTTTTTTTCCCAGAAATAGCATTGGATTATCTCTGGATCCAAATTCCTGGCATTGAAATAAAAAAGGTGGAAATTTTGTATCTAGAAAAGCAGATAGGTGACTCCTAAAAGTTGAGGCATATTCAATGCAGAGAAATGTTAGAAAAAAAGAAATTCCAACATTTTATCAATGTGGCTATATAGCTAAAAGTAGATACTGCACTTTACTTTTGATCACATTTTATATATAGAACATCTGGTTTAATTACAGGCTAGAAATAATTTTGCTGTCTCTGACAACCTGAATTCTGCATACTAGCAGATTTATTTAAAAAAATCTTATTTCTGTTACCTCTGCCTTGCTTACATACTCACTGAGCTTTCTAGCTGGTGTCAGAAGGGCTTGTCCTCTCCTTGTTATCAAGTACAGTTTGAACCGTAAAAGAATTTAGGACATCTAGGTAACTATGTAGTAATAATTGCATGAAGAGGGTTATCTTTTAATAAGGCAATCCTACATTCATCAGTTACATAAAAAATAAAATGTAAGCTGTATTATTTACGGCACAAATGAAGGTTTTGTAAATTCGGCTTTCCATCACCTTTTAAAAATGTCTTTCCCTGTCAACAGTTATGTGCTAAATTGTTATTTTTCCCGAGGCAGTTGTTCATTAAGAGAAGGACAGTGTGTTATGTGGTAACTCAAAGTTGAGAAGAGGAATGACTGCTCTTCTGTGATGGAACTTGTGTAGTGCAGGGATGTATACATTGCATGTCACTGATCAACAGTGGCCTTAACAATCAAACCCAGGAATTTTTTGAGCTCTTCAGGGTATTATTTGGATTTCTAGTCATTGCTATACCGAATCAGATGAGTTGTCTCTATAGATTAGAATAGTGTCTTGAACTGTTGTCAGTGAGGAAGAGACAAGAAAACTGGTGAATTACTCTAATATTGCCTGAGACAGGATTTCTCCTTAATCTCCACTAGAGATTGTTTTGTGACCCTGCAGCATGTGAGTTGTTATGCTTGTAACAGATAACCCCCTGATGGAAGTCAGTGGTTTTATGCTGTTTTGTTTCAGATGAGAATCTGGTATTTGGCAGAAGGAGTGGAGTCTCTTTGTTTTTAATCATTTTTATCCTTCCTGAGATGTAGTCATTGCTTTAAACAAACATCCAATACTTTCTCCGAAACCTATTAAGCAATTGGCTTCTATTATCTATTAGTGAAATGAAAATTAGAGGTTAATTATGTGCAATATTCAATTATGTTAGGGCCTAGACTTAAATGTATTATGCTTTGGTATCACTGAATCCTTTCATGTCTATCAAAATATAAACAGAAGTTTCTGATCTGCCTTCTGTCGGTATCACACTACATTTTATGTGCTGTTACCATAGCCTATCTTAATTGAGGGTATTCATATCATCTGTGTTTGTGATGAAATTAGCTGGCTAGACTAATATTTGTATATTCAACTATTGATGGAAACTCCTATTCCAGAGGGCTGGTTTTTTTCATTCTTAGCACATACAGAAGTGTTCTTAATTTCTGCTTATTGCTCTAACACTCAAAATCTTGTTTACAGGCACAGAATAAACACGCCCTATATATATATTCAGCAAGTCACTGTTAGTGTAATTGAACATTTAATGGTCCAATTCAAGAACCACTATTATTCTAGTTCTAATGCTTACAGAAAAAGAAAGAAAAAATAATAACACAGCTAAAATTGTTATATACATACTTCCTAGTTCCTAGCCTCCTGCTAGTGTTAGGCTTATGTCTCTACTGCTGCTTTGGTTGCTGAGCTTGGTGGTTTCATGCTGGTTGTACTGATGGGGATGTTACAGTGAACTGCCAGCATCTTGAGTGCTTTGCCATGGGGGATACAATATTTGCATTTGTGGCTTCTTGCTCACTTTAGGATTAATTAGGAATGATTTTTATACATTTACTAACATGCTTTTTGTCTTCATTGGTCTGCACTTCTCCATTACACCTGAATGTACTATATATGATGCTTTTCCATATGTTAGATACTGTGTTTTTGTTATCCCCTAAAACAAATTCTGTCCAGCTCTAGGTCTGCATTTCTTTAACTGACCATGGGTAAGTTGTTTATAGTTGAAGGGTCTCCAGTGCCAGCCTGTGCCATTTCTTTCAGCATCCTGTGTTTATGGCCTTCTTAACTGCACACTGTCTTCACTGCTCAAGGGCTCTTTTCTTCCATCACGTCTGTCTTTCTCTGTACTGCATCATCATATTAGAGTTGTAAATACCTCATTCTGCCTAGGATAACTGCTTGTTACTCGGGTCTGTATAAAAGTATATAAAGTTGCACTATACAAAGATGATAAAAAGAAAAATAAATTAGCCATAGACATGGTCAATAAGAGAAGTAGCTGTCACAGCTAAACTAAGTCAAATAAAGCTGGAGGCAGGTCAAGAAAAGTTCAGACAGAGCAAGCCTGACAAGCCTCAGCCCTAAGGCCTTGTGACTGTATGAAGCTTATGGCCTGTTACTAGTAATGGCAATACTGTATTTCATTGTTACCTGGTTACATCACCTTTTATTTATTTCTCTTTTTGTTGCATCTTGCCTCAAACAACAAAGGGAGAGCTGAACATTCATATAGTGATATTGTAAGGAATTGGGTCATTATTCTGGTCAGAGAGCTCTCAGTAATTCAGTTGCTGAGTAACAGCTCTTGAAAAGCTGACAGTTAAAGATCATCACTAGCATAGTCTGCCTCTGATTACTCTGTATGTTATATTATTACTCTTTCAGCCACACTACTGTGGCCAAGATGCCATCTTTCTTCATAGTATGTTCTCTTCCCTCACTCTGTGAGTCTCGAATGTCCTTATTGGAACCAGTAAAAGTAGATTAAGCTAAAAAAAAAGTGCCAGAAATGAGTTCACGATGGTGGGAAAACCTTTGTTTTTCCAAGTGTTTCTCAGTCCAGAACAGACTGACACCAGCATCCTGACTACATTCAGACAGTAAACTGTGCACGAGACCACAATGACATCCATGTGATGTGCTTCTTTCTCTGATAAACACGACATCCATCAGAGGCAAATGTATGAATCTTTCTGTTTGCAAATGTTTCAGAAATCAGCTTGGTCATAAGAGGCATGGACACAATTTGATGTCAAATACATTGAAGTAGGTGAAGGATTAAAAACTTCGGTGATTATAATTGAGTCACTTTTAACAGAATCCAAATGTGGTTTATTCTAGCTAGAGGTGAATCAGCTGAGCTTTCTGGGAGTGGTGCTGCTCAGTCAGCTGCATTCACTTTTGAAGGGGAAACTGAGTTTTGCTGCTGCTTTATCCCAATCAACAGCGAGTGCATCTATTTAAAATTTACTGAAAAGAATCATTTCCAGTTTACTGTAGACAAACCCTGACTACTTTTACTTAGTTGTGTTAGGTACTGGTAAGAATACAGCCACAACTGCCTGGAGCTGAGCTCTTAATGCAAAGTGTGTCTGAGATCTGTTGCTACATTAATGCCATTGCTGGTGTCAGAACCAGCTAGGGTAATGCTAACTTTATGGGTTATGACTGTGTTCTATTATGCAGTACTGCAAAGGACAATGAGAAAGTATTTCAATGCTATTTGTTGCAATACAAAGATTATTGGCTTTAATTTGGGCTCTGTAAGTAAGAACTGTTTCTTAATAAGTAAAGACAGTAAAGAATAAATTTAGGACTATTACCTGAATGAAGAAAAACCATATTTGGATCCAGAAAACACTTTCTACATAGTTAACACAAACTGAAATGAGGTGACACTTTACAGCAGTTGTACAAAATGGAAACAAGAGGTTATGGTAATAAAGAATAGGATGGGGAGTAGTAAGGAATACATTATAATGCTGCTATACCAATAAATCAACAATCTGATCTCAGCAATGATAGTGTAATTCTTAGTCTCAGAAAGGATATTGAAAGACTGTGGAGAGGTCAGATAGAGGGGATGAGGAGTGATATAGGGAGAAACACTTTAACCTGAAGACAGTTTTAAAACCTAACTATGTTTACTTTAGAAAAGCTGCAAATAATTGTGAACTCAATAGCTGGATAGTTTGGTAATTCACATTGTCTCTTTCATCTCTTCTTATGACAGAAGGCAAAAGAAACTGTTCTACTGAGAGTGGTAAGTCCTTGAATTGATGGATCTAGTGACCTTCAATATACAGTCTAATAATTTCTTATCTCTTTCCATGACTCCTGCATCTTCTATATATTCTATGAGATATTTGAATAAATTATGCTTTTTTTCTCAGTTTGTAATGCTACAGATTTTCAAACCAATTTCCAAGTCTGGATTTTTAAACAAGAATTTTTAAACTTCATTTTTAAAAACTTCAGTTGTATTATAATCCTATGGGGTTTTTGGTGTTTTGCCTACAATACATTTGAATCTTTTTCCTAAGTGGTTACATTTTTAGGATCCAACAATATGTAGAAGTAATTTAAATTATTATGTTTCTTGCCTCCTTAAAGCTGGTCATTCTGTAGTACAGCTTGTTACTTAGAAGTCTTTTCTGCTACTAATTAGAAAGTGCAAATCAAAGCCTAATTATGCATCTTAGCTAGGAAAACTGTGCAATACAAAAGAGTAGGTGGATTAAATTGTTTAATACTTGGTACAGCCTGTGGAATAAAAAAATGGAACAGTGAAAGCATGTTCAAGGAATTGTGAAAGTGAGGTTCAGATGGCACAAGGTGGAAATCTTTGTTATGCTGTTTAGGCAATGCTGTTCTGGTTTTTTATGCTACCTTTTCTGGAGCCTTCTTTTTAGATATACAGGTTTCTACAGCTGTCTGTCATCTAAGAGGCACAACGCACCTTTTTACTATCCTGATAGCATATACCACACTGAAGTTTTACCAGTGTCAGTTTTGTATTTGTTAAAAGGGATTTCAGTTAGTCCATCCATTGGCATGTGTTGACTTAACCTGAGATGAAAATGACTTTAAAAAAAGTCCAAGAAGTGTGAATTGAATTACAGAAGACAAACTTATCACACCTCATGTCTTGTGAAGTTGAAATCACACCTTTAATTAAACTAGAGCAGGTTTGACTAGAGAGAAAACCTTTAACTTCAGATGTAGTATGTACCATCGTGCAATCTGTCATGGAGAGATAACGTGTTGAACTCAGTGCCTCCAAGCAGAATTTGTAGAAATTTCACTATCAGCTTATGAAAGCCTGACATATAGGCATTAAGATTTCCATTGAGGCTGCATGACTGAACTGTGTTTTTGTCAAATGTTTATGCACAGATGATTTCCTAAGTAATAGGGAATAACCAGGGGAAAACACAAATGCTCCTGATACAGAATCCCCTTCCTGAGTTTCTCTGGTTATTCATTTTCCTTTTCCAAGTTAGCTTAAATTTTAAGGAATTGCTGAAGTTGTTTTCACCTTTCATTTTTCTAGCATATTCTAAAGCAGAGAATCTGCAGGATTGAGAACTGCTAACAGTAGTTAAATGCTACACAGCCTTTGACAAATAAGCAAGATTTTGCATGGTTTTACTTGCTTCATGAACCTTTTTTCCAGTTGATCCCATGGAGTAGAAAATTCCAGTTACTCTAAAATTTGAAAAACAAATTTTAAATTTGGATTGCTTATTCTGCATGCCAGCAATACGATTCCATGATTCCTGGCTTTGGCACATCAATTTATCATGTTATCACTGAATCCCAACACAGACAGCTCCAATTACGACATTCTCCAATTAACTCCTTATTGTCACAGGTTGAGGCTGGGCTGGCTGCTAAGTGAATGATGGATGCTCTCTATTAACCCCTCTAGTTTCCCAGAAGGGCAAGGGAAAGGGAGGGTGACTCTTCCTTTTTGTATCCATGAGAAAGACTCTCTATAGATAGAGAGCCAAAGAGCCCGGTTTTGATTTTCAGGACAGAAACTAGTCAGAAACTGTATTGCCCAACTTTTATGCTGTTAGAATGAATCCAGGAAGAGTTAGTCTCTCTGTAGATCATGAATCATTCTTAGTTGTTTTGTGTAAATGTCCCATACTTTCATTTGCTTAAAGCATATATAGGAAGCAATGCATGATTTTCAGAAGTCAGCCATTTGAGTTGAATGAAATTAAGCTAAAAGGTGCATATAACCAGTAAATCAAGGACAAGCAGACACGAAATCTAAATAATTATTTTGTTGCCCTGAGAAACAATAACTTCTATTATCACTCTGTCTCTGTGATAGGGAACACCAACAACATTTACACCATGAGAGACGTTTGTCAAGTTGTTGCCAAATGTCAGCATCTCGGTTAACAGATGGGAACTCTGCAATTATGGCAGGGAACGCCAGGTAAAGCAAAACAATCTAATCGTGCCCATGTGATTCTAAGTTCTTTCCCATGTGGTTTCTAAGCATGTTAAGAGATATTTCTTTTCCAGTGCAGAGTTAAAAACAAATGGTGTTTACACTTCGTACCTTTTTTTTTTTTTGTTTCTAGTAACGCTATTGAAACCTGTGCATGTTGAAAGGATGCATAGACCCAGTAGTCAGAAGGCAAATAAAAAGAATACAGGTAGACAAAATACAATAGAATGAAGACAGTAACATCTGATCTCTGTTTTCTACTACAGTAATTGTCAAAATACATGGCTATTCTTTAGGCTTTCTATTTGTTAATTATCCAATGAAATTATTAATTTACTGGGGAAAAAAAATCCATTAAGAACTATAAATTCCCTTTTGTTCCTACTGATGGTAAAACCACCTTCCCATGTCTTCACAGCCAACCTGCTCAAATGGAAGAATGTTTTTTTCGCCCCCAGTTTGAATGTGTTCCAAAGAAATGTCTGTGCCTAGTACTAATTAACTAACTTTGCATCAATAGGGACATTACATTTGACCTAAATAATATTTGATGGTTTGATAGCCTCTTACCTTCTGCTTTAATAACATCTAGTGAATATTTTCATTGGTATTTATTTTTATTCTCAGACTACTACTAAAAGCAACAAAAAGAGAAATAACTTTGTTTTAGCACCAAATCTACTCTCTGTTCCCCTTCCTTCTCACACTAAAACAGTGTTTCTACTTGATGTGTGGAGGGATAAAAATTACTGCAAATAATGCTAAACATGAAGTAAAACAGTGTATCTTGGCTATAGAGAGATTATTTTTACACCAGTGTTGTCTTTTCCTGAACTGCTTTTCAAGTATGTAATCTTGAATTGGGCTTCGAATGCCCTTTCTATTTCTGCTTCTCAATTAAGAAAGTAAAATCTTGTCCACCTTTAATAATAGCTTAGGTTGGTGGAGTTCCAAATTCATCTTTAGTGAATTCTTTTAGTCAACATTTCAGTTGTTTTATTCTGAGCTTATTTGTTTGAGTGAGATTGTATGTCTGGCTCTCTTGTCACTTTTATATTTTCCTAAATTCATTACCCTATCAGTTCCAGTCACAGAAAATGCCATTTGAATCTTTCCTCCTGCTGTTATCAAAAAACCATACTTACACTACTCAAAAACATAATACTATTATTTGGTCTTTGGAGCAACAAGTGAATTCCGGGGCAACCACAGTTGGGCACTTGCCTTTCCCTTTCTGATCCTCAGTCAGTCCCATCTCTGTAAGCTGAGTCCTTCCTTTGTCTTTGTGCTAGAAGCACTGAAAGAATACTCCTGTTCACCACTCTGCCGAAGGGCACAGAATCCCCTTGCCCAACACAAACCCCTTTGCGTGGACACCCGCCTATTGCCACCGTTTCCCTGTACCTGGAAGTTTTGAGCAGAGACTGAACAGACTGATGTGGACAGGGACACAAAGTGTCACAGATACACAACAGCACTGATGCTTACTGAGGGTGGTATCTTTCAGTACTGTGCACACCCAGAAATACATTTTCTCTCTTTGACCTCATGTGTCCCCTGCTGTTCAGTGTAAAATCCTGACATATATTTGTCATCAATTTGTGAACGTCCAGACATCAGCTTAGAAAAAGCTCATCAGTATTCTAAAGTCCATTCCTCCCTTCTCTATGTACAGTGGACAATATCAGCCATCTGTCACTTAGACCTAAAACCTGGAGATCACGTTTAGCTCAGACCACTACTAGCTTGTATCTTAAATCTCCCTGATCCAGTTTGTATTATCTCTGTAGGATACAATTTATTTCTTCTCAAAGTGAAATATTTCTTTATTTAATTTCTGTTATACCCTCTTGAGATCCACTTAGTGTGTGTTCTACCGCCTGAGACTTTTGAGACACTCAGTTCATCTAATATCTTCAGAGTACACGTAACAACAAACTGTATTATCCTCCTTAGGAAGAGAACCAATTATTAATTTCTGATCTATAAAAAGGGAAAAATGTTTCATATTGTACTCTACAGCTTACCCGTTCTGAATTCAGACATGCATTCAAGTCCCCATCTGTCCTGAAGAGGTTCATAGCTAGCTCTCTCATGTTTCAGGAGGACCTAACTCACGAGTATGTTGGTTAAAATGACAATCTCTACTCCTTCACAGCAGAAACACAACAGTACAGAATAGGAAGCCAGCCCCGCAGCCTGGCGAAGGATGACAAAATGGAGCTACATTGGTAAATTAAATTGAGAAGTGTTGTTGGTTATATACAGATATTAAACTGCACAACTAATTTCTGAAACAAGGTCTGAAAACTAGGACTGTCCCACCTTTATTAAGTGCACTCACCACCAGCCAGTCACCAAGGGGAGCGGCTCCAGAGCTGGCCCGACCCACAGCAGAGCAGCAGATCTCAGCACACAGCCACTTCTCCTGAGGCGGGGAAACACCAGGGCCACAATGACACCCACCAGGAGCCATCAGTTCTTGCAGGAGAGGCTGAGGAGGCCTGGCCATTGACAGGGCAACTGCAGCCACCCCCACCTTTATAAAAAGAGGCCTGGGCAATGCGTGTGACCAGAGCAGGCAAACAGGGCATAGCACAGCAGCTCATGCAGGGAGGGCATGGTCACCCTACCCGCTCAAGAGTTCTCTGCCATAATGGTGATAGAGCTAAAAACGGTGTTTCTATAGAGAAAGCCCCTGAGATGTCTGAAGCTTCCACCAGACAGAACTGGTAAGGAAAGAGACTTCAGTACAGACGGTGAGGTGCAACAAGAGTCCAGACCCCCCCTCTGGAGAAATGGAAAGTACCTGCAAAAGCTGTGCATAGTTTGATGATCTGTTGCATCAGGTGGCCCAGCTGCAGGAAACACTTAAAAGGCTGTGCAGTATTAGAGAGGCCAAGATGGAGATAGATAAGCAGTTTCAGAAACAAGCTTCTGTGGTGTATGCCACATCGAATGAGTCACTGTGGACTCTGGTGAGCCATAAAAATAGGACTCTGCTTCAGTCCTCGCCCTCCAGCATTACAATCAAAACCAGATCCAAAGCTTTAACAGATGTAGGCACCCACGAGCAAGGTCTGCAAGGACACACTGTACCAGCAGCATGGAGTGGATACCACAAAAGGATGTGACAAGTGCTTGTAATGGGTGGCTCTCTGTTAAAGACCACTGAGACACCCATCTACTGGCCTGACAGGGAGTCAAGAGGGGTATGCTGCCTTCCAGGAGCTAAGGTCCAAAATATTGCTAAGAGAGTGACACAAGTTGTCAAGAGCACAGACTTTTCTTGTGGGCATGAATGATGCTGTGAGACAGAACCTGGGCAGAATCAAGGAAGACTACAAAGCCCTGGGAGTGCAAGGAAAAAGTATTGGTGCCCAAGTTATCCTTTCTTCCATTTTACCAGTTAGAGAAAAGGGAGCAGACAGAAATAGACTTAAAATGCAAATCAAATTCTGGCTTTGTGGTTGGAGCCATTGTGAGGATTTTGGCTGTCATGACAACAGGACATTCTTCAATGACTATAGCTTGCTAGGGAGAGATGGGATCCACCTGTGTAGAAGAGGCAAGGGAATCGTTGGAGCAGCTGGCCAACTTGGTGAGACAGGCTTTAAACTGAAGGAGTCTTGTTGTGGGGTCCAAAGTGGCAACACTCACACCATTGCAACTAACTGGGGAATAAGCCAGGCCAATCAGAGCAGGGATAAATGTACCTTAGTGGCCTCCCAAGATGAGAACCAGAAGACTAATCACCTCTAGTGTATGTATGCCAATGTGTGCAGCCTGTGAAACAAACAGAAGGACACGGAGATCCACACCTAGTCAGAAAGTTATGATATCATAGGAATGACTGAAACGTGGTGGGACAACTCACATGACTGGAGGATCACGAAGGATGGCTATAGGCTGTTTTCTAAAGACAAACAGGGAAGGAGAGGACGAGGAGTCACACTCATGTTAAGGAGAACCTTGAGTGTATAGAAGTCAACTACAGGGATTATAGAAGCCCTTTTGAATGTTTCTGGGTTAAGATCAGAGGGGTTGTTTCCAAGGGAGATCTTAAAGTGGACATCTGCTATCAACTGCCAAACCAAGATGATAAGGCCAACGAAGCAGTATTTGGGTCATTTAACTAAGCTTTGGGTCAATAGAATCTGGTTCTTATGGATGACATCAACTACACAGACATTTGTTGTTAGAACAATATAGCAGCTCAAGTGTCATCTATCAAGTTCCTGGAATGTGTAGAGGACTGCTTCCTCCTATAAATGTTAGATGTGCCAACCAGCAATGAAGCACTGCTGGACTTGCTACTCACAAACCAGAAAAACGTGCTTTTCAATAACTCAGTTGGTTATAGCCTTGGCTGTAGTGACCAGAACATTGTGGAGTTTAGGATCCTGCTGAGCATATGGAACGTTAGCACTAAGACAAAGGTTTTAGCTTTTAGAAGAGCAAATTCAGCTCGCTCAGAGCTCACTTGAGAGGAATTCTGTGGGAAGCTTCCATGGAGGACAAAGGTGCTATTGTCTCAGGAATGCTCTTCTGGAATCACAAAAACAGTTCATCCCCTTTAAAGGCAAGGGAAGTAGGTGGAGCAAGAGACTCCCTTGGCTTAATTGTGAGCTTCTGAGTCCACTCAAAACCAACAGAGAATCATACCAGAGATAGAAAAGTGTCTGAATACCCATTGAGAACTGCAAGGGTATTGCCAGGGCATGGAGACATGCAGTTAGAAAAGCAAAAGCTCAGCTCAAATGGAATTTGACCAGAGATGTCAAAAACTGCAAGAAAGGGTTCTTCAGGTATGTGAACCACAAACACAAAGGGAAGGAAAATATTTGCCTCTTTTTAAATGAGATGCGAGTTAGTCATCAACAGTGCTGAAAAGGCAGAGCTTTTAAATGCTTTCTTGACCTCTGTCTTTGCCAGCAGTCTTGGGCCCCAAGCCTTAGGAACAAAAATTCAGGTTGATGCAAACATAGACACCTGTCAGTGAAGGGACAGTTGTTATGTGAATGATTATAGGAGTTTGACCCCTACAGATTGATGGGCCCTGTCATTATCCACCCAAACATGTTAAGAGAACTAGCTGAAGTTGTTTTAAGGCTGCTTTCCATAATATTTGAGAAGTTGTGGAGATTGGAGGATGTCCCAGAAGACTGGAAGATGGCTAATGTCACCCACATCTACAAGAAGTGCTTAAAGGAGGACCCAGAAAGTTAAAGGCCCAGCAGTCTTACTTTCAGTCCCTGTGAAAGCTATAGAATGAATCTTCCTGGGGGCTATCACAAGTCAAATGAAGCACATGACTGGGAAAAGCCAGCTTGGATTCATCAAGGGCAAATTGTGCTTAACGAATCTGATCATCTTCTACAACAAAGTAACCTGCTCATTGATATGGGGTGAGCAGTGGACATTGTCTTCCTGGATTTCTTCAAGGCTTTCCATACACTTCTTTCCCATGGCCTTCTGCTGGAGAAATTGATGCATTATGGTCTATATAAGTGGTCTGTGTGGTGGGTGGGAAACTGGCTGACAAGCCACACATTGGAGGTGGTGGTAAATAGCTCTTTTTCAAACTGGCAACCTGTCATAAGCGGAGTCCCTCAGGGGTCTGTATTGGGCCCAACACCATTATGTTTATAAGCGATCTGGATGATGGGATCAGGTGTACCCTGGTGAAGTTTGCTGATGATGCCAAACTGAGGGGAGAAGCAGTCACTTTGGAAGGGAGAACCACTCTGCAGGAAGACTTGGATAGGCTGGGAGAGTAGACTAAGAAGAATCGTTCAACAAGGACAAGTGTAAGGTTTTGCACCTGAGAGAACATAATCCAGGAGTGAAGCAGAAACTTGGATCTACTTGGCTGGAGAGCAGCTCTGTGGAGTGGGAACTGGGGAGCCTGGTGGGCAACAAGCTCAATAGGAGTGAATAGTGTGCTGTAGAAGCAAAGAAAGCCAACATGCTGCTGAGTTGCATCAACAAGAGCATCACCAGCAGAGATAAAGTCATTATCCCTGTCTACTTGGTGCTTGTCAGGCCAAACCTGGAATACTGTGTTCAGTTTTGGTCTCCACTATGCAAAAAAAGATGTGGACAGGCTGGACATGGTCCAGAGAAAGGCCAAAAATATGACCAGAGGACAGGGAGGCTGCCATATGAGGAAAAGTTGAGACAACTGGGTCTGTTCAGCCTTGAGAAAAGAAGGCTTAGGGGAGACCTTATCACCATGGCCCGCTGTTTAAATGGTGGCTACAAAGAAGATGGAGATTCCCTTTTTACAAGGAGTCACATGGTAAAGATGAGGGGTAATGGGTACAAGGGACTCATGGGGAGATTCTGATTGGACACAAGTGGAAGTTTCTTCACAATGAGAGCAATCAGCCATTGGAATAATCTCCCCAGGGAAGTGGTGGAGTCCCTAACATTGGACACTTAAGATTCATATGGATAGGGTTCTGGGCCATCAGTGTTTTTGCCAAGATATGTTGGACCATATGATCCTTGAGGTTCCTTCCAGCCTGATATTCTATGATTTTGTGATTCTATGGAGTCATGTTCCTTTACGTGGGAGTGAAAATGTGAATGGAACATAGGAGAAATACAGAAGCATCACCAAGGCATGCTGGCATGTCATTAAGAGGCTAAAGCTCAGTTGGAATTGTTAACAGGAAAGGCTTCTACAGGTAGATTGGCAGCAACAGTGAGAGTGAAGAAAATGTGAGTTTCAGCTGTGTTATTAGGCTCAAGACTTTATGATTAAAAGTGTGGGAAAAGCCTGAGGTACTCAGCACCTTCTTCATTTTAGTCTTTAATGGCAAGGTATGCTGTTTCAGTGAGAGAAGTGCTACATATGGTAGAGGAGGATAAACTTATGGACTACTTGAGTAAGCTGGACATGTGTAGATCTGGGCCCAGGTTAACTGCTTGCAAATGTGCTGAGGGAACGAGCCAACACTGCAAGGCTGTACTTCCTGTTGCCTTTGAAAGCCTGTGACAATTGTGTGAGGTCCTCATTGGCTGAGGAAAGGGAAAAAAAAGGCAAGAAGGGAAATCTGGTGATCTGCAGCGTGATCAGCATCACTTCTGTACCTAAGAAAATTATGAAACAAATCCTTCTAGAAGCCTTTCCTACTGTGAGGGAAGGACAAGGAGGAGGAACAGTTAGTGCAGATTTATCAATGGCAGATTGTGCCCAACCAGCTTCGGTTCCTTCTGTGATCAAATTACTAACTCTGGATATGGAGAGTGCAGTAAATATTTCACTTCACTTCAGCAAGATTTTTGTCATCGTTTCCCATGGTATCCTCTTAGCCAAACTGAGAGATATGGATTGGGTTGGTAAGTATTAGGTGGATGGAGAACTGGCTAGACACACAGGCATAGGGATCAAAGTTCATCCCAAGCAATTTCAAGTGGCATATCTCAGTTGTTGATAATGGAGTCAATTGTTCTGAAGATAGACTGAGAGAAATGTATTTGTTTAGCCTGGCAAAGGGAAGATCTAATTGCAGTCTTCTAGTACCTAATGAAGAGGTAAGATAAAGCTAGACTCAGAGGTGTATGATGAAGGGACAAGAAACAATGCTGAAAAACTGGACTTAAAAAAATTAAGAAAAGTGTGCTCACTGTAGATGACCAAGCAGTGTAACAAGCTGTGAAACCTACAACCTGGGGCATTTTCAAAACTTGGCTGGAAAAAGCCCTGAATGAATGTGAAGTTAGATCAAGTTATGCTGAAATTCAGTTGGGTTACTTTGAACAGGAGACTGCACTATACTGTCTTCAAAGCTCCTCTACAACTTAAAATGTTGTATGATTCTAGGCTTTTTCTGCATGTAGAATGCTACATTCTTTTCTGCACAGTATCAAAGCTTCAGTGGATGGGATGCAGGGCAGCATCATTCACCCTCCTGTGAAATGGAAGAGGTGGGTTTCTAACCTTTCAGTTTTCCCAAGACACAGGCCGTTCAAGAAAGAGGTTTCTAGCTATTATCTTCCATAGAAAAGCTATGTACAAAAAAAATCATGAGCCCTTATTTAAATGGATCTTTCTGACAGATCCCTTTATTTCAGAATTCTAAGCTGTGGATCCCAGGTAGATAAGGGTGCTCATGTTCCTGTGTTTCATGTTTCCTAGGTGGTAGTTTCTGGCAGCTTGCTTTATGTTTAGCCAGAACATTTCTCCAGGTTTCTACTGTGAGTTGATGGCTCTCCTTGGCAGTGGATTTAGCCTAAAGTTCTGCCATCAGGCTCTGCATTACGGAAGAAATAATTACTGGCTCTAGGTTCAAGCCATTATGCAGTGTAACGCTGGTGGTAAAGAGGGTCAAAAGTGCACAGCAAAACCTTCCTCTAAAGTTTATCTTGCAGGTAGTCTCTGTCTTTGTTTTCAATCTCTTTTGCTGGTGTCATTTATGGCTAGTTTCATATTTTAGAGTTCATGGACTGGAGTCTACTCATATGCAAACCTTCTGCAAATGACTTTTGATATAAGTCTAGCATACTGTTTGTTAGTTGTGCCAAATGAAGACTGATCATATTCTTTCTGCATCAATGAGTGGATTACCTGTTTGATCTACTAATTAAAGAACAGTGGTTTCTGAAGATGCTTTGTTAAGACTGCATTTGCTAAATTATTTATTTGACTTGAGTCTATTCCAAGCTGTCTTAGTTTGTAGCTTAGGGTTTAGTATTATAAGCAAAATAAATCTCTTGCCTACCTTAACCCTGAATACATTATATAAGCATGAAATGAACTTTTCCCCTTGAGATTGCTTATGTGAGAGGGTAGGATAGGAAATTCTCACAGCTGGCAGACAAAGAATTACTGTAGTTGCAAAGTGGTTGGAAACACAAATGTTGATTATTTCAATGAAAGAATTTAATTAGGGTTCCTAAAGAACAGGATATTACTGACATCACTGATTGGCAAAATGAGCAAAGTAATACAGCCCTTACCATTGCAATAGCTGTCTCTTAATGATGCCATTATTAGAATTTGGCTAGCATCCTGAAATGTGTACAATAGCTTGGCAATAGAATAATGATTTGGAAATTGCAGATGTAAGGCAATGATGTGAAAGCCAAAGGCTTACTGAAAAGAAGTCCAGATCAAGCATCTGTAGTGCCTCTCAAATTCATGGATCTGTAGTGGACTGACTTTTCCTTGTTACTGCAACATATAGGATAATGGAAAAACCCATCCCAAAACACTAGATTTTCTTAGGCTTACTTTCCCACGGGGAAAAGTTTCTAGTTCTAGTTTTACTCCCTCATATATTAGAAAAGGTCTTCTAATACCTGTGCTATTCCTATAACCACAATTTAACAGGTTCTCTGAGAAGTTTTTGTGTTAGATCCTGCACTGTTGCTCTACTGAAGTGAAAGAAACAAGAGACAGAGACTTTCCCAGGCTCCTGTAATAGATGACCTTATGTATATTCAGTTTTCAAATGTAGAGGATTCACTGACCTAGGGCAGTTTCTGTGCTGCTCTAAATTGTTATATTGATGTAATATCCATAGTAAAGCCACATCAGGGAAGACTCCTTTCTTGCTCTAATACACTGCATTCTTCTCTGACAGACCTTCCAGACAGACTAGTAGTAGGGAGACAAGCAATACAGATAAAAAACCTAGAACTATTTGTACTTCTGACAAATAATCTTCAGTTGCTCCCTATAGTGAGATTTCATCCTTTGTGTAGCAGAAGACTGGCCTAGCTGAAGAGGGAGCTTATATAGGATCTCAGGGAATAAAAGAAAATAAAAAAGAGGGTTTATGACCTTTGGAAAGAGGGACAGGCAAGTCTCAAAAGTAAAAGGATGTTATGAGGTTATGCAGGGAGAAAATTAGAAGGGCCAAAGCCCAGGTAGAATGTAAATTGGCCACTGCTATAAAAGACAATAGAAAATGTTTCTATAAATACATTAGCAACAAGAGGACTAAGGAGAATCTCCATCCTTGATTGGATGCAGGGGGAAACATGGCGACAAAGGATAAGAAAAGGCTGAGGTACTTAATGCCTTCTTTGCCTCAGTCTTCAATAGTAAGACCAGTTGCTCTCCAGGTACTCAGCCCCCTGAGCCAGACAGGGGACAGAATGAAGCTCCTATAATCCAAGGGGAAGTGATGTGTGATCCACTGCTCCACTTAGACACATACAGGTCTGTGGGGCCAGATGGGATCCACCAACAGCACTGAGGGAGCTAGCAGAAGTGCTCATCAAGCCACTTTCCATTTTATCAGCAGTCCTGGCTAAGTGGGGAAGTCTCACTTGATGGGAGGTTAGCAAATGTGACACCTTTCTACAAGAAGGGCTGGAAAGAGGATCTAGGGCACTACAGACCTGTCAGTCTGACCTCAGTGCCAGGGAAGGTTATAGAGCAGAGCATCCTGAATGCCATCATGAGACACATACAAGACAACCAAGGGTTCAGGCCCATTCAACATGGGTTTATGAAAGGCAGGTCCTGCTTGACAAGGTGACCCACTTAGTAGATGAGGGAAAGTCTGTGGATATTGTCTATCTGGACTGTAGTAAAGCCTTTGACACAGTTTCCCACAGCATTCTCCTGGAGAAACTGGCTGCTCATGGCTTGGATGGATGTACTCTTTGCTGGGTCAAAAGCTGTCTGGACAGCTGGGCCCAAAGAGCGGTGGTGAATGGAATTAAGTCCAGCTGAAGGCTGTTTGCAAGTGGTGATCCCCAGGGCTCAGTCTTGGGGCCAATTCTGTTACATCTTTATTGATTGTCTGTATGAGGGTATTGAGTGCATCCTCAGTAATTTTGCTGATGATAGAAAACTGTGCGGGAGCATAGATATGCTTGAGGGTAGGGAGGCTCTACAGAGGGATCTGGAGAGGCTGGATCAATTGGCCAAGGACAGTGACATGAGATTCAACGAGGCCAAGTGCCAGGTCCTGCACTGGTCACAACAACCTGATGCAATGCTACAGGCTTGGGGAAAAGTAGCCAAGCTACTCTTGGATAGCTGCTGAGTGAAAAAGGACCTTGGGGTGTTGATCAACAACCACCTGAACATGAGCCAGCAGTGTGCCCAGGTGGCTAAGAAGGCCAACAGCATCCTGGCTTGTATCAGAAATAGCATGGCCAGCAGGACTATGGAAGTGTTTATGCCAGTGGTGAGGCTGCACCTTGTATATTTATACAGAGTTGAATCCAGTTGGTGGCTACTCACAAGTGGTGTTCCCCAGGGCTCGGTGCTGGGGCTGGTCCTGTTTAACATCTTTATCAATGACTTGGATGAGGGGAATGAGTGCACCCTCAGTAAGTTTGCAAACACCACAAAATTAAGCGGGAGTGTTGAACTGCTTGAGGTTAGGAAGGCTCTACAGAGATCTGGTTAGGTTGGATCAATGGGATGAGGTCAATTGTATGAGGTTTAATAAGGCCAAATTCCAGGTCCTGCACTGTAGTCACAACAACCCCAGGCAATGCTACAGGCTTGGGGAAGAGTGGCTGGAAAGCTGCTTGGCTGAAAAGAGACCTGGGAGTACTGGCTGACATCTGGATGAATATGAGCCAGCAGTGTGCCCATGTGTCCAAGAAGGCCAACAGCATCCTGGCCTGCATCAGAAATGGCATGGCCAGCAGGAGGAAGTGATAGTGTCCCTTTACTTGGCACTGGTGAGACCGCACCTTGAGTACTGTGTCCAGTTTTGGGCACTGCAGTACAAGAAAGACATTGAAGTGCTGGAGTGGATACGGAGATGGGTAATTGTTGGAGATGGCGGGAGAAAAGCGGCACTCTATGTGTGTGATCAGGCAAATCTCAACTTTATTAAAGAAGCAGCACACATTTATACTGTCCCTAATGAAGCTCATACATAGTGCAA
>WUAM01000323.1:20000585-20012068 GCA_024336885.1 Actenoides hombroni
TTTAAAATACAACATCTGAAACCTGATATATAGAACATCAACCAACCAGGGAACTAGCAAACTCACCAATATGAACTGGGAAAGCAGAAAAAAACCCACTAACTGATTGGTTTTTTAATCAAAGATTTTGCAGAACACAAATAAAATCATAGTAATCCTGCTAATTATGCTGCACTGATAGCAGTCTTTGGGTGGGGTTGGTTTTATTTCACTGATGCTTTGTATGATGACTTGAACTCATTTTAGCAACATTGTATGAGGTTTTTTCCTTGCAAATTTGGCAGGCAACTGCATAACAGGCAGATCCATGGTATTTATCAGGGAATGAAACTTACAACTCTTCAAATGCCTAAACCAGCTCTACACTAAACAGCCAAACTAACACTTCTATCATATTTTGACTTGCTGGTTGGAAGGAAAAGCTGGTTATTCTGAACTGTACTGGACAGGCTTCTGAAACCCACAGTCATGGCAGTAAACACAAATGTCACAGGCAGCTTGAAGAGGTCCCCAGCTAAAAGTGTTACAAAAATATTAAATTATACCAAAGATGTATATGGTGATGATCATATTTACAATTTGCTTGAAAAAATAGCAAGCTGGCATTCAGTGCTTAGCTTCCCAGTCACATTTGGGGTTAGTTTATTTTACCACTGTTTCAAATAATTACACAAAGCTCTTAAGAGCTAACCCAAATACTAATGTTTATTTGGTTTTATTTGATGTATTTGTGGATTTAATATTATGAATTCCAGGTCATGTAGTTAATTTACAATACTCTTACATTTGTGTGCGCATAACCTGTGCTCTTTAAGGTGAGAAAGGGGCAGCAGGACTCTCCTTCATTTCATTGTTCTCGTCTTAAGTAAGGCCTCACTGTAGATTTTTTTCAAACGTTCACGCATTCTTCCACTTCCAAACACACCACTTCTGCATATCTCACGTATGAAAACTTTACACTTGACTTAATCAGTATCGGCTTACCTAGTTCACACTGCTCGCCGTTGAAACCTGGCAAGCAGGTACAGATGTAAAATGAACCACGGGGATAGCAGGTACCACCATTAAGGCAGGGATTGCTCTTGCATGGATCTTGGCCTGTTAAACAAGTAGAAACAGAAAAATGATTCTATACTTTCAAGGACCTGGTGTCTTTTTTTATTTTTTGGAAGAAGAAATCTTTCTTCATTTCTACACTGATGTTGCAGGCTTTACTGTAGTTACAGAAACTCTATTAACATAATGGGCTACTCAGATAGATTTGTAAAATTCTACAGCTTATTTTCAGGCATCACTTATAACTTTAAGAACAACATGGCATTTATTATGAACCAGTTTAAGTAATTTTCATAAATACATTTTTTATAGCAATTTGTACTATATTTGGCAGTCATGATATTATATTGAGGATTTAGTTTGCATGACATGACAATTAATTATAGCTGAAAACAGTTAAGCATATGCAAAATGAATGGAAAATGCTTTTCTTTTTGAACAAGGTTAGTTTATGTAGAATGATTGGGTACGCAGAACATACTGGCTGGATGCTGTTGTTTCACTTCATTATATTTAATCAATCAATGCCCACAAAGTCTTATTTCACTGGAGAGATATTTTCACACATTAATATTTCCCACCCATCTTACATAAAAACACCTTTCAAGAATACAAATAAAGGTACTGAATGTATTCATAACTGAGCTAAACATTAGGATAAAAGCTTACCTGCTGTGAAATCCCCAGTTGTTATCGGAGTTATCATTTAAATAGCTTTTCCTTCCAGAGGTTTATGCCTTCTAGTGATGTTTATTTCAACTGAGCTTAGATACCTAGGTATTTGCACTTGATATAATGCCTAGGAGCAATCACTCACACAAACAAGTACACGCTAGATAACCATTTCTAAATATTATCTTCTCAGAGTTAGAGGAAAATCATGAAGACAGTCCTTCTGGGATACATGAGGAAAGCCACAGCTTTGAAAACTTACAAACTGGGTTAATGAAATAAAAGATAAGTAACATCCATTTTACCCTTGCCAGCTGGACGTTCAAAGATGTCTTCTTAAAGTACCCAGTTCCCTAGCTAGCCACTTGAAAGCAGAAGATTTAGTTGAAAGCTTCCAGAAGAAAATCCCATCTGCTTAAGTTTGGGATTGTAATTAAGTGGGCAGGATCTTGCTTTGGGGGTCTTGAAGAGAATCTGGCTACATTCATAAAACAGGGTGCTTGTCTTAGGACTGCTTCACTGAAAGTCCCAAGTGTAGGACTATGTTAAGCACCTAACAATGTTTGTTGTGTGTTTACTGTCTGTCCCTACAGGCTGGATATTCCCCCAGTAAATACTTGTAAATTGACAGCTACCTGGATTACTTGAGGAAAAATAATAGAAAACCACGTAAAATTAAGCCAATTCAGTTCTTTCCTTAGCCACATCTAGATAAAATGTGAATGAAGCAATGCTACTTGTACTGACCCTACCTGCAGCATCTGTGTATTTGGTGAAATGGTGCCTAATAACCACTAGATAAAACAAAAAAATTGTGGCAAATGACATCTAACAAAAAGATCTGTAATTTATAAGAGACAGACCAGTTAAATCCGGGTTATCAGCCAGTTAAGCCTACAGAGAGGCTGTAAACGTGAATTCTTGGTTTTCTCTTTTCTGAAGTGTTGTCATGTATTTTAAGAGAAGTTAATATTTATAGAAAATTCTAGTCCTAAAATGTGCAGTAGATCTGCTCTCCAATGTCAGCTGCAGGATGTTATAAAACAACCCTAACTATAAACCAGTTGCCTAAGAATTATTGTTATGCCAACACAGAAAAGCTACCAGACAAAATTATCTGTTGGAAATTCTGAATTCTCTACCACAACAATGTTACCTTCCTGGGTTTTAGAACTGGCTGGTCACCTCAAGTCTGATCCAGAGCTCCAGGATGCAAACACTCAGAAAAAAACTCACTGAGCTTGAGTTTTGGTACCCCCATCCTCCTTCACTTGTAGGGGTTACAATCATGCTGATTTCAAAGCTTGAGGCTCCTGAGTTCTGTTGTTACTTCGCACAGTGTTCTGGTTGTCACGCCTCTTATCAGAGTTAGGACACACGGTTACAAGTATCACAACAAACACATACGACAGCGATCATATTTGGAAGTTACCTGGAATGTGCACTGCTGTGCCTTCAACTGAACCCACACTGGTGCCAATCAGGAAATCTGATCCATTAGTGACTTCCGGAAGGGAAAATGATGAAGTTACAAGTTCAATAGTATTTGTCTCCTCAGAGCTTATTGTTGACTGCTCATTTTGATAGGGACTGTTTCCAGGGGCAGTGCTGTTTGTTGCAATGTTAGAAGAAACTGTTGTGATCTCCTCTTGACCAAAAAAAGCTGATTGTGTCTCCATGCTTCTATCGAAAGGTTGTGAAGATGAAACTAGCATTGTAACTGTTTCCTGGTCAGGTTTAAATACTTCACTTGCAATACTATTGGGTGAATCTGAAACAGGTGTGGAAAACAGCCATGGGGTCTCTCTCTCAGTACTCCTTCCATCTTCTTGATGGGAGTTGTTTGCTCTCCCTGAGGAAGCTTCAACTTCTGTTGTGCTGACTTTTGGAACATCTGTACTCACTCTTTCTCCAAAATTCAGAAAAGCAGTAGGCAAGACAGGTATTGATGGAGAATCTCCAGAAACAGTAGCTTCTTCCTCAGCAGCCAAATCAGTTACAGAAGTTTCTGTCTCCTCTGCCCTGTCTGTTACAAGTCTATTAAAGTGAGGAGTACTTTCAGTAGTTCTCCTTTCTGCAACAGTCTTGGGAGAAAACTCTAGCAGAGAAGACTCTGTTCTGTTGAGAAGGTCTGTCGGGAGTGGTTTATATGTTGCTGCAATATCAGAACTGACCTCTTTGAAGGTTCCTTCTGATGAATGATTGGACTGATCTGAATCCTTTGATGATGATGTACTAGGAATGATTACCTCAGGATACTCAGATACTCCATTAACTAACTGAACAGTTACTGAGGATTTAGGAGTTGGAGATACTGAAGAAAAGCTTACTGAATCTGTTTCTTCATACTCGGCTGATGCAGATTTTGTGTTCATATATACTGTAGGATGCTTCTCTTCATTTGTGCTAGATGACACAGTTGTCAGTTGGGATGTATACTGTGTGGTGACAATACTTACACCAAGCATATCAATTGTCTTTTCTGTCTCAGCAGTTAAAACTGGTGTAAGAGATGGAACCAGAGGCTGCTTATCATCCAGTTCTTCTTGGCCCATTCCAGAAAAGCCAGAGACAGAGATTGCTTCACTTTGATCTGCTATTACTTGGTTGGTTGCTGAAGTATCCAGCTCATAGGTGTCTTTTGTTGTGCTTGCTACAACATGTTTAGACTCATGAGGTACGTGAGGGCTTGACAGTGATGGTACTGTAGGAAGAAAAATGCCTAGTTCAGAGACTTTGGTAGTGATGAGAGTTTCTGTTGCAAATTTCATGGCATTCCCTGAACCCAGATCCTTGTCATCTGATTTTGGTCTGTGCTCAGCTGTTACTGATTCACTACTTAGTTGACTGGAAGTAGTCAAAGACAGACTGTCACCAGATCCAAGTGTGTTCCCTTTGTTTATGGAAAACTTAGGTGTTGAATCATATTTCTCCCCTTCAGCTGTCATGCTATCATCACCGCCATATGTTGATTGTATGACAAGATTTGGCATTGTCTGCACACTTATTATATCTTCAGGCATTGATTTTGAGTGATCCATGTCTATAATAGTTGTTTCTGCTGATGGGATTTGAAGTCGTTCTTCAATTAGTGTAATATCACCATAAACAGAAACATTCAGTATAACACTTCTTTTATCATCAATCATGGGAATAATTTTCTCATATATCCCAGTATCACTTATTAGTTCTTCTGATGTAGTTGTCTTTGGTTGAGCAGCAGATGGATTTGCCACAGTCTCTTTTTCTTCTGTAAAAAGTGATGCTAGTCCTGCAATCACCGTCTGTGATCCATCTATCGGTGCCTCCGTTGTTGTAACTTCAGAGTAAACTTCCACAGAAACACTAGATGAAGCATTTAGTTCTATTTTTGACACAGGGGGTATTGACAAATGAGTAAACATATCAGGAGAAGAATCCAAAACATCAACCCAGCCAGATCCTTCTCCAGAGCTTTCAGGTAATATTCTGCCCGGCATTTTTGTTGTTGATGTTATAAATGATTCTTCTGTTTCAGGATTATGAGTTCCACTCACTATTACTGAAACGGGAGTTACACCATCTTTAACCAGCAAACGTGAAGTTTCCCCTTGAGAAACAGCTTCAGAGGTAGTTGTTGTCCTATCTGTTTCATTTTCTCCTCTCTTATAGTTAGCTTCCTTGTTATGAGGTTCCTCAGTTGCAACAAAATAAGATGTTGTCCCTTTAATCTCTATAGAGCTGAAGCTCTTGGAACTCTCTTCTGCTAAAGCTGGGGGAGCGGTGATCACTGAGTTGGGGAACTGGTCTTCTGTTTCTGACAGCAGTTCAATTACAGCACTTGTAACTTCTTCATTAACTTCAGCACTTGATTCAGTGCTTCCTCTTTCAAAGTCTTGTGTCTTACTAGTTGAAAGTCTGGGTCCCATATTTGCAGCATGAGAAGTTTGAGGACTTGGAGTACTCAGGATTTCTTTGACAGCCAATGTCACTACAGAAGGAATAACAGTGAGGTCATCTCCTGACCCTTGTCCTGAAAACAATGGGTCACCAATGAAGTCGTTATTCGTTAGCTTTTCATCTTTAGGTGTTAGGAGTGATGTGGGAGTATCTTTTGTAGGTAAAATATTTTGTACCAACTTATCCTCTTGCTCTGTAACTGTAACAGGAGAGCTTATGTATTTCCTTTCAACCTTTACAGTCTCAGTTACTCTGTCATCATTAAATGGCAAAAGTATTTTTTTAACAGATGTAGTTTCTAATTCCTTTTCTTCTGAATACGGATTGACAGTCGGAACTTTTAAAAATGCCAGATGTTCATGGTTAGCCTGTGTACTTTTGAAGAATGGGTCTGTTGTTGTATCTTCAGGAGATTCTATAGCTTCTGTTGAAATTTCCCTTGGCCTGCCTTCCCCAGAATATGTATCTTGAACCAAAGGAGTCTTTGTAGAAAAAGCTCTCACTGTCTGTTCATCAGTTGTTTTCTCTTCCATTCTTAAACCACTTACAGTTCCCATTGTGGTTACTTTATGTTCGGTACTTGTGACTAGCTGATCAGATTTGGTAGGGAAGACACGATCCATAGATGGTGTGCTGACAACTTTTCTCTCATACTTCTCTTGTGTTTCTGGTTTCCCAGTGGGTGAAACTGCTGTTTTTGCAAACGTTTCAATGAATGTGTCTGCTTCTCCAGATCCCTGATCAATAAATGAGAAACGCTTTCCAAGTATTTCTTCAGTAGGTCCATTAGACATCAGCTTTGTGGTGCTGCTGTCACTTTTGAATTCTTCCCCTGAGCCATGCTCAATCAGCAGAATCTTGCCTAATGAGGCAGTTGAAGAACTAACTTTTGCATTTTTGTTTTCCGTAGATTCAGCTACTGCTTTTATGCTGCCAGAACCATGTGTCACTATGCTGTTGTGAGGGCTGTTACTAACCACTGATTCTGGAGATGATGTGACCTCATGTGTTTCTTCAGTATTAACTCCTGGCGGAACATGAGATGTTATCTGTTCTCTAAAACCAGGGCTAGATTTTACTTCAGAAGCAGTTGTGTAAGTTGGTTCTGTTTTCTGGTTTTGTTCTCCTGGATTTCCTGTACTAAACACACCCTGGGACATCTGACTTGCTACTCCAGATTCCTCTGTCAAGCCATTTGACTCAGTACTTGGAACTGATATTGCCAATTCATCTCTTCTTGTATGCTCTTCATATGCTGTTGTTGCCTTTTTCAATGAAGCATCATCTGTGCTGTAAATTTTTCCTGCTTGCTTATTTGTTAGTGTTTCAGTGACAGGCCTTAATGGAACTGAAGTCAAAGTAGCAGACTCAGTGAAAACATCTATGTCTCCAGAACCCAGATCAATAAACGGGGAGTCAGTACTTACCACTTTTCTTGTGGGACCCCCTGAAAATATATCTGCTGGTTCTTCTGCTGATCCTTCATTTATAAAAATCTTCTCTCTCAAGAAAGGAATGGTGGTGACCTGTTTGATTTCAGAACTCATGGTACCTGTTACCAGTACTGTTTTTCGGAGTGGAGTGGGCTCTTGACTTACAGTTCTTACTTCAGTAGTAGTGCTCCCAAGTTCATTCAACTCCCAATTTCCCTCTTCAGCAGTAACTGAATTTTCCTGACTTGAATGAACTGTGGTTTGTGTTTCTTTTTCATCTTCAATATTCTTTTCAGTTACAAGAGCACTGGCAACTACTTTTTCTGTATTAAACTCAGACACAGAATTGGTGGCAACAGTTACTGCAGAACTGTGATCAAAAGCAGAATAAAGAGTGCTCATTCCTCTGGGCAAAGCAGAGGTGATTCCTGGAATGGTTACAGAAATTTCTGTTGGCAGTACCGTGCCAGAGCCCAAAGAAATATCTTCTACTGAAAGTGTTTCTGTTACTGCTGTTTCTGATGTCATGGCTGAGGTTACAGTGATGTCCTCTTCTACATCTCCAGAGCCTTCTAGAACTACAAAAGAAGCAGCACTCCTCTCAGGCTTTGGTGCATGACTACTTGTTTCCAGAAGATTTTCAAGAGGGGAATTTGCATGAAGTTTAATAGTTGATTCATAATGATCTCCTGGAGCAGTGGTTGACTCTTCTGTAATAAGGTCTTTCACACCTATGCCTACTGTAGCAGTATTAAAGATTGCATCCAGAGAAGCAGTTACAGCAGAACTTTTCACAGTAAATGCATCAGGAGCAGAAGTTATAACAGATTTTTTTTCATCATCTTCCTTTCCTGACATTGTCACAATTTCTGAGAAGACAGAACTGGATAAATCAGATTCAGTGGAGCCATCTCCAGAAGATTCGCTAGTAATCAAAAGCAAGTTTTTTGTATCTTTAGTAGAGCTCTCCTCAGTTCTGTGCCATGTTACGGTCTCTTTATTGTTTTGCAGAGACTGCTCATATGAAGAAGTAATGGCTATCGATTTATCTGTTGTGGCAACTTCTGACTCACCACTATAAACAGGTTCTAACATTGCAACATCTGCTGTTGGTTGTGTAACTTCAAATGCCCCTATTACTTCTCCAGCTTTGCTTGGTTGCATAGTACCAGAAGCTTCAGTTTCAGGTATTATAAATGTGTTTGTTCCGTTGATCTGAGAAAAGGTCACATTTTTGGAATGTGCAACGCTTTCAATTTGGTCACTTCTTGCTTCCTCAGCTTTTGTGCTCTTAGGTGCACTAGTAACTTGTTGCTTTCCATTGATGAACTGCAAAGCTGGAGGAGTTGTAACATCAGTAGTATTCTCACAGTCTTCCTCTTCTGAAAACTCTATAAAAGGATCCAATATTATATATTCAGACAAATCCTGCTCAGAGTCTGAAGTACAGGGTTCAGTCTGAGCTGAGTCTGCATCAATGTGGGGTTCATGTACTGCGTGAGGAAGTATGTGGCGACTGAACAGATCCAAAAATTCATTCACCGGATGATCTGCAAAAAAAAGAGAGCTTTTCATAATCCCTAAGTGACAGCAACAGTTGTGCATTATAGTAGACATATGAAGTACAAGCAATCCATCCAAGAAGAAAATAAAAAAATTTAAAAAAAAAATCAAAATGAAACATAGTAAATTCAGTGTGTGCTCCTACTGAGACAAAGTTAAAAGTTGCCATAGTGTTTGACATTCTAGTTGAAGCCTTTGCATACTCTGAACGCACCGATTATATATACTGTTTGTTGCCATGCATGTTTAGTCCCAAATTTACACCCAAACTAACATCCTATACTATTCACCAGAGATAAGAAACAGACAAGATGAAAACCATTTTTAGACCAAAAGACTCTGGTCCCATCAGGCAGTAACTGCTTCCATGGATTTTAGCGACTAGCTAACCTTCACCAAAAGCTGAATTTAGATAAAGCTAAGCAAGGCAAAATCTAAAATAAAACAGGACATATAGAATATGCCTCTACTTATTCTCAGTATAGAGTAATTCCAATCACTAAGAACACCATAAAAACTACATCAATTGCTCTATTCTTTAATCTCAGATCCTAGGTCTATAAATAAAGTCTCACTTCACAATGTTGCTGCTGTTTGGCTTTATAAAGCATTATGGAGCACGTAAGAAAACATATCCCACATTCAAAAATAACTCATTCAGACAATAACATAAGTCTAGGTATTTCCTTCTGCTTCCCACTCCCTTTGAATTATTTACACACTCCTACAGTTCTTCTCAATATTTCTAAGAGGCCAAGCAGATAAATAGGAGGAAGGAAGTTCTACATAGACAAGATTTTAGCTGCAGAAGCCCTCATTAATTCCTCTAATATTTATAATCCCAAATTCCACAGACACCTTTTAAATGTGCCCTCAACACAGGCCTTCTTTCCCAGACAATATATGATACCCTCATTAAAAAACAAACAAACAAAAAATTAAAAAGGAAAAAACAACAACAGAGTCAGAAAAAAAGCCTAATTTCAGGATTGGCCAACCGATTCGAAGCTGGAAAACCTTATTACACGAATGTATCTTTCTTCTGAACTTACATTTATAACCATTTTGTCCAAAGCAAAAGTACTGATTACAGGTGTAAGCAAGTGTAGCCAATGGAGCTTTGCCTACATCTGCCAGTCGAGGATCTGAACCAGCATACAGGACTCTCATCTCACAGTGCTGCTGTGGTGTTGATTGCTTCCCAAAGATTATTTGCAGGCATTCTGGCATACCCAGTATATGACAGAGTGCAATTTTTAAGTAAATGTTCCTTACTAAAGCTATTTACAAGACACGACAAAAAAAAAAAAAAAAAAAAAATAGAGAGAGAACCTGACAGGTAAAGTACTTCATTATTTGGAAGTAATTCCCCTACATATGAACATCATTTAACCTCTGTAACTACTGAGCCTTCGCAGACAGAGTAATCAGGTGCTCATTCTGGAAAAGAAGGTATTAAATCACATTAAACTGACTCGGAGCGCTGTGAAAGGCTTGTGATTCTTTGGCTTGGGGTGTTTTGTGCGTGCAAATTAATTACAACGTGGGTCTTGAAAAGGTCATAGCAACTCTTGAGAATTAATGTTCTAATATCTCACTTTGTGTTTACAGCTAAACGTGCAAAGCATTACTGAATCTTCATTTTGCTAAACCTTCAGATGAAGAGTAAGTGGCAACTTCAAGTCTGCTTTATAAAGAACATGTAATAAGGTGCCCCGAATCTGAAGCTTTGATCTAATTGTTAACCAACTAGGGAAAAATTAACATCCATGCCAGCCTTTAGAGAATAAATCACCTTCAGCATTGTGCATTTCCGCTAATATATTCAATTTGCAAAACACTAACCTCAGCATTCCCAGTACAAGGGGAAAAAAAAAAAGAGGTTTTTTTCAACTTCATTACTGCCTGGCTATTCTATACAACCCCAATGAAGACAGGCATTTACTTTGGGCTAGGACAGTTCTATTAGATGGCAACAGAACTGAAACTGCTTCTCTCTCCCTCACATGTGCTTGTTGGGAGCTGTTTTATGCAACGCTTTTAAAGCGTGAATTTGTCTCTCTGTTCCTTTCTCCACTAGATTAGAAATATTTACAGAGGCTCTAAGATAACACAGAAAAACAGAGCTTCTGCTGCTATACTTGAGTCTGACCTAGCTTTGAGCCTTCCCATATCACCCCTTCAAATTTTGTTCAAGTAAAAAAGCAAGAATTTAGTTATTTTTCCAAGATTTGCAATATGACGTGGAGAAGCATTTCTAACCATGCTCACTTTTGGGATTCAGAAATTTCAGCAAACAGCAATAATAGTCACAATAAGGAATCATATATTCATAGACGTAGAAGCTCTAATTGACACAGATTTTTCTACCTTTTTTTACCTCTTCAAAACTGTGAATGCAAAAACACAAGTAAATTCAAAGGAATTCCACCTGGATCTGATCCTGTGTGGCCTGCCCTGGGTATTCCTGCTTTGGCAGGGGGGTTGGACTATATGATCTCCAGAGGCCCCTTCCAACCCCATCCATTCTATGATTCTATGATTCAGTGATTGAAAGGGGAATGGCAACTCAAAGCTGCTAGGGAGCTTTGAGAGTGTCTGATTCTCAGTAAATTCATTGAAAGATAACTGCACCAACATACAGAACCAGGGAGTTACATACATAAATGTGCATGAGCAAGAAAGATGGCCTGTACTGTGTGCACAGCTCAAGAATGTATATATATGTATAAATAACCTGGGATAGAGACTGCTGTGGCATAAGGCTTAATTATGATTTCATATGTAGCTGTTAGGATTGTGTGCACAAACCATGTATCA
>WUAM01000323.1:20048677-20059709 GCA_024336885.1 Actenoides hombroni
CACGTTCCACCAAGTCAGCTTAGTTTCCCTCTCCTCTTCCAGTCAGTGCCCTGGAAGGTTGGCATTTTCTTCCAAAATTCATTTGAACAGGGTTTTTTCCTAAAAAGTCAGGGAGTTGGAAAATCTAATGTCCCAAGTTTGACTACAAAAATGATCCTATCACAAAGCATGAGTATTTGTATGCAAACTTTATGCCATGAAGTACACAGTGTTTGGAGATTGAGTCACTCCCTCAGCCTGTAGGCAGAGGTTACAGCTGCCTTAAAGCTCCTCTGTGACCTCTGTTGGAGTAGACTTTGCAATTCAACTCTGCTAATTAAATCCAGTCCAACAGAATTTACTTTCTCAGCAAAATAAATCTTTTACATCTGCAAGCCTCTTACCTGACCTTTTTAGTAATCACTAGAATTTCACTTGAGAAACACACAAAAAAGCAAATGTTCACTGGCTGCTCCACAGAAGCTTCTAATGTCCTATTTCCATCAGTCTTCACCTTGCCCCATGGAGAAACAAAGGTGAGGGAATGCACTAAACATGTTGCATGCACAAAGCACTTCTTGTGTGAAAAAGCTGAATTAATCTAGAATGCTGGTACTACAGTTTAGCTTCCATGGAATAATAATTTTGTAAATAATAGTTGTCCCCTAGGAAACTGAAAAAAAAACAAAAACAAAAACAAACAAAACAAAACAAACAAAAAAAAACCCCCATCACCCTACTTCTAATATTTTACTTCCAAGCTAAATCACCATTATGCAGTTGTGTTGGTTGCTTCATTCACTCAAACAGTATAAACAAAATCAAGGCTCTAATGTTTGTGTCCTGGGAATTAAACAGTAAACTCTCTCATTTGTAGTCTTCGCTCAGACTTTCAGATGGAACTGATGAGACCTAAAGTCAGCTGTGGAAAACAGTGCAAATGCAAAATATTTCTTACAAGATGGTAATTCTCCTCCTCAGCTACAGCAGGCACAGTACACAACAGTCACTGTTGCAGGAAGGCATGGTGTATTCACACTGAACACGCAATCTGTCTTACCTCTGCAGTTGTCTCAAGGCAACCTAGCAAAAGGCAGACACCTCACCCCTAGCAGTTTCTTTCACATCAATATTGTGCTTGTTGTGGGCTTGAAAGGAATGCAAGTGTGAACAGAGGCAATGTGCCAATTTCCTTTTTCTTCCGAGGCAGAAACTCTGATTTGTTATTACAGCTGTATCAGTTACAATATCAACTCCATAGTGTAAGTTTCTTTACACATGTTGTAGGGAGTGTCTGTAAGTTAGACGTAAAGGAACAGAGCATGTCCATTGGAAAGGGAGAGAGGAGGAATGTAAAGAATCATTCATCCTCAGAAGTACCAGAATGCTTCATTCAGCTCCTCAGACTACGTGTTTAATGCACATTTAATGTTTTCATTAAAGACTTATGAAAAAAAAAAAAAAACAACACACTTTTTCTGCATCAACGAGCAGATCTGGTATCATTGTCAATACAGAAGGATGGATGGAGTTATCCCACCATACTATCAAAACAGCAGTATCGTGAAACAATCCAGAGCACCCTCCTCTGTTCTGAGAGCTACTCACTTACCCTCTCACACAACAACCATGATGTATACGAAATTAGTCGTTAAAGTGACTGCAATTAAATAGCAGGTATCAGTCAAGTTAGACAAGAAAATGAGAAAAGTAAGAAAAACAACGCATTTTAATGATTTCTAGAAACAAATATGATGGATCAAAAACTAAATAATGTCAAACAATCCCAGAACATTCCTAGTGGGATAAACTTATTGAATACACAGGAAAACGGGTAAACAGTGCAACATTAATAGTAAAGCAATTTTTTCCATCAGGTGATCTGGATTCACTGCCTCCACTTGGAGCTTGTGCATAACACCTTTAAAGTCAGGGGTATTTGTTCCTCTGAGCTGTCATCCGCACTCTGTTAAAGCAAAGAAACTTACTGAAGGGTTATGTCTTGATGTAAGACTTCAAAATGCAGGGTTCAGTCAATACTTGTGTAAGAGAGGTCACACTGCAGAGAACTTACTTTTCCAAGTTGCACAAGAGCATTTCTGTATGGAAATCTGCCTTAAGTTTGCTTTGGAGCATGTCCGTGTATGCAATATTGATAATACTCACAGTTAAGTATGTGTGCAATCACTTGGAATGCTCAGGGATGGCATTTTGCCATCCACATCACCTTTCTGACATCATTATTGATGAGACTCTTGCTCACCACCAGTCTCCTTGGCCAGAAAGAGGTGGCTACCAAATTATTGATATTTTGGGTGCATGTTCTGGAAGTGCTACTTATTACTCCCCCACTTCTTTATCTGCACAGCAATGTGAAAAGTCAGTTTATCGTCGGTGAAAAGGGCACTGGTCCTACTTCTCTAACAGCATGGCTTTTCCTCTCACCGTGAGAACTTGAGTTGAAAACCACATTGTTCCTCAGTCAGTCTACAGAAAAGCTGGGCAATAGACCAGGAAACACAGAATAAGGCATGTGGAAAAAGGTGCCAATCAGTGAAGGAAGAACAATGAGAAGTTCTAGGAACTTCCTCCGGCACCTTTAGGGAAAAAAAATGTAAAATGGAGCTCAGATTCTGCTGAGCTACTCCATGGTCTCAACCTCAAAACTGACAGAGGCTTTCAAGATGCCGTGAAAAAAGGACATGTGCTCCATCCTGACTTCCAGCGTGTCAGTCAAGGTAGCTAAAACCTGATTTCTAAGTACCAAAAAAAAAGGATTTGACCCTTGCACAGAAACTTCTTCTAAAGAGCAAAAAAACCAACAATGGTGAAGCTAATAAAACGTATCTTATCCATACAGTCTCTGAAATAAAATACTATTTTTGGAAGCACAGTGGGTTCCATGTTTAGCAGAAGGATTCATTCTGTCACACTCTAATAATGTATTATGATTTTTGAAAGTACCACAATTTCCCAGACAAAACACTGAAAATAAGGAAATTAAGACAGAAAACTCATCTGGTCAATAAACAAATGACACTGTCACCAACACTAAAGCAGGGCAGATTCAATTCTGCGCGTGTGTGTGTGTGTGTCTTAAAAGTCATGTGCAATGTTTTTATAGCTGGAGTACACTCCAAGTCACTTAGCAATATTATGCAGGCAAACCCCAGGGCTTAGACCAGCAGATGAAGAGAAACTGATTCTACAGTACCGGGGGGTGAAACAGAGACTGTGACAATGTTCTGACTGCAGACAATAATGTAATGTATATTATTGCTGGCTCTTGTTTAAAACCAAGCTTCAGGTTGATCGTTTAGCCTCAGTAGTCGTACCACTTGAAGAATCCCCAGGATTTTCCTGTTCCATGTGTTTGTTTTCCTTGGGTAAAACAGATACCCGATGAAAGTCATGATTTTTCCCTCTCTTTCAAATATATCAAGCCAGATGAAGAAGCCAGGTTTTTCTCTTGAAGATGAAGCTGATTCATTACAATCCTCAAGGAAAAAGCTGAATATCTACAGTCTTATCAGCTGGTTTTATGGCAAGTTTCATTCCTTTGAAGGTTACTTCATTTATTCTTTCTCATCAGGAGACATCTCACTGAGCTGGGCATGTTTATAGATGTGAATTTCATGAATCACATGTCTCACAAAAATAAGGGTAGGCTAGGACCATAACCAGGGTTCAATACACAACATGCCTTGACTAGCGTAGAAGTAATGAATCTATATGTAAGCCCTCCAGCAGAGACCTCAGCAGTAATTTCTTTTTCCATAGATGAAACCACAGTTAAGGGATTGGTGGGCTGCTACTTCCTGGAGGATATCTTTGAGCCTGACTATGTAGCACTCTCCTGCCAGAGCAGAGCATCATCTCCTCAACTTCCGCACCACCACCCACTATGCTAGGCACAATACAATGAGCTACAAGTCACTTGCACCTGACAGATGAAGGCATCACATGACAAAAGTCCATGACAAAAGTTTTACAAATGTCTGAAGGATTCTCCCATACTGCAGAGAAGCTTGGGAGGTAACCTGTTAGTCTCCTCCTGAATGCTTTTGACACATCTGGCAACCGACCAATTGATGTGCATAGTGGCTGGTCAACCACCTATGAAATGTCCTCACTATTATTCAATCCGTGTGATGGAATGACAAATACTAAGGAGATACTTATATTTATTTGGTTGTAATATTTTTAGTCTTTTCCCCCTTTCTGCTCTCCAAGAGTAACAGGAGTCTTCATTATTACTGTCCCATCTGATATTTTGTGCTCACAAGCTTTAAGTTGTGGTTAGGCAGGTGCTCAGATTCCACAACCTCCACTACCTTCAGTGCTAACTAAAGAAAGACATGGGAATTTCCAAAGTCATATTAAATACACAAAAAGTTAATCATTTCCATAGATAGAAAAACTTAACTTTAACAACTGTAAATAAAAACAAGACAAAAATTCCAGTACTGTTCCATCTTAGGTTCTTGGTGATGTTCTTTTTCGAGAAGAAGAAACATTATCCCCCACTAAGAATTTGGCAGCTCTCCTTTTTTTCAGCATAATGAGTCTGTGATGAACTCCAGACCTGTTCATTAGTTGTTTCTGAGAAATGGTGGAACCTAAGAAGCAAAGATGCCCTTATGGGGGTGTAAGAGCTCCAGGGTTCTGTGACTACAATTGTGGGTCAGGATGCCCTTCATCAGGTATGAAAGACAGATGAAAGTGACAAACCATCATCTTTTTGAGGCTATATGGAACATTCTAAGGACATTTGCCCACCTGGAGCTGTGACCTTATATTACTGCTACCCATAAGCATTTGGTCACAGCCACACGGTTGGCAGTTCAAAGCTCAAGCTGTCATGAGACACTGCCATCGTGACTTTCTTTTCTTCAGAAACGTGGAATCTGTCCAAACCTTCATTTCTACAACTCAAGCGTGCAAAGAAGCAGGAACACTATGGCTGCTTTGGGGACTAAAGCATTTACCCCTGTGTCTTGAGGACCACACATCCCAGGAATTTCCATTTCCTCCTCCTTTCTTTCTCTCTTTGGCCAAAGGTCTATGCAAAAATGCAGCAGGCACCAACAGGACTACTAGATTACTTGTACACCAAGGTGGGAAGAGATACTGCCTACATCTATCCCTCCTCTCCACGCATGTGTGAAGATAATGGAGACCACTACCCTTTTCTCAATTACTCTGGCAAAAAACTTAGATACATTTGGGCCACAACAGATCTGAAAATGTTCATTTGTCTTCACCATAGGCAGGATCCTTGAAGGCTACATATAGTTAGCCTGTTTATTAATTCAACTCATGCTCCAGACTTCTCCATTTCCCAAACTGCATGAACTGCCTTTCCTCAGCTGCAGTTCTCCTCCCCTATCCTAATTCTGTTAAGGGCTAGTTCTTCTCCAACACATCGGGCTAATAAGTGTCCTTAACAAAGTCACAAATTACTGCAAAACACTATCTAGGACTGGAAAACCACAATGACCCAAGCAGCTAGGTTCAGCTTTAAAGCGGAAGGCTAGACAAGCTGAAGAACTCTTTTTCTTTTACACGTTAGAACAAGTCAGTTGACTCCTTTTGATACACATCAGTAACAATTTAATTAAACTCTCTCAAATGTCTTGGGTATATTATATGCAAAAGCATAGGCTGAACAGGAATCACTGCATTTGACAAGACTGGAAGGGTGTAATTTTCCCATAGACTTACCCTCAAACATGAAGAGTAGCACAGCAATGGCTGTACCCCTTAGAGACCTCTGCTGTGGTGGCAAAGTACCACTACCTTATGCAGAGGGGGAAAATGAACTTTGTATTCTATATGATTTATTTTTTTTTTGTGCCTTACTTTTACAAAAAAATCACTCAGCAGGATTTTCAGATCTCCCCAAAGATGAGCTTTGTCACGGTAGGAGTTTGAATGCAATGTTATGCCTAAAACTCACCATGGCATTATTTCTCTTTTGGCTTAATCCTTTTAGGCTCTGTACCTCCTTTGAGAGCTCTTGGATCCATGGACCTGCATTAGGTCACACAGTTCGAGGCTGGAGAATTGTCCAACATAAGCCAATGCAAAGGCTGCAACTCTACCACAGGCCTTGAACTAAGAAAAAAAAAGACCTTTTTCTCTGTGTTCCTGTCTCAAAATCTAATCTAATTGTTGGTCCAGAAACAGAATGGACTCCATAGAAGATCTTTAGCTGCTGAAAACTCAGAAGAAGCTTCTCACCTGAAGACATATGACTGCTTTATGACTATGACTTCTGTAATTATTATTATTCTCACAGAAATTCCATGACAATAGCAAAACTGCATGAGACTAGGTGGAAAATATGTAAAGGACATCTGGTTTCGTTTTTTCTTTTTCTTCCTTGCACTCTCTGTGGGAGTGGAAATGGTGCATGGAAGGGAGACTACATCATTTTCCTCACAGCCACCCCAAAATAACTTTCTTAGCATGAGTCCCCATCTTCATATCACATATGCTTGTTAGACATATATGGCTTCTAACTGGCTCTGGACAGAAGACAATGCTTCACAGAGTAGTTTGTGCTTTGGCTCTGCACCACACACTCACAGTCCCTCACTTCATCAGTGGGCTTTGGCGAGCCGATCTCACTTTGTCTCCATTTCTGACACCAGTGTACTCTGAAATCAATCACATACATACTTACCTGAAGAAGACAGAATGGAAACCCCTCCTTCCCCATACTTATTTCCATTCAAGGGATTATTCCATAGAAGACACTGGTGCAGACGCTACTTCAGATGGAGATGTTAAAGAGAACCTCAGAATTACATCCAAACCTTTGCAGCTCAATCACTCTAAATTAAACTTGTTAGTAGTAAATTATCTCCTGCAGTTAAAGGTATTCTATACTGAAATATGCGATGAAATATGAGGAAAGTAAATCAGTTTGTAATGAGAGACCATGCCCATTAACTAAGTAAAGATATTTTGACTCCAGATTCTTATTTTCATCACTAGGAGCCCAAAATTTTTAAATCCTTCCCATAATTCTTCTTCTATGTGTTTTAGCAAAACCCAAATCATTTAAGTTACAATTCTTCAGTCTTTAATCTCTCTGATCTTCCTCAGAACAAGGAAGTGGTAAGAGTTAGCATAGACAACTTGTTTTAATTTAAGTGAATAATTTGTGTTTCAAGGAGAAATCCATGACTCTGTCTAATTGTGATTTCATATGGCCAGAAAGGAAGAAAATTGAAATGGTGTTGCTCTTACAAATCCTCAGTGCAAATACCCAAATTAGTACTGTAAATTCAAGACACATTTAAAATGTATTGCAAAAATTCCTACCACCATTTATGGCCTTCGGCGGTAACATGTTATTAGCAGCCAACAGACCAATAGCTATTCAATGACTTCCATGATGACAGTCTCATTATGGCCCAGATTTTGATAACACTAATCAAGCACCATCTTATTCCATGAATAGTCATCCCACTGACACAGGGTCTCCAAATAAGGACCTATTTCTAATAGATTTGGCATTGAATCAGAATAGGCTATGCAGATGTGAACCCTCAATTTTCCATGGAGATCATGTTTAAGCACAATTCAGCAGTATAGTAAGTACTATGAATGTCCTTTGTTATTAATAAAGTGTTGAGAGTGCTCGTTACAAAAGAAAGGTTGTACCTTCAGAATCAGCTTTTGGCAGACAGTGCAATCAGAAATTTGCAATGAGCTGAAATCTTGAACTGTAAGTCTTCTACCAATGTATGACTGTGTAACAGTACAGCAAACACAGAATCTAGTTCACTGCTATGTTTGCTTTCCAATGACATCCATTGACATTTCAGCTGATTTTCTGTGGATGAGTGGTTGCAAAATGTAATCTTACTGATGCTATGTAACTTCAAACAAGGTCTGCATTTGAAATCAACCTTTGTTCTTACAGAAACTACTCCTGTTATATAGACAAAGCCATCTCAGATCCTTAGCCCCACTTTAAAAACAACATTTGGCTCAGAGGCTCAGGTTTCTGTGAAGGCACTGAAGAATAATTTATCCTACACTGTACAATGATGTGGTACCGTGTCTTTCTAATATGCGTCTGTTTCTCTTCATCCAAACAGAACAAATTAATTTCTCTGCATGCCAGTATAACATGCCTATACCATGTCTATACCCCATATCCATAAAACCATCACTCCTTCTGACTCCTAGAAGTTATTTTCAGCCTCTAAGTCATTGGAAAACTTCTGAGAAAATGGAAGTGGGGAAAAAAAAACCCAGGGGAGAAAGTATCTTTGGTTAACTCTTATAATAATCTGACACTAACATTGATCAATATAATTAGAAATCAAACAAAAAAAGAAAAGCAATCCCTAACACAGTGAACCTGAGGCTGTACAGCTAATTGGCAATTAGCTATGGCAGTCACCTCTTCACAGCATATTCAAGACCTTCCTGCTACGTAAATAGCTTAAGGATGAGTTTTACTGCATGCTCAGTGTTGACATGACTCTGTTCTCTCAAAGTCAATAGCAAAACTGTAAAGGGAATTCCTCTGTCTTCTCAGATTCAGCTTACAACCCCAGCAAAGTGCTTCTAGTGGCAATGCCATTATCTATTAACATAACAAAACATGCAGCTGTCATTTATCACCCTGTTTCAGTGCAAAAAAAAAGTGTACAATATGTACCAGAATAAGATGAAGTGATGATTCCCTAACTTGGCAGTAAGGACTCTAGAACATTTTTATGAATGTATATTCTGACCATCATTTAGATAAAGGCTAGGTCAAACACACTTTGGAAAGGACAGTAATGAAACCCACAAGTATCTTTGCATCCTGCAGAGTTTCATTCTGAACGTGTACCCATCTCTATGAGCATTCTGTTACCACACAATGGGCTTTGTGGTCTTGGAGAGTTTCAATGGATGCTGGAGGTGAAGTGGCCAACCAGTCTTCAAGTCAGACCTACAAGACCCTGGTAGGCCTTGTCCGTGTAGGTCTTTAACCCTTGCCTCAGACTGGAGCCTTTAAGATAAAGGCTGAAACTGTGCATTTGCTTTAATCAGTTTTCCACGTGAAGATACTGTGCGAGAAAGAAGGTATAATGAACGTGCTTATTGTTACCTGGGTTGATAGAGCAAATCTCCCTAATATTCTGTGCTACCTTATATTTCTCAAATGCTGAAGGTTTTGTATTCAAGCAGATGACATTCCCACAGTCCAGCTGACGGGCCACAAAGACATGCATATGTTTCAACATATCATCACCCACAACAACAGGACAGCAATGTATAGCTATACAGAGAGGAAAGCCGGCCCATAAATCTCGGTAGATGAAAATCGTAACAAAGCAGAATCAATTCATGCTCATAAGAAATTGAAAACCTATGCATTTGAATCTTCACCAAAGAAGACTGCACAGTTGCTGCAACTTCTTTAAACCTCATGGCCTAGTTCCAGGCTGTTCTGAGCACAGAACATTAGCCTCAGTGAAGTAGGCTTCAGTTTTGCCTTTTTTTAAATTTTGTTTTTAAAAGCTCAGTGAGAATATTTGACCCTGAGAAATTGCTGGCTCCCATGCATCCAGGATAAGCTTCTCCATATTAGTTACACTTCTCTGTCCTTAAGAGGGAAAGGAACCAAGGCATTGCTGTTCATCCAGGAATGATATAGATTAATCAAAACTTTATGTAAGCTAGGAAAGATCCAAATTGAATTTGAAAGCCTTGATTCAGAGATGATTTGGAATTCAACCCCATCAAGCATTGATGAAGGATCAATGTTATGAACTCCAGGTGTTCAGATATGCTGCTCATTGACAGATATGGATGGAATGTAAATACAATTAAGGCAAAGCTGAGCACTTACAAAATTTCATCACCTAATTTTCAGAGTTCCCTAGCCTATATGGTTTTTTTAATCTTTACAAGACTTTGTATTGCTTGTATTTTATAATTCTCCAAGATGAACATGTAAAAAGTGAAAGAAAAATGTTATTCTGATTTCAGTGACTACTGTCTCTGTAAGTCATCAGCGGGAGAAAACTTTGCATGATGTAATATATTTCTGCTCTAAGATAGAATACAGACACTGAGCACCTTAATTTTGCCATTGCTTGTTGCAAATATGTGTATGCATACAAAGGCAGGCTTACTCAAAGACATGGCTGATTCACTGTTCTGCTGCCTTCAAGAGCACTAAACTAAATGCACATCAGTCAAGTATCAGCTCAAAAGATAGTAAATTAGGAGCTGTAGGTGTTTTTCTAGAAAGAAACAGTGAAACTGGTATGGAGTAACAACCCGTCAAGACAGAAGCAGCGTGACACAAACCACTGCAATAAATGGAAAATGTACTTTGGTCCTGGTTGCAAAGTATTTCTGTACCACAATGAAGTTCCCATGTGCATAACCAGCACAAAGCCAAAAAAAATAGGCTAGAGGAAAGGCTATTTCTGCATTTATATTTTAAGTATACATATTTAGCCAGACACAGTAATGTCTACACATAAGGATATCTGGTGTCTGGAACGAATCTATAGGCCCACTGGAAGGATATAGTTAAATCCACTTCCAAAAGAGAGTCTGTAAGAAATTATTACATCACACCTGTAATACTGAGATTTGTGCATGTTAAAACTGCCCAATCACCATATTTTACCATATTTTCTCTTTACCATCAAACTCTTTGTTGAATAAAGACTGATCATAGAGCTTAACCATAGTTCACAAGGTACCATGGGGTTAACAACACAATCTACGGTTCATAGTCCCAATGTGGCAGACTCATAATTACAGTGCTGCATTAGAGCTGCTTAATTAGCAGCTTTTGCAAAGACTATAGTTGTACTATGGAATTGCAAGGAACTTTACTAAAAAAGACCCATATTGCTCACTGGTTTTGTTTCTTTGTTTCTTTTTGATACCATGGACATGCAAAAACCTTAATTACATACTTTATGAACTGTAATACATTTAGCACGTGTACTATATCTGTCTTTTTATATAAATATATATAGTATACATAGTTTCTCAACATCAAATACATTTCTCTGAA
>WUAM01000323.1:20070877-20085873 GCA_024336885.1 Actenoides hombroni
GACAGACAACACGGGGGCAGAGAGAGAGAGAAAGTTAAAAGAGGTAATTTGTCTCAAAAAGGATATAAACCCTTTAGGAAGGATATAAACTACTTTGAGAATAAGTGAACAGCCTTCGTTCCAGGAATCAAGAATAGCCTCTCCAAAGGTATAAGTGAGAAATGAGAGAACTATGGATAGGAGAAGGTTCATAAGAATAAATAAAAGACAGAAAGAGAATGGGAGGAGTGATCAGTTAAGGAAGGGTAAATTGCTAAGGACTCTCCTTTAAATGCTCTCTAGTTACACATTAATTGCTAATTTTACCTGCTTTAACTGGAATCACTCTTGACCACGAATGAAATAGATAAATCCTTACCCTCAACAGCCAATGATACAATGCCTTGTGTGTCTTCAACTCCGTACATGACATCACAGCGATACACTCCTGCATCACTTGCGCGCAGCCTAGAGAAAGTCAGCGAAGCATCACCAGTCTCCTCTGAATGGGGCGGAACAGACACTCTGTCTTTGTAGCTTTGACCTATTTTGATGTTGCCATTTTGGGCTACCAAGACGGTGGTTTCTTTTGCATCTTTTCCACTTTTATCCAGCTCAACCTTTGACCATTTGATTCGAAGATACTCAGCTGCATAGCTGGAGGCTATAGTGGGTGTGGTTGAAAAGAAGCATGGCAGGACTGAAGTTCCAGAGAGGGATCCCTTTACCAGGGTTTTTTTTTCTGCTTTAACTAGAAAAAGGGGAGAGAGGGGGAGAGAAAGAAGAAATCACATTAGTGGAACAGCAAAGTCAGAAACAGGTACATTTCATTGTTATTTAATGATTCACAGACACGTGAAACCCGAAATTCATGAACCTTAGATGACTTGTAACAAGAATTATTAGCTTAAGCTAAAAAAAGAATTATCATCAGTATCCTAGGCTGCTGATGGAGCCCTTTCCTGCTTAAGCAAATTTAATTCACTGTCTTCTGACTTATTTTCTCTGTTTGTTACAGTCACCAAGTTATTGATCCTTTTCAGAAACTCTTTTGAATTTTTAGATGACAGAGGAAATGTTAAGAGCTATGTTTTTTAAGAAGTTTACAGGAGGAAGATCACTTTGAATGAAAGATGATGAGTTACCTTGCATCTAGTGCCAGCCAAAAGCATGAATACATGGCAGCTAATGCCTTACCTCACCGTAGCTTCCTTGTTTGCTCCTGTCCTAAGAGTAAAACAAAGCCCATGGCTTTGCACACTGGACATCCCTTACTCCATTATTCTTTCAAGGGTTAACTCTTTTTATTGCATACGTGCTGAAACAAAAACCTTTCCAGTGAGATTCTTTCAAATGGTCATTCTTTAAAAATTATTTCCTTGCAGCCTCAGGGACTTTAACACGTTGCAGAAATAAAGCACTACAGGATGTTAGAGCACAGAAGGAAATGCACAGAAAGTCTCTACTTGGCTCAGACTTGACATGATAGGACCTTTATCTTTTTTTTATGACATCTCCAGCTGCAAACACTTTACAGTGAAACGCTTCCATCTGACAATATCCTGAGGGGACAGTTGACTACTGTTCATCCAACCTGCGCACAGCAACTGTCTGAAGAGAGGATTTCTGCTAGATTTATTTTTTATACGTGATGTTATTTCACCATACATAATGGCTCAATGAAGATTAAAAGCTGCTGCACAACAGTATCTATCTTACCTCTTTCACTGTCCTGTACTCTAATGTTTTTTTGAAAGGTGGAACATGCTGATCATTAATTTGGTGTGAGCTAGGATTCAAAAATCTTAGGAATACAATAACTTCAAACACTAGCCACCAACAGAGTGAAACATGAAATAGGAGACACCAGCACATGAAAATTATCTAGCTATCTAGCATCAAAAATATAATCTTTATAGAAAGAGTAGAATATACTGTCTATAAAGAGTAGAAGATTTTGAGGGGAAAAAAAAGAGAAAAAGAAAGAAATGCTCATTAAGTTGATTATTTTTAACAGAGATAGATGACTTTATGCAGAATGAAGTATTAATACTATTATCTAAAAAGATTCAATACAATAATCATCAGCTTGATGGCTTATAAAATACTCAAATAATAGAATACTAACTAGAGAAGAAAAAAAAAAACAAACAACAAAGCCAAAACCATACAGACTGACAGATAGACAAGTTTGAATGGAAGTCCTCAGGTCCTTTCCATCTATGCCTAGTTAACTAGAAGTTCTCGGGAATACAATGTGGATACACTAAAAATGACTGTATCAAAACTGATTAGACCAGAGGGAGTATAACAACAATGGGGTAGTGCTCTGCCAAATAAGCTGCGCTACACCCAAAGTTCAGCTGGAAAGTTCACATGGAACAGCACTGTCTGAGCACATCTACCAGCAAGATGCTTACTCTGTGATTCAGGCATGTGGTGAGATTTTCATTCTTCCACTAACGTGTAAACAGAAATCGGTGATGGCACAACTCACATATAGTAGTCAAACAAACTAATCACTTTATACACTTCAGGCCTAGACCCAGCAAGAATCTATCTGTGAATGAGGGAAAGACAAAACCAGGTCCGATATAGGAATAAAGACCAGGGAATTCACAAGGCTTGAAGACAAGCCTGTAGAAGTTACTGAAGACTAAAGACTAGCTCAAAGGCTTTCCCTGCATTGACATTTCTTTAGAGAAATAAAACTAGAAGCAACAGATAGTATCCTGAAGATGTATAGTATGGAAACACCACTGTTATATCACCTTTAATTTCTTGAAGCTTCACTGAGCTACAGTGAATACGCAGTTCTATCAGTTGTGACGGAATTACTGCCAAATTGCACAGGTGGGAGATTAAAATCAGTCTCAAAATATTTAGTATTTTTTTATGATCTCTTGTCATCTATATGCATTACAGGAACTTCTTAAATGAAAAATTACCTAGTTATAATTATCCTGATTGACAGAATTTTAATAAACTTTTGAGAACGTTGTTCCTGATGAGGGATCTAGAATATCAACACTGAACCCTGGGGAAATTTCCTCTCTTTAAAATTTGGGTCTTCACATCAGCAGACTGAAACACTTGGCAAAAAAAACCCCAAACCATCATGATATGCAAACTAGATCTATCCTAAATCTGGCTACATCTCAGAATAGGAGACCATGTAGCTACAAACATGCCCATCTAACTGTAGAAAGCATTACAAAACACTATATAAAAGCACTCTTTGTTTTGACGAGAGGAGGGGAGAAGAAGATGGAAGAAGAGAGAAGCTTTTCCCTACTGAAAAAGAAATTAAAATCTTATGTTTCAGTGCCAAATTTTGTTAATTGATGTTCTTGCATGGTTCCAAAAAGCTTGATCTCTTGCAGTAGTCATATTATTCAAGCAGAATTTACCGTCCAATGCAGAAAGCATCTATATCTTCTATTAATCCATATAGCCCATTTGTTCCTTTGGCATTTTCCTTATGCTTATACTCCATGTTATGTCTCCTTTTCAGCTACTACCAATGCTATGTGATAGGCTGTTCCTTAGAAGCAACATGGCTGGCAAAAATGTGAACAAAATGTTTTGTAACCATTTGGAACCTGGAACACAGGCTGAGAAAAGCAGGTGTTTGCCAACCATCCCTCCACCATGTAGGACCTAGAATACTTGTAACATCACATACTCTTAAACAAGGGGATAATTTTGAAATTAATAAGTTGGTTCGTGGTAAATATAAGCATTTTTTTCTGTTGATAATATGTGTCACTCATGCATAATTAATTAGGGAAAATACATAGACAATAAAGACATAAAATACACAGCTAAGTCCAAATCACCTGGCCACAAACATGTGTCTTGGCAGAACTCCCAGCAAAGTTAATGAGATATTTGTATAGGATGATGGGACTACAGAGTCAGATCAGGAGCAGCACAATGCAGTTAGATTACAGGCACACAGTAGATAGCATGCCTTAACAGTTGGGTGTTTTTGCTGTCTCCCCCTGTTTAAATATTAAATACTTCCAGCGTCAGAATAAGTGGCAGGAACAGAACAAAGAATGAAAACTTCTCCCTTACAAATATCTTGACAGTCTTCTGTCAGTCCTGTCAGGTCTAACTTAACGGGTAGGATTTTGCCACATCTTATTACCGTCTTATTTTCTCCAGACCTAAAGCTATGGCTGTGCATTTATATCAGTTTATCATGGGGCTGATGACATGTAGCACACTCTTTCTTAAAAAAAAAAAAGAACAAAAATAAAAATTCCAGCTTGCTTTTTCATGTTTTTCCTCCCCCCCCAGTAAAACTGCCATAGGTTGTCCCAGTTCAACCTTTCAGCTTATCTTACCAAGGACACATAGCTTGATATCTTTCCTTTTTGAGTGGGAGACAAATGAAATAGGAACTTCTTGCTTGAGAACAAATTATCTCTCCCTAGAATCTGTATTTTTTTTTCTGTTGTAAATGTTGCAAAACTCTTACAATACAAATCTAAACAAAAAAAAAAATAATTAAAAAAAGCAGAATTCTGCTTAGAGGAGCAATTTTCCTATGTAATTAACTTAAATGAACAGGACATTGCTACTGAGCATGTAGACAACAAAACACATGCTTCAAGACTAAAAGATTCTATTTATATTAAGCCAAATATATGAGACCAAAAAGAATGGAATCTCAATTTTTATTTCATCGACAACCTGTGTTGTTCCGCCTGCCTACCAACAGAAACAGAAAGAATCAATGAAATTATGGGTTCTGTTAATCTGACTACTGACACTGAGCCTAAGAGATGTTAACCATAAAACTTTTAACGAAGATAATGATAAACTAAAATGAATGGACCGCTTACACAAACTTGTATGAAACTCTGACAGCAGAAGTAACAGCCTGAGACACAACAAAAGCCCTCACTGAGTTCTTTGTTGGGTGATTTGTGATCTGGACAAGCAGAAGAGGTGCATAGAGCAATGAAGAACCAACTGCTTCCATATTCTGCAAGAAACTCACAGAAAGCCAGGCAAATGTAAAACTCGGCTGCGGAACTCAACATATGCAGACAACGTAAGCATGCACACATGTATTTTATAGCACATGTAGAACACAAACTGATGTTTAAATTGGTATATTATCTACATAACTTTGAAAGAACGTATTAAGCAGTGCAATCCAGGGGATTTTTACTGTCTTCTGGATTACAGGGCTTTCACAAAAGTTCCACTTATAGAATGACAAATAGTCACTTAAAACAGGTAAGATAAACTCCAACATTGATCATAATCACAAGGTTTAGGTTGTATACTACAATATCCCAACACCAGCTCAAAGGGAGTAAATGCCACACTAGCAGCAGGTGTAAGCCTTGCTTGTGAACTTCTGTCATTAATCCTTCACATGTACCAGAGCGATCAGTAAAGGTCTTGCAGAGGGGCACTCCCATGACCCCAGAAGCTTACACCATATTTCCTGCTGCCTTCCTGACATACATCCTCTGAGAATTTAAAGTCTTAAAGAAGCCATGCAAGACCATTCTCAATTTACCCTCAAAACAAAAATACTTTTCTTGCTGAGTAAAATCTAATGAGCATGCCATTCAAACATGTTAGGTATTTATGAATGTGACCATTCACAGAGATGAGAGTGGAAGAGAAAACAAAGACAGGAATAATGATTAGTGGTAAATGCATGAAACTTTGCATGCTTACAACTTGTGTTCTATACAAAGCTTCAATTCTGTTATGATTTAACATTAAGACTCACAGATGCCAGGATTTACACTGTAAAAACAGCTGCTGATTGTGAAAAATTTCCCATAGGACTCTTGAAAAAAATTTTAAACTTTCAGAACAATTTTTTCCTGAAATCTTTTTAAAGGAAATATTGCAATATATCATATTGAAGCGACTGTTTAACTAATTTTAATTCATTCATATGGAGTGATCCAATCCCTTGTGGGAATGGAAGCGTGGGAATTTGCGTTTCATGAAAGACTTCAAGGCTTCAATTTTGTGTTTGAATTCAGGATCTAAAAAGACAAAAGCTGTAACTTAAGATGTCTAACTCTTAAAAACACAGAGGTATATTTCGGTTTTAGAGTATTTTTTAAACAAAAGAAAAAGCTGTACTTGTAAAGGTTTTCTATAATCTTATAACACTCACCCTCAAAAATGTTATTACACAAACTCACTGACATTTCTACCAAACAGAGGAATATGAGTTGATCCCACAGACTCTATTGGATCAATTTATAAAAATGTTTTTCATCTTTGTCTTCCTGACCATGGTCATACTTCAAACATGTTTAAGACTTTCCATTGCAAAAGTATGTCCCCCAACTTCAAAAATAAAGCCCACAAAGTTCACAGTGTACTCTTGGAACATAAAGATCTTTATGAATTCCTTCTGAAAGATCAGGCAAATAAGGACCAGTCAAAACCTGGTTTATATTCCTGAGAAGCTCTTACCATTCATATGGAATTGAAAATTCTACTCTGGAGACAACACAAGCCATTTAAGTGGTGATAAAAGGTGGAGTAAGTCAGGGGACATCTAAAGGTGCTATCCCATGTTCTATCACTCTAAGGAGCCATCCCACTGCCCCCCCCTTCCACCTATGAACTCCCAGTCCCCAGATTCTGCCAGCACTAGCATTTGCACAAGGCAATGCATCAGATCAAAGGTCTGATCCAGTGGAAAAATAAACTGCGAGAAATGCCACGTCCTCTTTCACATAAGTAATTTACCTGATTCAGCTGGCCATATACCCACACAAATACTAGTGTCAGAACCAAGGGAAGCATGAAAACTAGCACTAGGGAACAGAAAAGGGGAGGGACCATGACACCTAGTGCTAAAATATGTGATTAGACTGACCATGGAACTACACCCTAAGTAAACGTGAAAATACTTTCAATCAGTCATAACAGAACTGTTAGGTCTAAATTTCTTGTCAGATTCCTTTGCCTTTCTTATTCTATCTTTTTACATGGTCTCCATCCCAAAGTTGATTTCCGGGTAAAATCTTTAGACCTCTTCTTGTGCAAGTGATGTAATGTCATTTACTTCATTTTGAAGCTAATTCTTCCTAGCAGCTCTTCCTTCTACTACATGTTAGAACAGATATTTCTGCCTCAGAGAAAGCTCTCATTTCGAATCAGAGTGGTTTGGGTTGGAAGGGTCTTTCAAAGATCACGTAGTCCAATCCCCCCTGATATAAGCAGGGACATCTTTCACCATATTAGGTTACTCAGAGCACCATCCAACTGATTGTGAACACTTCCAAAGGGAAGACATCTCTGCGAGACCTGTTCTAGTGTCTTGCCATCCTTCTGTGAAAAATTCCTTCCTTATGTCTAATCTAAACCTACCCTTTTTCAGTTTAAAACTGTTGCCCCTTCTCTTGCTCTGGTAAAAAGCGTCTATATTTCTTATAAGTCCCCTTTAAGTACATGAAGCTTACCAAATAAAAACTTCCAAGTTCACCATGTAAACTTAGATTGCAAGTCCATGACCTCTTCTGACAATTGCTTACTTTTCCTCACCCAGTGCTTCATATGAACAAATTATTAAACGTGAGATGTGGATCCAGGATCCTTACAGCAACCTACAGTTACAGACATTTTACGAAGTAAAAAACAGGAGGGAGAAAAGAAAATTCTGATACTTAATAATCAAATCACTCTCAGCCCTTCATGAACAAGAAAATGGAAGCTCAGTTTTCACAGCTTGCCCTTGCCTGAAGCTTTGAGTCTGTTGCCCCTGAGAACAAGTCCTGTCCTGTTGTACGAGAAAAATGGAAAACCAAAAACAGCTGTAAGGAGGAAGTGAAGGTAGGAAATAGTAAAGGACTGTGCTCCAAAAATGCTTGAGGGAAAAATAAGCACTTTTTTTTAGATGGCTCCACTAAGCACAGCAGTCTTTATCTTACAGGACTACCTAAAGACTTTGCTACCAATAGTGTTCAAGCTGAGATAAAAAATAAATTAGTATATATGGTTTTCCCAAAGGCTAAAATCAGTATAAGGGATTCCTAGAAATAAAAAAATGAAAAAGACAGAAAAGAAGAAGAAGAAAGGAGAGAGAAAAGAAGAAGAAGAAGAAGAAAGGAGAGAGAAACGAAGAAGAAGAAGAAGAAAGGAGAGAGAAACGAAGAAGAAGAAGATGAAAGGAGAGAGAAACAAAAGAAAATCTTAGTTTGATGCTTGGGAAAGCTATTATCCCAATTTTGTGAGTCTGAAGCACCTGTAGGGAGCTTTTACTTACTAAAAGCTTGAGTCAGACTTTGAAATAACCATGGAAACCACACACGTATACATACTTTAGTGTTACCGAGAAACATAGTAAGGGACTGTCCTTTCCGCCCAAACTGAAGACCTGCAGCTGTCCTAACACATCTTTGCTCCAGATTCCAGCAGCCAGGGGACTTGCCACCAAGTTAGTCCACGGCAGATCCCCCTCAACAGGGAACTGGCATGTCACCAGCTGCTCCTTGACAGATCACAGAGCAAAGCAGCTACTGGGACTATTGGTTCCCACTGTATCCCACTTGCACGTGGCACCTTTCACCCTGAACACAGAGAGGGTACAAGTTGTTACCTATAGACCCAAAAGGTTGCTGTGGCACAACGTACATGACCACATGTGGTGGGGTCTGACTGGGAGGTATGCCAAACCAGTATTCCTGTAGCCCAAGGACTCCCCCATTTCATTCACCATTTCCACAGCCCAGTGAGGTCTGTCCCAGAGACCTGCTCCTGCTCCCGTGCTGCTGGCACTGCTTGCTGCTCCCTTGGTAGCACCAGGTTGAAGCTCCTGTGAAAGGTGTCTGACCTCCACTTATTCTCTGTCAGCCCTCACCTCATCTATTGCAAGGAGTTCGTTAGTGGATCATGGAAAATGGAGGTGCAAGACATACTTGGCCAACAGGTCCAACATTTCAGAAGCAGGGGTTAAAGGCTTAAAATGTATTCTTGAATATTTGGAGAAGGTAATTTATTTGGCTTTACATGATGGGATCCTATGGCACTTTTTATTACTTCAATTATAATAAAGGCACTTAAAAACCTCAGGAGACAACAGAGAGGTACGTAAAAACCTTGTCAAAATCAGGTTTTCTACATAAATCTATAAGGCAATGATGAGAACACACAAACAAAGTTAGTTACACAGAGCAGCAAAAAGACTGGCAGAGGCATGACCAGAAACTTAATGTCCTGAGTCTGGGTTATTTCCCAAGTCCAGCAAATACCCTAGTGACTGGACCACTAAAATAAACGGTTCTATATATAACAGACTTACCTTTAGGTAGCATGTATGTTATAACTAACGTAGAGTAGATCCATAAGATACTTTTTATACTTAACAACATCTTGACCTACAAATAAAGAACAAAGGAGTAAGTGGTCAGTATTGCAGTGTGTCCCTATCAAGTGTTGTAACTCAGTATAACCAGTATTTGACAATGATATTAGAAGCAGTCATCTACTTTAAAAATGTGTTCAGCAGGACAGTGAATAATATTTAACATATTGATCTTCTGCTATTTTATGCACTGTTTTCAATTTATTCCCATAAAGTCATAGCAGTATATGAGTATAATCTGATTACTTTTTCTGCCAGTTCAGATGCAGCCTCTTGGTGGTTTTATGTTTGTAACACAAACTACCTTGTCATTTAGCAACAGCTAACAACTCAGTTCTTGCCAGAAGGGGTTCCCATGACAAACTTCTCATGAATTTGGACAGCGAGTCAACGTCCATACTATGACCCCTCCCATCTGCAAGGAGGTTGCCAGATGACTTCCTGCTTTCAAGATTTCTCCATATAGTATGCTACAGTGGAAATTTGTGATAATGACAATGGGTCCCTACTGAATACAGACTCATAATGTGTTCCAGGTTATTGAGTCTGGAGTGATACTCAGACATGTCAGTTCCCTGTGGGTTTGCTTCTCACTTCCTTTACAGGCTCCACCATCTAACAGCTGAAAAGTTCCCCACTTGTATGTTATATACGTAACAATATAACTTTGTTTTTAATCCAGTTCTTTGCTGCACACCTTGAATGTGTAAGTATCCTGAAAATTTCAAAAATATGCTAACGAAAGCATTACAAGTCCCATGAACATCAGCTGCTATGAGGGGTTTATATATAGTCCTTCCATATAGTTACACATATGTACTATCTATTCGAGGTATGAAAAACCTTTCAGCAATAGTTTGTCAAACACTGCCATTGAAAAAAAAAAAACCACAAAATCCTAAGATTCTTGATACTGTTGTCAAAATATACTACTTTTGTTCTTTACTTGGGCAAGTAACCTGAACTGAGAGGTTTTCTCCTGCCTGAGAGAGACTAGAGTTCGAAATGCTTTAAGGAACAGTGAAACAGAGATTTAATAGATACACATCTGTGTTATAACTGTGGAACTTGCATTGCACATATGTATTTTAGATTTTTTTTTTCTTTTTACATTACGATTTTAGCTCTACAGCACTTTCATATAACGCTTTAGGGGGGTAAAACATTAACTAATACATTACAACACCTCCACAAGCTATACTGAACATGATAGCAAGACACACAGAGAAACATCTTCAGAAAACTCCTGGTGATATGTTCAATCTCAAGAAAGTTTTCTCCACAGCTTACAGCTGCAGCCCAAACTTCACTTGAGTGTGTGTGAATTGGCATCTATCCTGCAACGGCTGAGCAGCTCTGAAAAGATGCAAAACATCTCAAACCAAGCCTTTCCAGTGAGGCAATCTCTAACATAACAGCATCCAGTTAAAAATTCCCACCCAAAAGGGCTGAAAACCCAAGACCTTTTCATTCCACATACGTGGATGGCCAGAGTCAGCTGGTTGCACTGGGAAACACATGCTGCAACCTATTCCCAGGGCGTGGAAAAAAGAATACAGCTGCTTTCCGTAGAGCAGGCTGCACGCTGCCAAAGACGCCCCATCTCTGCTTCATCCGTTCAATAGAGCTGAGTGTATAATGTGATATCACTTATTTTGCAATATTAATTTCATGGAATTTGCACTTTATATGACTGAGTCCCAAGCAAGAACTGGGACTTCTTTGTCTTCATTGAGTTTGAGCCATACCTGCTATAAAATGTTTTCTGAAGTCTCTAACACATCCCCCAACACCATCCTCTCCTTACACTTACACTAGCCAAGTTATACATGGAGAAAACAAAAGTGGCTACTTAATAACTAACTTTAATAATCTATACTGTGCCCTGTCATAGCATGTATGCCCAAGTAAATCCCTGCAGAAGGTTGTTACAACTGAGGAGGCTGCACGAGATAAAAGGCGCAGAGGTGGAAGTCCTTTTGAAGTCATGGACCAGTTCTGAAATAGGCAGTCATGTGTTTGCTTAGATAAACACTTAGATGATTCTCATTATTACACAACACTTTTGAAAAAAAAGAGGCAGAGCCTAAAGATGCTCACAGACTAGACAGCCCTTCAAACAGTTGTATACTGAAACTGCTGGAAGCCTCAAGCACGAAAACCACCGCGGGCTAGTTCCTTCAGTAACACAGGCACTCTGAAGAGACCACAAAAAGAAAACTGACAGAATTCTCCGCCTTCAAAGGCAGTGAACGCTGGACCCACCCACAAGACAATATGAAAGCTCCAGCCCCTGTGAAAGCCGAGTGGCTCCAGACCTTCTTTTGAGATATTCTGTCCACATGTGTTTTCCATGCGTCACATACTGGCTACATCAACAACTAAACAGAAATCTAGAACAAACTGTTTACAAGTTTAGCTTTCCATGTTTACCCTTAAGCATTTTCTCCCTCCTCCCCCAGAAGGCAACCTTGGCTTTTGGGAGCAGAAACAAGGGAATCAAAGAATAAAGGATTTTCTTTTCCCTGGAAGACCGGCATGCTGCAACTGAACAGGGCTGGTTGTCTATAGCAGCCACCACCTGCTCCACTACCTCAGCCCTTACCAGGACAACCTGCATACTTGGCACATGCCAGCAGAGGCCCCTTTGCCCCCAGCAGCTCATCACAGTACCATCATGACAAGAGGTGGTGTAACCACTTCCGCATTTGGTAATGTGACAAACCCTGTTGCTAAACTTGGAGCCAGCTGTGAGCTCTGAGTATGAGCCTCTGCCCTACAGAACAAGTTCAGAGCACAGGGAGGACATCATCTTCCCATTCCTCACGCTCCCATTTCTTCAAATTCCCATTTCTCTGGCCCACAACCACAGAGCACTGATCCTCTGATGTCACGTTAGCAACTGCATCACAAATGCAATTTGAGGAATATTCCTGAAAAAAAAACTTCACACCTTCAGCTTCCAGTCACTAAACACAATACGTACACCCACAATGAAATGTGAAAACAGAAAGACAACGGTGGAAGGATAATCCTGTGACTGCTGAACTCAACCATGGGTACAGGAGAAAGCATTCATGGCTATGACAGCTACTTAGCCTCTTACAGAGAGGTGCAGGAGTTACACTTGCTGCACCAAGAGCTCAGATAGCTCCAAAAAGTTGCACTGTTACAGAGTGGAGTTTACAAGAGACACCTGCCAAAAATCCTCAGCCAGCTCTCAGAAAATCTTGTCTCAACCTTTCTTCTTCCAAGTCTCCCAAGGTGCTTAAATCGAGCAACAAAAAACATTGTTGGAAGAGTCTGATTTTCAATCCTTAGCCTCACAAGCATGATTCCCATGTAACCGTCCACGCACAAGGTTTTTCACACTCTGGTCCCCAGCGGTCTCCCATATACAGTTCTGGGTTACTCAGTGCTCTTTCACTGCAGCTGCCAGAATTAAGTGTGTAACTACCCCTGCCACCCTTTCCAAATGCCAGCCTGCAGATCGTAACAGCAGGATGTCGCTTGACCCCTCCAGGGCAGCCTAGCTTAGGAGAAAGCAGAGCTCTGCAAGCTTGGTACCAGCAATCCTCCTCCAGAGCCACAGGCAAAGGCAGAGGCTGTTGCTTATACCCCTAGCACCCCAATTCCCGTGCAGTGCTGCCCTCATTTCCAGGCCACTGCTATCAGAGATGACTGCTCCTGCCTCCTCCCTGTTTGCTGGCAGAGGCTGCAGCTGACCGTGCTCCCTTCTAGCCTCCAGAGCAAAATCCCTTCTCTAAAATTGGTTTGTATTTCCCGTTCCCACACTCCACGGTTTACAAAGGCCTCTGCTGGCTAGTGGCCGTACTGCCCCTGAGTCCGCTGTAATTAGCCAAAATCCTTCCAACCACACCTTTTTCCACAACCTTTTTTCTTCGCCCACACCCCCCCTTTAGTGTCACTACACCTAGAGTAAGAGAAAGCCATAATACCACAGACGCAGTAAGAAAACCCTGCCAACTCAAGGCTGCAAGTCTTGAGTAAGTGTTTAATTTCCACCTTCTGTTAAAAAAAGTATCTCGCTTAAAGTGACCAACCTCGGGTTGCCGGCTGGATAATTTCCAAGTGGACTGATCCATTTTATTAGGAGCTACTACAGACAGACCAATCTAGAGTAGTAATCTGCACTACGTATGTAAACTGCACGCAGCGCTGAGCACAGTGTCTTTTAGCCAAAAGATGCCAAGTCCCCGACAAGCTTCGCATCTTTACAAACTAGCAGCAGAGGTTCTCTCTGTGGGGAGAAAGCAAGGCTCCTAATTTTTGCAGACACTGCTACCTTCCCTTACCACAAGCTAAAGCTCATAGGAGCAATAAGTTCTGATCAAATTCCAGCTCGTGTTTAGTTTACAATGTAAGCTTGATCTCACACCAATGCTATTTTAATTTAACCAGATGGGAGAACATTGTGTCTCCCTTTCTGTTTTAAACTCCAGGTTAAGAAAGACAGTGAATTTTCCTGATGTGGAACAGACTGAAAAACCTACTGTCCAAAGACTATTCCTAATTTCTCTGAAGTTGGGACACTGAGAAACTAGCTACTTTCACAGAGGTGATGCCATCTTTAAGGGCGGCAGCTTCTCAGGTGACACTGAGATTGATTCAGCACGTGCTCAACAGCTCTACTGTGAAAGCCGGACACGTTCCTTAGATACATAAAAAGCAGCCCCTGCCCATTGACCCTTCTTGCCTCCATAGCCAGATTCACATGAAATTACATAAATAAACAAATACATTAGAAAAGAGCAGAGGAGACACCGTAACAGAACCTGGCACTAGAGAAGTGACTGGGTGTTGCTGCTCTTTCTAACGGATGAAACAGTAAACGGCAGAGCGAAGCCCCAGGGAGCTCAGAGCGACCGGTCCCAGATGAAGCACACCTCTTTGCTGCCTACCGTCCGAGCTCTGCCTGAACCCTCCACAGCTGCCGGCCTGTCTCAGATCCACACCGTCCGCGCTTCATTTTGCCCCAGCAGCCTTTTGATCCTTCTACTATGCCATCTGACTGTTAATTGCTGACATGTATCAACCTCACCGTAAGTGCTACCTAATTAACTTCGCCAGTTTCACCACCTCTCTGCCATGTGATTAATTAGCCCATTTGTGGCTGCCGCGCGGCGGCACCTGATTCATCAGTGGCGTCTGCTTAGCCCATTATCACTGGCAAAGGTCCTCCTAAGGCCTCCGAGAAGGTGCTAGGGGCATCATCCCTTTCTCAACACCTCCAGCACCAGCGGCCGCAGAGGGAACTACTCCCGTGCCGGAGCCTCAGCAGCGCGGTGCTAGGACAGGGGCGCAGGCGGGAGAAGTGACCAGAGCACAGCGTGTTCTGGCGCTCCTCGCTCTGGCAGCTGCCGAGAAGCTGCTGCCGGAGGACATCCTTCCCAGGCCAGCGCTAAATTCATGCCAGAAGTGGTTCTGGGCTCTCAGACGGCCTCACAGAGTCGCAGTGGAAAACTGGTCGGAGGCAACGCGTTGGAGCGAGGTCTCGGAGCTCATGTGCCTGCGGAGCCGCCCGCCACCCCCGCGCTCCTTCCAGCACCGCCCCAAGCCCGGGCTCTGCCTCCCCGCCTGCTTTTCCAAGGCAGCTGTGGACTTACTCTGCCCCACCTCACACCCACACCACCCT
>WUAM01000323.1:20092196-20103635 GCA_024336885.1 Actenoides hombroni
TTAGGGTTCGTCTGCATCTGCGGTGGGATGGAGATTTCTGGGCAGGGGGACAGAGACTTTCGGGCTGGTGCGACAAAAGCACAGGCAGAAATAGTAAAGGTGGTCGCGGAGCTCCCCCACTTCCCTGTGTGGGGTGTGCTTCTGCCGCCCGCTAGAAGTGTGGGGCCAGGGAGGGAGGGAAGAGGAACGCATCCCGGGCATCCCTAGCCCGGGGCGGAAAGAAAACCCCGGAGGAAGGAGGTTGGTTTACGCTGGAGACCATCCGGGATTTAAGAAAGGGGAGAGAGAGGGACTGGGGAAAGTGAGGAGCTGATCCAGCTAGCAAAACAGACCTCAGCAACCCCTAGGTATTCCCATCCCGTTTTAATAACTCTCCCCTTCTTCCTCGAGAGCAAAGGTTTCTGCACTGAACCAAAAACCGTCCAGAAACGGGATCTCCTTTTCTGCTCTCATGGAGACCATGCAGACTTCCTCCATGAGTTAATGTCAGAGGCCTGAAACATTGTCTGATTTACTGTGAATGTCAGATATTTTTCTTTGTAAATATTTTAGGCAAAGTAGAAACAGTAAACCTTTGCTCGGGCTGCCAAATGTCTCCCATGACAAATCATTGTTTTCAGATGTTAAGATTTGTGTATGAAAACCCAACAAAGAGAAAATGTTTAGGCTTTGTCTCAATCCTAAGGCAATATCACGGTAGGAAAAAACCACCACCCTGCTAGCTACATCATAGCCCTGAGATGATGAAAAATACTATTTTCATTACACACTTTCTTAAGCACAGGTTTTATGTTACTGACTCAACAATGATAATCGTTTAAAACGTGAAATACAGACCTTAAATGGTTCTTTATGAGAAACCATTGTTTTCAAATATCTGAAATTAATTAGACCGTGGCTACAGCCAATGTGCAGATATCAAACTGAACATCTGTAGGGGGGAAAAAAGCTTCCTATCACTTGAAAGAATATTGTGAATCTGAAATACAGTCTCTCAGGGAAAAACTAATTTGCCTGGTGTAGGTTCTCCCAAGCCATCTTTTGTGACTTTTCTTCATCTTTTCCTATGTTTTTTGTTGGTTTGTTTTGTTTCAGGGTTTTTTTTGTGTGTGTGTATTTGTGGTTTTTTGTTTCTTTTTGTGTTTTGTTTTTGTTTTTTGTTTTCCCCCCTCCTTCTCCTTCTCCTTCTCCTTCTCCTTAGCTGCTGTGTGTGAAAAGCCTCACATAAAAGTCAGGGAAATAATTCATGTAATTTAGATGCCAGCAGTATTAAGGTCAGTTCAGGCAAATCAAAGATTTGCAAAGTTATTGCACTTGGCCACTAGCTCTGAAGGTCTAACTTCCCACTCCCATCTACTTGCAAAGGGCTGTGCCATGCCAGCTGTGCTGAAAATGAGCCCATCAGTCCAATTTTCCTCTTAAAGGTACAGAAATGTAGGCTGCTGCAATTTGGTTACCTAAAACCCAGTGCGTTTTCAGAAACCACAAAATCTTTCGAAACAATAGACTTTTGCAAGTTCTCAGATTCTGTATTTAAGAAAAGCTTTTCCCAGTCCTCTTTCCTGTGCTTCAAATCAAATATGGTTTTAGAGTCAAATTTAAACTCGCCAAAGGAGTCAACCTTAGCAGCAGCAACCGTAGGGTATGCAACCACTTTCTCAAATGAAACACTTGATGGCTTATGTCAATGTTTCTTTTGTGGCAAAACCCTTCTCCACCTATTTTTTACTCCATATTTCTGCAGTGGAGGAGAGAGCACTCAGTTATGAAAGACTATGAATAGAGTGTTTCATTTGGTAACAAAACAAACCACAATTGATGGTTAGGTATTATTTCTTCATTAAATGTAATGATGCAGGCATGGCATTATCGACACTAAGATAGTCAGCTTCCAGGACAGAGCTTATCAGGAGGAGGTCCAGGATGCAAAGTCTTTCAGCAGCACTTGACGATGGTGAAGACAACGGTATATTTTTCTCCTGCATTTCAATGCTGCCTTCTGTTTTGCCTCAGTGTTTCTGCCTTGACTCCAAGGACAAGAGGCCAGGCTGGGATATTTTTACTTATGCTTCCACAGCTGATCCCACCAAAATCTGTGTTGGAAAGCTGGTAGCTTTTGTTTCTGACCACTGTAAGCCAAAGTATCAGTCTCTGTCTTCAAGTGAGCCTCAAAAAGCAGTCTGCTTTACACAGCCATACTCTTGAAAGAATAATTGCTTTGTAATTTTGGAAGGAGTTGTTAGCGTGGGCAGGTCACTGCCGAGGTCCTTCTCAATGCTGATCCCTATAAGGACCAAATACAGGACAGGACAAGGCAAGCAAGAGGGAAAGAAACTTATCAGCACAGGGCGTCCTGAGCCATAGTCAAGTGTTGTGCTAATCCGTACTGTCCTGGGCTTCCTCTGATAAACTCCATCCTGAACACCCATTATTTTTGTTTTGATAACTCTCTGACGGCATCATAAGCTTTAGTGAAGAAGTAATCCTGAATAATCAAATGTGGTTTTGTTCACTTACTGTTACCAAATAAAATGAGTCTTTCATAACTTCTCTCTTCCCCCTGCCCCCTTTTTCTTTTGACGATATGAAGGTACCACAATTGTGCAAAGAATAAACTTGCTGGGTCTGGTTCCACACTGATAGGGCAATCTCTTGAAATGGATTAAGAGAGATTTTCTTAACTAATCTCTTTTTCCCGGGCCTTCTCATCCTTTGCTAAAGCAATAACAAACATTCACAATGTGATTAATCCAAAACCTACTGAAGTCACTAGAAAGATCCCACTGACTCCACAGGTGCCAGTCAATAGTTTCTTTTCCTTTGCCATCTGTGAAGGGGAGCAAAGAAATTAAATAGAGCAGGAAGACCTTAAAAAGAGGAGGAAAGGTGGATTGCAGGCTTTTTCCTTGTCCTCCATCATGCAGGAAAATCTCTGCTTTTCTCCATTAGGGACTCTTTTTCAGATCAAAATAAATAGGTGGAAATTTTGGTAGCTGTTAACAGGCAAGAAAAGATGGAAATATCCATGTCTACAAGACGAGTCATAATCCACCTTGAGAAAAAGATTGTAAGCAGGTTGAAAGAGCTGAGCCAGGCCTATTCCTGGCATCCTGCATCTTCTAAGCAGCTCTCAGACATGTCCAGGTTGGTACTTATGATACCTTCATTTAAAGTAAATAATTTAATAAAAAGGGCAAGGGGTCTGCAAACACGTCTTGCACAATTTATAAGATGCTCGGAGTAGTTGCAAACATTTACTACACAAAAAGTTTATTGCTTCCTAAGTAGAGAGTGATCCTTTCTTGATCAGTGGAGAAAGGTTGGTTATAGAAACAAAGAGAAAAATTCAGTCCTTCCACTGGAGAACCATCTCTCTTTGGTGCTAAGGAGTTAGCAGGGCTGCACATGGTCTTGGCTCCTGCCAGCAGCTGAGATGGCTTCTTTGCTCAAATTGTTTTGGGTCCCACCACTGCTGACCACTCTAGCACAGCCTCTGATCATTATGCTTCTGGAAGATTCCTTCTCTGATGAAAACTACCCTGCTTTGTTGAATATTCTGTGATTTTTAATGTTTTGCATTTTTTTTAAAAGGCCTCAAAGCAGGAAATGTAGTACTCAAGAAGCTTGTTTATATTTAATACAACATGAATCGTGATAGTAGCAGAGAAATGTTTGGAAAGAGAAAGCAACTTTGCCCTGAAGACCCAATGTCCAAATAAAATTAATCAGAGAGAAAAAAAACCCTGTAATTTGTAAAGCAATCTGATTGTTTGAGAGGAAGATGATGGGCTCAGTGCCTTGGGAAGCCTGGAACTGCCAATATGTGATAATCCGTTCGTGGCGTACCCCACGAGCACAAGCACCATGCTCTGCAGCTCGTGCCTCTTCCAACAGCAGTGGCAGGCAGGTACAGCAAATGAAGACACCTCCCCAGATGATCCCGGAAAGCCACGCATCCGGCAATGCTGCTAAAATGCCTCTGCAGACCAAATTGGGGCACTCTGCCCAAGGAGCCTCAAGCTCCATGGCCCCACTCACTCCATTCCCAGGTCTCCATTATGAGCAAGTTATAACCAAGGACTGACCACCAGTTTTTGCCACTCTGTTAGCAATGGCCACCTCCTGAAAACACATACCATTATTATTCTTTAGATGCTGAAGGAAGGATTAAAAGAAATGTTTCTGGTATCCACATAGCCTGCAGGAGATGTCCTCTGTCATGGTGAGTGGGGTGTCCCGGAATGAGGAAGAATGGGAACAACTTTAGTGTTCATAATATTTGCTATATGACCTAAAAAATGTCACATGTAGTATAAACCCAGACAAAAGTACCATGAACTTTGTAAGACTTTTCTGTACTAATGCCAGTGGACCTACTAGTGCTGTTAGCTTGGTGTAGGAGTGTTCTATTTTGAACAGGACATCTGGCTGAGCACATGCCTTCAGCACAATAGACCCAGCAGTTGACATTTCCATGCCCAAAGTGCTTAGATAGCAGCTTGTGCTATCTCTTCTGAGTGGTGAGTTTGCAAATGGGGTCAGTGACGTGCTCTGGAGCAGATAAGGAGCTCTCACGCTGGGGGCATGAGTTCCCCCAAGACTCTTCAAAGTCTGCTGCCTTATGGACATGTTGTAATCACTTCTGGTCCTTCCCACTGGTCCTGTGACTGTGGCACAATAAATATAGAGAAATCTACAGTCTTGTATTTTATTTTGGAGGATGAGAAGCGGTCCAGGTCTGCTCAGATTGGGAAGGGATATATTTCTTTTCCTTGTCTTTGGCCTCAACTACATCATTGCACAAAATATTCCAAGAAAAGGGACTTATGAAGGATCTTTTTGATCCCCTTCCTTTTCTCCTTCCCTTTTTTTTTTTTTTTTTATTGCCCTGGTTCTGACGCATGAAGGATTAGGGAAGATGAGATTTTAAGGACTTACTGAAGCCAATAGTAATGCTACCAATAGAATATACAGTTTCACAACTTCTGTGTCTTGCCTACTGCCAGCACTGCAGGATATTGCACTTTTTTGTGTGCAGTGCATCAAACAGCTAACCATTTGAAGATGGTGTCAGCCACTCCAAGTGCCATGATGGTCATGGGACAGTAGGAGAGGTGATAGTTTTGAAGGAGTTTGCTTCTTGCAGACTGCCTTATGACTAGTTCCTATCAGCTAATCCACAGTCCCAAAATGTGTAGGGCCTATCAGGAAAGCAAAGTAATACAGAGATTGTAAATTAGAGAAAATCCCACAGCATGAAAGCAGTAACTCATAGGGAAGCAAAATCTGCCAAACTCTTGCACGAGGGAATTTAAGGAGCCATTGGGACAGCAGAGACAGAGAATGGATGTGGCAGCACCAAGGCAAAAGCACTCTGAAGGATGACATGGCCTGGCCACAGGTGCAGTCTATCTTGCATGTAGCCAGGTAGAGGTAAAGGAGGTTGAGAAGCAGCAAGATGCCATGAAAACAGAACAGGGGACAGTATAGCTCAAGGATGGCAAGTGTCAAAACAAACTCCACAGAGCAACAAAAGGCAAGGGAAAAATAAGTGTTTGTTTTGCACTCTGTTTGCTTTTTAATGAAAATAGGCAGGCCAGTGTTGAGAGTTGTTAGCATTTCTTGCTGACCTGCAGCTGGTGCATTTTTCACCCACTTCTGTCAGAATTTATTTGAGTTTGGTACTGAACGCTGATCAGACTTTGCCCCTTGCTTTACTTAGGCTTGGAATTGCTTATACAGCAAACACTCTCAGCTAGGGTTCTCATTAATCCACTTCTTTGTTGAGGTTTCCTAGAGGAATTCCTATTTGGTAAACCAAACAGAATTAAAAGGAATGCATCTGCACTGGGGATATCCATCTTGGGTCTCTGGGCCCTATTGTCCCATCTAAATTAGACTAGGAGGCCCTCTGTGTTTGACTGGTGCCATGATTCCCATTGACACTTGATAAAGAATTAATAGCACGTATTAGTCGAGGGTATTTAGCAAATTCGTGGAGACCTCTGGCAATGCAGGACGTGCTGGCTTCTTCCCTGTCGCCGGATGAGCTCCTGCCACTAGGTGGCACATCCCTTCTTATAAATTACAGTAATTAAGCCGAACCTCTGGTGCCACTAATGAACGTTGCACGCGCTGTAATTGGCTGAAGGGGATAGAAGCCGATGTACAATTTTTTTTTTTTTTTTAATTAATTTTTTTTTTTTAAGACAAGATTGGTGAATATTCTCCAGCCTGCCTTCTTATCTCCGCATTTTTTTTCAGATACTCAGGGCTCACAATTATTTTTTTGCCTCTGCATTTGTTTTGTTGAAACTTGTCAGCCTCCTACACGTGTATAAAGTTGGATCCTTTCCTCTAGAGATAGTGCATGCTATTGAAAACAGACAACTTTCTGTCCCAATTGAACATTCATGCCTTCTTTGTTGCCTTGGTATCAGACTTGACCAATACGCCGTGAACAACAAGACAGGAAAGCCAATTTGGGCCTTCTAGCTACTCCTTTCATAGCACTCACAGAGAAAGCTTAAAATGAGTGAAAACTTCAGAATTTGGCCCAAGAAAATGAACACTTTCTTAAAAAAGAAAGAAAGAAATAGAGCCAGGTTTTACTGTGGATTATGTGACATTTCACCTTGTACTTTAAGTTTCTATACAGACTGGTTTAGGTCACACTGATTTTGGCAGAAAACCAGGCATAACTAAGAGCTTCATATAGTTTCCATCTGAAAACATAAATCAAGCAGCAGGCTCATGTACATCCCAGCCAAGGTTTTCTGAATCTTACAGCTCCAGACAGTAAGGCTTTCAGTGAGTGTAGTCTGATATGTAGTTTTGGCTATGATATGCAGATATGTAGTTTGTTTGTTTTGCAAAGCATCTGGGCGCGAGGAGAGGAGGAAAGATAAGTGAAATGTGGCTTTTTCCAAGCTCAGAAGCTGTGCCCGGCTCCCTGCTTGCTGGTGGACAGTGAACTCTTTTACACAGTCCTGAGTGGCTCGGCAGAAGCATATGGGATGCAAATGGGAAAAGGGTACGAGGAGATTTATACATTTTTTTTTTTTTAATGTGTGCACAGATACAGCTATACTGTATCACCTGTGATGCAGCCAGATATCCATTCATACTTCCACACACCCATTGCCCCTTTCACTTTTTATCCCTGTATTAGCTCCATTTGGTTGGTGAACTTGAAGGCTTCGATTTTGCTAAGTCTTGCATGCTTTTTTGTGCTCAGCCACTTTCCTCTGTGTTTAGTGCAGCTGCTGTCACATGAGGATCGAGACCTGAGTTCACAGGGCAGGTTCTGTATGTTTCTTTTTGTGGAGTGCCTTAAGATGTTCTGTATAATAGAGATATTTGTATTTCTTAAAAAAATGAGAATACATATTTTTTGTATTTGTGGAATGGTTTAATAAGCTTTCATAGGCTTAAAGCGACACAAAGGCTTGAACAATGCTTTTTTCTCAGAATTTGCTCATTTTCTTGTAATTCTGTTTTTTGCACTGTGAGAGCCTGAGTGATTTCTAGAGAAACCCTTCACATGGTGTCACCTCTGCTGATCACCCTGCGCTACCGCAATCATTTCACTCCGATTCAGAGGGCTGGGTTGTTTCTGCCTGTGAGTATCCCTCAGGATTAATGCCTTGCAAAATTTTCTAACATATTCCACTCTGTTCTGCTGCTTTCAGCATCACAGTGAAGACTTTCAGTGCATCACTTTTCACTATGGATTTGGTGCCTTATTAACAAATGCCAGTTATGTCCCTGAAGCCACACACTGCAATAGTTGCCTTATAAGCAACCAAGGTACCCAAGATGAGTGGAAAAAACAGAACAAATGCTCAGTGCAAAATGCTGGATGGATAAAAGGTGAAAGAATTTTAATATCTAATGTATTTCAAAGCTGACAAGAAAAAACACACTCCAGTTTGTGAAGGTAGGGCTGAATTTTAGGGTGCTAATGTGATTGACATCCCTTGAGAGTGATCTGTTTCTGAAGACCAGAATTTGTTAATTGCTGCAGATGCTATATTGACTGAGATTTTTCCCTGGACAGGCAGTGGGACTGTTGAACATTTGAGAGGACTGTATAGATGCTGGACTGCATCAGGAGACTCTACAGAGAGGTGCTTTGGGGCCAATGGAGGTCTTAGGGCCCTGTTAGCCCCTGGTAAATCTACTGCTGTACTTGTCAGGAGCAACTGGAGAAATCTTTTCCTGAGCTTTACTTCTTCTTTACTTCTTTGCAAAGTTTGCACAGCGTCTTCTGTTCATACATGTCTTTCTTGAATGTCTGACATGTCTGCTTCCTTCCAGGGCCTCTCCTTTTCTTGGGCAAACACTCCCTCTATTTTGACTTAAAAGCCAAGAAAATCCCGACTCTTGGTTTGTGTTTGATTTCCCACACACCAATGCTTACAGTATCTCAGGGCGCTGATGAAGAACAGAATCTGAAGTCTTGTCAACATCTATTTTCACAGGATCGTTCTTCAAATTCCCAGTGCCACAGAGTAGGTGATTGTGTCCGAGGAGCATTCAGCAGCACTAATTCTGTTTCTGAAATCATAATCACTTCCATCAGCACGAGGGAGACTGAATCATGGGTGCTAATACACCCATCACACATATCTTCTTGACAGTCCTTGTTCCTCTTAATTAAATTAAGCAACTGTGAAACTAAAGAGAGGAGGGCTGAACAGGCAAACAGAGGAAGAAAATATTTTTACTTTCATTGCTCTGTCTTAAAACTTTTTGCAGAAGCTTTTCTGTTGACATGAGAATGGAGTTAATTCCATCCCAACACAAAAAGGTAGGCAAATAAATCTCTTCACTTAAGCAGGAATGTTGTGGAAATCTTTAGACTGTTAGATTTCACTTGAATTTTTTTACAGATAATAAATGATAAAGATAAATTGAGGAGCTAGCTCAAAAATGTCCCCTAAGATATAAAGTGTTAATAAGCTATTCACTATAGTTAGTGTCCTACTGACAATACCTGTGGGATATATAAATGCCATCCCTGAGACAGCTCCCCTGCAATGTCCTGCTGTTGGAACGTATTAAATATCTGATTACAGACTATCCTTGTGTACTGAAGAGCTACAAACATACTCAATGACTTTTAAGACTGAAAGTAACATGCATAACATAGGTAGAGATACCTTACATGGATGTCTCTAGCTATTATTTGCATAAGGCTTACTCGTTTGTGCAGCAAAGCAATAGCAAGAAAGTAAGTCAAGAAAAAAAATTAGCTATTTCTTATGTGCTGTGGCGCTTCAGTATTCTTTTACAGTCTTTGCTTTGTCAAAAGATAGCTGTTACCCACCTAAACGGACCACACTCTTCAGCCTGGATGAGCAAAATAACTTATGGCTCCCTAGCCAAACAAAAGGAATATGTTGACTATGCTTAAGCTTCTATAAAGGGAAACCTGAAAGCATTTAAATAGAAAAATGCTATCTTTCTGAAATGAATGTTTTCAGGGCCAGGCATTTAAGCTCCCCAGAAGACTGCAATAAGCTCTTCACATAATAATGCAATTATTTTAATAGACTAAGATAGGAAGCCCTGTTTGTGTGAGTTCATGCACCCATGCCCACGCATATACACCACACACTTCACCTATCAAGAGGACTAATAGCATTCCCTGGGTTTTGTTATTGCGTGCCTATTACCCTCGGAAAAAATACATTAACATTCAGTTCAGAGGCTTAGTTCACAACTCTTGAGTTTGCAAGCTGAAAGCTGAGCCCTGATTTGACTTAGGCAAGCTTTGAAGAAAGGCAAGATAAGGTAGCATTAATCTAAGTGAGCGTTTCTTTTTGCCTGAAGGCACAGAGAGAGAGAGAGAGAGATCCTTTGGGAGGCTGGAGACCACCTGGGCATTCATCCTATCCGTGCACAAATCAGTGTGTTAATAGCATGTGTACAATAGCCTGTCAGAAAGAGCAAGAGGCATCTTTGACTTGTGCCTCTACAAAATGGTTAGAAACTGAACATTGTCTTTTTTTTTTTTTGTTTGTTTGTGTACTGAGACCATCCCCAGGACAGGGAAAATAGATATTACTTTAAAGACAGAGGAATATAACTCAATGTAATAATTTCTTGATAATCCTGATACGTACCATTACAAATACACTTTTATATATAGGTGAAGTGTTTTTTGAAATGAGGACTAAGGAAGGAAACTAACCTTAAGTGCGGCTGCAGCTTTTTTATGGGCACAGTCAATGTTGGTGACAGATTCAGGGAAATTATCACAATTTTAGACTGAAATTTTCACTGTGGGAGATTAGTGTATGTACCTATTATCTGCTCAGAGGAAAGGCATGAGCAGGTTCCACAGACTCCTATGAAAATCCCAGCTATAGTGTTCGTGTAAGGACTTGCCCAATGAAAGTAAGCTCTGAATCAAGAAACTGTGACTTAAATGCACCAGTACCACAACTCCTGCTGTCGTGTAGCATAAAGGAGCTTTAGTTCAATTGAGGATCACATGTCTGTTGGAAGGATTTTATATTAGAGACCTTCTGCTTACATATTACCCATATATTAACATTTCTACTGCCATGCAGCAAGTCACACAAGAATGTTTTTCATATTCCTAGCTTGAAAAAGTGCTCCCACATAGAAAGCAATTTCATTATTAAGTCCCAGATATCAAATGAAAGCTCTTACTGAAAAGGACTCACACAATGACCTATTCAGATTAAAATTTGTACAGCCAGCCCTTTTTTTTAGAGCAACAGATACTGTATTAGCAGCCAGACAAACTAAAAAGAGCAGATATTTTAATATTGTAGCCATTTCTAGATTAGGATGAGGCATCATTCAATAAATCATAGCATTCATTCCCTAAAGCCTTTCCAATTACCCATCCTTGACCTACACCCATACCAGTATGAAATAGGTGACCTATCCCCATGGGCAAAATGCTTTGCTATAAATATTCAGTATCTTTGTACATTGTAAGAACACAGAAGTTGATATGGTATAAAATGCATCTCACCACTCTAACATAAAGAAATCAAAACCACAACATCTCTTAGTTCATTTCTCCAAGTGCATGGTAAAATATCACTACATTATCACTTTTGAAATGGAAGTGTTTGAAGCTGGAGGGAGTTTCCTGTCTAGTGAGACATATGTTAAATAACTTGAAAGATGGTCACCCAATGCACAACTGCTGTAGAGCAGCAGTACTGTTTTTCCTCCACCCTTGAGCAATAACTGAACACATTTACATCTTGTGTGTGATGTTTACAAGGCAGACAGACTGAAAGTAAGAGTCAGGTAATGGTGGGAACTCATGAGCAAGCTCTAAGCAGTGATGGAGTGTGTCTTTGGAAACCAAGGCAGATGGACTAACTGAAGTCACAAGGCACATGCAGCATATAGAGGGTTATATGACCTACAAGGATAGAAGGCAATTTT